>CAWUFW010000594.1:2400000-3600000 GCA_963921515.1 Calotriton arnoldi
GATATGCAAAAATAGAGTATAAAAACCCTCGATTTTTGGGGTGACCCAGAATACTTTCTTATTCTACTACGGATGCTGACCAATTATTTTCTGATTTTGCTGTCATTTAAGACTTAGAATATTTTCTGATTTTTAAATACTCTGTTTAACTCTGCAATTGAAAGCCTTCATGGCATTGACTCCATACCGGTTATTTTTTAAATTTTGTAATAAAACCTTTTAAATTTCCATTGATCTAAAACTGAATTATTGAGTGGGCCCATCTTAATGAATGAATTGTATCTTAATTAATTTTATTTTTGTAGGTGCCTTAACACGGGACACATTGCCTTATGAAATTGAGGGTTACACCGTCTCCGATCCAGTAAATTGTGGGAAAACTGATTGAGGTAAATTTTGGGGTGTCTCAATTTTGAAGTACCCTTTTGCTCCCAAAACGTTTGGTAGCAGAGGATGGCTGCACGTTAAAGAGCACATCCTTTTTCTATAGGGGTTCCTTCTTTCATCCCTACTTGAAATAGTGGATTTTCAGTGTAGTTTATCCTGGTTGTCCTAAATCCTTCCAGATCAGGATTTTGCAAAGAAACCAGACTTGCAGTAGTGTCCCGAGCGATTTGGAGTGTAAGTATGGGTAGGATGGAATGATTTCAATAACTGGGAGTGAGTTTAGTGTGTGTTACAGTGTGCTGCTGAGGTTTTCAAATGTGAGTTGGATTATTATGCTATGTGTGAGGTATTTCGTTATGTGATGCAGATTTTTGGTTCAATTAGAGTTTGATTACTGTTGTTTTGATGAACTCTTCCTATTTGTGATTTTGTTTTTAAAACGGTCTTGTTTTATTATTGGTTGGTTTGGTTATCGATTTGTCGAAATCCAAGATCATGAGATATTGTGGTTTACCTGTCTGCACACGGTAGTGTGTTTTATGAGGTGCCTCATGCACACAGATGGGGATTTCTGAATTAATGAGTTTTCCTTTCTAGGAGGTTGTATGTCTAATCTAGGTTGATGTCCTTTGCTCCTAGGCGCACGCGAGTAAGTGCATAGCCAGGGTAGATTGCCACTGGACAGGGTCTGCCTAGTGTGAAAAGTGATCTAAAACAGTGCTCCTCTAGTTTTCTATGGTTTGAAACTTGTCTTACTTTAACTTGCTTATTTCTTCCTACTTAGGTTGAACAGAAAATGTTTATTTTGTTTATTTAGTGTAAATTTATTGAGAAAAATTGAGATGTCACCACAAAGCCACGCTGTCATTCGGTAATTGCTGATTCTTTTGGTTGACTGGTTGATTTTGGACTGTTTAAGAGTCGTTTGTATCAAAATAATGGATGCTTTCCTGAAACAGCATAAAGTTTCTGTTGCACTTCCTACTGAGGGTCACAATTTAACTGCAGAGGGAACCCTTGCATACAAACTGATAACGGACATTGAGTTTTATACGTGTACCAGGATTTTCTGAATTGCTTCTGATAAACACTTGCAATTTCCTTTACAGGGTACCTTTAACCATAGAAAGTTAGATTTCCTGAGACAGACAATTAATGACAGAAAGCCGTTAACTAGACCTACACAGTTTGGGGCACTGAACAAATGGGATTGAATGGCCACAGAGAAGTATCGAAATAAAATGACTAAGCATGTGAAGGGCTCCTTCAAACAATGGCTTGAGGGTAATTAGGATTGACAGGAAAGATCTTAGAGGGAGAAAATGATGGAAGGAGTGAGAATTTATCCTGCAATAGTTAAATAAACAACAGATAAAAAGAAAACCGGTGAGGGTAAGAAAGAAAAACAGAATCAAGATTCACATGAGGAGCATAACTTTTTAAATGGCCTTTTGAATTCTAGACCTCCTCCATATACTGATGGGTTACAGAGACAAGGGCCTGGTCCTGATGCTGTTGCAGTACCAGATATAGGTGCAGCAGTACAACAATGAGTGCCCCACTTGAGACTGCAATGACAGCATTATCAAGTATTAGCAGGGATAAACCAGCTGTTTCTCAAACTCTAATTTATCCACCTATTACTATGGTTGTGGTCGAAGAAACTCCTACAGAGAGAACTATTAATGTTGGTCTTTTAAAAATTGAATTTGGGGAAATGTTACAAGGAACAATTGATTTGAATAGACTGTTGTCATACAATGTTGACAAGATGTGATACTTGATCAGGGAAGCAGCTAGAAGTGCAAATGAGACACATGATAAGCTAGAAGAATTATATGAGGAGAGTGAGGTCAATATCTGCAAAATGAAGAATGTCAGAAGAAATTACAAAATGGATTTAACCCAGGATGGAATAAGGAATTGGGTTTAATGAATTTAAGAGCTCACATTAAAGATGTAATTAAAAAAATGAGCTAGTGGAGTGATTTAAAAAAATGAAGAGAAAGATGGAAAAGAGGGACAGCAAGTAAAAAGAAAGCTACACAGACAGGGAAGAAGGAGGAGTCCAGTAGTAATTCAGAAATAAAGACTGTGACAGAATTTCCATTGAGGCAGGTATATGGAGGGAATCGTGTGCATGTGCCCTAGTTGAGAGCTGATCATTATGTTTTTACGACAAGTTTTACAAAGTTGCCAGAAGAATCTGAGAAATGGTGCAATGATGTTCATAGGCAGACTACCAATTCAAAAAAGCTGTGGACTGATTTGAATTTGCTGCTTGAGATTGTGGTTCTTAGTGATTTATGGTCTGACTGGAAGGTTACTGTTGCTAGGCCGACTGAAGAACCAGTTAGGTTTCCACCTAATAATGTTCCTTCTGTTGAGACTGCAGGCAAATACAAGCAGACAATTGAACATCTGAAAAAGAAGGAGTCTGAGAGAGAGATTAATTGGACATTTTTTTTTTTAAATTTCCAGGAGTCAGAGCATGCTAATTAGCAGAAGCTTATCCAGATTTTTAAGAAGGACAGCAGAGTCGAAGATCCTTAGAAAGTTGGTGCTATGGGTTTCAGCTCTGTATTTTCATGCATTTGCATCCGGAGCTTGGTACTCACATACAGCAAAGTGAGATGTGCTGGCAGACAGAGTGTAGATAAAATTTTGAAGCTTGCCAAATACAGTAGTGAATCATTGAGAAACTGATGATTGCAAGACAAAGCAAGTTGAGAGTAGTGCCCGAAATCAGTTAATGGGTTCAGATTTGGGTTATGTTCAATCTGAAAATGCTGTAATGGGGATGCCTCTGATGCAAGATGTGAGAATGGGAAATGGAATGATGTGGATGCAATTTCGTGGTAGAGGGATGGTGAATAATTCTGGAATAAATTCAAACATTAATGTGTTGAAGAAGAACAGTGATTGGCATTTCTGGTAAAATCAGGCATTGGAAACGAGAATGTCAATAGAATCCAGAATGAATTTGGACCCCAGGTGCAGAGAGACATACAGTTTAACTGGCTTCTGTGCAGAGTATGCATGATCAGAAATCGTTTCGCATGAGTATGCCTAAGCTCCAGTGTTGCAGCAAAACATTAAAAAACCAAAATGTCATATAGTCCAGGGCATCAAGAGAATTCATTGATACTGAGGAATGAATTTCCTCAGTTTTCTCCAGGAAATAATTCACAATGTCAGTGCCTCAGGGGAGGAGGATTGCATACTTGGAGCAGTCCTGGACGTAGATGAAAGTGGCACATACATTGGTGGGGAAGTTAATGGCCATCCTGTTTCTTTTTTAACAGACAAAGAAGCCACTTGTTCATTCAGGAGAAGTCCCAAACCTAACAATCTTGGGAAGAGACGTCCAAGTTGTAGGGATCAGTAATAGACAAATTGTTAAGTTACATCAGATGTCCCAGTTAAAATAGGGCCAATGGAAAATAATCATCTGTTCATTCTATGTGATTCAAGTCCTGTCAATTTTTTGGGCAGTGATTTGTTGTGCAAGATGAACTGTGTGACTTACTGCACATCGGATGGCATTGTAATTGAAACCCAAGATGAAAATTTGTGTTTAATATTAAATCAATTATTCCCAGTGTTGACTAAAGATGATTTACCAATGGATTTAAGACATGCTGTCAAGGAAGAAGTGTGGGATTTTTGTGGTAAAAGATAGGACTGATAAAAAGTTTCAAGCCAGTAAAGCTCAGTGTAAAGCCAAATGCCACTTTCCCCAGAACTAAACAGTACAAACTTTTAAGAGAAGCAGAAGGAATGAAACCTGTCACTGGGGCAATGATTGAGGAGGAAATACTTTGGGAAGTGCTTGGTGGAGGAAATATCCACTATGTTATTGCCACTTAACAGACTACTATACGAACATGGGTAATCTGAAAGCCCAAAATGTCATCCACTCATTATTTTAGTGGATGCATTTAATGCCTACCTACCATAAATGATGTAAATATTTACGTTGAATATGGCATTACAGAAGATGAAGCATGAGGCATCAGTTCTATAAATCTGGAAAGTACACCACTTCATGCTTTTTTAACGTGTAGCTTCACACTTTTTCACTAATTGTGACATATGTTTACTAGTTATTAGTATAATGCTGCCATATCCTGAAAAATACAGTTTTATATTTGGATGCGATAATGAACTATACCCTAAATAATACAAAAAATTGGGGTTCTTTTGAGGATAACGGACACAAAGAGAGTGACCAGGTCACCTCTTGGTAAATTAGCATTTTTGAGATATTGTTTTTTGTAATCCTGGGGTGTAGCAGCCAAACGCATATCTGGCGCTAACTCAAAGGCAAAAATACCAATCATTAGGAATGTCTCTTCAATCCAGGCAATTCTGCATTATTGCCCTCAAGGTAATTCTTATCCAAGATGATGATAAAGATTCAATCATGATCTATAACATCCTAAGGAATATCCCAAAAGGCTCATCTTAGTAGAGCTTCGAAATCTCTAACTGTCAAGCACTCATTACTTGAGATGAGACATTACAAGTCCTTTCTTTTAAAGGAATTGAGATTAATGGAACAAAAACAAAGATTCCAGTTTTAGGGTAATGGAAAAGTTAAAAAACTAAATTTATGATTGGTGGAAACGTTATACTCTGTGAGAATACATCTGTTTACCTCAAGATCTAAATTTGAGAAACAGAAAGCAAGTTGCCTCTTTTAGAACAAACTTTATTCATATCTGCCATTACACCATTTACCAGGAAGTCAGAGGAGAGGTTCTATCTTTTAACTAGACTTGAGGTCTATTGTGCAAAATGCTAATTCTGCATCTCAGTATGAGGAAGATATTTGGGGCCATCTAAACTGCACTTTTCTTATCCCTGGAAAAAAAATCTTTTAGAGTTAGAATTTTTCTGAGTGAGGGGGGAAACCGCTGCTGGTCTTCTCTGTCTAAAGCAAGGGTGATTTTCAATTTTCATTTACCTTACTTAAGCCTTATACCCACTCTAATTCTAAAGAATCCTCGCGTTTCTTGAACTAGAGAAAGGCCAGGTGAGTTTCTTTGAATAAAGGCGGAAAGCAACATACATGGTTCATGGTTCCTATCTCAAAATTGGTATTTATGAGTCTTCTATATTGAAAGCTTCCAGTAAACTCACATGGGTCATCTGGAATAGGGAGTACATTGAAAAATTAAATTTATGCAATGTTTTCTAGTCAACATAGGTTAGACTGCATGGATTTGAAACATTGTGCGATTTTATGATTGTAATCTGCCAAGCAAATTACAACCACTGGGAATGGAAAGGCCAACGAGACAGCACACTTTACAAGAATCTGGCACCTGCTCTGGAAACCCTTTCATTGAAAACGAAACTGAGATCAAGTCAGCTCATATTCTAAAGCCATGCTTAAACATCACAGCCTTGGAGATGTTAAATACGGCATGGCTTTTTTTATGTTATCCAAACTACAAAGTGCCAGCAGGATTTTAGAAATCTTCACGCATCTTAAGTACAAACCTTTTTCCCTGACAGAATGGTGTAAAGCCCATTGTGAGCCTTGCAAATGCACTTTGTTCTGATTTGAGTAGGGAGGGTGCAACCACCGATTTTGGCTTAGTATCCGTGATGTAACAAACTATAAGCAAATGGCATCTGTGTATGTATATATGTTATTCTCGTTTTTTTCAAATGGACTGAAAAACAGCAGACAACAAAGGTAGTTTAAAAAAATTATTTAAAAAAGTAAATGTAGACGAATGATAGAAGAAAACAAAATTATTGATTGGGACAGCTTGTTCTATACCACAGTTCTCTATTATGTATATACTCTCCCCAGAATAATAACTTCTAAGCACAGGTCACGCATTACATCAGTGGCGTAGCAAGGGCTTTTGATGCCCGGGGCGATCCCTTAGTCTGCCGCCCAGTACCGTTAAGAGCGGGGGAGAGTATGGGGGGCGGAGTGCTGGTGAAAGACCATGGGGGGGCGACAGACGACAACCAGCGGGGGGGAGGGGGGGCGTTTAGCGACGCCGGCGAGGGAGAATAAAGAAAAAACAAAACTTACCTTGCTCTCCCGGCTTGCCGCCGCCCCCAAAAAAGTGACGCCCAAGGCTGACCGCCCCCTCCCCCCCAACTACGCCACTGCATTACGAGGCCTGGGCGTAGTTCGCAGAGTTTTGCTACGCGGAACTCCGTGAAGTTACAAAAAAACTCCGCGAAGTTCCGCGAATGGCGGAGTGCAGTGCGAACTGCAGTTTTTGTTGGTATTCCTGCCGCTCGGGCAGAAATTCTACCTGAGCGGCAGCTCGCGAACTTACCGTTCGCGATCGCGAGCGGGGAAAAAACTCTGCTGCACATCGCGAAGCGGAGTTTTCTGCACTCCGCGAGCTCCGCGGAGTGCAGAAAACTCCGCGAACGGAGCGAAGTTCGCCGCCCAGGCCTAATTACATCTCCCCTGGCGTTTCAGATGCTTTGCCACACATGTAAATAAACCATGTGACACTTCTGAGGCTGAGGTATAATCTTCATCTTAGGCACGTTATGGAATCTGTTTACATGATCAACATTTGAATGAGATATGGTCAAACACTTTGATATGAAAGGCAATTAATAATTTTAGAGGAAATGGCTTACAAGGCCGTTTCACATCAGTGTTAGCCTCCACAACTGTTAGTGGGGGTATTTTCTTCAGGAAGTACAATTTTTAAAGTCTACCAAAAAATTACTGTGATTGTGAAACAGATTAGCGGACCTTCTTTCTAGGGCAGGTTTTCTTAAACTGTGGGTCCTGGCCGATATTTGGGGGGTCTGAAGGTCCAAGCAATAAAAAAGCACGTCTTTAAATTTTGTATTTTTCTTCTCACATTTGCTGTGCTTCAAACATAGAGTTCCAATGTCAGGCTATGTCTCCTGACAAATTGCTGCTTTTCTTAACAAGGGGATTTGTGTTTACAAACTCCTCTCCTCGCACTCGGAAAAAGAAAAGTAAAGTGAATTATGTGACAATCTTTGCTGAGATACAGGTGTGTGAAAGGAAAGGCTGTAGGATGACATTTTTTGCGACAGATAACAAAATGTGAAAATCTGTAAATGAACTGTACACATTCAGCAGTAAGGATAGCACACATGAACAATTGTTTGTAATTCTGAAGTGTGATGGAAACATATATTTTAATTGGATCTAAACAAATCAAGACACTTTACTTGGTGGTACACAAATGATAAATATTCACTGAAATACAATTTTTACATATTATTATTTGTGTGCAATATAGTTTTATCAGTAAAACTGTATATCTGTGCAAATTTAGTGGCCATTTCAATGGAAAATGTGCTGTCTGTAAATGACAGTAAACTACCACGTATATTTACATTAAAAAAATGCCGGCCTCATGTCCATTAATGCTAGGTTGGCTGCAAATGTGTGTCGATCTTAAAACTGGGTCATGCTTCTAAAAAATTTGGGAACCGCTGGTCTAGAGGATAAATCTAGGCTAATAAACAGCAACCCTACAACTCTAGCTTTTTTGAGTATGAAAAATACAATAAATTTGATGCTAAAAAAGAAAAATATATTTTGTAAAATATCGAATAAGTGCATGGACCACAAATGAGACATGTAGCATGGAACGGTCAATTTATAAAATCAGTTTGGACCAAAATTATGGCTTAACAGTTAAAAGCACGCACAATGCTCTGCTTTTAATCTAAATTAGATCATAAAATATGTAAATATATTTTATTGCGTTGAGTCATGCATATGAAAAGATGGTGTGTACAGGTGATTGCTGTAAAACATGTAGCATGGACACATCCTCAGCTGAAAGTGTGTTTAGATCATAAATCACGAGGACTGGGTTTGAAACAGAATGAAATGTGGCCTACCCTGCCATCATTCCAGACTTGCTGCCTTTACCCAGGATCTGTGCTGCTAGCGATGCCACTGCAGAGCCAGGGGATGTCATCACAAACATTAACTGACAACGCCTGCGTTGAAGAGAAGTATTAGCACTGCAATATGCATGGCTCCATCTTCAGAACTGCTCGGTGTTAACGAAGAAGGAACAATCGCAAGAGCGTTTCATCTTTTTTGGGACACGAAAATGTAATGTAGAGAAGATGTTTCCACACATGGCTTTAATTAATCCAGTCAAAAAAGTTCATTTCACAGGTTCTCTAAAAACTGTGAAGATAACAAATATATCTCAGCCTAAGTGATGACTTGGCACATCTTCGCTTATTTTATGGGCGTTAAATTCCTTTTAATTTTGATTAACACAACTTTTACGCACTGTAAACAGGGGAAATTTAGAGGATGCTTCACCTTAGGCCTTCAACGGCTTAGTTTCTCCAAGCTGACTTATGTTTTGTGTGTAAGCACTGACAGAACTGAACGCCATTCATGAGTTAGGACACGCATGGCTAATATGTCCCTTGCACTAGCGCCTTTCCATGCACATCCCTGTGGGCGCCACTCTTGCTGGGAGTAGGACTTTTGTCAGAAGCTAGTGCGATGGATCCAGCACTTGCAATGGAATAACACTACAACGTGCGACTTTCAGGAGTGTTAAGTACTGCTGCATCCAGTGTTGTGTAGTTTCCACTTTCGACTAGGAACTTCGCCTTTGTTGGACAACATAAGCGTTGGGATGGTGCCAGACTGGTTCCGAGCACCCCCGTAGGATAAGTTGTCCTATAGACCAGCTAGCTCACAGTGTTACCAGAAGCACCCCATAACCTAGACAGGTAGCAAATGGTTTTGGAAACCACAGAACATGACAACCCAGACTCCCCCAGGGATCTCAAACCTCTCTCGGAGAAATAGACAAAGAATACACAGAGGGGCGTTTTCAATATTAATTGAACCATCATGATTCTTGTATAGAATATATGTGCTGAAATGATCAATAGACAGAAGCAGATAAGAGTAATTAGCAGAATAAGGACAGTGAACAAGATAAATAGTTCCACCATCTTGCTAAATCAATGTATATATGTAAGCATATAAAACAGTATATAGCATACTCCTACTATGCGTTCCCTAACTTAGATGCCTATGGTTTGTATAAGCATTCTGCTAAGAATCTCGTATTGGATGATCCAACCCCCATTACCTGAAGGGAAAGTATGTAGGTCCCCGTCTTGGTCACTGGTTGGACATCCCTCCTTGCAGAGTGATCAGCAAGCAGCTGGGCTGAGGTTTTAGTGTGTAGTGATCTCACAATGACAGCAAGTGCTCCTCTGCCCCAACCCGGAAATGCTTGTTTGTTTATAACAAAAAGCATCCTTGCCCCTAACCGAGAACTTAGTCAGGCCGCCATTGTTTATGATCTAGTGATAGCTGCGTCGCCGCATGGACGAACAACAAACAATCACATTTGTACAATGTATGGTCAGGCCTTGTACAGGATGTTCAAAGTGTTGTGATAGTGTTCTTATGAAGTGGAATTTGTAAGCAAATGTAGTTTCATGCAGTGCTTAGTTCGTAAAATAATAAGTGCCAGGGACCTGGCCAGGATGCAACTTACACCATCTATTGCCCGTGTCATCGCTGCCATTGACGGTACCAAAACAAATCTTTTGCCTGCAAGTGCGACAGTTCTGTTTATTCGAGGTCCCCATAATTAAAGGAATGGCTGGGGAGGTCGGTATAAGTAATTTTTTATTTATTTTGTATTCATAAACAACCGCTGTTCTGCTCATCTCTAAATTAGATGAGCAGCGCAACCATGTGGCAGACTGTCATATGTGTGCTGTTGTCAATTAAGTGCTGGTGCCGAGCATCGGAAACCAATTAAGTGCCGGTGCAGAGCACCGGAAACCACTGGCTCAAATTAAGCACTGGTTTCATCGAAACTAATCCTGCACTGTCACGCAAGCAAATGTGTGTCAAAAGTCATTATGTGAAGTAGAAGGCAACTTAGCAAAACATGTGCATGTAAAATGGCAGTGTTTCTTCCCGGGCCTATCTGAACCACATGACACCAGAAGATACCAGCCTCATGACCATTCAGGGTGTGGTGCACCAGTTTCTTTACCTTGCTAAGCTCAAGGAAAGACAATGGCCCTTACTATATAAAACATTCCACCCGCTGATGAAGGTGGTTAATTCTTCCGCTGGTGGCCAAGCCTAAGCCATGAGGCATTGTAAAAGGTAATGTCTCCATTTGCTGAAGAACAGGCCGCTTAGTTAATTCTTCTGCCAACATATTCCTAATATGTGCTCCATAGAGGCTAGATAAAAATTACTCTGCTTAGAGTAGAAGGACTGCATGGTGCTCAAGGTCGGACTAGGACAGAAAATAGTCCTGGGCACCAAAATAAAAGTGACCCCCCATTAGTGAACAGGATAGCTAAACATTGGCCCACGTTAACAAACTGGAGCAGTTTGAACATGTAAAGACACGCAAGGTATGGGAGACTGCATGCATTTGTGTTTGCTACAGGCAATGCGTGCGGTTATATCAGGGAAATCAACAGTAAAATCGGCCCACCAGGCCATAAAGCAGGTCCACAAACAGCCATAAAACAGGCCTACGCACTGACCTGGCAGACTAGCCCTTCGGGCACTGTGTTTTCCCTTTAGGAGGAGTCTATGAAGCTCGCTTTCTGTGGTTAGAAGTGATACCCTGAGTTCGCCTACATTCAAATTGGTCTCACTGAGACTGCCCATTGCCCCGCCCTATATATGCCTCCCAAAAATAGCCCAATAAAATACAGGTCTACTTCAGTATAGTGTGTTCCCTTTGCCCCTCCGGCTTCATTCACAATATCCACTGTCTGATACTACCAATTGAAAAGGAAGACAATATGGGGCCCCTTGCAGCCATCCACAGGTGGCGACAGGCAGTGTCTGCAGCCAGCAGTGCATTCTCACCAGGGGGAGACGCCATCAGTTCCAATGTACTTTACGTAATTGCAGGAAGCGGTAGCTTTCAATAGATTGTCTACTGCAAGTGAAGGTGGCAACCACCGCCCAGGCATACAAGCAGACCCAACGTGCTTTACGACTCCCACTGCGTGAAGGGGCTCGGGCCCGGCTCTGACGTGGGAGCGGAATGATCACTCTCTTGCCTCTCTCTATACTGAACCGTTCAGCTGGAATGTTTAGCACCGAGAAGCCTCACAGTCCTTATAGCTCTGAAACCGGCTTATACTTTACACTCTTTTTAGAGTGTGCTTTGAGATTTTTCCGTCTCACCAAAAGCACCTGCAGGAGCACACGGTTTATTTGGGCATTAAAGTGTAGAATAATGCAGCTAAACGATTTCAATTCTGTTTTCCACACGCGCCCAGTCGTGGAAGAGTGAGAATGGAATATAAAGCTCAGAGTGCATTGTTTCCTGGACTACCTTCAACAGACAAAACTGCAGGATGGTTATTGCTAAATGAAGCCAGATACATGTCTGTTGCTGTCAGCTTAAAGAGAACGCCTCATACGCTTGAGAGGCCAATTCACCGCGCAGTTATTGAGTGTGTAAAGAGGCTGGCGAACACGAAGCAAATTCTTTTCTTTACCCCTTCTACACAATGCACTCTGCAAAATATTATAACCTCGGAAAACGTCAGTGTGTTACAAATGTGGCTTACTTTACACAGCAGTTCACATGGTTCCCTTTTATTTCTGCTGTACCTTGGACCTAAACGCTGGACATTTTTTCCAGGTGTTAGTAAATATTATGTTTTCTCTGCAACAAAAGTGCTGAAATAAATATTTCGCCTTTAGTTCTGATACATGCATTTAGTGAAATGAAGCAAACTGAACGTACCTAACATGGGTCTGCAACAAATAACGAATCGCCGTTTCACAATGCACATTTCAGTGTAAAATGGATTTATATTGCGTGTAGTCGACTGCAATAACTATCTTCTTCAGAATGCTAGCACAGGCCTGGGACTAAAAATGAGTAGCCTCCGTAACCTAGAAACATAGGCTCCGTGGCGCTGGAACTCGTGGTGCAGGAGGTGCTGGCAGCACCTCCTGCACCACGAGTTCCAGCGCCTCCTAATATTATGGAAAGGATCTCAGAAAAAATGGTCCCAATGCTACATTTAACAACACCCTTGCTGTATGTGTGGGTGTGCACCCTGCATATCGTAACCCACAATATCAGTGGGACAGAATATTGAGGATAACATATCAGAAACATTTTTGACAGGTAAGTGTACATTTTCTATACGTATCTCAATCTATGTGTACATAGGTGGAACATATATCTTCAAGATATGCCCATGTGGAGTTAGGAATAGTAAATCTATTCTTCCCTATATGCCCTTACCTTTCAATATTTTGTCCCTCAATATGCCATCCTTGATATTCTTCAATACTATCGATGTCGATATTCAATAGTACAACTGTGTGTGTATATGTGGTATTTCTTTAGCACAAAAGTAGCCAAAAAGCAGTGAAGTGCTGTTCAGGGTCAAAGGAAAGCACAAAGTCAACGAATGACCAGAGAGGGAGCTGCTTTGTCGACTAATAATGCTTTGTGATGTAGTGTTCTTTAAAGAGGGAGGGTTGTTTTTAACTTTTTCCTATACTGGAGCAGTGCTTTTTTTTATTTTTTAAATGTGTTTATTAGATTTCCAGCAAAGATAAAAGTCAGCAAGAGCGCAAAATGTGCATATGATATGAGACAATTTAACGGGTAACATGTATCACAGCTTAATATATGCTATCCTGCACAGTTCATAACAGTGCCTACCCTGCATCCCAGAGGACACAGTAGAGCGCAGCGATCAAACGTAGGGATCTCAGAGCTCAGTACGGCTGGCAACAGCAGCTGAAAGCGAACTGACTCATGTCTGCGGTGCACCTGGTCCCAGCTAGATGTGAGAGCAGGACTCCCAAGGGGACCGATCGAGCCATTACATAGCACTTTGCTCTCTGTTGCACTACACCAGCAAACAATTACGAGAAGTAATTCCATTATTATAAGTACTCTATCATCTCACTCCTTTGGGGGTGCCGCTTCGAATTTCCTTACTACTAACTGTAATTTGCATCATAATATCCCTGTTGTGAGAATAAAATGAATGTCAACACACACACTCTTAACCAACCAGAACTATAAACATTCACACACTGTGAAACATCTATGGCTTTAAATGATGAAAACATATGCTTAACCACCTAGGGTTATAAACAGCAACAACAGACTTAACCCCTTCGCTGCTAGGCCTTTTCCCCTCCTGTGCTAAGCCTTTTTTTGGCTATTTGGGGTAGTTCGCGCTTAGGCCCCTGTAACTTTTTGACCACATAACGTATCCACGCCAAATTTGCGTCCTTTTTTTCCAACATCATGGGGATTCTAAAGGTACCCAGGGTTTGTAGATTCCCCTGGAGGGGACCCAGAAATTAGCCAAAATACAGCAAAAGTTTGTTTTTTGGGGAAAAATGCGAAAAAGGGCTACAGATGAAAGCGTCTGGTTTTTCCTGCAAATGGCATCAAAAAGGGGTTGTGGTGCTGAAATCACCATCTTCCCAGCTTTCAGGGACAAGCAGACTTTTGATAGAAAACCAAAATGTTTTACACAGTTTTGGCATTTTTCTGGGACATAGTCTATTTTTGCTATTTTTGTGCTTTCAACCTCCTTCCAGTTAATGGTAGAAATGGGTATGAAAGCAATAATGGATCCTAGAAAGCTATACATTTCTGAAAAGTAGAAAAAATTCTGAATTCAGCAAGGGGTCATTTGTGTAGATCCTTCAAGTTTTCTTTATAGAAACAAACAGTTAAATATAGGAAAAAGTGAAAATTAGTTGAAAAAATCAGCCATTTGTGTCAACATTTTCACCTGTAACTTCTTCTAATTATGACAGCTATTTGAAAGCAATATACCGTTACATCCGCTGGACCTTTCTGGTTGTGGCGATATATAGGACTTGTAGGTTCACCAAGAACCCGACGAACCCAGAGCCAATAACTGAGCAGCGTCTTGCAATGGTTTTTTATTATGTACCGGGTATATAGCAATTATTCTGGGAAAATTTATACATGGAAAAATCAGTATGAAAGACACCTATGTATTTCTGAAATGGGAACAAAATATAGAGTTTAGAAATAGTAGATATTTGCACATTTCCGAAATTGGGAGTACCCATACTAGCATGAGAATTATAGGTCATTTTTCAAAATGACTTTTTTACACATTGTCTTTCATTTGGAAGGCAGAAATGCATCAAAAGTCAATAGATAATAACAGTTGCTCTACAATTTTGTGTTACCCTAAGTCTCCCGATAAAAATGGTACCTCACTTGTGTGGGTAGGCCTAGTGCCTGCGACAGGAAACGGCCCAAACGCAACGTGGACACACCACATTTTCACAGTGAAAAATGACCCTTTTTTTGCAAAGTGCCTAGCTGTAGTTTTTTAACCCTAGCTCTGCCGGCACCTAGGGAAACCTAGCAAACCTATACATTTTTGAAAACTAGACACCCAGGGGAATCCAGGATGGGGTGACTTGACTGGCTCTCACCTGGTTCTGTTACCCCGAATCCCTTGCAAACCTAAAAAATTGTCCAAAAAAACAAATTTTCCTCACTTTTCTGTGGTGGAAAGTTCTGGAATCTGCGTGGATCCACAAACTTCCACCCACCCCGCATTCCCCAAAGTCTTCCGAGAAAAATGGTACCTCACTTGTGTGGGTAGGCCTAGTGCCCGCGACAGGAAACAGCGCAAAACACAACGTGGACACACCACATTTTCACAGTGAAAAATGACCCTTTTTTTGCAAAGTGCTTAGCTGTAGTTTTTGAACCCTAACTCTGCCGGCACCTAGGGAAACCTAGCAAACCTATACATTTTTGAAAACTAGACACCCAGGGGAATCCAGGATGGGGTGACTTGACTGGCTCTCACCAGGTTCTGTTACCCAGAATCCCTTGCAAACCTAAAAAAGTGTAAAAAAAAAACCACATTTTCCTCGCTTTTCTGTGGTGGAAAGTTTTGGAATCTGCATGGATCCACAAAATTCCACCCACCCCACCCCACGTGGGGGTAGGCCTAGTGCCCGCGACAGGAAACTACGCAAAACGCAACGTGGACACACCCCAATTTCACTGTGAAAAATGACCCTTTTGGCAAAGTGCCTAGCTGTAGTTTTTGAACCCTAGCTCTGCCGGCACCTAGGAAACCTACCAAACCCACACATTTCTGAAAAGTAGACACATGGGAGATTCCAGGGAGGTATGGCTTGCGTGGATCCCCCAATGTTTTCTTACCCAAAATCCCCAGAAACCTGAAATTTTGCTGAAAAAAATCACTTTTTCACACTTTATTGTTTGGGAAAGTTGTGGCATCACCGGGCTGACACAAATTTCCTACCACCCAACATTGCCCCAGGTCTCCCGATAAAAATGGTGCCTCACTCGGGCGGGAGGCCCAAGTACCCGCGACAGGCAAGGGCCCAAAACGTATTGAGGCGACATCAAGAATGCCTATCACAAAACGACCTGGTTTTGAAAGGGGGGGTCCCATGACTTTTTGGCCCGGGGCTCGGCGGCCACCTAGGGAAAGCTAGCAAACCCACACATTTCTGAAAAGTAGACACCCGGGGGATTCCAGGGAGGTATGGCTTGCGTGGATCCACCAACGTTTTCTTACCCAGAATCCCCTGCAAACCTGAAATTTTGCCGAAAAAAAATCACTTTTTTCACACTATCAGAAGGCAAATTTCAATGTTGCCTCAATACGTTTTGGGCCCATGCCTGTTGCGGGTACTTGGGCCTCCCACCCGAGTGAGGCACCATTTTTATCGGGAGACCTGGGGGAACGCTGGGTGGTAGGAAATTTGTGTCATCCCGGTGATGCCACAACTTTCCCACACAAAAATGTGTGAAAAAAGTGATTTTTTTCAGCAAACTTTCAGGTTTGCAGGGGATTCTGGGTAAGAAAACATTGGTGGATCCACGCAAGCCATACCTCCCTGGAATCCCCGGGTGTCTACTTTTCAGAAATGTGTGGGTTTGCTAGGTTTCCCTAGGTGGCGCCGAGCCCCGGGCCAAAAGTCATGGGACCCCCCTTGCAAAACCAGGTCGTTTTGCGATAGGCATTTTTGATGTCGCCTCAATACGTTTTGGGCCCTTGCCTGTCGCGCGTATTTGGGCCTCCCACCCGAGTGAGGCACCATTTTTATCGGGAGACCTGGGGGAACGCTGGGTGGTAGGAAATTTGTGTCATCCCGGTGATGCCACAACTTTCCCACACAAAAATGTGTGAAAAAAGTGATTTTTTCAGCAAAATTTCAGGTTTCTGGGGGTTTCTGGGTAAGAAAACTTTGGGGGATCCACGCAAGCCATACCTCCCTGGAATCCCCGGGTGTCTACTTTTCAGAAATGTGTGGGTTTGGTAGGTTTCCCTAGCTGGCCGCCGAACCCGGGGCCAAAAACTCATGGGACCCCCCTTGAAACCAGGTTGGTTTGTGATAGGTAATTTTGATGTCGCCTCACTAGGTTTTGGGCCCTTGCCTGTCGCGGGTACTTGCCCCACCCATGCGTGTGAGGTACCATTTTTATCGGGAGACCAGGGGGAGCAGAAAGGCTGTAATGGTGGCGGGGATTTGGGCATTGGCGTGCCCACTTCGGGCAGCCCCCACCCTAAAAGAAATTGCAAAAAAAAATCCCTGGCGTCAAGTGGGCTTTCTGCCGCCCCGGGGGGGGGCAGAAAGACTGTTATGGTGGCAAGGGCGTGGGGGCATTGGCGTGCCCATTTTGGGCAGCCCCACCCTAAAAAAAATTGCACAAAAAAAATCCCTGGCGTTTAGTGGGCTTTCCTGACCCCCAGGGGGCAGATTGGGGGCTACTGCCCCCATCTGCCTCCCAGGGGGGCAGAAAGGCTGTAATGGTGGCGGCGGGGTGGGGGCATTGGCGTGCCCGTTTTGGGTAGCCCCCACCCTAAAAAAAATTGCACAAACAAAATCCCTGGTGTTTAGTGGGCTTTCTGCCCCACCGGGGGGACAGATTGGGGCTACAGCCCCCATCTGCCCCAGAGGCGGGGCAGAAAGGCTGCTAATGGTGACGGGGGTGGGGGCATTGGCGTGCCCGTTTTGGGCAGCCCCACCCTAAAAAAATTGCAAAAAAAAATCCCTGGCGTTTAGTGGGCTTTCTGCCCCACCGGAAGGGCAGATTGGGGGCTACAGCCCCCATCTGCCCCCAGGGGGCAGAAAGGCTGTAATGGTGGTGGGGGTGGGGGCATTGGCGTGCCCGTTTCGGGCAGCCCCACCCAAAAAAAATTACACATAAAATAAATCCCTGGCGTTTAGTGGGCTTTCTGCCCCTCCGGGGCGGCAGATTGGGGGCTACTGCCCCATCTGCCTTCCAGGGGGGGCAGAAAGGCTGTAATGGTGGTGGGGGGGTGGGGGCATTAGCGTGCCCGTTTCGGGCAGCCCCCACCCTAAAAACAAAATGCGTCCAAAAAAATCCCTGGTGTTTAGTGGGCTTTCTGCCCCCCCCGGGGGGCAGATTGGGGGCTACTGCCCCCATCTGCCTCCCAGGGGGGGCAGAAAGGCTATAATGGTGGCTGGGGGTGGGGGCATTGGCGTGCCCGTTTTGGGCAGCCCCACCCTGAAAAAAATGCACCTAATAAAAATCCCTGGTGTCTAGTGGGCTTTCTGCCCCCGGGGGCAGATTGGGGGCTACTGCTCCCATCTGCCCCCAGGGGGGCAGAAAGACTGAACAATGGCAATTTTTTGGGGGGGAGCAAAAGCCCTTGCCCAAGGGGCCGCTCCCCCCTCCCTGGTGCCTTAGTGGGTGGATCCCTGCTTGGGGATCGCCCTCCTGTCCCTACCTGAATACAGCATGCCTCGCAGAGCAGCGAATGCGCAGCCCAGGCTCGACCTAAAAATGGAGCTACAGGATAATGGATTAATCTAGAAATATTACTTACATTCTGCACTGCTGTATTGAAAGAGTCTTTCATTCTAGTTTGATAAATGTAGACCTGTTAGTGTTATGTAGTTATAGATGATTGTCAGGCTAATACCATCCCTGTAAAAGTAAAAGAACGTCTTCTGAAATAGTAAGATGGTCCTCCAAAGCTTTACTTACTTTCTGAGGTAGTTTGGTTGAGCTGTCAATATCTCGCCTAATGCCAGCAATGTAAATATATATTGAGACTAGTCAAAGTATAACCCATTATTACATTCTCAATAAAGATGGGATGTCCAGCCAGGGTTGTTAATAACTTTAAAGAACCTAATGATAAGAAATCAAAAAGCACTATAAAAGCAAAGTATCAACATTCAGAAAGTGTAATTTTTTTAATGTGGTCTCCCCAGATTTATTGTTTGTTAGATTGGGTGTATTAGCATATTTTGACTCTGCTAACCAGTTGCCAGGAGCAGCACCGACGTTTTATAAGAGTTTAGAAAGTGAGACCAGTTCTAACCAGTAACTCTTCCATCCTTCCTGCCCTACTGAGTGACCACAGAGAAGAAAAGAAAACATCCGGTGAGCCCTAGACCCCGAGTACTGAGGGGGAGAGGGCAGCAGGGCCACTGTCGCCTCAGTGAGCCCAACAGGCATTAGTCTCAGGGATTGTACTTGACTACATATCCTTTTGGCCTTAGGCCTGGCAATGGGAAGCACACTTTTGCCTGCTGCAGCACATCTGATGTTTCAGAAAATTTTCCAGTAGGTGCGTATCAAGGATTGCAGAACAAAGGGTGGCAGCTAAGGGCATTAGGCTATTAGCTGCAAAATGCTGCCAGCACATGCCTAGCCATCCATAATCTGCACTCTCAGAGCTCAGTTTCACTTATCTTATGAGTATCAATGGACCTGGGCCTTTTCCTTTACAACAACATTCGCCACATTATAACAACTGCAGTTGCTGCACCCCAATCCAGATAAGAGCACTCACAGTTTGCAGCCCTCCTCTAACACAATGCACAAAGATCACAATGCAGCACATTGATACCTTTTAAACACTATCTATAGTTAAACATGTCATAGAAACCTATGGCTGCATATCTGGTGCCAATTTGGGCACAATAACGTTTATTGAAACCTGGCCCTAATTCCATCATTCAGACCCCCAGGATACAACATCTACCATGAAGATAGAATCAATACAATTGGAAATGGGGGTGCCATTATTTAGAGAAACACGTTGGATACATTTGTGACAAAGGACCAAGCATCATGACACAGTTGTGAATGTTTAGAAATATAATTTGCTATGTTTCCCAATGATACCGTTAGCTGTCATTTAATCAGTAGATCTCTGAGTCGTAATCTACAAATTTTACAAGACTTACAAGATCCCATTAGGTCTCACTGCTGTCAAGTCATCTTACTGCTCTCTAATGAGTGATGCTAATCAAGGGAACATTGACAAAGTAGACAATCCAGACCAGTAGTGCTACAGAGCAACATCAGACATGGATTTCTCATCACTGGTGTAAACAGTCTAAGGACATACAGTAAACATCATATTTTCTTCTCATAGCTTGATCACCCTACACCCTGTAACGGAAGTCATTTGGTCAGATCATCTTTTGGTTATAGTTGCCCTGGAATATGTCTACTACCACCAGCAAGAAAACAGAATCTCCATCTATCAACGACCTTTTAAGAGTTACTATTCATTAATTATCACTGACACCCCACAGTTGTTCTATGTGGTTACATAGCCTGACGTGGACACATTTCCAGAGGAGGTTCGCCAGAGTCGGAATGCTGAAAATTGATGGAAAGTTGTCTAAGTCAATGTGATCCGCAATCGTTTTTTTAGAATAGGGGTGACCTGCCCAGTCTTTAGGCAATCTGGAATAGAGCCTTGAAGTAGTGAGGCATTGACTATCTTAGTCCAAAGTGGGAGTAAGGGTGATTTGATCTCACTGAAGAAGTTCGATGGCAGAGGGTCACTGAAGTGGTTTGAGGGTCTCAGTGCTGCAAGAGTTTTGAGAATAGTGCTTTCATCCAATGTTTTGAATAAGCTCCAAAAAGCATTGTTTTTGGGGGTGAGAACCGGAGCGAGTGGGGGCACAACAAACCGAGGAGGAGGGAGGCTGATAGGTGGTGGGATAGGCAGGTGCTCAATGCAGACAGCAAATCATATTCGATCTATGCTATCTTTTCAAGGAAGAAGGCGGCAGATTCCTCGCAGTTTGGCTGTGGACAGGATCCCACTGGGGAAAGGTTATGTTGGTTATTTGATTGAAGCTTGATAAGTTCAAACAATTTTGTTGGTCGATCTTTAGCTTGCTTTAGTTGGTTTCTAAAGTAATTAGCTTTAGAACATCTAATGCGTTTGTTATAGATTTTCCTCAATGATCTCAGATGACTGAGATGTTTGAGGGACAGAGAGGATCTCCACAATCGTTCCGCTAGTCTCAGATTTCGTCTTTCTGCATTTAAACTACCATTGTACCAAGGTTTGGAGACTTTGGAGGACATTCTTTTTAGCTGTAAAAGCTCAATCGAACTGTACGTTTCATTTGAAACCAGGCGGGGTCCTGATGTATTTTGGCTTACCACCTAATCAAATATGGGATTTGATCATCACTGGGCTGTACTGTACTGCTGGTCTTTTATTTTACTTTGTTTTAAAAACCAATAAAATTGTCTATCAAAAAAAAAAAAAAAGCTCAATTGAGTCTAAAATGTTTGTCATGGAGCGGTTGTAGTGGTCTGTAAGGTTATGGACATCGGAAATGTCCAGAGGAGGGGGCAAGATGAAGATGTTATTACTGAGGGATGTCAGATCATTCAAGTTAATGTTTGGCAGGCTTCCATGCCAGTATTTTGTTTTTTTTTAGCAGACTTTATTAGTTCACACAGATTCTGTGATGAGGAAGGTGATGCAGTGGTGGTCTGTCCAGTCAAAAGGGAGGACAGATTCAAGCTTAATGGAGTTCACCTTACCAGTGACTAGATCTAAGGTTGCTGCTATGATGTGAGTAGGGCTGTCGCATATTTGGATTAGGTTGAGGTCCACTAGGAAGGTTTTAAGGCTATTTACTGCCGGGTCTTTCATGTCATTCCACTGGAGGTTAAAATCTCTAAGGAAGATCTGGGTGCCGAGAAACTCTGCGTTAGTTGAGATGATTTTCATGATTTGTTCTATGAAGGAAATGTTGTCTTGTGGAGGGTGGTAGAGCGTGTGGAATTTGCATACTTGCTTGTTACATGCAACTTCGATGCAAAGGTATTCGCATTGACTGATAGATTGTTACGGTGTATACAGGTGATACCTCCACCTTGCCCACTAGATCTGTCTAATCTAATGATGTAATGAGTCAAGGATAGGTGCAGATGAGTCGTTTAGCCAGGTTTCAGTCAGCAGGATCGTGTGCAAGGATAAGGGCAGCAATGTCTGCTGCGTGGCTTACTGCTGATCTGCACTTGAGAAGCATGCATTTAAGCTTAGGCTTGGTGTCAGATATGGTAGTTTGTTACAGGCAGAATACGATATGAACCCGACACAAAGGTACCAATACATCAGACTGCTGCATGCCCTCAGAGCACACATCGCACCAGGGACGTCTATTCCTGAATATTCCCCAGTGGAAGACCGACTATTGTTAGATCCGATAGTTGGTAAACCTATCTCCACAGTCTATCGTAAGCTGCTAAATAATTGTCCAGACCCCCTGATTTCCCTCAGAGCGAGATGGGTGGGTGACCTGGGAGACATAGACGATGACAGCTGGCAGGAAGCGATACAGAGTCCCAGAGTGATAGCCATCCGGGCCAGATTTAGACTGGTTCAGCTAAAAATACTTCATTGCACTTACTACCCTTGCACACTCCTATACCGTTGGGGTAGGCTCCAGTCGGGGCTCTGCAGAAGGGGTGCCAGCAGGAGGGCTCCTTTTTTCACATCCTATGGGAGTGCCCAGAGATTGCCTTATACTGGGTAGGGATCACGGACATCATGTCTAGGGCAATGGGGAGGGAGGTCCTGATGGACCCCAAGTGGTTGCTCCTTCAAATAAAAGGGGAAGAAAGCTGGCCCAAGTATGCAGAGCTGTGGCTGACTCTGGCAGCAGGAGTAGCCAAACGCAATATCGCACGGAGCTGGGGCGCACAGGCGCCACCGCAGCTGGCTGATTGGAAGAGGGACCTAGATTGGTGTCAAAGAGCAGAGGAAGTGGTCTATAAGAGTAGGGGGTGCATAACAAAGTGGAAGAAGGTCTGGGCGCCCTGGAAGAGATACCGAGCCCTGGGAGTAGTGGAAGAAGGATGAGGATACATGATTCACCTGGGGACTGGGTTGTGCTGCTCATGCCCCCGCCCCTGTTGCTCGCCGTAATGAATCTGTGGAAAACGAGATTGAGCTGCGAACGTTACTGTATAATGTATGGTCTTATGAGCTGTGTTAATAAAAAGATTTACAAAAAAAAAAAAAAGATATGGTAGTTTGTGTGGTGGAGACTTGTGTGAGGTTGTTCTTGTTTAAGGATCTGGAGTTGACCCTAGGTTCTCTGTGCGGGTCTGCATGGATTGACTCGATTTAACACATATTATCTGTGTTAGCGGAGTACGTTGGATCATATGAGAGTAGTAGGGAGGGAATATCCTTGTCAGACAGTGGATCATTTGTCTAATGGGCCGAGAGGGGTTGTTAGTGTTGGGTGAGGTTTTCCATCTAGGGTGAGGAGAAACCGAGATTGATCACAGTGGATGGGGGGCGTGCTGGAAGCCTGGTGCAGTAGTTAGAGGGATGTGCGTGATTATGACTATTAGTCTTCCTAAAGATCAAACAAAGCTCAGACACTTTGTGGTTCTGTATAAAGGTTGGATTATGCTTGCCAAACAAGAGTACTGGGAGTCCGTAATCAATTAAGTCACATGCAAAACAAAATCACTGTTCTAGCTAGAGTCAGATGCTTGTGGTGGCATTTTTTCTACGAATGTCCAATTTAGAGTACTTCTGACGGACCAGTAGCAGTGTTAATCCCCTAAGGATTTTGTTGCTCCTCATCTGGATCGGACCAACAAATTTCAATGCACATTACAATGTAAATAGTAAAGCACAGTAGGCTTTACAATGAAAATGAGACAAATATTAAAATAGAACCATGAAGGTTTTTAAAGGTTTTAACCCATCGGCAAATAAATGGTTAGAATCAGTCAATTAGTTAAATCAAATCAAGAGATAGCATCTAGCATAGAATAAAGTGAAAATAATAAAAATAGCTAAAGTACAGTTCAGCTCAAATAACAAGTCATAAATCATAGGAGGTGTTACCTCCAAAAGACCAGGGAAAAGTGAGCTCAACAACCTCAAGAATGGACTTCTTTTATAATGCAAAATACAATGCAAACCTAGATGAATGCAATCACAATAATATTACATGAATTGGACCAATCAGGTTGAAGAAAGAACAATACAGTCCCGAAATCACACCATTCACAAAATTCAGTTCCCATCCCTGGTTCCCTCTAGACACTTCAATAGTTAGTACATGTATTGTTACTTGATATACAAAGGTCAAGTTCTCATGAGAATCACACCATGGTCCGAATAGGTGAGGCCTTGGGGACAATTGCTCTTAGTAAGACAGTGTGCTACAGAGTCGTAAGAAAATAAACATAAATCTGGGCCTGGTAAAGTGAGATTACATCTCAAAACATTGTTTACAAGATACCAGTTACATGAATCATCTGTGTGTAGAGTGAGATAGGAATGAAAAGATGACTGTGTGCTGAAAGATGGCTGCAAGGCAGGTTTGCTACGTTGAATTAGAGGCCTACATTGACTAACGTTAGCATAAGCAGGTTTTCCTTGAAACAATGTCTTTGTTTCAAATACATGTTAATTTTCTTTTATCGTGGTAATGCTAGTTGTGCATTAATTAGAAAAACCCTATATCACTTGTCAGACCAAACAATTTGACCCAGAAAAACTGATACCTCAAGGAGTGTGTGATATACTACATTTTCTTTTCTGAAATACATTCTGCTATAAGGGGAGGTGTATCAGTAGCTGCTACATGATACCCTGTCAACAACGTTGATCCAAAGTAGCCCCACCTCTTCGATTTCTTTGGAGCTACTTCCATTACAGGCAGTCACAGAATTATTGACCTAATTCATAACCACTGATCCGACCAGGATTCTCAAACAGCATACAAACATTCTTGTTCGACTGGTTCAGAGCGAAGTAAATAAGGCCTTCTGAACAGGAACACTTCCTCCTAAACTTAAATATGGTATAGGGACTCCTAAATTGAAAAAACTGATTTGGACACAAACACTGCCAATAGCTACAGGCCATCACCATATTATCGGTACTTTGCAAAATCTTGGAAAAACTGTGGAAAATTGGTGGTAGGCAAAGTGTAAAAAAATAATGGGTATATAGGTTGGGGACTCAAACATTTGGCTTAAATTATGACATTCCTCAGGAACCAACTTAACTCATTGTCATGAGTTGACTTATAATACCAGGTTCCCCCAGACGATCTTCCCTACCCCCTTTGTGGAATAAATGCACACTTAGTCCTTTGGGCTATTTCGGATTAGAACTCTGTAGTAGCATACAGAATGACAAAGGTCTCATTTTTAGACACACTGCATTAACCCATATACATTATTATCATGGATTTGCATTGCAGTGCTGACTTTTTCCATTGCCTTAGTCACCCTGTTCCATGCCCAAGCTAATTGTGAGCACGAATAGAGGTATTTTTGGTCATGCTGGTGACAAAGAAATCCGATCCAGCCCTTCTCCGTTTGAATAGGAGACGCGATCCCTGGAAACTACAGTTCCAGTGTTTCCTAAAGAGCGCCCGTGGTACAGATGCCCTCCCCCATTAGAAAGGAGATACAACTCCTGGGAACTTCAGTTCCCATCATTCTAGAGTTATAAGCGTGGTTCCAACCTCATTGCGCATGCGCACAGAGCCAAGTTTAGCAACCAGCGAGGTACACAAAAACAGGAATCAGGTCTCCAACTAGCTGAGAAGTCGGTTGGAGAAATGGGACAGAAAGTAGTTACAATACCAGCATGTTACCCATGACAAAGTAAGTGATTTTCCTATTTTCTGATGACCCCTCGACTTTGATTTAACCCAGGATGCCCTGTATTTCCCTAATGTTTTTTCCTGTCTGCCTCACGTTGTTCTTTATTTACAGGTGTGTTCCTTCCCCCGTCCCAATGTGGTGTCCTGATTTCTGATAATTACAGTATGTTACTACAGGGGCCATATGGCTATAAAGGATTCCTGAGATAAGTAAGTCCTTGTCTGAGAATGCATATTTTACTCTTTATGACTTGCAATGCATGGAGTGATCACTCCACTTACAACTTTGCTGTACATTGAGTGGTAACATGTTTTATGCATGGCACACTGGATCTTGCAACCATATCATTAAAAAAAAAAAAATCACACAGTGAAATGTTAGAAATTGGGTTACTGGTTGATTGGGGTATGAGCCCTGGTCAAGCAGCCACCACAATATTAATCAGGGTAAGAGGCAGGCAAACCCTTAAATCAACCTGTTAGCCAGGTAGCCTGGCACAGAGCAGTCAGGCTTAACTTAGAAGCAGTGTGTAAAGTATTAATGCAACACTTAAAACAGTGAAAACGCAACACAAACTAATTCCACACCAATGTAGAATAATATATCTGACTTTAATAAATATAACAAGACCAAAACAACAAAAATCCAATTAGTAGAACTGGAGATATTGATTTTTAAAGTTTATAGTGAAAAATAGCACCAAATAGCACAAAGCGCTATTGGGGATATTTGATCACATTGGACCGGGACAAAGTCAGAAGTTCAGGCTGACCACGATGGAGTACAGGCTGGCTACAGGGACCCAGTTAGGACCGCTGATCAAAGTACCTTAAATCCTGGTTCTGGAGGGTTGCGTGGATCCGCGTCGAAGATGCGCCGCGCAGCATAGGCGATGCATCAGTTCCGAGATGCGGCGAGGCTGCAGTGCGAGGTCCTGATGCGTCCACATTGAGGGTTCTGATGACGGAGCTTGCGATGCAAAGTCTGGTGTCGAGGATAAGAGGTGCAACAGAGGAGATGAATTGATTCCGATGATCGCGGAAGCTGCAATGCTGAGTTTCGGCGACGTTGTTGAGACAAGAGAAGCAAGGAGCTTGTATCGAGAAAAGTGTCGCGTAGCGGCAGTTCTGAGATGCCCGGTTTCTGGCTGCGCCTTGGAATAATCATAGGATCCCTCATTGATTTGGTATCGTGGCCATCATAACACTTCATCTTTGTAAACCGGCCTAGATCTTATTTCCATTAGCCCCTCCGGGTTTAGTCTCAGTATCCATACGGCAATTTCGTCTTACAGCTTTGAGCCAGTCCACCGCAATAGGAGGTAATGAATCAGTCCAATGCTTACAGATCTCTCTCCTGGCTAGAAGCATCAGATAAAACAGGAGACCCCTTTGTGCTCTACTCCCATTAGGACCAACGTTAGGCTTAACATGATATTTACTCCTAGGATACCATTAACCACGTTCTCAACATCCTGCCAGTAAGCCATTATCTCTGAGCAGGTGAAAAAAACATGTTGGTCATCAGCTCTTAAAAGACCGCACCTACAAAATCTGGGAGTCGGGTCCTGTACAAACTTCGCAATCTCTTGAGGGGTCCAATATAATCTGTTGATGGTAAAAAAAAAAATTATTTCGCTTGAGGTTAGCTGGCTTTACTACAGAATACAATAGCTTTATGGAGGTTTCCCATACTGTTTGAAGCTCAGTCTCCTGGATATCCTTCCCATACAGAATATGGCGCCTTCAATTTCCTATTCTCGGCATCCTGAAACATCCAGTACCAGAAACCACCGCCTTATTCTTAGGTGTCCCATCCTGCAGTTCAGACTCAAATTGCCCTGCACCTTCAATCTCCTGAGTGTTGTTTGTGAGCCAAGAAGACAACTGTAGATATTTAAACCTGGAGAGGGAGCTACCAGTCTTAGCTCTTAAAACTTCCCAGGGTAATATACCCTGCACTGTTAGCAATTCCCCCGAGGTTGCTATCCTGGCCCTCCGTAGTGGAATGTTCAACCCGCTCTCAAACACTCTGGGGTACCTGGGGAGTCCCAAATCGGTGCAAAGTCTGAATAATAACCCATGCCCAGAATCCTCCTGACTCCAAGCCATACAGTCAGTTCCGCCTTTAGGACATTTAGCTGGACCTTTTAAAAAAAAATGTTGGCCCCAAACTTATACAAGAACGCTTCAGATCCCCACTCCCTAACCATCTCTTCCAACATGTCTCCCCAGGTTGAGCTATCTGGCTTTCCCAGGAGTATCCTACAATTTTTAAACTGAAAGGCTATGAAATACAAATTCAAATCTGGAAGAGCTAAGCCTCCCTTTTCAAGCCTACGCCTCAGTTTTTTCCATGCAAACCTGGCTCCTCTAGTTGCCCATGTAAAACGTACTATTTTTCCTTGAATCTTATCTATGGCAGGTCTTGGGAGTGTCAGAGGTATGCAATTGAAAAGATACGTCAGTTGTGGAAGTATCGTCATCTTAATTAGATTTACTCACCCATATATTGTCAGGGGGAGGTTCTTCCATCTAGCAAGCAAAACATCCACCTCCTTTGCCACCCTCCCCAAGTTATACTGCAGTATTGCCTCCAGTGAATTTACAATAGTTATACCGAGATACTTGATCTCTGCCCGTGCTTCCTCCTTCCAATCTGTTACATTCCAGCACATCACCTCCAACTTCAAGTTGTTTACTAGGTATTCCGATAGAGCCCCAAATTCCTTCATCAAGCTTTCCACCCTAGGGATAGTCTGAGCAGTATCTGAAGTATAAATTATTAAATCATCTGCGTATAGGGCAATTTTATTACTAAAATGGGTGGAACTAAAAGGAATGACCTGACCATCTCTCCGTAGATGCTGGGCAAACAGCTCAATATATATATCAAACAATAAAGCAGAGAGAGGGCAGCCCTGCCGGGTGCCTCTAGAAATACCAAAGCTCCTAGTCAGTGAAACATTAAGCAAAATCCTTGTAGATTAATGTTCATATAGCCCCTGTATCATTGCATTAAAGAAGGGACTTAAGCCCAATGCAGCCAATACCTCCCACAAATAAGCCCAGCAGATTCGGTCGAATGCCTTGGTCGCGTCTATATTAACTAAGGCAAAAGGAATCGCCCGGGTCGTGGCAAGATCTATACATCTGATCAGCTGCTGAGTAAGTTTGTGGATTTGCCTCTTTGGGACAAAACCCTTCTGATCTGGGTGTATTAGCTGAGAGGCAAGTTTGGCCAGTCTTCCTGAAAAAGTGCCTGTAAATACCTTATAATCTGCATTCAGCAGAGATATTGCTTCCTAGGATCCTTTGCTGGTTTTAACACCAGTATTATTGTGGCTTCCTTCCATGAATCAGGAATCAGTGCCTTCCCCTGAAAAACTAAATTAAAGAAAGTCTACCAAACTGGTACAACCTCCTCCTTTAGGAGCTTATAAAGCTCTGAAGGGGATGGCATCAGAGCAGGCTGCCTTTCCATTTTGAATACGCAATAAATGCCCTATAATTGCCTCCTGAGTAATCTGGGTTTCCATACACTCCTTTCCTTCTTCAGTGAGCCCATGGAAGTCAACATCCCCCACCCACTCTCTGAGTCTATGGGGTTCCGGGAAGACCACTTCCGTATATAATGTGGAAAATAAGGAGACCAGACGACCCTACATATCTTCAAGTTTGTTTGAAACATCTCCCTGGGAATTTATGACCAGTTCCTTAATTGTATTCCTGGATCTCTTCACCCTCACCTTCCATGCCAGTAAAGCCCAAGCTCGCTCCCCATACTCATACTGCCTCATACATCTAGCATGCCACCTCTCCCTGCACTTCATGTCCAACTTGATTTTATAGTTTAAGTGTGCCTCTTCCAGCTGTTTTAGTACCCCTTCTTTATCCACTCCCATACTCTGCGTCAGTAGGCTGGGCCTCTAGAGACCCCAGCACTTGCTCCATTTTGGCCTATTCCGCCTTCTTCACCTTATTCTTAAAATACACTTGGCTTCTCAAAACCCCTCAAATAAACGCTTTAAATGCGTCCCATATAACTCCTGGAGGGGCCGTGCTTTCATTGTACAGGAAAAACTCAGCAGTTACCCTTCTCAGAGTGGACGCCACCCCATCATCAAGGAGAATAGCATGCTTTAAGGTCCATCTTGAGTTTTGCCTATTCCCAGGGCATTGCAATAACATGGTAATAGCTGAATGAACCGAGATATGCCCCGGAAGATGATTAACCTCTTTTATACATGCCACCAAATCTCTATCAACCGACAGATTAATCAACCTAGAGTAATGGCCATATTTTTTACTGAGGAAAGTGTACCCTTCATCTGGCCTTTTAAATGTCGCCAAACAACCACCAACCCAAGGTCCTGGATCATATTCCTAAGGGCCTGTCTCGTCTGGGGTGCCTGAACACAATCTCTCCGGGTTGATCTATCTAAAGTGGGGTCTAATAATGTGTTAAAATCTCCCCCCAGAACCAACGGAACCGAATACTTCACTAATTTCCATTCCAGATTTGCAATATACTGGAGATCATCTGAGTTTGGTCCATAAAATCCTACACATGCAAACTCAAATCCGGCACATCTCATGCCAGCTAAGACCCACCTTCCAGAGCTGTCTGTTTTAGAGAATGTAACCTGCACCCCGGAGCCCTCCCTTGTCAAAATTTCTACCCCCTTACAACACTTTCCTTGAGCTGACACCACATAACTCTCCACCTATCTACACCTGGAGAATAGACCTCAACTCTCACTTTCAATCAAGTGAGTCTCTTGTAGGATATTGATCTGGGCGAGACTTTCTTCTAAATACCGCAACACCACTCTCTGCCTGCCTCGAGTCCAAAGACCATTCACATTCCAAGTTAGGAAATGTATATCTTTACCTACGCCCATCATCATCAGCCTGGTTTGAATACCATGTCATATACACTATCCCTAAATAACACCTGCTTGGTCATATCAATGACAATTATTTTAGTTTTTTCCCACTGCTCCCCACCGTGTGCCCATCCCCACATCCACCCCAACACCAATGCTTGTAGGCATGTGAATGCCTTATGAGCTTCCCCGGGGGGGGGGTACAGACATACAACACTCATAGTGATTTAGCCGCAATAAGCCACACTGGTCATCCCCGACTCCATATACCTAGTGTTCACGGACGTCCTAATATTTAGGGGTCGGCTCTCTTCACTTTGATGGAATCTTTAAATGCGTCCACATCTTCCACAGCACGATGATTAAACATCTGATTGTTCCACATGATGCAAAGCATTGCAGGAAATTTCAATTGCACTTTTGCTCCCAATTTCCGTAGTTCCTCCATGCTCTTGCCTAGTTCCCATTGCCGCTGCTCTGTTGCCTTACATATATCCGATCTGATTATGACAGAAAATCTTTGAACATACAGGAGACGCCCCTTAGGGCAACAACTCAAAATTGCCCCCTTAACAGCGTACGAGAGAAAATTAACCAGGATCTTTCTTGGTTTCGTTCGTTGAGGGTTCCTCCTGAAACGATCCCTGTGCGCTCTCTGGATCTCCTGCTCTGGATTAGTTTCTGGTCTATCTTTTAGGAGTGTATTCCGCAGCAGAGTGATTATAAAGGCCTTCATGTTGACTCCTTCCTCAGCCTCAGGCACATTCAGGAATCTAACATAGTTCCTACGTGAGTGATTTTGTACCCTCTCAAGATCTTCCCTCAAACTTTGATTTTGTTTAACCAACATACTAATCCCTGTGGCATTTTTTACTACATCTTGCCTTATCGAACCTACCTCCTCTTACAATGTTCTAGTATGTGCAGCAACTTCATCAATCTTCTGAGCCAAAACAGAACAACAGGCTTGAATGCCCACCTGGTTAGCCTCCGAGACCTCAAATCTATTTTTCATCTCTTCTTTTAAATCGAAAAGGATGCCCACCATTGATTTCTCTACTTTCTCCCTATCCGTCCCACCTTCATTTCCACTCAGCTGACTTCTCAAGGGCAACTCCTCAGTCGGTTCGGGCTCTTCACTTAGCGCCAGGGCTTCACACCGATTACTGGTAGGAACCTGAACCACACTCCGTAGGACTTTGTCTGCCCTCATCTCCTCATCAGGGGACCTGATTGTACCAACAGGGATATCCGCAGTGGTAGTAGTTGTGGTAGCAGAAACCACTGCGGGAATTTCCATTCTGAGGTTTTGCCGAGGCGTACTTTCTTCAAAACCCTCTACGCACTGCAAAACTGGTAGGACTTTAAAGAAAGATTTAAGTGAGGGGGTTATCTAATCTGTTGAGCCGAGGACCTTCTGCCCCTACCACCAGAACGTTTGCCAGAAGATTTAACAGATTTCCCATATTTAAAGGCAGAGGTCATAGTCCCAGCGCCCCCACCAGGCACACATCGCTGCCACTTCCTTAAGTCCTTCGTAACAACAGGCGTAACAGCAGAGGACAAGTCTGACTCAAGACACGGCTTATCAGCCACAATGTTTCTGGTATGCAGCATGTACCTTGATGCCCTATCTGCAGCCTTACTGGTGGTTGGAGCACACTTATCTATATGCAGGGGGCTCCTAACCCAATGATTCTGCTCCCAGCCTCCCTTCCTTCTATCCCCCAATGTCTGGGACAGACTGTACACCTCAGAGCATGTCCCCGTTGAAGGCTGGGAAGGTCTCCTGCCAGCAACCTGACTTGTGCTGACTCTGCCGTATGCTTGCGCACTAGCCAATCTGCAATGCTAGAGTGCCTGTGCCGCCACCTCCCAGCTTGAATTCCCAGTGCTGGCTGCCTACCGAAACAAAAACACAGTCTCTACTGGGATCTCAACCGCAGACCCCTTAGGCACATCCATCAGAAAGCAGGCAGCATCAAGAAGCTGCAGTCAGGTACGTTCTTTCGGGTCGGGAGAGACCAACCGGCCATTCGGCTCCAAGCGGAACAACCCCCCGGGTCACTCGCGGACACTCAGCGTGCAGCCGCCATGTTCTCTGACTAGTTTTTTAAATAAAGCAGCACTGTGTGGCACCACTTGGCAGGGTAGACTCACAGATTGCAGAAACCAGGTGCAAGGGTTGGAAGCTTGTTTTGTCTCTGAGGCTTCAGATCAGGAGGCCAGCCAGCTAGACCTTGGAGTCACTTTGGTTTCTGGGGTCAAGTGACACAAGTCCAGTCCTTCTCACCAAGGTAAGAGTGCAGCAGATCAGTCCAGCCAAGCAGGAGTCCGGCAGAGGTACAGTCCTTCAGGGGCACAGCAGTCCTCCTTCCTGCCAGAGTATACAAACGTCCAGAAGTGTACTGAAGTGGTTGTGTCTGAGGTCCCGTACTTATACCCAGGGGTACCTTTGAAGTGGGGGAGACTTCAAAGACATGCCTTTGAAGTGCACAGAAGTCCTCGTCGCCTGCCCTGGCTCCAGACTCACTACAGGGGGTATGCAGAACTTTGTCTGTGAACAGGACACAACCTATTCAGGTGTAACTGAGGCTGTGCCCAGCTCCTCCCACCCATTGTGCCAGAGATGGCCCACTGAGACACATCTATGCTCCCATTGTGTGTGGCTGTCTAGGAGGAAACTCAACTGCCAACTACACTAAGTCATGTGATCGGAGACAGGCTACAGGCACCAAATGGCTTTCTAAAAGAGGCATTTTTAGAAGTGTAATTTAAAATCTGATTTCACCATAAGTTAGGATTTTAAATTAGGATTCCAGAGACACCAAACTTGATGCAGTTATATCTTCCCATTTGGAAATTACACTAATAAAATGTAATAAGTTAATCCCAAGGTTATCCAATGGGAGATATAGGTCCTGCAGTAGTAAAAAAGGAACTTAAGGTTCTTTCAGTACCGGAACATGCAAAACAAAAAAGTAGATGTCCTGCCTTTTAAATACTTTACATCCTACTCTCTGGATTGTCCAGGGCCTATCTTAGGGGTGACATATGTATAAAAAGGAAAAGTTTGGGTCTGGCAAAAGGTTTATTTCGCCAGGTCGACATGGCAGTAGTATAAACTGCACACACAGGCTCTGCAATGGAAGGCCTGAGACATGTTTAAAGGGGTACTTAAGTGGGTGGCACAATCAGTGCTGCAGGCCCAATAGTAGCATTTAATTTACAGGCCCTTGGCACACATAGTGCACTGTACTAGGGACCTATCAGCAAATTAATGTGCCAATTGGGTATGAGCCAAGATTACCATGTTTAGGGGCAAGAGCACATGCACTTTGGCACTGGTTAGCAGTGGTAAAGTGCGCAGAGTCCTGATATCAGCAGAAATGAGGTCAGAAAAGTGGATGAGGAAGACAAAAAGTTGGGGTGGGGCACCCTAAGGCTGTCAGGTCTAACAGTGAATTTTCAGTGCATGTGTGCCTGTAAGACGTAAACTAGGTGTTTTGAGCACTAAGCATGATGCAATAAAAAAAGCCACAATGAAGTGCTATGGATGAATGTACTTCATTCCTTGTGATGTTATACAGTGAAATATGAGTGCATGTAGACCTGAGTTGCGTGTTTTGGGCACTAAGCATGATGTAATAAAAAATGGCCACAACCAAGTGTTACGGATGAATTTACTTTATTGCGACATCACTCTGGCTACCATTTCTGTGCTATATGTTGTTATCCCAATACAGAAATCAAGACATCAATGCAGCACATTTTAGGCGAGTAATACCCCACTATGCATGTATGAGTGTATTGCATGGTATGTATGATTGAAACAAACACAGGGGAAACGTGTTTTGTGTGTCCTGATTAAAGCACTGGGCCCAAGAGTCCTTATGTTTATGGGCTGAAACATGTTGACCATCTATTAGCGTAACAGGACCATTATATCCTTACCCCCTCATAGCAAATAATTTAACAAAATCCAAACAACGGTGAATAAAGGGATACCTTGGTTGTTTGAGGTATTTTTATTATCCTTTTAAGACCCTGGCTAGAAAAATATTCTAGGTACCCCCTTAACCATGGTTGAGCCCATCTTGGTTTTCAGGGACCAGGTTGAGACCTGATGATAAAGCATGCCACTACTAGAGTGGGTGAGGGTCTCACAAAGAAAAACAAATGTTTTCTTTGCCAGCAGATCTTCAAACAGAAGTTGAAAGTTTTCCTCATAGCAAAAAAGTTTGGTATGGGATACTTTTGGGTAGGCAAACTGCAAAGATACTGGACACCCATTATATGCTGCCCATCCCTGCTATACCGATTTTGACCAAAAGCTTAGTGAGAAATAAGGAAAGATGTCTTACACTGGGTGGATGGAGAATGTGTTACATTTTTGATCATAGTAGATCAGTTAGTAGCCTTCGACAACGTGGACCATCCAGTTCTTTCCTAAAGATTACACAGAGTATTGAAAACAGCCCCCACTCCTATAGCATGTTCCGCCTCCTTCCTATCAAATAGGCAACACTATGTTAAACTGGGGTCTTCCGTCTCTTCACCAACTAGGGTTCCTTGTGGGGCCCCTAACTACAATATTGAGGTGCAGTCCTCTGCAGATGATAGCCAGGTAAACAATAAAATAACCTCTTGATTCAACTGCCTTTAAAGAACTACAAGACTACTTGAGAGCTGACCAGGATTAGATGGTCTGTCATTTGTTACAACTGAACAGCAGAATATAACCCCCGTCCCTCCGATTTACTAGGACACCTCTCACTGCTGTTTCCTAAGTCTAAAGACTTAACATATATATATATATATATTCACTGAAAAAACCATAGGTTTTAGGGACAGTTATAGTTAGTTGGACATTGCACTCGTACAAAACCCGTGAAATTCCCCCGTTATAGTTAGTCCTGCTAACTATAACTCGCGCCCCGCAATGCACTGCTGATGACGTCACATATTACATCACTCATGACATGGTCAGTGACATCACTGATGACATCACTGATGACATCTCAAATGACATCACTGTTGACATCATCCAGTGACTGTGTGTTTCTGTAAAGTTTAAATATTTTTAATATATATAGGAAAAGACGTATTGAAGAATGAGTGGGTGTGTAAGTGTCTGTATGGATGATTTAGTAGGTGCGTGACTGACTGTATAAGTGAGTGATTTAACGTATCTTACTGAATGCATGGGTTAGTGACTAAACTGGGTGAATGTCTGTATCCGTCTGTCTGTTGCTGTGTAAGTGGCTGCATGTGTTTGTGAATAGCTACATGAGTGTCTATATGAGTTAATGAATGCTTGTGTGAGTATCTGTATGGGTGCCTGAGTGTTTGTGTGGGAGGGGTGTGTGCGACTCTGTGCATAAATGTGTGAGTGGGTGATTCACTGGGTGGATGGTTTCAAGAGTGCATCTGTGATAGACTGTATGGGTGGGTAAGTGTGTGTAAGAGTGTGTTAGTGAGTGGATGTATGTCCCAGTGGTACATGTGTGAGTAACTACATATGTGAAAGGCAGTATATATGTGTGTTGGAGTATATAAATAGCTATAAGCGAGAGTGAGTGATTGTGATAGTGGCTGTATGGATGAGTGTGTGCTTGTATCAGTGATTGTATAAGAGCGTAAGAATGTGCTAGTATTTGTATGAGTAAGTGAGCTGGTATGTGTATAACTGTATAGGTGAGTAAATGGTAGTGTGTTTAATTATTTGCATGACTGACTAGGTGTGTGAGTACCTCTATGGATGAGTGGCGGTGTTTGAGTGTCTATATAGGAGTATGAGTGCATATGATAGTCCTGTACTGAGTGACCGTAAGTATGAGTGACTGTACGGGTGAGTGAGTTGATGTGTGCGTAGACCTAGGAATCAGTAAGTGGGTATGTAGTTATTGGTGTTGGAGTGTCTATGGTTTTGCGAATGGCAGTCTGTAATTTAGAGTGGGTGTATCAAAGGTTATATTAGGGTGTGAGAAGATGCATGAAATTATCACATGGATGATGTCACCAGTGATGTCATTTGAGATGTCATCAGTGATGTCATCAGTGATGTCACTGACCATGTCATGAGTGATGTAATATGTGACGTCATCAGCAGTGCATTGCGGGGCGCGAGTTATAGTTAGCTGGACTAACTATAACGGGGAATTTCACGGGTTTTGTACGAGTGCAATGTCCAACTAACTATAACTGTACCTAAAACCTATGGTTTTTTCAGTGAATTTCAAAGGTTTTTTAAATGCTAATTTGTAACTATAACGTCCCTGAAACCTATGGTTTTTTCAGTGAATTTCAAAGGTTTTTTAAATGCTAATTTGTAACTATAACATGTCTGAAACCTACGGTTTTTCAGTGAATTTCAAAGGTTTTGTAAATGACAATTTTTAAATGTATTAATTGTTATATAAATTTTTTTAATACTAATTTACTACATTTTTAGAAACAATTTTTTTTACATATTTTATTTTTTAAATTACATTGTAATTACATTATACATTACATTACAAAAATACTTTCTCAGAATGAATTACTTTAGTTTAAATACTTTGCACATAGGCAATAGACTTTTAAGTACAGTAGTTACAGTTGTTGCAATGGGCAACACATTTTCAAACACAATGCAACATTCAGCTCAATGTGAATTTCTAGTTAAATGCAATTAGTTACTTTATGGATTACTTTTCTAACCACAGGACTGGATCCTAGATTCAGTCCTGGCACATCTCCTGTAAACAGTTGAGTAAAAGCGTTTTGGTTACAGTCGTGATTTTTAAGGAATATTATTGTACTTTAAAAGTTGACACTTAGAAACTTTTTCTCATAGAATCACCAATGTTATCCTATGGAAGGAAATTCACTTAGAAGGTAAAAACTGTTATCGTTACTTTTTCTTACTCAGTGTTGGATCCTGGATCCAGCACTGGTGCATCTTCTGTAAACAGTTGAAAGAATGCGTTTAAGTCATACAGGCGATTTTTTAGGAATATTTGTAGTTTGTGAAAATCGACACTTTGAAACTTTTCTGCTGAAAAGCAGACAATGGATTCCTATGGAAGAAAATATAAGTTACTGGTAAGTACGGTTAAAATTACTTTTCAGGGTCAGTGCTGGGCTAAAAGATGCAGCACTGGGTTCTCTCCTGATAACAGGTGAGTAAATTGGAATTCGTACTTTGGTTGATTTTAGAGGAATATTATAAAGTTCCAAAACTCCACACTTAGAAGAATTTCCAAGTGAAACCAGTCAATGTTAGCCTATGGAAGGAAATTCAAGTTACTGGTAAGTACGGTTAAAATTACTTTTCAGGGTCAGTGCTGGGCTAAAAGATGCAGCACTGGGTTCTCTCCTGATAACAGGTGAGTAAATTGGAATTCGTACTTTGGTTGATTTTAGAGGAATATTATAAAGTTCCAAAACTCCACACTTAGAAGAATTTCCAAGTGAAACCAGTCAATGTTAGCCTATGGAAGGAAATTCAAGTTACTGGTAAGTACGGTTAAAATTACTTTTCAGGGTCAGTACTGGGCTGAAAGATGCAGCACTGAGGTCTCTCCTGATAACAGGTGAGTAAATCAGAATTCGGATTTCGGCTGATTTTAGAGGAATATTTGTATGTTTCAAAAATCAACACTTAGAAACTTTTTCAGCAAAAAGCAGGCAATGATATCCTATGGAAGGAAATTCAAGTTAGTGGTAAGTACGGTTAAAATTACTTTTGAGGATCAGTACTGGGCTGAAAGATGCAGCACTGAGGTCTCTCCTGATAACAGGTGAGTAAATCGGAATTCGTATTTCGGCTGATTTTAGAGGAATATTTGTATGTTTCAAAAATCAACACTTAGAAACTTTTCAGCAAAAAGCAGGCAATGATATCCTATGGAAATTCAAGTTACTGGTAAGTACGGTTAAAATTACTTTTCAGGACCAGTACTGGGCTGAAAGATGCAGCACTGAGGTCTCTCCTTATAACAGGTGAGTAAATCGGAATTCGTATTTCAGATGATTTTAGAAGAATATTTGCACAATGGTGAAGGGAGGGGCGGGGCCTGAGGTGACATCTGTGCAAGCGCGCCCCGTGGCGCGTTTTAAGTTGGGGATTAAGTCCCCTTGAATCCTGAGGGTCCCTAGGGGCCAACTAGCCCACCAGGAACCTCCAATATGCGCCAGGGGCTGCGTTGCAGAGAAGTGTAGAGAGGCCACACCCCTTTTACACCTCTCTGCAACGCAGCTCTGTGGCGCTTTCTGGATGTACCTGTTGGGCTAGTTGGCCCCCAGGGACCCTCAGGATTGAAGGGATTTAATTCCCCATCTTAAAACGTGCCACGGGGCCTGTTTGCACACATGTCACCTGAAGCCCCGCCCCTCCCTTCACCACTGTGCAAACGCGCCCCGTGGCGCGTTTTAAGTTGGGGATTAAGTCCCCTTGAATCCTGAGGGTCCCCGGAGTCCAACTAGTCCACCATATACCTCCAAAAGCGCCACAGAGCTGCGTTGCAGAGAGGTGTAAAAGGGCGTGGCCTCTGTACACCTCTCTGCAAGGCAGCCCCTGGCGCATACTGGAAGGTTCCTGGTGGGCTAGTTGGCCCCAGGGACGCCCAGTATTCAAGGGGAATTCGTTCCCCTCTGCAAACGCGCCAGGGGCGCGTTTGCAGAGTGGTGAAGGAAGGGGCGGGGCCTGCGGGCCCGATCGTTTAAAAAAATAAAAAAATGTTGTCCCCTGAAGGGGGCTGTGTAGCCCCCTTCCTTTTTTCTGTTTTTGGGCCCTGGGGACCCCATCCCCCAGGGCCTTACCCTCTTTTAAATTACAAAATTAAAAAACGGGAAGGGGGCCGCGTGGCCCCCCTTCCCTGGGCCTGTATTGGCCCCGGGGACCCCATCCCCGGGGCATGGCCTCTATATTTATTTTTATTATTTTGAGGGGGCTGCGTGGCCCCCTCCTCTGGCCATTTTAAGGCCCCGGGACCCCATCCCCGGGGCCGGCCATACCCTTTTTTTTTTTTTTGAAAACTTTGGGGAGGGGGCCGCGTGGCCCCCTCCCGGGCCACTACTTGCCCCGGGGACCCCATCCCCCGGGGCTGGCCCTCTCGTTGGGGACTGTGGGGGTCCCCAATCCCCCACAGTCCCGCCGGCTCCCGTGTCCTACGGGAGCCGGCATTGCTTTACACATGGGGAGCTGCTAAGATGCAGCTCCCCATGTGGAAAGCAATCGGCTTTGGATATTGGAAGAGAGAGCAGGCTGCTCTCTCTTCCAATATCCAAAGCAAGTTTGCAATGACAGGACGGGAGCCGCGAGGCTCCCGTCCTGCCATAGCAAACTACAGTGTCCCGGGGTAGGCACCCGGGACACTGCAGGAGCCGGCCCTGGGGGTGGCGGTCCCCAGGGCCATCAAGGGCTCCAGGAGGGGCGGCGCGGCCCCCTCCCTACATCAGCACAGCCCCGGGAGGTGGTGGTCCCGGGGCTTCGGGGGTCCAAAACGGACCCCCATTTTAATTTGTTAGTGCCCCAGGGAGGTGGCGGTCCCGGGGCGTGTGGGGGGCTGGAGCCCCCACACAGGTTGTTCAATTTAAAAAAAAAAAGCCCCGGGGAGGTGGTGGTCCCGGGGCTGCGGGAGGGCTCAGAGCCCTCCCGCAACATTTTCAAAAAAGCCCCGGGGGTGGCGGTCCCCGGGGCTTGGGGAGCCCTTTGAGGCCCCCACACATAAAATTAACCCCCCACCATGCCCCCGGGACTTGGGCCACCCGGGGGCAAAATACAGTCGAAGCGCGGAGACCGCGCTTCGATTTTCGGCAGGATTCGCGCACCCTGAGCGCATCCTGCCAATTTTTTAAAACATTTTTTTTTTTTGCCCAGGGGTCCTTGTGGGACCCCCTGAGCAAACCTAGGGGGTCAGGGTGTTTCTACCCTGCCCCCTTTGTGCGCTTTGCGCACTTGTTTCTGTCCCTCGGTTCTACCGAGGGACAAAATGGCTGCCAACATTTCCTGAATCGGAATGTTGACAGCCAGCTGACAACCAATTAACATGCAGCTCGTGATCGGGAGGGTACGCGGACCCTACTCGGCCATAGATATCACTATCTTTTTACTTTTCATTTTTCTCAGCAACTACTGAACGGATTTACACCATTTAACAAAAAGGGTTCTTTCTGAACCAAGAACTACCTCTTTGCCAAATTTGGTGTAATTCCGTTCAGCAGTTCGGGCTGTAGCTGTGTCTAAAGTTTCCTATGGAAAATTGCATGGGGAAAACGCGTTTTGGGACCCCCTTTTTCTCGGCCCCCGCTTGACGAATCCCCCGAGACTTTCAGGGTAGGAGCGGACCGGAGCGGGCCACAAAGTTTGAAAATTTTGCGAAGATACGTCAACCGGCAAGAGAGTTATTTCAAATAGAATGTCGCGGATTTCCTATGGATAATAGGTTGTAACTATAACTATCTACTGGCGACCGCCAGTAGATAATATATATATATATATATATATATATATATATATATATATATATATATATATATATATATATATATATATATATATATATATGTATATATATATATATATATATATATATACACATACATATGACACAAATCCTGTAGTGTAGTTAAAGAGTGATTTTCTATTGATAAGTCACATCTGCCCTCTCCTTTTTCATTCATCGGAGCCTTGTCACAGGATCAGTAATAAACTCCCATCTACATTACTGCAATGCAGTATATGCATGCTTTCCATCTACTGCAATAATTTGGCAGGAGTTTGTGCAGAAGGCAGACGTTAGACAGATCTTTAGCACGAGGAAGTGGGAACTTATTTATACAATCAGGCATGCCTTGCATTGACTCCTGATAGATAACACCCTAGATAATCTTGCGTGCTTAGCATTTAAATCTTAGCAGCATAACCTGGCACCCCGCCAACCGTGTGACTGCACTTCCTCCAAATAGACTTGTACGATCTCTAAAAAGCGTAAAGGAGCTGCTGCTAATAGCACCCTTTTCAAATTTTACTTTAAAGAGGAAGACGGTTTTCTATCCAAGCAGCCAACACCTGAATTTATATTCCCTTGAATCGTTAGATGAAAAGCTTTTGAACAATTTAAAGCAACTGAAAGTTACCTGTCTTATTTTAGCAGTGATGTTATTCCACACAATTTTAGGCTGAAGTTAGAGAGGATGACCAGTGCCTACAGACTCTACGATTTTAGTCACCATACCAATGCAGTAATTAGTAGTCACTAGTAGAAGCATTCAGCATTGCCCCTCAGGTGGATTTACAAGCTCAAAAAAGTGATAGTAATTGAAGGTAAAATCTGAGAGCGAAAAAAGGCAGCAAAGTAATCCCTGTTATGAGAGGACTTTGCAAGCTATATTTTCAAGTCTGTCCTGTTTGGAGATTTTGTCACAAAACCTCAAATATTCAGTGGGACTTCGAAAATCGAGTATGCAACTCTATGAAGAACTCCCAGGCTAAAGTGCTCTCTACTGAACTGAGGAAGAATATGGACTTCCATAAAAAAAATTAAAGACCTCATTTAAATCTTAGCAGAGCAGGAACTTCGTTGCAACGGCAAATATACATGAAGTCTGCTTCATCGTGTTTAAAGCTTCGCCTAAACATGCCACCTACATTGCCGGATTGCAAAATGGCGGCCGGGATAAACATCGTAAACGAGTAAGGCCTGCTTTTAAGTAGCCTCTCGTGGGATATACCCAGCAAGGCTTTGACACAATTATCGACTACTGCAAAATGGACATGATATTAAAAATGCTGGCAGAGGTACATGATCTCACAAAATCCACAAAATAAAACATGGACTCCATGCAAATGGAGATGACAGCAATGGGAGCAGACATCAATACTATAAACAATAAGATAACGGATGCACAACAGAGGATTAGTGCAGTGGAGGATTTGACCAATCAGACAATCAAAGATCTGCAATCACTCCACTTATCAACAAAAAAAAATGAAAAAAGACCTTGCCGAATTTGAAGACCGGAATAGAAGTGGTAATCTAAGAATGTTTGGTATTACCAAGGGCTCCGAAGACTCATGACACTCCTGCTTATCCTTCCTCAAGACCTGCCTCCCACATGTCACTGGTTTGAAATTTACCAAAGAATTCGAACTGGAGAGGGCTCACAGGGTTCCAACTTTCAAGCCGTACACTAGAAACTAAACGAGACCAATAGCATGCAAACCATATTTTTTCAACACACAGATTTTTTAGCCTGCATGCAAGAACAACCACATTAGCTGGAATGGCTGCAAAATACATATTTCACTAGACTACTTCAAAACAACAGTCGAGACCAGAAAAGGATTTCTGGCTTTACGTGATAGATTAAGAAACATGAATCTCCAATTTTCTTTTGCAGGCCAGACACAATTCAAAGTCATGGTCAAAGGCAAGTTTCACTCATTTGAGGACCCCAAAAACCTATCAAACTTTCTGGATGAGATCACTGAGATGGAAACCTCTAGATCCGCCAACAACAAGAGGAAACCAGGAATGGGACTTTGGACGTTTCATTGCCTCTATAGATCCTGAACGTTACTGGTATCCGCTACCATATGTAAAATTCAGATGAGTATACTATGCCTATTCTGTTCCACACCCACTTAGATTGATTGTCTGGTTGTTCATTCTCTGATGCGGTCTCATGCAGCTGGTTGACATCAATCACCGCTCTGTATGGGTCTATATGCATTGCTTGAGCTCTTACCCACTGTTTACCAGACATTGTTATTGTCACGAGCCTATGATCCACCATAGTACAACTTTCTCTTATGTAGCTACAACCCAATCGAGAAGCCATACTCAACCCTGCTTCGCACATCGTCTCCCTTGTTTAATTGTTGAGTTGTATCTGAGTTTTATCTGAGCTTCATCTGGCTCAGAAATAGAGCATGTTTCTGTATGAGTTTTCTGCTTCTTTTGGGGAGATGGACACACTTCGTCATCGCATCCTCTCGATCGATGGTTATGGGGATGGAGGGGGGGGGCTAGACAGGGTGGGACAAGGCAGTAGGGGAGGGGGGTTTCTTTTCTTTTTTTTCTTCGCATATTTTGTTTTGTATGTTTTTTTCACTTAATAATGTCTCTTCATTATTGTTGCTTTCTTTACCCTACCAATGGCAAAAAATCAGAAGGTCATACCAATATCGGTACCGCAATTATGGTCCTAATACCACATGAGAAAATTGCAGCACGTCTTCTTAGTTTCCATACTATATATTTATATTTAATCAAATGTTTTCCTCAGGCATATTTCCCACCAACTGGAAATTAGCATCAGTCCTCCCTCTTCTAAAGAAGGCCAACTTAGATGGGGCGGATCCTAACAACTACCGTCCAATCTCAAGACTCCCTCTGCCCGCCAAAATGGTCGAGAAGGCCATGAATGTAACAATATCGGACTACATCGAGAAATATGCTTTCCTGGACGCCACTCAGTTCGGCTTTAGAAAGTACCATAGCACGGAACAGGCATTGATCGCAGCATCAGAACAGATCAGGCAGACAGTTAATGCAGGGGGCAATGCAGCACTTGTGCTGCTTGACCTCTCTGCCGCATTTGACACTGTAAGTCATACAAAACTACTGGAGAGAATAGGCATGAAAGGAAAAGCTCTCACCTTACTTAGATCTTTTTTGTCTGACAGAGAACAATTCGTAGCTCTCTCTGAATTCAAATCACCCAATTTTACATTGCCGTGTGGGGTACCCCAGGGCTCATCATTTGAGCCCGACCCTTTTTAACATCTATGTTGTGCCCCTGGCGCAGCTGATTAGATCTCTGGGCTTTTCAGCAATTTCCTATGCTGACGATACCCAAACTGTGGTATCAGTGACAGGCTTGCCTTCGGACACAGCTTCACAGTTCTTTACGTGTCTCCGTCATGTTGGTGACTGGATGGCCACCAACTGTCTGAAGTTGAATTCTAACAAAACTGAAGTCCTACTCTTTGGTAGCAACACCACTTTTTGGTCCCCAGCTCTCTGGCCATCGGAACTGGGCTCTTTGCCGGTCCCTACAACTAAAGTAAAAAACCTAGGAGTCACCTTTGATTCCAAGCTCACATTTGAAAGCCATGTGAATCAGGTTACCTCTGTATCTTTTTATACATTAAAACTACTCAGAAAGATCCTTCCATTCATTCCTGTCAATCTACGCAAGCTGGTGATCTCTGCGCTGGTTTTGTCCAGAGCCGATTACTGCAACGGTCTCTTCATCAACCTCAGGACTAAATGCTTGAATAAACTACAGATTGTGCAAAACCCCGCTGCGCGCATCCTGCTGGATATTCCCAAGCACAAATCTGCTTCTGCTGCGCTAAAACAATTACACTGGCTACCAGTAAAGAGACATAATGAGTTCAAGGCCCTTTGCATAGCATTCAAGGCTACTCATGACATAGGACCAGCCTTTTTCAAACAGAACCTCCGTCGGTACGTTCCTACGCGCCAGTTACGCTCAGCTGAGTCCCAGAATTTGGCAATCCCTAGGTTCGGGAAAAGTTCCTGGAGAGGGAGAGGCTTTCTGGTCGGTACGACCAGACTTTGGAACTCTCTCCCCCAGAGGTTAAAAAGCGAAACTCACCTGTTGGCTTTCAGAAAAGCGCTAAAAACATGGCTGTTTAATCTCCGACTCTGAATTAAGACCCTACGGCACTTCATACTGGATGAGCGAGCACCTTGACACCTTCGGGTAATTGTATTGCGCTTTATAAATCTCTTTTTCATTTCATTTCATACTCGTAGACTATGTCCTCTAATACACTCCACAGCTCGCTTACACATACTGAGATATCTTTTACTTCTCCAACGTCTAGATAGATGCAAGCAGTGCCAACTAGGCCATCCTAATATACTTAGTGCTCTGACTCATCATTACTCCCACCAGACTCATGGCTGATCCGACGCTTACAGACAATCTTAATATTGTCTCCTTGAACGTCAAAGGATTGAACCATCCAGTAAAAAAGACGCAAATATAATGGACTACCTCTATAAATCTAAAGGAGGCATTATCCTCCTCCAAGAGACGAGAATCACTGACAAAGAAACGTATTCCCTTAAAAAAATAACTAAGTCCTGCTCCATGGAGGGGGCGGAGCTTGCTCGCGACCAAGATGGCAGCTTGAGCCGAGCGCTCCGATAAACCGTCAGCCGATCCAACAGGAATCCTGCAACTGAGCCGCTCGTGGGACGAGTGAAGGCGACCCCTCGACTCCCGATACCTGGCTGCCCAGTTTGGGCGAAAAACTGAGACGCTCCGAGCTTCAGGGGCGAGCATACGCGTCCTGCCGTTGCGGCGCCGAGCGGGCCTGTAACCCCGCGGGAGAGCTGCTGACTCACCGCTACACACGCACCGAGAGGCTGGGTGCGGAGGAGGGTGTAGCGTGCAGATCCCTGGCCCCTGCTGAAACTTGGTGAGCGGGAGTTCGCTGCTGGAGGCTGGGCGACTGTGGTGCGGCCCCCGCCTGAGGTGGCCGGTGGTGAGCAGGACGACGGAGGGAGATCGTGAGCGGGTACGGAACGGGCTGCGTGACCTGCGGCTGCTCCTCGCTGCTGCCGAGAGGTGGAGGGCACCGGCGCCCTGTTGACCAGCGGAGACTCGGAGAGAGGTGAGGTACTGACCGGAGCTGTGCCCGGGCGCGCGGGGTGCCCCCTTCATCCCCATATTGCGACCTAAGTCATTCAGCGCCTGGCCTGCCTGTCGCCCTGACTTGGGCCTTGCTGGTGGGACAACTCTGACGTCACCTGTGTAGCTGACCCGGAGACTGTTTGGACGGCAGCCGCCGCCGCTCGCACGAGGAGAGCCGGTGCTGACAGGGTGTGCGCTGCCTGAGGTGTGCCGGTCGGGGGGGGTGACGAGCTGGGAGGCTCGATCGAGTACTGGCGGCGGCGGACAAGCCTCAGGAATCGCGGACGCCCCGAGCTGCACAATGATGCACTGCAGTGAGAGTTGAGGTAGGGGACGACCCCTGAGAGCAGTGTCCCGCAGCGCCATTGAGTCCTGGTGCGTGGTGCCTCCCCTCCTTCACGGCGATCTCCGAGATAGACACTTGGCCTTCTCGCAGCTTTGCCTGGAACCTGGTCCGGGTACGCGTACGTCTGGAGGGTTGCCGCAGGTGGCACCTGTGCCCCCTATGTCCGCTGCACGCTTGAGCCCCCTGGAGAGCAGTCCGCACAGCAGCTGCCCATCTGAGTGGTGTGCGTGGCTGGCCCGTCTTGCTGGACTTACTAGAACTGGAGGCCGGCCCGGTGGGCGACAGGGGGGACACCTGAGGGCGGCCCTTGATATCTGAAGGCAGCGGCGCATTCCAGGAACGGGCCCGGTGGAGTGCCTGGTTGGTCCTCACTGCTAAGACAGGATGGGTCGTGTGGACAAAACGCAACAGAAACTGTCGTTTGGCCATAAGAGGTCAAAATCTAACGATGCCTCGCGCGACGGTGCGACTGGGGAACAGGACAATCCGGCTGAGGACCCAGGGCATGATATCAGAGGCCTGCTGAGGTCCATGGAAAAGAATTTGCAAGGGGGCATAGCGGCGCTCGGCACCAAGATGGACGCACTGTCCTTCCGGATGGATCGTATGGCCGAAAGACTGGACAAGCACGCTGAGCGCCTCGACATGTCGGAGTGCAGACTCACGGAGGCTGAGGAGGCCCAGACGGTCCTAGACACGGAGCACAAGCAACTGGGCGGGATCCTGCAGGTTCTCCAGGACAAGACGGAGGACTTGGAAGCGCGCTCCCGGCGCTGTAATCTCCTAATTACGGGACTCCCTGAGACCACCCAGACGGGTAACATGGAACAATTCACGGAACGACTCCTGAAGACTATGCTCGGCGAGGACACGTTCTCCACCATGTTCGTGGTGGAGAGAGCGCACCGATCACTGGGCCCACGACCGCCGCCGGGGGCTGCCCCTAGACCGATCATAGCGAAGCTGCTGAACTACCGCGATCGGGATGTGGCACTGAGGAAAGCTAGAGAGAAGCAACCGTTGCAATTTGAAGGGTCCACTATCTCTCTTTTCCCGGACTTCACGGTTCGGGTTCAGGAGGCTCGGCGCCAGTTTGCTCCCATGAAGAAACAACTCCGTGACCTGGGGGTAGACTACGCCATGCTCTACCCGGCGAAGCTCCGGGTCAACCGTCAAGGCCGCTCCCACATTTTCACCGACCCAAAGGCACTCCAGAAGGCAATGAAGGACTCGGCGAAGGAGCAGCGACATAGCCCGGAGAAGCAACTCCTTGATGAGGCGGCGGGTGGCTCTCCGGACGACCAGGATTAGACATTCGCTGGTGACAATGTGTGAATTGTATATGAAGTTTGGGGGGTTTACCAAGTTTGCTCTCACAGGCAAGTGTGTCCTGGTGATATCTGAATGAGAGGAGGGGGTCTGTTCTGTGGTGCCGCACCGGGGCACGGCGATACTTTAATTGTTATTCAGGGTTCACCGTTCTCCTCCCCTGCTGTTTAGGATGAGGTGCGGTTTTAGTTGGGGGGCGTGACAACCTGAGGGATCTGAGATGTTTACCTATCAGGCGTAAATTAGATAACAGCTTCGCCTACGGCATGGGAACACGTGGTACATGCTTCATGCCTTAGCTCGCCCTTGAGTTCCTTCACCTTCTTGATTTTGGTCAACCTCCCGGGGTGGCATTTGGGATTACAGCTGGGTCTTAGTACTACCAGATGTACACAGTTGCATATACTAGACTTGACGGTGTTCGGAGCGCGTCCTTATGAAAGCCGAACGCTTTTTCCAATCGTCTCTTTGTGGGGGGAGCAACATCTGCCTTCGCGTGAATCACACTGGGGAGTGCAATTTCCGTTGGGGGGGGGTGGGAATGTATTATGGGGGGGAGGGAACAGTCCGCAGCCAAGTTGGGGAGGGGCAGGCGTGGGTGGGGGGAGGGGGGCTTTTGGGATTTGTCTTGATTCTTTTTGGGATTGTTGAGGGTGACCTTTTTTGGCTACATGCAGGGTTGTGGGGTGGGGGGTCGTATTGTGCGGGTCCTGTTGGGGTGAGCCTGACGTGGGTGGGGGGTGGGAATGTTCTGAGACTGACATTTGACATCACATCTGTTTTCGTGGCTTCTGTGTTGCAACACCGGGGCTATGTAAGCATACCTTGCTGCGCTACACGCTCTTTATGTAGGACTCTGCCCAATGGCGGATAGCACTGCCCTGAGTAGCGCCGCTCCGCTGGAGTCGGTTGTGGTGCTCACTTGGAATGTCCGTGGCCTTAACGACAATAGGAAGGTCCGGAAGATACTACACTACCTGTATCGACACAATATTGATGTTGCTCTCCTGCAGGAGACGCATTTACCTCTCGACAGTCCCTTTTTGCGCGCTAAGGGTTTTCTTGGGAACGTGCACGCGGCTGGCTTTACCACGCATGCTAGGGGGTTCCTGACATGGGTCAACCCCAGGACGATACTTCGTATAGTACCCTTGGCAGCGGATGGAGAGGGCAGATATGTCCTCTCCAGATGTTTTGGTAAGGGTATGGAGCTGCTCTTTTTAAATGTTTACGGTCCCAATTACGACCACCCAGACTTCTATAGTAAGTTGACTGATCTCTCGCACCGCTATACCCCTGGGCGGACTCTTTGGGGAGGGGATTTCAACTTCATTAGGGACCCAGCTTTGGATAGATCGGGTGGACCGGACAGGCGTATCTCTGCGGCGGCTAGAGTGATGTAGACTTCACTGGTTGGGTTGGACATGTGCGATGTGTGGCGCACTAAGCATCAGGGTCAGGGTGGGTACACGCATTACTCTGCATATCACAATGTCCATACCAGAATTGATTATTGGTTTATATCCAGAGACCTGTTGCCTCTTGTTAATGCTTGCACGATTTTACCGCGTACATATTCAGATCACTCACCCCTGCTTATGTCGCTGGCGTCCTCAAAGAGGCGCATTCCTCCCTTCCTGTGGCGCTTCCCGCCCTATTCCTTACTCGATGCCGTTTTCAAAGAAGACATGACCACGGCGATTGAAACATTTTTTGAGATCAATGTGGGATCTGTTGAGTCCTTCCAAACTGTTTGGGAGGCCTTTAAGGTATATATTAGGGGGGTGGCGATCTCGAAGCATGCGGGGGTTTTGAAAGCAATCCGTAACAGGCTGACGGCCTTGGAGCGTAAGATTGCAGATATTGAGGCTGCGCTCCGGGGTGGTCACAATACAGAGCTCAGCCTGGAACTGACGCGGACAGTACAGGACTACCATGAGGAGGCTGACGCGGAACTAAAACATCTTGGGAAGTATGCCACCGCCCGTACCTATGGTGAGGGTGAAAGACCGGGGGCTGTGCTGGCACGGCTCCTCCGGCAGCGCAGGGATAATAAGGCGGTCCCGGAATTCAGAACAAGCGCGGGAGATTCCTTGTTAACGGAAACCCAGGTGGCGGACCAATTCCGAAGCTACTATGAGGATCTATACGCCTCGAGAGGTTGCAGCCCAGACGAACAAATATTACACTATCTTGAGTACATAAAGCTGCCGTGGCTGTCCAACTGGCACCGCGAATTTCTGATGCGGCCGATCGAAAGAGACAAAATAGTACTAGCTCTATCTGACATGAAGGCGGGGAGTGCGCCAGGGGGAGATGGCCTCACTGTTGCCTTTTACAAGGCGTTCTCCGATCTTCTTTTGCCGCACCTGCATACGTTATTTGAGGACATGTGTGCCACAGGTACGATGCCACCATCCATGCGGGAGGCGATCATAGTTGCCATCCCCAAACCGGGAAAACCCACAGATGAGTGTGCCTCGTATCGCCCCTTGTCTCTGATGAATGTGGACACCAAACTGTTTGCTAAACTCCTCGCCAATCGGCTGGCCCCCCTTGTTACCACCTTGGTGGCCCCGGAACAGGCCGGCTTCGTCCCAAGGAGAAATATGACATACAACCTGCGTACGGTCTTTGCGGCCCTACAGCATACGCGACCGGAAGTCCCGGCGATTGCAGTATTTTTAGACATGGAGAAGGCCTTCGACTCGGTCGAGTGGCCTTTCCTGCGACAGGTCCTTAACCGCATGGGGGTGGGTGAGGTGTTCCTCCAGCTCCTCGAGGTACTTTATGCCTCTCCCACAGCGCGTATAAAAATAGGCTCCCTGGTCACTGAGCCAATCCGTATATGTAGAGGCACGAGACAGGGCTGCCCCTTGTCTCCACTCCTGTATGCGCTGGTGGCTGAGCCCTTGGCCTGCGCTTTACGGGAACACCACAGTCACAGAGGTCTCCGTTTCCCGAACTATCGCCTGATCGTTTCTACTATGTGGATGACACCCTGTTGTACGTCCGGGATCCGGAGACAAACCTCTCGCCGGTCTTGCGGGAGGTTGTGCTGTTTGGCTCCCTGTCCGGTCTGAGGGTCAATTGGAACAAATCCATTATGTTTCCTCTGACCCCGGCTACGGCTGCCCTCGTACGAGAGTACCCACTGCAGTGGTCCACAGAGCCGGTGCGATACTTGGGGGTCAGGCTGCACACTGACTCCGAGGTGGTCTTCAGGGAAAACTACGGCGTCGCCTTCCGCTCTCTCTGTTGGGCAGAGTCTCCCTCATGAAGATGATCGTACTGCCGCGCTTCCTCTTCCTCTTTACGAATATTCCCTTGGTACTTCTTTCAGCGTCTTCAGTCCCTACTGGTACATCTAGCATGGGCGGGTAAGCAAGCGCGAGTCGCCTGGCATATTTTGACATTGCCCTATATGTATGGAGGGCTGGGTGCCCCTGACCTAGACATATATTATAGGGCGACTCAGAGCTCACAGGCGTATCATTGGATACATGGCCCATTCGACATACCCCACGTACGGATAGAGACTATAGTCGCTGCGCCCAAGCCGCTTCCTGCATTATTGTTTCTGCCCCCAGACAGACGTACGGGTATACTCGACTCCTTAAATACGGTGGCTCACGCATGGCGCTACCTCCTGGACAGACAGGCCGGTATATTTTGTATTCCCCGGTGGCCCGTCTTGAATGGTGTCATTGGCTTGCGCCCTGCTCTGAACGGGGGGTTGTGGCTGCCCTACGGTCGCTTAATGCCCATATCATAGGGGACCTTTTTGCAGATGGCACAGTTAGGTCGTGGGAGGATATGCAGAGCGAGGGAGCAGCCCAGACTCCCCTTGCACAATTTCACTTTTATCGAATCAGACACGCGCTCAGGGAATTGTTGGGTGAAGATATGGCAGAGCCACCCGAGGTTCTGGCTCTGACTGCGGTTATCAAGGCGCAGACACCCGCTAAGATGGTCTCTAGGATCTACCGCTTTGCCATGCTGGAGAGGGGAAATACTTACACTAAATCACGGCTGGCCTGGCAGCGTGACCTGCAGGTTGAACTCACGGACGAAAAGTGGCTCTATTGCTGCGTAAGTACTAGAAGGGTCTCGATGAACGGTCGGCACAGGCTCGTCCGTTTCAAATTTTTAAATAGGGTGTACTATACGCCGGAACGACTGTTTCGTTATGGGTTGCGGGAGGACTCGGGCTGTGAACGATGTGGTGAACGTGTCGCTGACTTTCTTCACCTGGCCTGGATGTGCCCGGGGATTGCGGGTCTCTGGCATCTGCTTTTTATTGAAATAAATCGGATCACAGCGCTGGCGCTGGTCCCTGAGCCGTTCCTGGCTTTGCTCGGATATTCCAAACCTCTCCCTAAAGCGCTACGACGCCTGGTAGATATGTCATTACTTATAGCAAAACGGCGCGTAGCGATGTGCTGGATGCGAGGCCCTGTGCCTACACTGGCTCAGTGGTCTGCGGACATGAGGTATTGTTGTACCCAGACCGAAAACTACAGCGAACTACTGCCGCCTCGCAACAGGCCAAAGAACTTTTGGGCCCTTTACCAGTCAGGTGCGATGGTTCCCGCCCACTCGCCTCCGGGAGCGACTGAGACACCGCAATTGTCTGTAGACCCGGACCTTTGAGGGGGCCTGATGCACGCTGAAGGGGCATGGTGGAATGGCACTAGTACGTTATGTTGACCATTCTAGCTGAGGTTTACATCAAGGATGGGGGACTGGGTTATGATCGACTCTAGACTTTAAGGGTGTCTGATACAATACACTGTGATATTAGACATGGAACAGCAAGGTTTACTCCTGTATGCCACATGTTACTGAGAAACTTATGGATGCTTGTCATTGTCTCATGATGGTTATGTACAAAATTCAATAAACATATTAAAAAAGAAAGTCCTGCTCCATGGACGAGGATGGTAGATGGATCATAACCACCTTACGTAGTGGGGATTCTCTGTTCCATGTAGTCAATATATATGGCCCTAATAATGATGACACTCCCCTCTGGAACAAAATATCTGAAAATATTGGGTGCCTACCCTCCAATTACCTTATTATTGTAGGCGGGGAGTTCAACCTACCACTTCACACGATCCTAGACCGTCAATCCACCTGTTACTACCATCCACTTAAGTCCCACAAAATCCTACAAACAATTTGCTATAAATTCAATCTTAAAGACACCTGGAGAAAGCAACATCCCGACTACAGGGATTACACTTTCTTCTCAGCACCAAACAACTCCTATACAAGAATTGATTACATTCTCATCTCCAGATCTTATTCACACTTAATAGATCAAACATGCATATCCCCAAGATTGCTCTCCGACCATTCTTGCATATGCACTCTCCTTGCCGGAACCAACTCCAAACCCACTACCAAATTATGGCGTTTCAATAATGATGTTCTATCCAACCCAGATAATTTAGAGAAAATCGAAGAAACTGTATTAAATTAGATCCTGGACAACATTTCACCAGACATAAACATTCAGACACTCTGGGATGCTCTAAAAGCAACATCGAGAGGCACTCTAACTGACAAGCAGGAAAATAAATAAAACAAATAACGCCTTACTACTGAAACTCAAACACGAATTCAAACAACTGGATTTAACACACATCCAAAACTTAGATGATAACACCCTCTCTCTACTCACATGAAAGAAATATGAATATAATAACATTCTGAGTGAAAAAGCAGGAGTGTGGATAAAGTTTACAGGTCTCAAGCCCTGCTAACCTCGCACATTCATAAAATCACACATTTTCTTCACATTTCTGTGATAGAAACTTCCGTAATCTGGGGATCCACAAAATTCTTACCACCCAGTGATTTGTATAATGAAGGCTGGTCCAGCAACCGCAAAAAAGTCAAAAGACCTAATAAGTTGCCCCTAACATTGCTCAACTTAAGACAACTTTGCAAGTAATGGGTCAGTTTGATGGGTGCCACACCAATCCACTAATATGTCCCAACAACTGGTGTACACTGATTTGTGGAGGGATCTCTTGCTGCCAAGATGACATCAACAACCTAAGGAAAAGGTCGAAAGAGGTCAACTGCCGCCGCTCAGTCTCTAAGCATAGAGATGCAAATTGTGCAGGCCCAGGTGTGACAGAAGATCCTCCCAAAGTGGCAGCTTGATCGGAGAACAGATGCTCATGGCCAGGAGTTTCGGGTAACCGACTCTCCTGGATCAATCCAGTGCCACTAGCATGACTTGGGCCCAGTCGTTCCTAATCTTATTGAGAACTCAGGGCAGGGGGCAATAGCGGGAATGCATACAGCAGTCCAGAGCTCCACTCTAGATGGAAGCATCTGTGAGAGGATTATTTTGGAAACTCCAACATGCAAAAGTTCTGACATTGCACGTTCTCGTGGTGGCAAAAAGATCAAGCCAGGGTTTTTCTATTGCTGGAAGATGCCCTGCGCCACCTTCTGGTGCAATTGCCCAACGTGATCCGCTATGCGCCTGTGGCTAGGTTTGTCCACCCTGGCATTTAAAGATTCAGGTTGTTTACCACTCAAAAAATTATTGGCGGTCCAGCCTCTTCAAGAGGTGCAGAGCCTTATAACACAGGGGCCAAGACCCCACTCCACCCTGCTTGTTTCAATACCACATGGCCGTGATGTTGTATGTGAGCACCTGCACCAGCAATTCCTTTATTGGTTGGCAGGAAGGCCTTCAAAGCCAAGTGGATCGCCCTCAACTACAACAAACTGATGTGGAATGGAGTCTCTGCTGGAGACCAGAGGCCTCTGTTCTCCAGACCTCCGAAATGGCCTTCCCAACCCAGTAGTGATGCATCTATGACCACCAGCTACTATGGATTGGTTAAGGAGAGGGGCCTGTCATTTATCCAATCTCGGCCCATTAGCCATTACTGCAGATCTTTTGCAGTCTCATCAGAAATTTGAATATAATCCAACAGATTTCCCTAATGTTGAGCCCACTGGAATTTGAGGCTTCACAGCAGAACCAGCATGTGCCTTCTAGTATGTGTGCCCAGCAGGATACAGTAGGCCAGCAAACCCAAGAGTGGCATAGTCATAAGCACTGAGATCCAAGACAGAAGCTGAATATTGGGATCACAGACCGAATAGTCTGGACTCCCTGTCCTGGCACAAAACCCTACCATATCCTGAATAGCTCGGGTGAAAAAAGTGGCTGCGAAGGTGTCACATGTGACTTTGCATATTGATAGTGAACCCCAACAATGGAGTTTGTCCACTGTCTGGAGGTGGTTCCCACCTGCTTGGGATGCGCCCACCTTCAGCTGCCAGTCCGAGGTAGCAGAAGACTGCTACCCCGAACTCCAAAGGTATGCTGCGAACACTGCCATCTCTTTCCAGATCACCCAAGGGGCACTGTTGAGCCCAAAAGGGCAAACTAAGAATGCTTCTTGCCCACCGTGAATCGGGGGTAGAGCTTGTGGGCCTGCCGAACGGAAATATGAAAATAAGCATCCTGCGGGTCCAACACCACCTTCCAGTCTTGGGTAGACAGGACCTGGACAAGTAGCAGTATCTTGAATGTGTCCTTTTGCATGAAGACTTTGGGAGGGCAAAGATCTAAAATAGGACCAAGGCCTCCATTTGTCTTCGACATCAGGAAACAGCATGAGTAAAACCCAGTTCTTACTTCCAAGGCAGAATCCTTTCAGTGGGCCCTTTTGGCAAAAAAGGGCATGCACTTCCGGCTGCAAGATGGACAGGTGGGCCTCCATCAGCCACCCTGATGGTGGTGGAAGGTGCAGTGAAGTGGAAAGAAATGGGAAGGCATAGCCCTGACGGACAATTTTGAGGACCCACTTGTCTGATGGCCTGTCACCCTTGAAAGAACAATTGGATCCTTCATCTGACAGGTTGACTGTATGCTGGTAAGGACCCACTAAAAAGGTTTTGCGGCTGCTGAAGGCGCAGGAAGATTGAGTTGCATGTTGTCCCTGCTGTTCTGAATGTTGTCTCTGAGAGCCGTGGCCCCAGCCATGAAAGGGTGACAGACCTGCACAGTCGGAGGAGGAGTCTGCCATTGGTGAAATGGAAAACCTCTAACGTAGCCACAGACATGGCAAAATTGCAGGTTAAATTGTTTTGTGGGTGTACAAAGGCCAAAGGGCATGCTGTGGCTCTGCTGTCCTTGAAACTTTCTAATAGTGAGTCTGCCGAAAAGGTAAAAACCGTCAAATAGCATGTTCAATAAGGATGCCTGGACATCCACAGAGATGTCCGTAGACCTCATCGAGGCACTGCACTGAAGGGCCACACTAGTGCCCATTGCTTGCCCTCAGCAGTTGTTTGTGTCCAATCCAGAAGACAGCTGGCATTCACAGATCTGTGGGCCAGGCTGGTAGATAAAAAAGTAAGTTTCCCTATTTGTCTCTAAGCATTTAGATTTGCAATCAGGTGGAGTAGTAGGGAAAGCATTGAGATTAATTTTGCTGTACGCCAAACTCTCTGGCGTCAGGTGTTGAGTGAGAAAGGGAGGGTCACCTTGAGCAGTGCAATGGCGACACACAACCTGCCTGTTAATTGGCAGACATGAGCAAAGTTTCATACAAGTAACCAAAAGGGTATCCGTAAGGGCCTCATTAAAATAGTAATAGTGGCTCTGGGGGAGCCTGACCAAGTCGAAGTGCTTCTGTGACGACATCAGTCTTTACTTCTAAAGTGGGTAGTTGTAAATCTAGAACCTCTGCTGCCCTTCACATCACAACAGCTAAAGAGGTGCTTTCCTCCGTGGCAGGACCAGGGAGATACAGGGCCCATACCTGGGGAAGTATGCAGCCTGCTCACATCCTGAAGCTCTTCATACCAGTTTTCTTCATCATACTATGGAGCATAGTCGTCGCCTTCATCATAAGCATCATTGTCTGAGTCCATCATGAAAAGTTTATATAGAGTCTGGATCCTACCATGTGATAAGGGCAAAGTATCGTAATCTGAAGGGTTGCCCAAAGGCTACGTGTCGGTTGGAGCCAGGCACGATCTTGGTTGAGCTGATGATGGATTTTGCAGATAACACTATAGGCTGCACATTCTCCTCTGATGCCGTTGATGTAAAACAGAACTGGTGCAGGAACTGAAGTTGGCGCCAGAGTTGAACCTGATGTGGGCTTAAGGGGAACAGCCTGCACTGAGGGTGGGGCGGACATGGGAGGGGTTGGTCCTGACTGCGGGTGGGATGGCATAACATATTTTGGGGACAGAGTCTAAGAAGGCTTGTTTCAGAGTTCTGGACTTTTTGAAGGCAGGGATTTCCAGACATAGGTAATCGGAACTGCAGAAGGAATGGAAGCCTCCTCAGAAGGTTAGTTTATTTGTGAGATAATTTGCTGAGCCTTCACGAAGAGTTTTGTGGATGATACATGCCAGTTTGAAGGTGCTCTTTGCTTCAATGAGGAGTGAGTTGAGAGTGGTCAGGACAGGGGAGATGAGATCAGATCACCTTGTGCGAGAGACTAAGCGGGCAGCAGAAAGAAGGACTGCTTTCAGAGGGGCTAGGTGAATTTTGCGAATGGCTGTTAGAAGTGAGCTGCTGTACTTTGAGAGGACCATCGATTGCACTACCGTTTTGGAGCCATCAGCTGGAATTAACAGTTTGATCCCTCTGAGAAGCTTGATTTGGGATTGTGCATCCTTTGCTATGGCGCTGATATGGGCATGTAGATGAAGGTTAGTGTCAAGTGTAAAGGCCAAGGATTTTACCTTTTTTTACAAGCAATGGATTAGAGCCAAATAGGTTTGAGGAGCCTATCCAGGCCTTTGCAGGTGAGTTGAGGTGTGGTGGAGAGAGATGAAGGAACTCTGTTTTCCAAGTGTTAAGTTTGAGATGGTGGAACGACATCCAAACTGGAGATCTCTGAGGGTTCCTGACAGGTGTGTAAGATCCTTGGCAGATTACACTATTAAGTATCGCTGGGTGTCATATGTATAGAGATGAAAATACATCTTTGAATATTCTAGGCGAGAGCTAAGGTGTTCCATGTAGTGGTTAAATAGTGTTGATGAAAGTATTGAGCCTTGGGGTACTTCTTGGCAAACAGGAACGGAATTGAAGATAGAGTTAGGAAGTTTGACCTGTTGGGAGTGATTTGATAGGTAGGACTTGAACCAGCTTAGTACAGGGCCTTTGAGTCCCATTTAATCTTCTAAAATTCTTAGGAGGGATGAGTGGTTGACTGTGGCAAATGCTGAAGATAGGTCAAACAGAACGAGAAGACAGGAGTCGCCATTGTCCATTATGCATCATCAATTATTTTGAACATTGTGGTCTAAGTGCAGCAGCCGGATCTGAAACCTGGCTGGTGGTCATCGAAGAGGTTGTTTTTCTTTATGTATTTGTTGAGCTGGTGCGCCACACAGCTTTCCAGTAGTTTGGCTAGGAATGGGGATAGGGCGGAAGTTGTTGAGATCAGTTTCTTTAGCAGAGGGGTGGCCTGGCCTGTTTATAGGCAAATGGGCATTACACCTTAGCTAAAGAAGGACTTGACTATTTGTGTGAGATGAGGTATGGGGGAATGTTTTTGACCATTTTGGCTGGGATGGGGTCAGCGAAGTGAAAGGAGAGCTTTATTGCAGATACTGTGTTTTCTAGTGCGTATTCGGTTAGCAGGTCAAAGCAGGACCATTCTTCTTTGGATTTGCAAGACACTTTATCAAGAGGAAGAGTGTGAGTGGCCTTTGGAATGGATAGCTCAATTTTCTATATTTTGTTCATGAAAAAATTAGAAAGGTTGTCACAATTTTCTTTGTTGGTTGGGAGAATAGGATGGGGCCGAAGGGAGGTGGACTCCCTGACAATGTCAAAGAACTAATCTGGTTTATTTTTGACTGTCCTGATTTCCTTCAGTAGCATTCCACTTTTAATTATAAGGTGTGCTAGTTGTATTTTTAACACTTAAGTTGAAGAACTTCTAGGAATTCATTTGAGGGGTTTTGTCACATTCATTGTTCAATGGTGCTGAGGATCTTTCGTTCACCTAGGAGTTGTTTGGAGGACGATTGTGATGAGGAAGTGTTGTGGAGTTTTTTGCGTTTGAGAGGGGCGAATTCATTTGCGACTTCTGTCATAATGGTGTTATCGTTCTCTACTAGGTTTGTCCTGTCACTGAATGTTTCTGAAGGTCAGAGTTTTTTGATTATTTTGGAGCCTATGTGGGATTGGTTCTCGTTGCTAAAGCCCTGATCTATGCCCTCAGTTTCTTAAGTTGACCGCAACAAGAGGTTTTTGTGCAAAGAAGGGAAAAGAAGACAAGGAAGTGGTCAAACCAGTCCACTAGCTATTCAATGAGATCATTGTTATTGATGATGAGGTCAAGGATGGAACCTTTCAAGTGGGTGGAGGTGCAATAGAATTATTTGAGATCATTGTTGTTCAAGAAAGGAGTTAGGTAAGACACTGCTGAGTCGGATAGGTCTCCCCAGTGTAAATTGAAATCTCCTGGGAAAATGTTATTACCGATGAGTGCTGATCTTACAGCAATTAACTTGAAAGAGATGATTGTGCTGTGGACACTGATAAATAGTGTGGAATATCATAGGCAGACAGTAAAGCTTCTGTCAGGAATAGAATGTTGAGGTTGTTGGAAAGGATTAGTTTGGTGATTTAAATGCAGTGATTGGCTACTGATCTCCAGTTGGGGAGGAGGCATTTGAAGGTGCAAGGCATAGAATTACAAATAGGTGTCAAATTGATGGGAACATGTACAAGATTTGGGAGGTTCAGTTGGGTATTTCTTAGTCACGTTGGATGTCTATCTAGCTTGATAGTTGGAATGGCAGGAGGGGGGCCCAGAGAAGTTGCCGGAAGTGTGAGTAGCGTGGAGGTGAGGACTGCTGTGGGGAGCTATGTTGCGGTAGCTATCAAGTGAGGATGGTGATGGTTTGAGTGGGTGGAGGATCTTATCCTCAGTGGAAGCTGAGGATATACTAGGAGGGGTGGTACATACCATGGACTATGTGTCCACATTAAAGCGATAAGTGTAGTCAACTTTTGCAGTACCTGGGGTGATGCAGGTTTTATTGGTCATGGAGAGGTTATCTTGGGATTCACAAGAGGAGTTGGTGGGGTTCAGGGAGATAAGTTGGGTCCTGAGAGTGAGACCCAGGGACTTCAAGGCCTGTAACAGGAGAAGATTGGAGGATGATAAAGATTTCATCTCAGAGAGTAGAGAGTCTACTTTGTCCACAAGGGTGTTCTGTCCCGCTGGCTGGATAATGCCGGGGGCAGCATCGTAGTGAATGCGCGGTCGGCCCTGACCGGCCGCATGGTAAGGGGTACAACTTGGCTGAAGGCCGCCAGACCCGCAATTGAGGAAGTCGGCATTTAGAGGGATGTCGTCAATGCGGGGGGAGGGGCGTTATATCAAAATAGGGTGGGGCAGGGCTACGTTTGGTAATTTCGGGGCACACACTGTGGTGTTCCAAAGGTGGCGGGTGTTTAGGTACGTCCTCCACGCCAAAAAAAAAAAAAAAAAAACTTAGAGGGCTTCACGGTGGCCAGGGAAGTCTACTGTGGGGGGGGTACCGATGCAACGCTGGCACGCCATGGGGTGGTCCTGTGGCATAGCAATTGATCTCTGGGGGCCCGTTATGCATTCAAATGCATTCCCTTGGCAACGCTCAAGTGGGATGCACCTCTTGCGGTTCAGCACACCTATTGCGGTTCAGCACACCACTATGTTATAGGTGGTGCACCAGGTGGGACGCTATGGGGGGGGTGTGGGTTATGTCCACCCAGTGGTTAAGTGGTGCGGATTGGGGAGTTTGGCATATTGTGGGGGGCACTTACTCCACAACACACAAGTGTAAGGCACCTATGGCTGGTATGCACACCAGATTGGGGAGTTTGGCATATTGTTTAAGGCACCTATGGCTGGTATGCACACCGGATGGGGGAGTTGGGCATATTGTGGGGGGCTCTTACTCCGCAACACACAGGTTTAAGGCACCTATGGCTGGTATGCACACCACTATGTTCTGGGTGGTGGATCAGGTGTGACACAACAGGGGGTGCGGTCCGTGTCCGTCCAGTGGAGGGGTGGTGCGGATTGGGGAGTATTGCATCTAGTGGGGGAAATTGGCGTCTAACATGTTGTGTTTTGTGTTTCTGGCTAGCAGGTTCAAAGCATGGCACCTAAGCGTGCACGCCCCAATTCGGGAAAAGCGGCGAGCCCAGAGGATTTCCACGCGCTAAAAGAGCTCTGGAAGGCGGCTAAGCGGCCTGGCATGGAGGCGGCGCTGCAGAAGCTGGCGGGTGAGCCAGCACAACAGCCAGGAAGCAGTGCACCGAAGTGACAGAGGAAGGTCCCGGCTCGATATAGGGAGGGGCAGCAGGACACGTTGCGCTCACAGCCCGCGGCAGTAGCCACTGTGGGGGGTGAGTCGAATGCGCCGCCCGCAGCTCGGATCAGGCAGCGCAGGGGCCTGTGCTTAACATGACTGTGGGCGCGGTGGGGCAGAGTATCATGGCAATCTCCACAACAACAGCATCCGTGGGGACTCCGCAGGTGGGAGGGGCACCAGTAGCGGCCCAAGCGGCAAGTGGCGTTGGGGCCCCGCAGCACTCGGGGGGGGGGGGTATGGCAGGACAGCCAACGCAGGGGCAAGGGGTGCCGGCGGGAGGTCACGGGGGGTTGCAAGCAAATGGGACGTCTGCTGGCCAGCAGGCCCCCGGAGTTTTCGGGGGGGGCTCCGGTTCCACCGCCACCCGCATCGGTCACAGTAACAGGACCGCAAGGAGGGGCGGCGGCGCAAGTATGGGCACAGACTGGGGGCACGCAAGTGACGGTGGGGCTGGGAGTTGCGCAGCCTTCGACCGCCCTGACTACAGTGGGGACGGGGGCTGTACAGGTCCCTCCAGTGGTGACACCATTGATATTTGGGTCTATGTCTCTGGTGCTGGCGCCATCTTCTGCAATTTCATGGCACGTTCCATCCGAGACGAGGGGAAAAATTCACAGGGGGGAATTTGTGAATGTTTTTGATTTGATCAATGCAGGGGTGGTGCCAAGCAGGCCTAGAACAGCTAAGGAAAGCGATTCGAAGCCTAAATCGGTGTGGGTGGAGTGGTCCTTGCGGAACTGGGTCACAGGGTTTGCCATTTATGCGGCAATACTGACTGAGAAGACACCATCGTTGGCCCCACAGTTGTTTGGGTACATGTCCTTTATTCACGGTGCAGCATCCGAATTTCAAGGGTCGGCGTGGATGCAGTACGATACCAAATTTCGACAGATGAAGGCGGTTAGGCCGGAAATAGCTTGGGACCAGAGAGAGATTAACATTTGGCATGCAGAGTTCAATATGTCTACTGCATCGGGGAGGGCGGTTCAGTCCTTTCGATTCAACAAAAGCTTGGGAGACAAAAAGCTGGCCTGTTGGCAGTACACCAAGAAGGAATGTAGCAAAGGGGGAGCCTGTAAGTTTAAACACATCTGCTCTTTCTGCGGGGCACAAGGACATCCAGAGTGTAAGTGTTTCAAAAAGCAGGGCAAGCAGAGAGAGCATACACCCTTTAAGAGCCTACTTCCAAAACAATAGTGAAAAACGCCCTTCCCCAATTCGCTTGCATGTCCTCGCACACCTGCTCAGCAGATACAATAATGACAAGGAAGCACACATGCTTAATTACGGTTTCAAGGACGGTTTTCACATTCCCTTCCGCGCACACCCATCCTCAGTCCCACTCAAGAATCAGCAGTCAGTGCTTCAACAACGGGATTTGGTCCGGGAAAAGATTAGGAAGGAGTTAAGCGCGGGGCGGGTAGCGGGTCCTTTCACTGCGCCACCATGTGAATTCTTGGTGTGCTCGCCCCTGGGGCTGGTGCCTAAAAAAGAGCCTGGGCAATTCCGTTTAATACACAATCTGTCATACCCCGCAGGGTTGTCTGTTAATGATGGGTTGGACCAGGCGCTATGCACAGTGCGGTACACCACTTTTGACTAAGCGATTGCAAAATTACAGAGTTTAGGGAGGGGGGCTCTTATGGCCAAGTCTGATATAGAGTCTGCTTTCCGCCTTCTTCCCGTTCACCCGGAGGACACGCGCTTGCTGGGTTTCACTTTCGAGGGTCAGTACTTCCTCGACTTGTGCATGCCCATGGGGTGCTCAATAGCATGCTCAGTTTTTGAGACATTCAGCAGATTCCTGGAATGGGCAGTAAAGGACTTGGTGCGGTCAGACAATGTGGTGCATTACCTGGATGACTTCTTGTTCATGGGTCCCCGGGTGGTCGGGCATGCGGTAGGGCGCTGCACGGCTTCCGTCAGCTTGCTCAGGCGTTGGGGGTTCCTTTGGCCGAGGAAAAACAGAGGGCCCCACCACCTGCTTGTGTTTCCTGGGTATTGAGATTGACTCGGTGGCGGGGGAGTGTCGCTTGCCGCAAGAGAAGGTGAGAGCATTTAAGGATGCGGTCAACGTTTGTCTAGCTGCCAGGAAGGTTACTCTTGTTCAGCTGCAGGTGTTAGTGGGCCAATTGAACTTCGCCTTGAGAGTTTTTTCAAAGAACATAGCGAGAGCGATGTCTGGCCTGCGGGCGAAGCACCATCACACAAGGTTGTCTGCGGAAGTCAGAGAGGACCTAGAGACATGGAGGGAGTTTCTCGATAATTTCAATGGGACGCTTCTGTGGCAGCAGCCAGCGCGTAACAACAGGGAGGTAGCCCTCTATACCGATGCAGCGGGTAGTATTGGTTTTGGTGCGGTCTTGGGTGCTAGGTGGTGCATGAAGCATTGGCCAGCGGAGTGGGTGGCGTCGGGGCTAACGCGCAATGTTACTTTTCTGGAGTTGTTTCCCATTATTGTCGCCATGCACATCTGGGGGGCTTCATTAGCAAACGCCAGAGTAGTGTTTTGGTCGGACAGTATGTCTGAGGTCATGGCCATTAATAACCAGAGTGCAAAATGTGGTTTGGTGCTGCGGCTGCTGAAGACTCTTATTCGTCTGTGTCTCTTGCATAACGTGCATTTTTCTGCCAAACATGTGCCTGGTGTGGAAAATACAGTAGCTGACTCTTTGTCTCGATCTAAGTTGGCAGAATTCAGGGCACGGTGGCCGCAAGCGGACGAACGGATGTCGGAGTTTCCGGAGGAGCTGTGGAGGCTTGGTGCCCCATTGCGGCAGACCTAATTGCAGCAGCACTTGCACCTCAGACAAAACGTATGTACGAAAGGGCTTGGGGTGTGTACAACACAACGTTCAGTGCCAGCAGGGAGCAAGATATATTTACACCAGAAGGAGTGCTGGGTTTTCTGGTGGAACAGAAAGCGCGGGGGAAGTCACTGTCATTGGTGCGCAGGCAGTTATCGGCCATAGCCTTCTTCGCTGGGTTAAGTGGAGTCAAGGACCCCACTAAAGATTTTAGAGTGCGCAAAGCCATGAGGGGTTGGGAACGCATGGTTCCAGGAGTGCAGGACACTCGGCGACCTATTAATGTGGAGAGGTTGGGAAGGCTGGTAGAGACCCTTCCGCATGTCTGTCGGTCCCAATATGAGGTAAAGTTATTTAGTTTTGCATACGTGCTCGCCTTCTTTGGGGTGTTGCGCATCTCGGAGTTGGTGACCGCATCCAAAAATGCTGCTGAAGGAGGGTTAGGCATGGCGGATGTCATTCTGGAAGGGGGGTCTATTCATCATAGGATCAAGCGGTCAAAAACTGACTCGATTGGGAAGGGTGCCTGGGTGACGTTGCACGCGGCGCAACACGCCGCTTGTTGTCCAGTACGGTTGGCAAGAGAGTATCTTATTGGGCGCCCAGGGATCTCCTCATTGAGGCTTCTAGTCCACAAGGATGGGTTGTCAATGACACGATATCAGTTCACTCAGGTGTGTAGGAGAGCGCTGGTTTACATAGGTGAGGATTCAACGCAGTTCAGCTCCCATTCCTTTCGCATTGGGGCGGCCACCACAGCAGCGGCAATGGGACTGCCAGCAGAGGCAATAAAACGGGTGGGGCGTTGGCGGTCAACATGTTTTGAACGGTATGTTCGGCCAAGTCTGGTTTAGCGGGTGGAAGGAGGCCCAGGGTGCTCGTTTGTCATACCCTTAACAGTGATTCTCTATCTGTTTCAGTTGATTCCTGCAAACCGGTGCATGTATGTTGGAGTGGTCACTCCTTGATTCTCAGAGCGGAGGAGCAATTTCGTGGGTCCAGTTTGGAGGCAGCGCAAGTGGCTGCCGGGTTTGTACACCATTGGATTGGGGTGCCAGGTCTTAAGTTACAGGATCTGTGTGGCTGGCTGCAGCAAGCGATAGTATCCAAGTCAGTGCCTCGCCCGGACATTCTGGTTATTCACGCAGGCGGGAATGAAATGCCACATCTAGGCAGGCGAGGGGTGCAGGAGGCCTTGTTTTCGGTCTTGGCAAGGATTAAAAAGTACTTACCGACCACGGTAATATTGTGGTCTGAGTTGCTACCTCGGTCGGTTTGGGTTGGAGGGGATTCAGTGAGGGCCCTGAATAAATCTGTGCACAAATTGAACGGTTCCATACATAAAATCCTGCGGGGGTCGTCTTCCATGGCTACAATTCGTCACAGGTTGCTCCATCAGAGGCGAACGGAGTTCTTCCAACACCATGGAGGGCATCTGTCGGAGGAAGGGTTGCGATTGTTTCTCCACACTACACTGGGGGCTATTATAGAGCACGGTCAGCGTCAGGGGGGGGAGGGCGAGTACACCGGGGAGCTTCTCACCCTGTGGCGGAACGCTGACAGTTAACAACAAAGGGGAGGCACAACAATGGTTGTTCAGTGTGAGGGACCCCAGGAGGGGGTAGGATTGCAGCGTGCTGTAGGTTGGTGGGGAGGAGGGACTGGCCTGACGGTGGTCCGCGACTCTACTGCCCTAACCTGGCACTTATGGACTGAGGTGAAATTTGGGGAGGCTGCCTGTGTTCAGGTGACCCCGGAGGGCCGGTGCGATATGCGGTGCCCTGGATTTCAAGTTTGAATTGCAAGTCTTAGAACTGTGTGCTGTATCGCGTTGGGGCCGGACGGTGCAATGCGTACAGCTGAGCGTTCAAGTGTGTGTACGGTTACTGGATACAATGGTGACCGCAATGTCATTTGTAATTCCTTACTGGCTTGCCATGATGATGACGCTAGTCTGTGATGCCATGTATAATCTTATATATATATCCATATAGGATACTGAGCGTGATGCTATGTATAATCGTATATATATATATCCAAGTAGGATACTGGTACGTTCTCTCCTAGTGAATTGGGGAGAATTTTCATGATTATGTGAATAAATACTACGCCTTGGACAAGACAACCTGGCCTTGAGAATTATTGGGCATGTTAACATATTGGGGCATGGCAGGGCTGTGGGGTGGAGAAGAAGGATGGGAAGTGGTGGGTGAGAGAGAGTGTCACGTTGTATGCACACTAGGATGAGCCGCCCCCCGCATCTAGAGGAGGGGCGCCCTTAGTAGCGCCACGGGACCGAGCTCCCTTTGGGGGTCGGTTTGGAGGGGGTCTGCCTTCGGTGACGTGAGGAGTGGGATATGTACCTCGGATGGGAAAACGAAACCGAATCCTAAGTGTGAGGTATTTAAGGCAGTGCCTCGAGGGGCTCGTCCTCTTTGTCTCCCCGGACCTGGAAGGGAGCTGCAGGAGCGTCGGCAACCACCCACCCACCCGGCACTAAAGCAAGGCGGCGGAACGCTGACAATTAACAACAAAGGGGAGGCACAACAATGGTTGTTCAGTGTGAGGGACTCCAGGAGGGGGGTAGGATTGCAGCGTGCTGTAGGTTGGTGGGGAGGAGGGACTGGCCTGACGGTGGTCCTCGACTCTACTGCCCTAACCTGGCACTTATGGATTGAGGTGAATTTTGGGGAGGCTGCCTGTGTTCAGGTGACCCCGGAGGGCCGGTGCGATATGCGGTGCCCTGGATTACAAGTTTGAATTGCAAGTCTTAGAACTGTGTGCTGTATCGCGTTGGGGCCGGACGGCGCAATGCGTACAGCTGAGCGTTCAAGTGTGTGTACGGTTACTGGATACAATGGTGACCGCAATGTCATTTGTAATTCCTTACTGCCTTGCCATGATGATGACGCTAGTCTGTGATGCCATGTATAATCTTATATATATATCCATATAGGATACTGAGCGTGATGCTATGTATAATCGTATATATATATATATATATATATATATATATATATATATATATATATATATATATATATATATATATATATATATATATATATATATATATATATCCAAGTAGGATACTGGTACGTTCTCTCCTAGTGAATTGGGGAGAATTTTCATGATTATGTGAATAAATGCCACGCCTTGGACAAGACAACCTGGCCTTGAGAATTATTGGGCATATTAACATATTGGGGCATGGCAGGGCTGTGGGGTGGAGAAGAAGGATGGGAAGTGGTGGGTGAGAGAGAGTGTCACGTTGTGCGCGCACTATGCTACTTTCTACAGTGATCTTTGTTGGAGGGTATTAACATCTTACAACAAATCAAGTAAAATAGAAATATGTCGCCTGTGGAGTGCGAACGTCTGTGAATGAGCCTACTTTGAGAAAGCATTTTGCAACAAGCAAAAAAATGGGAATTCGCTTCGGAAAACCCACATCCTTAAACTGTGTGTTGTCACAAGTAAGAGGCGCAGAGAGAGAATTCTTTTGATTCATAGCTGACAATTGGAATGTGCTGCCAAACTGAGTTAAGCGACGGCAGCCTTCGCTTGAGGTTTTGAAAGGCACATCGCATAGCAGCATCCGAAAGGAAAATAAATAATTATAAACATAAATAGACGTCTCGCAAAGCATGCCCCTGCCAAAAGCATAGCTCATTAGATGAGCAGCCTGCGGTCCCGGCACAGTTTGAGCCTTGTTCTGCTGGGAGTGCGGGGGATGGGGCGGAGGGAGAGGTTGGACACTTGCCATTCCGAATCCCTAGAGGCAGACAGGAAGTGACTCGGAATTTAAGGAGAGCCTGGTCTCGCCTACACCACCTTCGATTAGCAAAAATACCCAACTTCAGGGAGAGAGTGTGTGTAGTGATTCGTGCTGCTCATTTGGAAGAGAATTACCCGTGCTGTGACTACCACTCCCCGCATTTGTGGCTCACTCAAGATAGGTGGCATGATTTAATAGATTCCACGAATCATCTGTAGACAAACAAGGGAGACTTCCACCTTTTTTTGTGTCAAGGGGGGTCGCTATGAATGTACGGATGCTGAAGATTCTCTATTTGTGGCCAAGGACAAAATCATTTTGTGTTTTGCATTTTGTTACTCTGGTGAAAGCTTCACTCCAAGTCTCCTCAAAATTTTGATTACCACTATGGCTCAGCCATTATTCATGTTGACCCTTGATGACGTTGCTGGTGTAGTGAACATCTCTACAAATGTACCTTTTAGCGTCTTATGACTTTATTTGGGAGCTTTAATTCTTAAATTCCACTGGGTGTCTCTTCCAGACTGGGGCTTAAATTATCTTGGATTTTGCACCTCACCTCACCTTTTTGGAGTGTCATTAAGTTTTTTCATGTGTGTCGGTGGTCGTCTCTGACTTTCTCTGTAGCAGGTGTGGTTCAGTGTCTAATTTATTCTCACTGGATCAAGCAGACTAGCGTCCCAAACTCAGTTTTGGCCATGATTCTAGACAAATCCCTTCATCTCCCTATGCCTCTTCAAAATGTGAGAACGGGCTAATCTGCAACGGTAAGGCCACGCGCCCTTCCCCCACGCAGCTGAGTGGGCCAATGAGGTGGTGTTTGCCTACGGGTCGCTGTGTCCGCACAAAGCCCCCCACGACTTCACAAGTTCCATGCAGGCCTGAGGCAGGCGAGGAGATGGAGCCCTGGTAGTTATGTGGAACTGGCAGTCTCATCCATTGGACAGAAGGTGGACTGAGGACAGCAGCACTGGGTCTGGTAGATCTAAGCCATAGGTTCCATCCTGGTGCAGCAGGGGGGCCATTGAGCCCTTCAGTAGATTTCCTTGTGTTGGGAGGTAGCAGCGCTCAGGCTAGGGAGTGGAGCGACGCTTGACCCTGTTCACAGGCAGGTCGCTCCCCCACGCCGCACAGCACCACCTGTGTGCCCGTGTCCCTGTGCTCGCTGCCACCGCTGCTGCTGTAAGTTCGAGGCCCCTCTGCCTCGGTTGTGTTTTCACTGCTAAATTGTTGTTGTACCATTTTTGCTAAATTGTTGTTGTACTGTTTTTGCCCTCTGTGCCCCTTTTACCTCTGTGGCCCTTTTTGCCTTTGCCTTTTGTGCCCCTTTGCCTCTTCTGCCCTTTTGACTTCTGTGCCCCTGCTTTTTCACCCGTTTTCCTGCCGATGCGTCCCCTGCGGCCCTGCCCCCCTGCTCGCCCATAGGTCCCGCTCCCGCCTCCCAGCGGCTCCTCCCTCCCAACTCTCCTTATTATGGCGGCCGCTGCGCGGTGAGGAGAGCGACCCTTGACCCTGTTCACAGGCAGGTCGCTCCTGCATGCCGCACAGCACCACCTGTGTGCCCGTGTCCCTGTGCTCGCTGCCACCGCCGCTGCCGTAAGTTCGAGGCCCCTCTGCCTCGGTTGTGTTTTCACTGCTAAATTGTTGTTGTACAGTTTTTGCTAAATTGTTGTTGTACTGTTTTTGCCCTCTGTGCCCCTTTTACCTCTGTGCCCCTTTTTGCCTTTTGTGCCCCTTTGCCTTTTGCCTCTTGTGCCCTTTTGCCTTCTGTGCCCCAGCTTTTTCGCCCGTTTTCCCGCCGCTGCGTCCCCTGCGGCCCCGCCCCCCTGCTCGCCCATTTGTCCCGCTCCCGCCTCCCAGCTGCTCCTCCCTCCCAACACCCCTTATTATGGCAGCCGCGCGCAGCGGGCGCGCCGCTGTCGCGCCAAAGGCAAGCCCGTCTGCGCTCGTCCGCGCCTAGACCACGCCCAGCACCAGACCCCCTGGTCCCCGCGACCGCCACGACGACCGACGCCAGCACCCTCCACGCACTCAACTCCGGACGATCACACACCTGCTTCCTGGCCGCCCCGAAGCGCACCCAAGGACCCTTCTCCTGCCGGAGCTGCAGCTACACCAGCCTCCAAGCCGCCAAACCACCCACCGAGTCAGGATGCAACCACCTCAGATGCATACTACTTAACACCCGCTCCGTACGCAAACACGCCGTCGAACTCTGGGACCTGCTCGACACATCCTCCCGGGACGTCGCCTTCCTAACAGAGACCTGGATGAACGCCTCCTCGGCCCCCGACATCGCCATAGCCATCCCGGACCGCTACAAGATCACCCGCAAAGACCGTACCAACGGAGCTGGAGGAGGAATCGCCATCATTCACAAGAACACCCTCAGGATCTCGACCAGCACCAACGGTACCCTCAGCACCGCCGAACACCTGCACTTCCAGATCCACCTCAACGCCAACACCACCCTCAGAGGAACACTCGTCTACAGACCCCCCGAACCCTGGCCTCAGTTCAGCGACTCCATCGCCGACCTCGTCAGCACGCACGCCCTTTCCTCCACAGACTACATCCTCCTCGGAGACCTCAACTTCCATCTCGAGAACAACAACGACAGCAACTCCTCCACCCTGATCGACAACCTCGGACTCAGACAGCTCGTCACGACGCCCACCCACTCCGCCGGACACACGCTGGACCCCATCTTCTCCGCAAGCAACCACATCACCGTCAGCCACACCACCGAACTCCACTGGACCGACCACCGCTGCATCCACTTCACCTTCCAGAAACCCACCAGGCACCACCACACTCACCAGACCCCCCGCCGCAGCTGGAGCAAAGTCACCAATCACCAGCTAATCACCACCTTCGCTCGAAGCCCGCCAATGGACCCCACCGACACCGACACTGCCGCCCGCAACCTCAAGACAATGGATCTACGACTGCGCCAAAACGCTCGCCCCGATCAAGAAACCCTCCAACAGACGCTCCGACAGAAAGGCCACCTGGTTCACCGCCGAACTCCAGGCCTCCAAGCAGATCTGCCGAAAGCTCGAGAACAAGTGGCGCCACGACCAGACGCCAGACAACTATGCAGCCCACAAGAGCGCCATCCGCAGACACCATCACCTCATCCGAACCGCCAGAAGGACCTCCTTCAAGGACCGCCTCGACCACAACGCACACGACAGCAAAGAGCTCTTCAACATCGTGAAGGAACTCTCCAACCCCAGCTCAAACACCAACGTCATTCCGCCATCACAAGACCTGTGCGACTCCCTAGCCACCTTCTTCCATCGAAAGATCACCGACATCCACGACAGCTTCAACAACCATACCCCCCACACAGCCACCGACACCTCAGAATCACCACCCACCATCCGCACCAACACCCTGCTCGCCTGGACCCACGTGAACGACGACGACACCATCAAAACCATGAACACCATCCACTCCGGCTCTCCGTCAGACCCATGCCCGCACCACATCTTCAACAAGGCCAGCTCCACCATCGCACCCCATCTCCGCAAGATCATAAACATCTCCTTCGAGACCGCCACCTTCCTGGAGAGCTGGAAGCACGCCGAGATCAACGCCCTACTAAAAAAAACCAAGGCGGACCCGAGAGACCTCAAGAACTTCCGGCCCATCTCCCTGCTCCCGTTCCCGGCAAAAGTCATCGAGAAGATCGTCAACAAGCAACTAACCCACTACCTCGAGGACAACAACATCCTGGACCCATCCCAGTCCGGATTCCGCAAATACCACAGCACCGAAACGCCCTCATCGCCGCCACCGACGACATCAGAGCCATCCTGGACAACGGAGAAACCGCAGCCCTCATTCTCCTGGACCTCTCAGCCGCCTTCGACACCGTCTGCCACCACACCCTTCGCACACGCCTCCACGACGCAGGGATCCGCGACAAGGCCCTGGAATGGACCACCTCCTTCCTCTCCGGCAGAACCCAGAGTGTCCGCCTCCCGCCATTCCGATCCCAAGCCTCCGAGATCATCTGCGGCGTACCCCAAGGATCATCCCTCAGCCCGACCCTCTTTAAGGTCTACATGGCACCGCTCGCCAACATCGTCCGCTCACACAACCTCAACATCAACTCCTACGCCGACGAAACCCAGCTGATCCTCTCCCTCACCAAGGACCCCTCCACCGCCAGAACCAACCTCCACGAAGGAATGAAAACCGTTGCCGAATGGATGAAAAACAGCCGACTGAAACTGAACTCGGACAAGACGGAGGTCCTCATCCTCGGCTCCACCCCCTCCGCCTGGGACGACTCCTGGTGGCCGACAACACTAGGAACTGCACCAACACCCACCGACCACGCACGCAACCTGGGGTTCATCCTCGACGCATCGATCTCCATGTCCAAGCAGGTCAACGCCGTCTCATCCTCCTGCTTCAACACCCTCCGCATGCTCCGCAAGATCTACAGATGGATCCCCACTGAGACCAGAAGGACGGTCACCCAGGCCCTAGTCAGCAGCAGACTGGACTACGGCAACGCCCTCTACGCAGGAGCATCGACCAAACTCCTGAAACGACTACAACGGATACAGAACGCCTCTGCTCGCCTCATCCTCGGCACACCCCGCCACAGCCACATCACACCCCACCTGAGAGACCTGCACTGGCTCCCCGTCAACAAGAGGATCACCTTCAAGCTCCTCACCCACGCTCACAAGGCGCTCCACAACACCGGACCAACATACCTCAACAGACGTCTCACCTTCTACACCCCGAACCGCCAGCTCCACTCTGCCAACCTCGCCGCCATCCCCCGCATCCGAAGAACAACCACCAGGGGCAGATCGTTCTCCCACCTCGCCGCCAAGACCTGGAACACCCTCCCCATCCACCTGCGACAGACTCAGGACCTACTGGCCTTCAGGAGACTTCTCAAGACCTGACTTTTCGAGCAATAGCAGCACCTACCCCCCCTCCCCCCCTAGCGCCTTGAGACCCTCGCGGGTATGTAGTGCGCTCTATAAATGTATTGATTGATTGGAGGGTTCACGGCAATGTTGTGGCTCGCCCCCCCCACCCCCAGTCTTCTGTTTGTTGATGGGAGTTGGTGGTGCTTCTGGCTGCTCATATCGCTCACAGGTAGGCTGGAGAGCTAGTGAGGCAAGCAGGCAGGTGAAGTTAGGAATGCAGCATGTTTCTGTGCCTCCCGGGGGTGGCCTTGTGAGGCGGGAGGAGGCTCCCCCCATGATAGTTCCTGCGTCCCCTCTTCTCTGACCCTGTGGATGCTGGGGACCCTTTGACGGAAGTGAAGAGCTGGAGTTAGAGAGAAACCTTGAGATGGCGCATTCGACTCCTTGGCTGCCCCAGGCTCCCTACTCTAAAATTCTATTGGAAAGGGTGAGGAGATTGTGTGCTTGGATCATCCTCCTGACCTGTAGGGCCCTGTGTGCTGGACAGCCTCAGGGAGAGGACAGTCATTGATCATTTGCTGTGGGATGGGTGCAACTGAGTTCTTGGGGGCCTTACACTATATGACAGCCTTGGTCCTCAGTCCTGGACGATGTATTGACTATCGTTGATCCCCTGCGTGGCCTTGCTTGACCTAGAATCTGAGACTGGTGATGTTGGGCGGAGCCAGAGCCCAGAGTTTACAGCTGTGTGGGGGGCTAGCTGTGGACAACCCCTGCCTATAGAATATAGCATATATCGCCGTTTTGAGGGTAGGGGGTGTCATGTCAATGGCCGGACTCGGCCTGGCCTGAGCTGGCCCTGCTGGCCAGTTGTGGTGAGGCACACCATTGTCACATCACCTCTGGCTCTCTTGGCACAGGAGGCACTTCCATTTCACCTATTTCAAGAAACCAACATGTCCTGTCTGCCAAGCAGCGCAAGGTGGACAAATACACCAAGGTGATGTATTACAGCCAGGGGGTCAACAACGATGTGGCTAATCGCCAGGGTGCAACAGCTGCACAGCCAGGCACCTTCACCCCTTTCAACAGACTTAACGATTCAGGTGATACAATATATAAGGAACGTCACTGAGACTTAAATAGGTGAAGTTGGAAATTAAGTCTTGCTCCTAAGACATGACCTGCGGAAAGCAGGAGAGGGTGCCTGGGGCAAAGGCGTGAATAAATGGACCTGGAGAACACCAGAGCTTCAATCCAACCTAACACAGCTTACCCGGTCTTCTAAAGACCTAATTGAGCGAGTAGATGATGCAGAGGGCTGCTTCAGAAGGAACAATATATGCTTCATGGGGTTTCTGGAGGGGATGGTAAACTTTTGTAGCTGAAGACAAATTTTCAAGCTGCTTCATCATCAATAGGGCACATTGGGTGTTGGGTCCTCAGCCCCAGCCTGGTGCACCACCCACACCAATGAAAGCTCGGTTTCTGAATTTCCAGGATAGAGATAAAACCCTCAGAGGAGCTATAGACAAGGTCCAATTTGAGTCAGGGAGAATCATTATCATCCCTAACTATACAAGACAGAGGCTATGTCTTCAAAAATCTTTTGACCAGTTTAAGCAGAAATTGACAGTAATAGGTCTCATGCACATGTTGCCTTTGCCCTCCAAGCCTTAGATTATATTCCAAGGAAACATTGTTTTTTTAGGCTTTCTTGATCAGGCCTGCTCATGGTTTGAGGAGAGATGGCCAGATGGGAGGATAGAGCTGTGATCCTAGACAGATGCATCATAATGGAGTAAGTGTGGCCGGATCGATTGACTAAAGGCACACATAAATACAGCAATCCACACCTAGGAAGAAAAACAGGAGGTACGAGGCATTGAGCAACAGAAGGAACATACAAGTAAACTATTCAGACTGTGACCCTATGCAAGAAGATTGGGAGGGGTCACAGAGCACTGGGAGTTGCAGGCCTAAAGGTGTTGACGGTGCAGTAGAGGTTGCATGGCTGGACAGTCTGTCTGACCCGAAAGATGAAAATCAATCCTAGCTGTAACGGACTTCATGTATATATATGCCACTATTTGTGGTTGGCCTTCTCAAGGATGTGCCATGCACAACAAGCTAAGAATTGAAGCCTAGTTGGGCAGGGGAGGGTGCTGGGCCAGGGGCGCTAAAGGAGAGCATACAAATCTCATCAAAAATGGGCACGAAAGAAGGGCCATCCGCCTCTATGCCTGTCTGCTAAAGTACAAGTTAATTAAAGGTTACTGGAGGGTTTTGATACTGGACAACAGATGTGTCTGGGGTGGAAGTGTAGGGAGAAGCAAGAGTTGGGGGTAGGGCTCAGTTCTATTTATAGCTCTCTTAGGTTTTATGTTGCAGATGTGGGTTTCCTCTCACTAATTACTTATACACCCCAAATGGCCAACTGTACAGAAGAGGCAACTTCTATTACATATATGATCCTGTCCTGGAACGTCAATGAGCTGAACAATAGAATTACAAGGGGGCTACCATGCATGTCATTAAATGCCGTTCCCCAAATACCTTGCATGTACAGGAACCATGCCTTCTGGGGAACAACTGCGCCTTTCTGGACAGGCACACTTTGTATAGGGTGTTCCACTCAGGCTTTTTCACAAATTCTAAGTGGGTGGCAATCCTCCTCCATAAATCCTTCCCCCTGATCATGGAGGAGACCTGGACAGACCTTCTGGGCAGGTACGTTCTGGTAATGGGTTCCATACATGGACAGAGGTAATCCTTTCTTAGCTTGTATTTCCCTACCGCCCTCCAGAGAAGTTCATTAAAATGATTGCTTCAATTACAAGTCACTACTTAATATCATTTTTCAATGAGGCCATCTAAAGCTATCAGCTCCCACATGATCTCTGCGGAGTCACAATTTTTATGATCCTAAACCTGGGAAGATTGCCGGACCCATACCATCGACCCATCTTTCTAATCCATATTTAGACCAAGACAGGGGCGGCTCTTCCGCTAATGCAGAGGAGCATCACTCTACTGCTTTAAAGCAGTGCAAAGGCAAAATAAAATGATAATAACAGAACATTATTATCATTTTGTTTTGAGGATTGCAGTTGCACTGCAGCCAGGTTGTGAGGGCGGGGCGGGGCCGGGCTCCTCTGACGTTGAGGGAGGAGGAATGGTGGCTGCACCTTAAGTGCACATGATGGTTTGGCCGGCCATCTCGGGCCGGCCAAACCGTCATGTGCACTTTGCATGTTCTCCACAGGCTGTATTGTACAGCCTGGGTGGAGAACATGCACAACCTCCCAGTCCCTCTCTGAGCGCCGAACCACGGCGTTCAGACCAATCACAACGCTGCTGTAAGGCAGCGTTGTGATTGGTCAGGGGATTCTGAGAGGTTGTGTGCTTTTCCTGGTTCCTGCTGGAGGAGAGGCGGCGGCTGGTGATGGCGCCCACCAGGTACGTTTTCTTTTCTTTTTTCCTAACCACCCCCCCAATATTCCCTCTCACCTCCGCCACCGTTCCCTACCACCCGCCACTGCCAAGATACTTACAAAGATCCTGGCCAACCTGTTAGCCAAGGTGATTACAGCTTTGGTTCAGAGGGATCAGAGTGGCACATTTACTCGCTATTAATAATTGGAAATTTAGCAAAAGGGACCACCCAGCTCATTGGCTGGAATTAGACAGGCTTGGAGACGAGGTGCACTTAAAGCACTATAAAACACTAGAATTTCTGACTCCCTCCTGGGGATAAAGAAAGCTACTGTACATCCATGGCAGAATGCACTGAAACATAGTGGAGTTTCATGTGTAATTTTCTTACACATGAAACTCCACTATGGTTGAGAAATTGGCTCCCCAGCTCTGGCAAATTTCTTGACTTCAAGGGCTGGGACAACATTGCTATTTCCATGTTAGGGGAGGTGTGGGAAGGAGGCTTCATGGAATTGTTTAAAACCAGGAGTGGCCCCTGCAGGTAAGAGTGGTGGGGTCGAGTTGGAGGAGGGGGGATTTGACAGACGTCCATGAGAGAAAATTAAATAAATAATGAATTTCCCCTCATCATCGTCTGTCGAAATCCCCCACCGCTCTTACCTGCACGGGCCGCTGCTGTTTAAAACCCTCAAAGAGAAATATGCTATGCGCAACTCACTTTTTTTTCCAGATTTCTAAAGCTGAGGAACATGCTTGATCCCCTTAAGGCTTGTCTGGTTGACCTCACAGAGTTTAACCCACTGGAGGACAAACTGATGCTGGACCTGGCCATCCAGAAGGGCATTTCTAGCCTCTTCTGTGCTCTGATTGTTACAGCTCCAGATCTGTTGGGTGACCATCGAATCAAATGGCGAACTGGATTCACTTGAGGATGATGAATTAAGGGAAACCAAGATGGCCCACATGCTCTGTCAATCTCATCTCGTCTCTGCCTCATTAAAGTTAACTACTAAGGTTTACTCCACTGTTGACATATTGTGGAAGATGGGCACTGCAACCTCTCCCAACTGTATGTATTGCCTAAGCACGGTCAAGACCTTTTCTCAAGTAGTTTAGGACTGCCCGGTTAGCAATCTCTACTGGTTTTGCATACAACATTCCCTTGAGGTGGACCTGGGAAGACTCACTGTTCTCACACCTAAGCTGGTCTTATCGGGCTCTACGGAGGAGTTGGGAGGCCATAGGAGCTGCTGTATCCTGTTGGAGCTGGGATGTCCGATAGACAAAAATGCTGTAGCATGCAGCTGGAGTCTAGGGGCAGCTCAGCCCTACATGAGCGGAAACAAGGTTTGAATCATTGGTCACACCTGTAAAAGGAGGTGTACAGCATTTGGTTACCATCAAACATTTACGGTGTGTGGTGCTTGGTGGGAAAAATCCCATGTTTCCCCTAACTCAGTTTAAGCTCCACACTGTTGGGTTGTTTTGCTTAATGTCACTATGTGAGTTAAACCTGTTGTCCAGGAAATCTCTGCTCCCTCTCTCCTTTTGGGCTTTCTTCTGATGTTTGTTGAACTTCTTTGCAAAAAGGTCCGATGGATATGTGTAAACTAACTATGCAGAATTCGCATTAGCGGGGGCCTGCTTTTCATAAATGTGTAAGTGTAATGATGTCTCTGTCTGCATTGATGTCATGATTTCTAATGAAAATAAAAATGTATTGAAAAAAGGGATGCAAAGGCAGCATTCCGCCGCTACACTGAGTGTTGAAGGAGGCCTCACTAAGCCACATCTTAGTGGGGCTAGTATGAGATTAAGTGTTAAAATGTTTTCGTGCTGAAAAAGTTAAATGAAGGTTAGCAGATACTCAGAACATAGATCTATGTAAAAGGATGTGTAGAGTTAGCTGCACTATGCAAGACGACTTTGGATTTTAGCACTCTCTTAACTATGTATGGGAAGCCAGACTGGCTATCATTAAAAGCTCTGGCATTCCAAGCCCCATGCCTTCCCTACCTGAACCTAAGAAAGTCTTCACATAAAGCTGAGTAGATCAGAATTGATCAGGGAAGGTCGGGCTGGGGACATAATAATTAATGAAGATTACCCCCATCCTTTCACACTTCTTTGTTTGGGAAGTCAGCCTACTGTCTCCCTAGATATTTTACACAGAACTTACAACAGCCTTTTCAATGATCCGCCAATGGAGGGGTTAGTTATCACCTTTATTATAGCAGTTGGATTCCACTAGATATATAGTTCACCTGGGTGAAAATAGTGTTTTTTTATGAAGGACAGAAATAGTTTAACTGAAAATGATGTACTATATTCAAGTCCAACTGTGCGGGTTCAGCTAAGGGAATAGGTATGTTATATTTTAGCACAGAACATGTTCTGCTCCCCTTCTACCTACGTTCATTAGCATGTGGCAGGGACCATGCTAAGACTCCAGTAGTGACATAGCAGAAAAATATGTAATCTGTGCAATATTTCACTTTATGCATTGCACACTAATGTAGAAAGTAATCAAGGGTTTTATATAAGGGGAAAGGGACTGCGGTAGAGGACTTGAGAGGTGAAAGGCCCTCTCAGTCCCCCAGGGAGAGGAGGGCTGCATAACCATCCCTGGTACATCCTACAGGAAGAGGTGTTATGTTGACTCCTACTGAGCAATATATTGCTTCTATCTCCCTCGTATTTACTGCAGTCATTACTAAGGAGGACACCACCAAAAAGTCAGAAACGGCCGCACAAATGCTGTAAATTCAAGTACGCCCAGTCATCTTAGCTGCCACTAAAGATTCTGGCATTCCAAGTACTCCTTTGAACCTATGCCAGTCTTCAAAGAAGGACAAGTAGAGCAGAATATATCAGAGTGGGCAGGGGTGCGGAATTAATAAGTAATGAATAAGACTTATAAGTAATGAATATGACTTCCCTTCTTTTCAGACATCCTTTTCAATTACAGGTTTTGCAGAGGCTCAGCAGGTTCACCTGATCCATCATTTCATCACTCCAGACTCCGCTGAAACGTCCACCCTGTGCTGCTCCTTCATTCCCTGGTCACTCTAACTACAGTGCAGGCCTTAACTCCAGGCGAAGCACTGAGAGAGCTTGCTGACCTCAAGGCGTTCTGGAAAAGTAGAAGCAAACTGTTTCTCATGATACTGTCTTACCTGAAACAATGGAAGTAGAGTAAGTCTCCTTTTGCCACTCTTCTACCATGAAATATCATTCCCTGCTAATAATGAAAGTGGAAGTTATCTGGGGATCAAAAATAAAGTACTGGGCTTGCGTGATTGGGTGAAGACAGAAGAGTAATGCGAGACAAGCCAATTCGTTCTTGTGCTGTCTGAGCAGCAACCTGGCAAGCACTTTATCTCTCAGCCTGGCATGTGCAAGGTGCCAGTCTGGCTAGGGTCTGAGCCTTGACATGATTAAGGATCATTCTGACTGGTGCTCATCCACCCTTAGGAGCCTTCAGGAAAGGAACATAAGAGGTGCTCGGGGAAAGAACACTTGCTCAAAATATTGCCCTCCTTTGGCCTAGCAGAAGTAGGTTGCCAACCTTGATTCATCTTCCACTTCTTTCCTTGCTCACGAAGTGTATTTGTATTGCAGCAGGTAGTCTCGCTGCTTTTAAAGCAAGCATTTACAATGCAATAGGTCTCGCACTGGCATTATTTTGAGCTATTGACATTGTAAATGACATTGTTTTTTGTTTCTTTTGTAAAACATAAATAAAATGCATTGTAATTTAATATGGCAATTGCTAAAAAAAAGTTTAAATGCGAAACCTATTGCATTTACACTAGTGTACTTATAGTGCTTTGTCTGCCATAAACCCGGTGCATCTCTTTTCTTGGGAGGTGAAACTGATCAAATGTTAGTCTAGGCTATCTTCTAACAAACAACAACATGTCATTATCTATAAATGAACTGTTAAATTGTTCAAAATAAATTAACAGGAAAGCACAAATGAAGTGTTTTTTGCAAATTCTGAAGTGTGACGGAAACAATGTTTGTAGGCAGATGAAAAAAAAATCGAAGCACTTTACTTGGCGACGTGCAAATTACAAATATTCATTAAAACCCAATTTCTGGGCATGGCTCATTTGTGGCACTTGTTCCTTGTGCAAGGCTTGGATTTTTCTCAATCTCTGTGATATCAGTGATGTAACATTCAAGGCAGCACACCCATGTGTGAATATTGTTCCAGAACCACTGGGAGGGTAGAGGGTTTGTGAGAAGTGAGGGGAGAGGGACAGAGAGGAATGGAGAGAAGGGAAGGTGGGTTGGGGAGAGGAGGGTTGGGAGATATGAATGGAGGGGGTGGAAAGAGGAGAAGAGAGAGAGTGGAAAGAAGAAGATGTGGAGGGGACAAGAAAAGAAAAGTTGAGAAGACAGAGAGAGGGGAGAGCAGGGTGCGAAAATGACATGAGGCGGGGAGAAGAGGTTGCGGGCATAAGAGAGGTGGATGTGCGAAGAGAAGAGAAAAGAAGAGAAGAGGGATTTGGAGATGAGGGGAGGGTAGATGAGAAGTGAGGGGGAGAGGGAAAAAGGAGTGGGTGTGGAGAGGTAAAAGAGAATGAGAAGGATGGGTGGAAAGAAGAGGCAGTGGAGAGAGAAGAGGATCAGGGTTGGAACGTCAGGAGAGAGATTGGAAAGGGGAGAGGAGGTTTGGGTTTGACGGGATGTGAAGGGGAGATGGGAAGAGGAGCAGGGATATGTTAAAACATGAGGGAGAGAAGGGGTGGGGTGTGGAGATGATGGAGAAAATTAAGAGGGAATCAAAGGAGAGTGAGGAGCTGGGAAGAGTGGGAAATGGAGAGAGGGTGCGAGGTGAGAAGAGAGGGTGGGGAGGCTGGAGGGAGACAGCTTGCAGGTAAACGGGTGGGAGAACAAGGGAAGCACGTGCAAGCATGGCGAGGCGGCTAGTCTGGGTGGAGAGAGTGGAGGATGAGGAGATGAAAAGAGGCAATGAGGTGGGAAGAGGAGGATGTAGAGGAGGGAGGGAGAGGAAAAAAGAGGGGAGAGCTGAGGAGAGATGGGGACAGTGGAAGGAGGGACGGCGTAGGGTTGAACAGAAGAGAGGGAAAAGAGGCGATGGTTAGAGAAAATGATGGAGGGATGAACAGACGAGTGGGTGGAGAGAAAGAGGAAAAGGCACGGCAAGGAAAACGGATGAGAGAGAAGCACCTCAAGCTCTGGGGACCCAGAGAAAGGGCGACGGATGGTGTGGGGTAAGAGAGGAGTGTAAAACAGGAGAGTGGGGAGGGCAGAGTTTGGAAGAGAGCGAGAGCCCAGAAATGTGCTGGGAATATGAAAGAGAAGATGAGGGCAAGAGAGAGTTTGAAAGAACGAGAGGAGGAGAGGAGAAAGACAGAGCTGCAACAAAAGAGGGAGAAGAGAGAGGCGAGGGGGAGAGAAAGAGGGGTAGAGAGAGAAAGAGAAAGAGAGAGGAGGTTGAGAGAGGCGAGGGGAAGAGAGGGAGGAGGAGAGGAGAAAGGGAGAACTGCAACAAGAGAGGGAAGAGAGAGAGGGGGGAGGTAGAGAGTGAGGGAGAGGCGAGGGGAAGAGAGAAAGGAGGAGAGGAGAAAGGGAGAACTGCAACAAGAGAGGGAAGAGAGAGAGGCGAAGGGAAGAGAGAGAGAGGCGGTAGAGCGAGAGAGAGAGAGGGGGTGCTGGACCGTAAGACCGAGACCGTCAGTGGGGTGGTGGAAGGGTGTGAGCGGAATGATGGCGCGTGAATCAGAGTTCCTGGAAGCCTTCAGGTTGGCCTGCGCCTTCCCCCACCCACCTACCCCACACCGTAGGCATATCCGAAGTCCTGCATCACCTACGCAGCCGTCTCCTGTGACTCCAGGAATGCCCGCGCGCCTGGGAGGTGGCCACACGCAGCGCTCCGATGATCTAGAAGTCTTATTTTTTGTTGCTACTTTCAAAAGAATGAAAGATTTTTGCCAGTTGGCAACACGAGTAGCAACTGCTCCCCAAGTTCCCATTAGTTCATTTATCACCCTTGGCTATCTGCATCTGTGTATTTAATTGCTGACAATTGATTCTTGGTGATAAATCACTTTATTGTGGAGTTGGCGGGCGCTAGGCCCACATACTCCGATAGTGATTACACGGACACAGATAGTTGGGGTGGATAACTGGCCCAGAGCACGTGCGCTCGGCCCCTTTTATTGTCAGGGTCACCTGACTGGTGACACCTGTGGTGGGTGGGTGTTTAGTGTGTGTTACAGCAGAAACACTAGAATGTATCCAGCCGGATACTACATCCCTCCCAAACTTTAATGAAGGTCAAAACAAAATGAAGTCCAGACCTGTGGGAGAGAATATACTTTGAAAACAAACATAACAATAATAACGACTTCCACGTAGTCTCTTCCGCTGCTGGTCAATCCGCCAACGAAGGTATCCTTGCAGCCGGGGCCACTAGTTCTCCTTGTCACGATGTCAGGGTGCCCTGGGGATGTAACCTCTTTTGGACGCACAGTGTGGAAGTGTGCTCTACCGTCTCTCTCTCGTCCGGTTCCACATTCAGTGAAAGTGCCGATGGAATGATGGTGGATTAGCTGTGTGTTACCTTCCACGGTACAGTCCTGGTTGAAGTATATTCTCCATCTGGTGATTCACTATCTCCAACGGGATATGCAGTTGTAGGACGTCCCTCTCACGGATGCCCCTCTCTCGTGGGTGTCCCCTCTCACCGGACGACCCGGAGGCCCTTTGCTGCCAGGCTTCCACTGGACCGGTGGACTGCCGCCTTGTCGCTCCAACCGGGTTGGAGGAGTCGCTACGGGTCACCTCTGCGTGTCCTAAGTTCCACCTGAAAGGTTGTTGTTGGCACTTGCTCCGTTGCATGCTACCTTAGTCCTCCCAGGACTTCCAGAGCGAGCTTCAACAGTCCATCTCCCGTGTCGGGACCCGCTGCCACCGGTGTCCCAGAGGCCTCTGCCCCTTGGATATCCACGGTCCTGTGTCCATTCCATCCCAGAGGTGGTTGTTACCAACGGACCGGCTTGCTCGCCTCTGTCGTCCCCGGGTGATCTTGGGATTCGCAAGTAGATGTGTACTCTCCGTGATGTTGATGTTCTCCAGGTGCTGTGTTTGGATGTTCCTGCACCTTCGCACTTTTCCCTTCGGGTGTTTCCCTTCTGGTGTGTGAGTTGACCTGTCACGCACACCTCTTTCCTCTTCTTCTCTTCCTTCGCCATGGCGTCTTGCCACTCAAACATCTGTCTTCTCTTCCTTCCTTCGCGACGCGGTCCGGTCTTCTCTCATGTCTGTTCGCCCTAACCAGGCTTCTCCGTGTAGCGTGCACTCCACACGTTTCCCCTGGTCTTGTCCAAACACTAGGACACTGTCTTCACTTCGCTCTGTGACTGGACCTGTCGTCGCGACCCTCTTTCGTTCGTTTACTTCCGACTTCAAGTTAATGTCGTTAGACTTCTCATCTGTCTCTTTCTAGTCCTCTTCGCGGACCTCTCCTGGGGTCCTCTTCATGGACATCTCCTCGGTCGTTCTCTTCACGGACCTCTTCTCCATTCTTCTTGTCGGACCTCTTGTCAGATCTCTTCTCTCTTTTGACCTCTCCGCAGGTCACGTCACTCTCTGACCTCTTGTAGGTCGGTGTCATCCTTGCGACCATCTGGTAGGTCAGCGTCTTCCTCTTTGCGACCCTCTGGCAGGTCGGCTACTTCCTTCTTGCGACCAACTGGCTGGTCGGCTTCTTCCTTGCGACCATCTGGCTGGTCGGCTTCTTCCTCCTTGCGACCATCTGGCTGGTTGGCTTCTTCCTCCTTGCGACCATCTGGCTGGTCGGCTTCTTCCTCCTTGCGACCATCTGGCTGGTCGGCTTCTTCCTCCTTGCGACCATCTGGCTGGTCGTCTTGTTCCTCCTTGCAACCATCTGGCTGGTCGGCTTGTTCCTCCTTGCGACCATCTGGCTGGTCGGCTTCTTGGTCAACGCAACCCCCTCTTCTTCTTCTCTCCGCAGTCGCATTGCTTCGGCGCCCTTCTGACTGCGCCCTCTGGTTGCTTCGTTGGACGCACTTGCTGCGCATTTCCTTCCGTCCTTCACTCCTGGACTGTAGCAGCTGTTGCTGTGCTGCTGCGCACTTGCTTGGTGCTAGGTTCCTGAATCACCCTTGTTTTTCTGGTGGGGCTCTTTCCGCTGTTCCTGCTGCTGCAGCGATAGCCTGTGGCCACCAGGTATCACCGCGCTCTCAGTCTCAGCCCTTGCAGCCTTTCCGCCTCAGCTCCGTGTACTTCTCACTTGCTGACTGGGGTTCACTTGCAAAGTCTTGAGGGTGCGGCTCTGACACAGTCACCTTCCAGCTCACTTTCTTGCATCAGTCTTTGAGCAAGCCCTTGCCTCCCCATCACCATTTGAATTGCTGCCTCGGTCCAGCTGCCACAGTTTCGTTTGTGGTGTGCTCGGTGGGAACTTTTCTCTCACGCAGGGAACATGGCAGTGCGGGCTGCCCCTTCATCTCCTCCGGTTCCCCAGTTATCTGTCCCTTCAGTTCCCTTGACCTTCCGGCTGGTGCAGCACACCTACACACTGCTCTTCTGCGTACCTGTGTACTATCTCTCTCTGCCCTTTTCCATTTAGCAGAGGTAGTACTGCTCATCGGCCACACAATGGCAGTATTGCTTAATTCCATCGAGTAGGCCCAGGCTTCTCCCCTTCACTTCTCTTCGGTTTGCCGGTGCCATGATTCACACGTGACCTCTGCAGCTCCTGGTCACCTCACTCACGCAGCATTGGCACTCACTGCATGGTAGGTGCTTTACTTTTTTTTTTCTCGGCATACCCGCCCTGGGCGCCTCTCATTTGCAGTCACTTATGCGCCCAGCAGCCCTCTTGCTCCTGGGCCCTGTTCCACTGACGGCTGCCTGGGGTGCTATCACCTTTGCAGTGCCCGGGGTGGCCTCGGCTGCTTTACAAACGCTGCGGGCCTCACAGCATGCGAGCGCGGCCTCAAATCTTGGTTCCTCCCGGCCGCACGCTCGTTCTGTCCTTGGGCCCCCCAGGCCTCTTTGGCTGCACCGCAACACACCTCCAGCAGGGTTGGAGACGGTCCCTTGTACCCCGTCCCAAAGCTTCCTCCCTGCCTTTCACTTTCGCGGCGCTGGCCGCATTCAGCCACTTTCGGCACTATGCCCCTCGCAGCAGGCCTTTTCTTTCAACGGGCTGCGCAGGGGGAGTGCTGGCGCCGCTCCGATCAGCAGCGGGCGGCCCGCTTTCTTCTTTCCTGGCCTCACCCCACCGCAGCCAGCTCGCGCCTCACACGCCGCGCGGGGAGGTTTGCGCTGCACCCGGGGGCTGCTTACTTGAGTCTCTAGGCTTCGGGCTCGGTCATTCTTCCTTACTCCCATGCCCCCGCAGCCAGAGCTCACCTTCGGCCCGGCGGGCGTCGCGACCGATGCGGGTGGCTCCGATCGGCACGCACTTCATTCGGGCCTCTGCAGGTCGGTGACAGGGGTCTTGCCACCGGCTCCTCACTCTCCTCGTAGGCGATCAGTGGCGGCGGCCGGCGTCTCGGCAGTCCGGCCCCGCCTGTTCTTTCTTCTGCCCTCCCCGGGCCTTACATCGCCGTTTCCACGGGCAGCCGACTCATCCGATGAGGGGTGGGCACCCGCTCGGCTTCTTGCACCCCGGGGCTCTTCTCACGCCCCGTGGGATATCGAGCGCGTCGGGGCCTCCTCCGGGGGGGTCAGTTGCATGTTGGCACTTCAAGGTCGGGGTGGGCTCCCGACCTTCACACCTCCACCCCGGGGCACTTCTCACGCCCTGCGGGTCGTCACGTCGGTGCGGGGTGGGCTCCCGATCACTGTCACTAAAGCACTGTAGGCCCGGGGCTCTTCGCATGCCCCGCGGGCCGGTAGACGCGTCCTGCGCCTGCTCTCAGGGGGGGGGTGCCTTTCACACGGCAGCTCTCTCCCCCTTTTCACAGCTGCTGGGCTGCTGCACGCACGGGCACAGCCCCCTCGTCGCCAATGTGGAGTTGGCGGGCGCTAGGCCCACATACTCCGATAGTGATTACACGGACACAGATAGTTGGGGTGGATAACTGGCCCAGAGCACGTGCGCTCGGCCCCTTTTATTGTCAGGGTCACCTGACTGGTGACGCCTGTGGTGGGTGGGTGTTTAGTGTGTGTTACAGCAGAAACACTAGAATGTATCCAGCCGGATACTACATCTATATCGAGGAAGGAGTAGCGAGCCCTTCTATGAAAATGAGGGCATGATACCGTCAGCTGGTAGGCATTGATGTGAATCGCATAACTGTGCAACAAAAGCCTGCCCGGATGTGCTCGCTGCACAAACAGCCCATTGTTTCCAGCAGTGCCAGTTGTCTATTAATGTCAAGAGGAATACAATTGTATTAGTATGCGAGAAAGGCATACTCAGTCTCTGACGTAGGACTCTTGTATACTTCTTTCATCCGCTCTCTTAGCAATCCTTCATACCATCCCTGAGCCCCTGCTGTACATTAGGTGCAATAATTCGCTACGGATGTTAAACGTATATTTAATTTAAACAAATATTAAACACTGCAACAGTTTAATAATACAGAGGGGCTGCGTAAGAGGTGCAACCTGATATTTAGATATATTTTGGCCTATTTCAGTTTTTTTTTTACTTTTAGAAATTTACACAACATAAAAGTTTCTGTTTTGTGCAAAGGTCGGGAGAGCGTGACGCTGGCGCCTGAACCCAGGGATTTCAGTGGCCCATTGTACCTAAATGATGGGTGGTTTTTGTATCTAATCAGGGGCTCCAGGGGAGGATTTGTCCGTCCTAGCAAAGGGGTCTTGGTGCTAGAAAATAAGGGAATGGTGTCTGTTGTGGGCTTAGGCACAGTCAAGCTGGCATTACGGCTCAGTGAGATAAAAATGCGCCAGTGAGCTGCTTGGTGGTTGATGCCCTGAGTCTGAACCTGCCAAGGCCAATGTAGCTGTCTAGACTTCCGTGGTGGTCAATACATTGAGTGTCATGTATTGCATAATAATAACACTTGCCATGTGCCCCACCTGCAAACACCGGGTCAAATTAAGCACTGCACGCATCCCAAAGCATGCTTGCACAGTGTGTCAAATTCAGTGCTTTGCCTAGTTTGCAAAACACTATAGTGTACCAAACGTGGTGTGTGTGTGTGTGCGCGCGCACACACACACGCACATAATACCCTTAGCTATCTCAGTACACTAGGCCAAATCTGCAACAAGACCATGGAACCGGAGTCTATTAAATGAAACGAAATGTTATAACTGTTATAAATAACTAAAACAGGCATAAGGCTCTGTAAGGTTTTGAATTCGTGCCAGAATTGTGTGTGTCCGGGCTTAACGCATGTGGCACGCATTCCCAGCATTAGCAGCGTGTCCTATCTTTTCTCACCAGAAAATTGCCACATTCCTGGATTTTCTGTGCCCACAGGACGTGCTGTAATAGGCGCCGATATAAACTCAAACATAAAACAGATTTCTCTCGCACGGCCCGAAGTAGCTGTAATGAGGTAAAGATGAAAGGCGGAGGGGGTTCTTGGGGATTTCACGCTGCTGGCCGGCGGCATCTTAAAGTGTTAAACTGATACTGCACGCTCTGTCCTGGGATATCAGCCCCGCGGAGCTACACTCGCCATGCCAACTGGCGTCTCCTGCCATGAAATGTCACTCAAGTTTACTGTACTGTTTATCTCGATTCCGTCTCCCATCCTGTTGTCCGTAGATTATTTTTTTAGTTCGCGTGGAGAGAGCACGCCTCAAACCCAGGCTGCTCATAAAGGTTTAAACGGGCAAGCCAATCGTTTTATAAATAAAAAGAAACTGTTGTATTCCGCTTTAGGTGTCCGTATATAGGTTTTCCTGAAACATGTCCTTATATAGGCACAATTCGCATTGCCCTTATATAGGCATAAGATCCCAGTCCTTATTTAGGCATTAGCCATGCACTCCAAATACAGGCATGGTCACCGACATCCGTCCACCCCAACGTCACAACGAGTTCTTAGAAACCAAACCCTAAGCCCAGCACAGGATTATTGATTTCTCCAAGAACTCATCTATTATGCATGAACCGCTATTCCTTAAGGGTTCATTCCTGACGTCTTTCTCTGTCCGACTTCACGTCAATGCTAACATTCCAAGGCACCTACCAGGTATAAATATACCTTCCCTTGCCCAAGCAAGTTAGAGGAGACCTCGACTTCAGAGGAGCCCATATCCCGGCCTGACGCACTGAGAAGAGACGCTGTCATCCCTGCTCACAGAGAATCCAGCTTCCAGTGTTCTGACTCCCTTCGCGGGGTGTTAGAATTCGAGACCCGGAAAGAGATTCCCACCTCTCTCATTCTCAAGGTATGGAGCTGACTAGAACCTAGAGGGACTCTTGGCATACCAGACTCTTAGTATACCATACTATAGAATATTTCACCTACTTCTTACCTTGCCCTACACCTAGGCTAAGTTAGGTACACTGGGGTAGAACTAGCTTAGAGAAACATCGTATGAGTACTCGCATTTTTAGCTTATGTTATTTATGTATATGAATATATGTGTCATAGCTAAAAGATAATGCTAGCGCAGTATTATTTCTTTCTACTGCTTACGCTGTACATGATATATCTCGCATACTGTCTTGTGATCATAACAGCTCATATCTCTTACACGAGAAACAAGACTGTTCAATAAATCCTTTTTATTGAAACGCACGTCTATTCTTTCTGTGTAACTCTGAAGAAACTAAGCATGCACGATTAGCTGAGTGAAACTGTTATCTATTGTTTCCACGATTCTGAGAGTGTTCCGATTCTAAAGGGAAACAAAGTTGTCATGTTTATGCGGTTGCCAGAAACTACTCCCTTCTTGTTTACAAGGAGTTTCTAGTGGCCTCTGAGTTAGCTGGCACAAAGTAATTAAGTTTAATATACTCGATAGGGACATACTGACCTCAGTCCTATGTCAAACCTATGGGGTATATTATTCCAATGCGCAGAGCCTATTAGGGAAATAGGAACTACACTACAAAACGACCTTGCCCCGGTTTCTGAATCTGAAAGGAAAGCTTCATTCAAGCAGAGGCTAACCCTTCCAAGGCCGACGTGCATAGAGAGCACATCAAATATTGATCACAGTGGTACTCACATTACAGCTCCGCATGAGACGACAAACCTGCTCTGTAAAACGAGCGGTGTGAATGGGAGTTCGACCCGCGCTTCCGGGATGTGAGGCTGGCGCTGCGTCACACATGGTACTGGGACGCTGCCTCCAAAGGAGGAAACTGAGGGGGTTGGGAATGCTGATAGCGCGGGAGGTTGAGCGCCTTTCAGAAAGACGGGTCGGGAATCGAGATACTCCCTCAAGTCAATCCAGCTGCCCTGTTCATTTTATCCCTAAGGAACTGTTTAAAGATGGAGTTTGCTTTGAAGGGACCATCCAGTGAAAATAAAAACAAGCGCTCGCCATAGCGCTATTTATATTTGCATCGCGCTTTCACTTTCAGTGAAAGCGAAAGCACAATGCAAAAATAAACACGCGGCGCCCTGTCTCCTTTTGGGAGGCCCATCAGGACTGGATCTCAGATGCTTGTTTACATAACACGCCTCTGAGATAAGAAATTGCTTCACGACAGCCGTGAAGCAGGAGACCCAGTCCGGATGGGCCGTCCCAAAAGGAGAAAGGGCGGCAACACAGAAGCCTCATTTTCAATGGGAAGCCACTGTTTACCATAAATGGTGACGCTACCCAATGAAAATGAGGGGCGGGGCTTCAAGCCCCCTTCTAAAATATACTCACCCACAATATGTCTCGCAGACGCGAGCAGCGCATGCGCGCTGCAACGCAGGTCTGCGAGACCTAAAAAGGTGTGTGACTATTGCTCATTCCACCACTTCCATTCTGCCCCATTTGGCATCATTTTACTCATTTGAAAGCATCTCTGCTTTGCGCAAGGTTTAATATGGATTAATAGGTCTTCTACGATTAAACCACCTTTTTGGCATACATGCACAGAGCACCATGCTGACCCTCTGGCTAGGCCGATGCTGTGTAGCTGCGTATATATTTTCCTCTTAACTATAGTTGGTGCACCTATTTCTCACAATGCCTCCTCCATCACACTTGCAGCAACTGAGACCAATACGAGAAAAAGAGCACTTATCTGGTCACTCACAACACCAAAATGCTTCCCACATAGGATTACAACAAATACAACACTGCCAACCATGCACTCCCCCATGGTGTATCATGCTACCCGTCCAAAAGTGTGCTTCAGCGCATTCTAGGAGTATGTATATAATGCTACAATACAATACAATTACTGTTATATAATACTGGCACTCTCTGCTGGTTTATGGAGCGCACTGCCATAGTTTGGTTAGTCAGCACGTTTTGGTCGCGGATGCTATGCGCTATGAGCGCCATATCCTACAACACGTCCTACCCTGGTGGAAGTATAAATTTTCTCTGTCTAGCTACAGAACATATTTCATATATTAGGCAAACAAAATGTAACAAGGGCTTTTTGAGACAGAACAGTAAATATTTTATTAGTGTACAAAACAAAATATATTTAACAGCACTCACAGAACAAACAACTGTGAAAGCTGTAAACAAACATCAAAGAGAACCATCACTGAAGCAAAGGCCTGGCCCCTGTCAGAGATAGGAAAGACTGTTACAGAAAAAATATTTCCATCTTGCTATGTAATAGAGTTCAATGCTGTAGAAACTGTACATAAATGTGTAACTAAAAGGCTGGTACCCTAACAATTTTGGGAGGAATACATATGTGATACATTATTCTCAGGAGATTCTTGAAGAATTTAAGTTAATAAAACTACCAGTTACTTCCTTGTGAGTTATGCTATGCTTCCAGCCCTTACATATAAGTCCACTTATCCGTGTATCCTCTTTGTCAGAATGAGTGCTCCAGTCTGTTTTTTAGGTCGAACATGTCAGCGCGCATGCGCTTTTTGCAAGACCTGCTGTCATCAATAACACGACTCTATTCCCACCTCCTGCTTATCGTTGGTTCATTCCAGCGTCACTCTTCTTTGCAGCCTCCTGCAGTGGCGTAACCAGACCCTTTGTCACCAGTGGCGGCCCCTGCATTTGCCGCCGGTCGGACACGTTTTCAAAGCAGGGGGTGGGGGCGGGGGATTGCTGGTGATTCCTGCGTTTGTTTCCCGCCCCGCGATGGCCGCAGGTACGGGGGGGCTGCTGCCCCCAAAACTCGGCTGTCTGGGGCGCCCCATCCCTTGCTACGCCACTGGCTTCCTGTCTCATTTCCAGAGATTCCTCACTTCCTTTCAAGGCTGAAGAGCACCGGTAAAGTACAGTGCATTTCAAGCTTGCCTCCTTTATCTCCTGTTTGGGCGAACTTTTTTTTTTAATGCTTTCGCCCGTCGCTGCTTATTTTGCCATCTGTTCCGTCCCTCACCCTTCCTGACATGTTTATTTTGCACTGCCTCAGACCGTGTCACGTGACGCATGCCATAAAGGCTTCAGTAAACACTACTTTGTTGAGTTTGGTCCCGGCGCCGCGCTTCTTTTATCATTGCCACAGCTCCTGCTCCGTTTTTTGTTGCCCCCATCCCGGCCGCCATGCTTAATCTTTCATAATTGCAGCCGCACCTCCTGTTCCGTTGCTTCTTTGCAATTTATTTTTAGGTACATTACGTGACTTGTCCAGAAAAACAGGGTTTTGAGCCGAAGCCGAAATTAGCTTTGAAACATCCCGTTAACTAACACTCCCCCTTCCTTCATCCACTCCTGTTTTCCACACCCAGCCGATTAGCAAAGCCCATCACTCGTTTCTATATCGTCTGGCTCTCCTGCTTTTCCTTTTTTCTGTTGCCCGTTTACCTTTTTGGTCTATGTAATGTCATCTATTTCTGAAATTTTTCTGTTCCCAAGTGCAGCCTCGGGATGAGAAAAAAAAAATCACAATACTAAAAATCAACAATTAATTAAATAAAGCAAGACAGAGTGGTCGCAAAGTGCACAGATTGGTTTTATTCACACCCAAACACATTAGCGCCACTTGAGTTTGCCACTGAAGCACTACTTCGTTTTTCGTCTTTCTTGAAAACGGTGATTTCAATAAACCTCTCTTTCCTCTCCTTTCCTTCATTCGCTACCTTGTGAAATGGATCCCTCCCAAAAAAACGCTTTTGCTGGAAATGTCATATTTTTAGGAAATTTTTTCTGTTACGAAATGCAGCCTCGGGACGGAGAGAAAAAAAAGGTTCACAGTACAAAAAAATAAATAATTTACTAAATAAAGCAAGACAAAGTGGTTGCAAAGTGGCCAGAATGGTTTTATTGACACCCAAACACATTAGCGCCAAAATTCTAGCTTTGACACTGGCTTGTTGTTTCTCTGGTGAGTCACCCCACCCCCTTGTTTCTCTAACTACACCCCCCATGCCTCCAACCATGCCACTGAAACTGACTGTTGTACTGACATCAGGTGAGTTCTTGCTTGATGTGCTACCTCAGGTGAGCATAGCTGCCAAGTGACCTCATGTCATATGTTGCACAGTTAGCCAACAACTACACTGCATTCTTGGACTTGTAGTTTAGTTGTTATCATTTTAAGTATGGGCTAAAAATCTGTTTCTTGTTCTGGTCTGTGAGCGTGGAGTTAATATGGTGTTGTGTTTAATGTTGTGGAAAGTGCATCCAAGCATAGTTTCAATGCCAATAGCTCATGGTTTCTCTATTTTGTTGTGCTGAGATTGTGAACTCGTCAGTAAGGCTACACAAGTGTGCTGCTTCAAAGGGGTTGTTTGCACAGGGTGTCAAATACAAGTTTTCATTGGCAAGTTGTCCTTTTTGAAAGATATGTATTCTGCTAGCAAGGTATACAGGGGCTGTGATTTAAGCAGCATAGAGTGTGATAGGTGCAAATCTGTCACAATAACCCATAGTACCACATGTTCCACAGACAGTAACATTGCTGCGTTCCTCATTTGTTTTAGAGCACCAGAAGCTTTGGGGTTCTAAAATAAAGTACCTAGCCATATAAGAGCGTACTGTCCTGCAGATCTTCCTGTCCATGACTCATCCGGCTGCTGCTTCCTCCTAGTCTCCCGAGCTCCCTCCTTAACTTCCAACTTGGCACCAACGTCACATTGCTGGGACGCCCAGCCTGCCAGCAGCCTACAGAAAGATCTTATTATGCCTCAACCCACCTATTTTGTCATCTGGACATGAATACACTGTCGGCGTAAAATACAGATGTACTTTGCAATGCTAGTTAACTGTTCTAGGGACCATCGGACATTCGATGTTATAGATGATTGGGGAGACAGAAGAAGAAGTTTGGAGGCGTGTGTGTGGGGGGAGAGATCTCAAGTAGTTACAGGTCTGGCGTGGGAACCTTTAACATTAGTACATGTGCAGTTTTGCTTTTCTGAGGCAAACAAACAACACTAGAAAAGCGACTTACCCCAACGTGTGACGTCTTAGGAAATTTGGGGGCGCTCCAGGTAAAGTTCACTCCAATGCAGTACAATGGATTTGCAACGCATAAAGCCAGTAGATGAGAGACTTTCTGTCAGCCCACACACAGATCTCTCTTCCAAACTGAGCCTTTGCTCTTAGGGCATATGTTCAGAGCCCGCTATGAAGCCACTGTTAATGTGTAACTGTCACTGCTGCCACTGAGTGTTGTTACTCTCACTCCTTATTCCAGTGTCTCTCTCTTACCCCTCCATCTTTATGTTATCACCACTTGCTGCTTTTATGATCTCTTCTTGAGGGCCGGACTGAGTTTGTGCATTACAAAAAAAATGTGACACACATACCTGTGATGTAAACACTGCGGATGTACTTTTCTGTGATGTAACATCCCTACTGATGATGTTACGTGCGAAGAACCATCACTTGAAGTCAGTGTTTTTGGAGGAGGGAAATAAGAACCAGTACTCACCTTACTGAGCTGTGGATTGGAGACGGGGCCAAGGGCAGGTTTACTGGCAGGGCGAGGAGACACGCATTTAATAAATCTTCTCTCTCAGACCTCCCCTTCATATTGTTTTATAATAAGATATACAGTTTCTGTCCCCTTCCCATTCCCCTTATGCCTTTCCCCTTCTGCTCCCTTTTCTCCAAGGTCTATATTTTTCCTGTTCCTTTTTGGTCTTTTACCCCTCTAATATTTCCCTCCACTAATTCCTCCACCTGTTTATTTTTCCCTTTTCCTTCGTACCACTTTTTCTTTCTCTCGCTCCCCTCTCCTTCCCGTTTCTTTATTGTTTAGCCCTTCTTTCTTCTCTTTTCCCTTGTCTCTACTCCCCACTATCTTCTTTATCCGTCGTTCTTTTTCCTTAGCCGGCTTTCTCTCGTCCTTTTATGCTCCTCACGTTTTTGTTCCTTACTGGTCTCGCATTTGTTTAGAGCTGTTGGCTTTGAAAATGACAATGTTTTTTTACTTTTGCTTTTTTATAGCACTGGCAATAGCGCTATGCAAATATGATTAATTACTCCACTGCAAATAAAAAAACTAAAGTAAAAAAAATTGTCATTTTCAACGCCAACAGCTCTAACTTTAACAAATGCTAGACCTATTGCATTGCAAATGCTTGTTTATTTGATGGGAACATTACAAAATGGCCTGCAGTGCCTGGAGTTTGAAGACATTCATCGTCTTGAAATCACTGACCAGGGCACTGAATAAGAACGAGTTGCCTGGAGCTGGCCTCCGGAAGACAGCTGCTCTTTGTGATCGCTACAGTAAAGGAAGTGACAGAATCTGCCACAATCCGAGACGTTAGCTCGATGCAAGCTCTGCACACTTTGCTTTCTGGGATTTAAAGTCTCCTGGGTCAGATAATGCAAACGAGAAAATCGTTCTCGTTCTCGTCAGAGAAAGCAAACGAGGACATCGCAAAAGACTGTTCATGTTCCCGCATCCAACACTATATTTCGGCTAAAAGCTAAACCCGATTGAACGTTAGAAAGCTTTTCTTTGTTTTACTTTTAAAGTGGCCGGTAATTATGACATATTTCCGATTAAAACATTCACAAAACCATTAGGAGGGTGAACCTGCTGGAAAACATCGCCCCTGAGACCAGCGCTGACTTCCTTCCCGCTGACAACTCTTTGCTGCTACTCTCCTCGGGCAACTATCACCTCACAGGAAGAGAAACACGAATTCTCTTGCTGATGTCTGAGGAGGTGGCCGGGGGGAAATGATTTGCTCTGTGCAGTCGAAAAGGATAAACAAAATTCATGGTTAACAAGCAATGGCAAACTTGCATACTCTGCTATATGACTGTAGTGGTGGTTAGTCTTTCTTTCATATCCTTCTTTCACGTTCATGTGCGCGCTAGCTGTTACTTAGCATGCACGCTGTATTTATGTTTGTACTTAGATCCATGTTCTGTGTTCCTTCACCATGGTTGCCAACTCCACTTCAGCCAGTTGGAGTTGGGAACTGATGGAGAGAGGATCGTCAGGACGTGGGCTCCTTTTCTTCAATAAAGTTAACTGAAGTTTTCTACAAAATATCAAGCTGTCTCCGAGCCTGCTTTCCATTATATTACCCCACCTCTTCAATGACCTGTTATACCAAGGTGGGCGTTGCAAAGGGCGTCCATACTGCAGAGGAAGCTCCACTCACTACCTTGCGATGTTCGTTGCACAACTGCTGCTAATATGGCTTGTTGTTCAAATGAGTTCTCTGTTTCTTATCTTTACAGAACCTGTCCCTCCTGATCTGATCAAGATTGTACAACATACTTATACGGCAGCAGTGGGATTACTGCTTGCATCACTGTGTTATTTCGGCTGGCATGTGCTGGCCTGCATATTGTGTTGTTAACATAAAAAAAGTCCAGCAAAGATGCTTAAAATAAAAAACAAAAAAAGCACTGGCAAAACTGTAAAGAATGACGATGATGATGATAAGTAAATCCTTTAATGATCTGAGGAGCGCAGGTGGGCACAGCCACCACAGCAGACTTCGCCCCGTCAACTCCCCCACAAAGAATACACATTTAAATCAATACATTCTATCAGTGTCACAAGGCAACGCAGTTGCCAAGCAACACAACACTTCCCCCTCCTTACAAAACAAAAACAACAAAAGAGGAAAGAAAACTTACAAAAAAAATAAGGAAGTAAAGGAACATTAAAATTGCAAACTATTAACCACAAAATCCTTAAGCCATGCAGGAGCTCTTCTTTCCCAGAACAACCTCTGTTTGAGCTCAGTGGAGTCACAAGACGTGACACCAGAGCTCTCCTCCGAAGTAGATCCAGAAGAAACCACCCCATCCCCCTCCTCACAAACAGAAGGTACAGCAGTAGAGTCCGCTGTGGAGTTGGGGAATGTAGACGAGTGAGAACAGGATGCATTATGAGTATCATCCTCTAACCACTCCGAATTGTCAAAGTGTGGGCTAGTGTGACCAAATCTATCCAAAGCCACCCTTTTTAAATTCCAGACTTCACCATTTTTAAGTCTTACAGCATTTTGTAGAACCTCAACCACTTCTTCAGCATCAAAAAAGGCACTTTCACCCTTACTCACAAATCCAGGTTTCTTAATCCTGACCCAATCACCAACTTCAATGAGGACAGGCTTAGTGGAGTGCTTAGCATCAAAATAATCCTTGGTCTTCTCATGAACACGTTGCATTCTATTCCAAACCTCATCCTTAGACCAATGAACAGTGCCAGATGAACATAACCAGCTAGGATTAAATTTAGATCTGGGTTTACGACCACGCATAATAACAAAAGGGGGTAAACCAGTGGCTTCAGTAGCTGTTACGCGATAGGCCCAAATAGTTTTACCGATTTGAGTGACCCAATCTTGAGAACCACGGGTAGCAAGTTGAATTATACCTTTCAATACGCGGTTAAATCTTTCCACCATTCCATTCCCACTAGGATTATAAAGAGAAGTGATTCTGTGCTTAATTCCTAACTTTGCAAAATAATTCTTGGCCATAGCAGACACAAACTGGACCCCATTGTCACTAATCAATGAAGCAGGAATACCTTCAGAAGAAAACACTTCATCCAGGAACTCCAGAACAGCAATGGTATCAGCCTTATTTACAATCTTAACAGCTGGCCAGCGTGAGAAAAGATCCATGAGGACAATAATGTATTTTTGTGAGTCATTACATTGGTCTTTGATAGGTCCAACAATATCGACGGCCACAGTATCCCAAGGTTCCTTAGAGAACAACGTGTCATACATGGGGGGCCTGAAAGTCTTTAAGGATTTGTCAGAATTACCACATAAAGTACATTCTCTGACCACTCTGTTTCAATGTCCAAACCAGGCCACCAGAATAATTTCTTCAGCACAGATTTGGTTCTGTTAATGCCTGAATGACCTTCATGACATAATTCAATAATCAGAGAACAGAGATTCAAGGGGGGGTATAATTCTCTCTCCTCTCAACAAAAATCCATCACAAAAGGATAGTTCAGACCTAACTTCCCAGAAAGGTTTGACAGCATCAGGTAAACTGTCCTTACGAGGCCAACCATTTAACACACAAGCAACCACTTTAGACAGAATTTCATCTCTATGGAAATCAGCTTCCCACTCAGCCTTGTTAATGGCAGAACGACCTTCATCGTGAACCAAAGCCACTTGAAAATCATTCCATTTACTATCCTCACACTTTTCTAACATGACTGGCATTCTGGAAAGAAAATCAGCCACAAAGTTATCTTTGCCTGGAGTAATGACAATCATGTAAGTAAAATTCTGCATCCGCAGAGAAATTCTAGCAAGTCTTGATGAAACGTTCAATGAACCCTCAGTAGTCAAGATTTTAACTAAAGGCTTGTGATCACATCTCAAGGTGCAAACTTTGCCCCACGTGAAGGATTTAAAACGATCGAGACCCCAAGCACACGCTAGAGCCTCTTTTTCAATGATAGGGTATTTTTCTTCACATAGAGAGAGAGACCTAGAAGCAAAAGCAATGATGTGTTCCTTGCCTTTGCTATCAAGTTGAGATAATACAGCGCCCAAGCCCTTATTACTAGCGTCAGTAGTTACAATACTCTCAGCTGCAGGATCAAAACTACTGAGACTAATGGTACCAGCAATTGCAGCCTTAATAGTTCTGAAATCACTCTCACACTCAGCAGACCACGCAAAACTTACATTTTTCTTGAGCAGTTGGCGGATGTTATAGCATTTGTCCGCAAAATTTGGAATATATTTGGCACAAAACTCTGCCATACCTAGAAAAGACCTGACATCGTCCTTACTAGTAGGAGTAGGTGCATTCTCAATGGATGAGACAAGAGAAGGCTTGGGTCTAACACCATTGCGATCAATGATGTGGCCTAAGTATGTTACACTTTCACATGCAAATTTACATTTAGAGAATTCAATTGTAAGCCCTTTACCTTCCAAAATGCTTAACACATTGATGAGCCTGGCATCATGTTCATGTTTGCTCCCACCAAAAATCAGAATATCATCCTGAAAGAATGTTACTCCCTCCTCCCTATTAAATAGCTGAAACATTAAACGCTGAAAGACAGCTGCGGCCGAGGCGAGACCAAATGGCATGCGTGTGAATTGGTAGCAGCCAAAGGGAGTAATAAAGGACGTGAGATGTTTGGATTCAGAAGACAAAGTGATTTGATGGTAGGCTGATGAGAGGTCGATAGTGGAAAACCACTTCGCTCCCTTGAGACAACTCACCATCTCATTAATTCTTGGCAGGGGAAATCTGTCGACCACAATATTGTTGTTTAAATGGCGGAGGTCCACGCAGAGCCGGATTTTCCCATTGGATCGCCTGGCGATAACAACTGGAGAAATCCACTCCGAGGCCTCTATAGGCTCAATTACTTTTACATTAACAAGCTTTTCTAGTTCTTTAGCAAAATCATCCTTTACCAAAATAGGAACATTGCGACAACAATGTACTTTGGGAGTGGCATTCTCCTTAAGGCGGATTAAGTGCTCAAAGCCACGTAAATTGCCCAACTTACCACTGAATACAGAAGGAAATTGTTTCATCATACTTTCACCTAATGATGTACCTTCATCAATGATTAACACTTGTTCCCTACTGTTGGGATCCAGAATAATATGCAACTGCTTCTGGTCCAACCAACCCAGGACAGGCGGGCCAGTTTTTGCTACATATAGTTTCCCACGGCTATGTCTGTTCTTAAATTCAAAAACAAACCACCTGTAACCAACAAGATCAATTTTTTCACCACTGTAGCCTTCAGGGTGAATATCTGGTTCTAATAAGTGTTCTCCAACATTACCTACAAATTTAGATTTCCATAAATTTTCATCTATTATGGTGCAAGGTGATCCAGAATCAGCAATAATATCCACATTCATACCACCAATCAACATGTTACACATAGGTTTGTTAGTACAAACCACACCATCAATATTGAGAAACATGTTACTTCTGAAATTCCTGGTTAACTCATCAGTAGAAGTATTTTCGTTTGATTCAGTAACAGTATCATCGCTGCCGTCAAGAGAATTACTAATATCTGTAACATATTTTACTCTGGAGTTCCTTCTTTTACAGACTTTAGCATAATGACCCATTGGTGCATTTTTGCTTAATGGCAGGACAAGTCTTGCTGTGAGCAAGGTGATCCAAACTCCCGCATCTATAACACTTTGCACGCTCTCTAAGGAGAGATCTATCCTTAAATCTGGAAGGACCTTTAATGGGATCAAAAGGAACATTAACCTTACCCACTAATGTTGCCTCCTGAGTATCTTTTTTCAGGGCAACAGCACATCTGCCGGAGATTTCAGCTTTCCTTACAATTGCGAGGATGTCGTCTAAAGGGGCATCTCCATTCACCCACAATCTGTCTTGAATTACAGGTTTGGAGGCATGCTTGACCATCTGGTCCCTAATAAGATCGTCATGCAAAACACCAAATTTGCAATCAAGGGCCAATCTTTTTAATTCAGAGACATAGTTATCAATAGTTTCAGATTTGGTCTGCTTCCTCTAAAAAATTGATATCTAGTGACACCAATGCATACTTTTGGAGAGAAGTATTTATCCAATTGTAACAATGCAAGCTCAAAAACATTAGCCTCTCCTGAGATTACAACATTGGTTAGTTGGTGATACACTTTCAATCCAATTGGACCCAGGGAATGTAACAGTAATATCTTCTTCTGTTCCGGAGCCATTTTCTTTGCCTCATCCACAGCGTCGATATAGTTGGTGAAATAAGCCTTCCATTCCGACCACTTAAGAGAAGGTTCAACCCCAGTAGTTCAAAAAGGTTGAGGAGGTAAAATGCTGAAGCTCGGTGTGCTCACAACTGTTGAGCTTGTGCCTTCCGTACTCATGGTGAAGAGTTGCAGTAAGTAAGGTAAGAAACGATCCAAAGATGTTGGAATTGTTCCAATAGAAATACACAAATAAATAAATAAATAAAGAAGAAAGCACCAGTAAATACCTAATAATAGGTGTGTAGCACAGCAGGAGCAGTGTTGAGTAAAGAGTTACCAGGTTCCGGTCCCGATTCGATGGTCTCCTAGCAACGATGATTAGCACGAAGAAAACAAAATGGCCGCTTGCGAGGTCACGCAGCGTGAACTCGCGTGCTGACGTAGTTCCGACGGCTCTGGTAGAAGGAAAGACGTCAAAGCCGAATTACCTGGCTCAAGGGATCCGAACATGGAAGGAAGCCAGGAGGGAACAGAGAATGCTGAGGAGATTCGGATGACGTTAGACGCGTCGGTCCTCCAACGGTCCAGTAGATCCAGTAAGTGTCTAAAAAATTAAAGGTTGACAAAAGCGAAGCGGCAGTCAACAAAATGAAAAAGTTGCGAAAGTTGGCCAGAACGCACTCCAGTTGAGACTGGCAGTCACGTAGTAATTGGTTACACAGCGGAAGTGTAAACCGATGCAAATCCGTAGAATATAGAAGTCAAGGTATGTTGCACACGTAGGTTCGCAAGGCTCCTCAGAAGAGGTCCTCGTAGCCAGTGTAAAGAATGACGATGACACTGGATGATGATGATAAGTAAATCCTTTAATGATCTGAGGAGCGCAGGTGGGCACAGCCACCACAGCAGACTTCGCCCCGTCAACTCCCCCACAAAGAATACACATTTAAATCAATACATTCTATCAGTGTCACAAGGCAACGCAGTTGCCAAGCAACACAACAAAAACCTATTCTCTCCTTTGTGACCTATTGGGTTTGCCAATGGTTTTTAAAGCCTCTGACGTGAGTGCTGCATCATTTAGTAGGTGCACGCACCAATCATGCATGCGCCTCCAAAATGATTCTAGCATTTTTTTTTCTTTTTAGTAACCGATCCGAGTTTTTATTTAAACTGGGGGTAGAGGAAACAGAAGCAACTGGGGGAGGGGAGGCAAAGCCACACGGGGAGGGCAGGAAGGCAAAGTGACACAGGGTAGGGCGGGGAGCATTTACCCATGCAGCACAGGGGAGTGAGGGGGAGCCAAAGCAACATGGGGGAAGGCAGGAGGGATGGGAAAGCAACACAGAGGGTGCAGTTAGGTCGAACAATAAGGGGGTTGCAGGGAGGCAACAGGGAGATGTACACGGGCGAGCAACCGGGAGGGGACGGGGAGAAATACTCAGGTGACAGAGAGCAAAACAGTGTACAGGAAGAGATGTACATGAGGGAGCCAGCTTGAAAACACATGCACTCTCATGGAGTGCTTAACACCAAAGGAAAAGTAGTGCTTGAAAAGCAAGCAGTGGAAACAGAGATGCCACCAATGAAAGCAACGGTAAAGAGGCAACGCACCGTTGGGGCAACCACAATACTGACAAGCGGAGACATTAATAAGAAGCAGGTAAATAAGACTGACAAAAAATCCAACGAATGGTAAGCATGTGTGGACTCCAAGCTTCTCTGTATAGTTGGTAAGCTAAAATATGTCTTGCAACCGACAGCCCAATGCGCTGTCTAGTATGCTCGACCAAAACAAAAGAGGACTCCACCATGAAAACAAACATTGCCAATGCTAATAGGTCTGGCTTATAAATGAAAGTGCCTCTTCAATTGCTGATGAATTTAGTCAAGCACTAACTCATCACAGATGGATTCAGTCACTCATCCTCGCAGTCAAGCATCCGTTCATTCACCCACTTACCCATCCATAATAAACGCATGCCCTAACGCTCAACAAGCATATACAAAATAAATTAAAATAAATAGAAAAAATACAACATGCTTCTGCTTCCTAAATATTGCAAGCACATGCTGACAATAAATAAAATTATACATTGCAGCAACTGTTTTAAAGTTCCTACATGGCTACTATGTTTAAAAGAAATGTGTTAGCTATCTTGTAGCAATAAAATAATAATAAACTGTTCTGTCTGAGAATGATACACAGAGTACTGAGTACAGATACTGTATGATACTTCAGTTAATCTTTGTAACCCCGGGATTCACTTGGCAGAATTCCTTCTTATGTACATCAACACTTTAAGATCCTTAACGAATACGATAAAACCGGGCTCACTCTCAGATCCTTGCCCCCCCACCCCTCCGAATTTAGCCTCTGCTAAAGATATTTTAGCACCTAATCTCCTGAAAATCTGCAACCAGTCTTTAACTGTTGCAGAGCTTACACAGAGCTGAAAATACGCTTTTATAGTCCGACTCCCAAAAACACATCTGTGGACATAACTGTCCTTTCCAACTTTTTACCTGTCTCTTTATTACCTTTCCAAACTAAGAAAGTTATGTCAGTACTCAGTTGACATCTTATTTGGAAGAGAACTAGCTATTAGATGTAGCGAAGTCTGGTTTTAGATCATCTCAGCACCTGAAACAGCTCTTCTTCCTGTAGTGGAGGACATTAGAGCTATTTTGGACCAAGGCAGCTCTGCCATGGTAGTCCTTTCGGACTTCTCTGCAGCTTTCAACATGGTGGCACATTCTGTACTTATTGAACAGTTTGTATTCATATTTATTTATTAACTGTTCAATTAATTAAAATCGTTACAGTAAAAACATTCAGCATATAAAAACGAAAACAATGATGCTAAAACTTCTGTTTATCATACATAAAATTAAGCGCCCCACCCCAGTGCCTACACGTTCATCCCTCCCCCGAGTTTATAGTCGATGCCGTGTGGCCTTGCACACTTTCGTAAAACCCCCTTTGAGCCTCGATAAGTAAGCAACTATACAGGATTATGGACAACGGCTCTTGCGTTTCAATTGGCCCTCGCTGGTGTTTGGAGCTGTCTTAGACTGGCGGGTTAGGGATGTTTCAGGGCCACTAAGCTTACTTCCGCCAGATTTGCGGTGTCCTTCACCAGAGTTTTGTTGCTTTCGTTGGCAATTTTTAGGGCAATCCTGATTTGATGGATGAATTTTGCCAGTCTTGCTAGTGTCGTTGTGTCGGTGGAAGATAGACACAAAGCTGACGCTTCACTGCAGGACTCTATTCCACTTGTAATGCAGATTGGACGCAGGAGTCGCCAGCGGTCATTATTAAGGTTCGGGCAGCAGCATAGGAGATGCAGCCAGGATTCTCTCATATAGGGGCATAGTCTGCAATTTGTGGATTCCCCCTTACGGGCCCATGCGGGATTAAAGTCGGCAATTCCTAATATAGTTAGTCTCATGTAAAGGATTTTGCTTCGGGCCACTGGGGTGAGCGCATCACTTAGGTAAGGTTGTGCTTTGCCTACCTTGTAGGAGTTATTCAGAGGGCTAAATGGGCACTTGAACGAAGAGATTTAGTATCCAGATCAAAGGAGGTTTCGCGTACTTGCTGGTTTATGGATCTTTTCCAAGCATTCAGGGGGATGTCCAGCCGTGGTATGCTTTCTTCCTTGATCTTCAGAGTTTTAAGCGCATTTCCTAGGCTGATCTGACAGGCCATGCCTGACCCCTCAAAGATTATTCTCAGATGGTATTTCAGAGAGTGGACCGGGGCCCTGAGTATCCTTAAGTATAACTTAATAATCTCCCCCTGGCATGTCAGGTCTGGCCTTGCTAGGACTAGCTCCAGTCTTAGCCTTGCGTTCCTGGCAGACCTTGGAATATGTAGCACAGATTTATATGCCTTTACTTGGGCTGAGTTGAGGGAGGCATCTAGTAGCCCAGGGAAGGCCTGGTGGCCGTAGCTAATGGCTGGTAGTAGTTTCGTTTTCAGGACAGTTAGTATTGGACCAGCAGACGGGCTGATCAAGCGATGGTTTAGTTGTTTTAGTAGGTATATGACCTTGCTGGCCTTGGAGCGCAGTTGTTTCGGTGGGCCTTCTCCTTGACTCTCTCCATCAGCCAAACTCCTAAATAATTATATGAATCCACCGTATTGATTTGCAGATTTCCCATTTGCCATTGTGTGTGCTTCTTCCGATGATAAGTCCCAAAAACGACCACCTTGGTCTTTCCTTGATTGACTGTCAGGTTGTTGGTATTGTTGAAACAATTTAATGCATTTAGGGCTCTTTGTAGGCCCACCCTTGCGTGGTCCAATATGGCTCTATCGTCGGCGTATTGTAGCACCGGCAACCTCACGCTTTCTAGTCTGGGAACTATTAGACTTCTCCTTTTAGGGCCTCCCCCAGGTCTGCTGTGTATAAATTGAAAAGGATGGGGGCCAGCACGCATCCTTGCTTCAACCCATTCTCCGTGTTTATGTTGGGGCACACTGTGCGGCCACTGGCTTTAATCCTCACCCAAGTGTCTTCGTAGAGTGATCTGATTGCCTTCAAGAGGTTTGGTGGAATGCCCCAGTTTTTTAGCTTCCACCATAATCTTTTGCGGACCACTTTATCGAAGGCTGTGCTGTAGTCCACAAAACAGCAGAAGAGTGCGGGATGATTCTTTAAGGTTGCCTGAGATGATAGATAGGTCAGTGCCAATACGTTGTCCAAGGTTGATGACTGTGACCTAAAGCCGGTCTGGTAGAAGGGAATTATGCTCTTCTCTTCGGCCCACTTCTCCAGGTCCTTCAGTAAAAGGCGAGCATATGCCTTCACTTCCATGTCAAGCAGGGCTATAAGCCTGTAGTTTGATGGCTTGAGTCGATCCCCCTTTTTGAAAATGGGTACCAATATTGAGCCCTTCCAGGAATCAGGGGTTGTAGCTGTCAAGAAGGTGTAGTTGAAGAGCGGGGTTAGGGTAGCTACCCAGAAATCGGGGGCCATTTTGAAGACCGGTGCTGGTATCCCATTGGGCCCTGGCGCCCCGTCTTTCTTCATGATCTTAATAGTCTTAATGACCATTTGAGGGTTTGTCCATACTGCAGGAGTGCAGTGTGGTGCATCATGGGATCTAGTTTCCATTGGCGAGCTGCCAGCGCTGATGTCGTGTCACCTTGCTTTGCACTAGCTAGCCCGGCTAGCCCTTCTCTGCGGTTCGTCCCCTCTGTGCTGGCCATGTTTGTGGGTGCAATTACATATAGCTGCTTCACGTATATCATCCAGTCTTTTTCGGCTATGCTATTTTCTCTCAGGGCCTCTTGACTGCTCAGCTTGTTTATGTGTCCCCATAATCCAGCAAAGTTCTTTTGCTTGAGCAGGGAGAAAACTCTGAGCCATTCCCTTTCCATGTTGGCTTTTTTATGTTCCCATGATTTTTTCCTTAGGGCTTCCCTCAATGAAGCCACGGATGGGCCCCCTGTTAGATAACCCCCTCTTTTCTTTCTTACGAGCGCCTTACGCAGGAGTCGTTTGCAGTCTCGTGTGTCTTTGTTTAACCAGGTGCTTCCAGATCTTATTTGCCCATTGGCCCTGATGCAGTGGGACTGGGGGTTCCCGAATTTTGCTTGTAGTTCCTCAACAACGTTCTCCCAGCCTTTTATGGGTGAACATATAGAAGACAGACGTCCTTCATGTTTTTGTTCCAGCCATATTTGGAGTGTATGCTCAGTCCTGTCGGACCATTTTATCCTCCTCAGCACGGTGTGTCTTTCATCCCCTAGTGATTCACCAATAATTTGTAGGCTGTTGGCTGACGGGACTTCCAGCTGGAACACCGCTCTCAGTGGCCTATGGTCGCTGTCCGTCCGATCTTCGACTACAAAATCTATCAGTCTGGCCGCCATCCCTTCGCTTGCCATGATGTAGTCGATCCTTGAGGAATCGCGGAAAGTGGACAGGGGCTCCCATGTGTTTAGACAGGCTTTTTTCAATATATAGGTTGAGGTCAGTTTATGATTACTAAGAAGGTCGTGAAGGGGTGCTGCCCTGCCTTGTCCATGAAAAGGGGAGTCAGCTTTGTCGAGGTCCTTCAGGTTGAAGTCCCCGACTAGGATGACCTGGTGTGATGGGTGCTTGAATAGGAGGTCATCTATTTTCCGTGTCAGTATCCCCAACTGATTTTTCGTGGTGATCTGCGTGGGATTAATATAACAGTTTATTATCAACAGTCGCATTGGGTGTGAGGTCTGGACCAGGCCTCCAACCTGTAGAGCTTGCAGCCCTGGTAAATTCAGATTATTCTCTGTGGCTTCGAGGGCGTATTCGTGTTTTATAAAAACTGATAGTCCACCCGCCGGTCTGCCAAAAAGGTTCCTTTTTATTGCTGGGACAAAATGCTCGTGGAACCCGGCCAGTGGGGTGCTGGAGAGCGCCCATGTCTCTTGGAAGCAGAGTATGTCCCCGGTTTCCAGGAACTGCTTCAGGTTTTCGTTTCCGTTGATTTTGCTAATCCCTGCTAAATTCCAAGAAATTATGGTTAATTGCTGCTTGCGGGAGACTCCTCTCCCGACCTCTCCCCTACCGGGCAGGCGTTCTCGGCTGTTAGGAGTATTGCGGCATCCTTCCTGGCATTCCGGTATGGCCGGGGGTGGGGGAGGTTACACGAATAGCAAAACCAAAGGGGATGATGGACGGAGTGTTGAACATTGCAAGCACTCACCCCCAGTCAACTGATCTGGGTTTAATCCATCATCATTCTTTAGCTCACTCCGCCACCCCAGTTCTGACATGGCTATATGCAAATCAGTCTGACCCTGTGCCTCATGGGAACAGTCCAGACCGAACTGCCAAGCCATGTCTTCCCTGGACCGGAAACAAGCATCCTGGGACCGGTTGCTGGCTTACAGCCGTCATCAGCCAGGCTATCTTGAATCCAGTGGCAAAGTGAGCAAGGGACCCACGTCTGGGCATACCCTGCCAACTTAGGGCAAACATAGCAAAACCAAAGGGGATGATGGACGGAGTGTTGAACATTGCAAGCACTCACCCCCAGTCAACTGATCTGGGTTTAATCCATCATCATTCTTTAGCTCACTCCGCCACCCCTTTTCCGACATGGCTATATGCAAATCAGTCTGACCCTGTGCCTCATGGGAACAGTCCAGCCCGAACTGCCAAGCCATGTCTTCCCTGGACCGGAAACAAGCATCCTGGGACCGGTTTCTGGCTTACAGCCGTCATCAGCCAGGCTATCTTGAATCCAGTGGCAAAGTGAGCAAGGGACCCACGTCTGGGCATACCCTGCCAACTTAGGGCAAACATAGCAAAACCAAAGGGGATGATGGACGGAGTGTTGAACATTGCAAGCACTCATCCCCAGTCAACTGATCTGGGTTTAATCCATCATCATTCTTTAGCTCACTCCGCCACCCCAGTTCTGACATGGCTATATGCAAATCAGTCTGACCCTGTGCCTCATGGGAACAGTCCAGCCCGAACTGCCAAGCCAAGTCTTCCCTGGACCGGAAACAAGCATCCTGGGACCGGTTTCTGGCTTACAGCCGTCATCAGCCAGGCTATCTTGAATCCAGTGGCAAAGTGAGCAAGGGACCCACGTCTGGGCATACCCTGCCAACTTAGGGCAAACATAGCAAAACCAAAGGGGATGATGGACGGAGTGTTGAACATTGCAAGCACTCACCCCCAGTCAACTGATCTGGGTTTAATCCATCATCATTCTTTAGCTCACTCCGCCACCCCAGTTCTGACATGGCTATATGCAAATCAGTCTGACCCTGTGCCTCATGGGAACAGTCCAGCCCGAACTGCCAAGCCATGTCTTCCCTGGACCGGAAACAAGCATCCTGGGACAGGTTTCTGGCTTACAGCCGTCATCAGCCGTGCTATCTTGAATCCAGTGGCAAAGTGAGCAAGGGACCCACGTCTGGGCATACCCTGCCAACTTAGGGCAAACATAGCAAAACCAAAGGGGATGATGGACGGAGTGTTGAACATTGCAAGCACTCACCCCCCAGTCAACTGATCTGGGTTTAATCCATCATCATTCTTTAGCTCACTCCGCCACCCCAGTTCTGACATGGCTATATGCAAATCAGTCTGACCCTGTGCCTCATGGGAACAGTCCAGCCCGAACTGCCAAGCCATGTCTTCCCTGGACCAGAAACAAGCATCCTGGGACCGGTTTCTGGCTTACAGCCGTCATCAGCCAGGCTATCTTGAATCCAGTGGCAAAGTGAGCAAGGGACCCACGTCTGGGCATACCCTGCCAACTTAGGGCAAGCATAACAAAACCAAAGGAGATGATGAACGGAGTGTTGAACATTGCAAGCACTCACCCCCAGTCAACTGATCTGGGTTTAATCCATCATCATTCTTTAGCTCACTCCGCCACCCCAGTTCTGACATGGCTATATGCAAATCAGTCTGACCCTGTGCCTCATGGGAACAGTCCAGCCCGAACTGCCAAGCCATGTCTTCCCTGGACCGGAAACAAGCATCCTGGGACCGGTTTCTGGCTTACAGCCGTCATCAGCCAGGCTATCTTGAATCCAGTGGCAAAGTGAGCAAGGGACCCACGTCTGGGCATACCCTGCCAACTTAGGGCAAACATAGCAAAACCAAAGGGGATGATGGACGGAGTGTTGGACATTGCAAGCACTCACCCCCAGTCAACTGATCTGGGTTTAATCCATCATCATTCTTTAGCTCACTCCGCCACCCCAGTTCTGACATGGCTATATGCAAATCAGTCTGACCCTGTGCCTCATGGGAACAGTCCAGCCCGAACTGCCAAGCCATGTCTTCCCTGGACCGGAAACAAGCATCCTGGGACCAGTTTCTGGCTTACAGCCGTCATCAGCAGGCTATCTTGAATCCAGTGGCAAAGTGAGCAAGGGACCCACGTGGAGGTTACACAAATGTCACATTGGTTATTTCTGCATAAAATCCTGATGCCCGTTGGGTCCCTGGGGCCCAACTGACTGCCGCCCCGGGGGCCTACGCTGTTTGTCCCATGCAAGACCGACCAGGGAGACTTGCCACCGCTGATTGATGCTAAGACGTGTGGATATTTTGGGCGCGGCACCAGCTGGACATCGATGCCCCACTCGGCGAGTTGTGTGGTGTTGTTCAAGATGGCTTGTTGTGTTTCTTTGAACTTCAAGCCTACCACTGTTGAATCGCAATGTGTGTCCCCCTTCATGCTCCGAAATTCCACCCATTCTACCTCCCCCGTTTGAGTCTTTTCTAGGTTAGCCAGATGTTTGAAGAGGAGTAGAATGTTGTTCCTATTCAGGATATCATGCTGTCCCGTGCTAAGAAATCTCGGAGTAAGGACTACCTCATAGGCCGCTGTGATTGCGCCCGTTGGTTGGGCCGCTTTTCCCCTTCCCAAGGCCAGCTCTAGGGTTATTCCTAAGTTCGTGCTTGCTTGGCTGGTTGTGGCTGGTCCTGCTTGGGGGCGATTGCTGTATCCCTGCTTGTCCCTAGAGCCAGACTGATGCCTGGGGTGTAGCTGTAGTATGTTTGGAGCGTCCGGCCACGATGATACTGTTGCCGACTCTAACTGGGGGAGTGTTTCAGGAGGTACCAAACTTGATCCTGCGATTGCATCATTGCCTATGTGCTGGTTTGGTCTTGCAGAAGGCTTTCGGTCCATCACACTAGGGATGATGGCTGATGGTGTGTGCGTTGGCTGGTTTCCCAAAGTCCGAGACCCCTGGGGGTCCATTCTTCCCCAGTTTTTAGATATAAAAATAGGGTAAAGTGGGGTAGCTTTGGAGGCACCTTGTTGGGGTGGATGGGATGGATGGTCAATGTTCAGTAACTGGAGATGTTTCCCTCTTGCCTTTGTCTTTTTCAATTGCTTCTTCAGCTTCTTTTTTGCTCTCCTTGATAGATTAGCTCCGTGTGCAGCCGCTATACTTAAAGAGCGTTCCTGCGGGTCAGTTGTGGAAGTGTCGCTACCCCCTCTGTTGGGGCTTTGTGTGTCTTTGGCTGATTTAGAGGTGCTGGCGGGGTTCTTGGTCTTCTGTGCCTCGACTTTATCCTGTTCAGCTTTTTCCATCTTTCCTGGTGGGGCCCCTGCTGTCCGTCTGCCAACTGTATTACTGGGAGTCGATGTCTCCCAGCAACCTTTGGCAATCTCCACTATGTCTACTAGCACCTCGGGGAGGTAGGCCCATTTTTCCATCAGGGTTGAACAACGACATGAGCAGTCCCCCAAGTTAGAGGCCAAGTACTGAGAGAGCCTGTTGTCTAGGACCTCTACCCTGGATCCTAGATTGGCCAGGCGGCCCGCAATTGCCTGTAGGAGGTCGATTTGAAGTTCCATCTTAGTTGATTGCCATAGAAGGGCTTTATTGGTGTCGCTGTTTGCCTCTATTAGGGTCTTTCTCTCCAGTTCTGCGTCAGCACTGATGTCGCTGTCATAACGGACTACTTTTGGATTGGGGACCCGTGGGGGTGCTGACCCTGAAGTTGGTGTCCACGGCGGGTTCGGTGTTAATTCAAGAGTTCTTTCGATCTTTTGGCCTAAATTGTGGAGAAACGAGGCTGTGAGCTCCCCTGCCAGGGGAGACGCTAGGCCCAAGGTGGCTAGGTAGAGCCGTGGACTCGTGGGCTTTGGGTCTATAATCTCTTGTGATGGCACGATGGTCTCCTCATTGTGAGAGACTAGGCCGTGGGCGTCGGGGTGGTGGGTTTGCGCCATCGTCACAATAGTGGGGGCGTTTTTGATTGAGGCTATGTCGCTGGACTTGCTGACCGGGGAGTTTTGCCCCTTGTTTGTGGGTGAGTGACTGCTCAGCCTTTTGGGGCTGCTGACCTGGGCCCAGCTTGGAGCATTAGGTGGCGCATCCTGGATGGTGCTGCGGTCGGTGCTTAGTGAGTCATTTTTCCTGAAGAAGTAACATATCGACCCCCTTTGCTCAGCGTCTTGCGGCATTCCGTTAGGGATTTACTACTCATTGACCTAGTTGCCCTTTTATTGGGGGGGGGGGGGTGGGTAGTAGAGGTATCCTCTGGGATCAACTGTTGTCTGCCCTTTTTTTTGGGACCAATTTACTTTGTTGGCTAAAGTGGCGCGGAGCTTGTTCTTCCCGTGCTGCTGCTCCTGGTCATTTGTGAGCCTTTTGAGCCCACGTGACTTTTTTCCTGCTCTTGCGCTGCGGAAGAAGATTAAAATTACAAAATTGCGGAGACTCCTTTTGTTGATCTTTGGTTGTTCTTTGATCTTTTGGTCGCGGGAGGCAGTGAGAGTCGCCTTATCTCTTGTGTCTTGGTCGTGCCTCGGGCCTTGGGGGTGCTTGTGTGCAATCCTCCCCCTGCAGTGTGGTTGACTTCCCCCCCCCCCCGGGGTGGGGTTCAGGGGGGCGGGGGGCAGGGTGCAAGGCGGGCAGACTCCCAAGGCGGGTCACCACGTCTCCGTGAAACTGCCAGGTACTCGCACACTCACCCCAGCTGCTGCCTGCTGTCTGCCTGCTCTCCTAATGCCGCGGCCCACCTTCAACCTGAGACAATGAAGCACTGCGCTCCGGCTCCAGCTCTGGCTCGAGCTTAGGCGGCCCGGGCGCCCTCCAACTCCGGTGGCCTGCCCGCAACCTTCTTGGCGTCTTGGCGATGCAGGTGCCCCCCCTGCTCGGCCGGCCGAGTAACGCCGAAAAGTACTGGCGGCGAAAGCCGGGTCAGCGCCGAACCCCCGAAGCTCCGCACAGAGAACAAGCGGGAGAGCGTTGGAGCGGCGTTGAGCGTGGGACGCCGTCTCCTTTGCTTGTTCGGTGCAGCTCCTCTCACAACTCTGCAACCTGCGCTCTAACCGCCGGGCCCCCCCGCAACCAGGGGCGGCGGTTTGCAAATCCCAGTCGGGTCGGAGACGTGGAGTGCGAGGCGCCGGCAGTGCAGCTCCTTCGCTCACGGGTTCGCTGCTCCTCCTCCTCCTCCAGAACACAGCTGCTCGCAAAGGAACAATAAACACGTTGTAAGACAAAGGGAATTGCCTCATCTGATTTATTTTTCGAATATTGTTCGAGAGATCGGCAGCACCTATGTTCAGATCAGTTGATGTACCTTATTGAACAGCTTATGAGCAGAGTCTCTGATCGTGCCTTGGACTGGATTAAGTCCTTTACTCAGAAAGATCTGACTGTGTCTTTATAGCTCCATTTTAATCGGACAAATTCAGATTCCCTTGTGGCATACCTTATGGATCATCGCTTAGTCTGATGCTCTTTAACATTTATGTAGCCCCTCTGGCAACTCTGATTAGATCTTTTGGCTTCTTCAACATGATGATGGCTGATGACACCTAGAATGTCGTTGTGCAAAACGTTTCTCTACCTGTATGAGGGATTTTGTAAAATGGATGAATGCAAGCATTCTGAAACTGAATTCAGATAAGACGGAGATCCTGCTGATGGGCCTCAACCATCTCCTACGTTTTATGTTAGAAATCTAGGTATTTGATTCTGGGCTACCATTTACTCTGAAAATCACAATGGTGGCAGCCAAATGTTTTGCTTTACTTCAATTCATCTGTTAAACCCTTCCTTATCTGCCCATGTCTGTATGGAAAACTACAGTCCAGGCTTTGAGTTCTTCACAAATTAATTATTCCAACTCCCTTTACTCCCGTCTCCCTGCTTGTTTTTTGAACAGACTGCATGTAGTTCATAATACGGAGGCTTGTGTTGTCCTCAGTCTTTTTCAAAGGACCTCTGTCAAACATCTCCTACCCACTCTACACTAGCTGCCTATTCAGCAGAGATGCTTTTAGTTTGAAAATCTCTGCCTGGACTATAAAGCCATTAAGGGAATTGGTCCTACCCCTCTGTCTAGCAAAGTCTGTCTCTGTAGGCCAATTCAGGCTTTACCCTCCTCTGATTCTTTGCTCCTGTTGAATGCATACTTTGGTTAGTGTGTGGAGGAGGGCCTCATGGCAGCCTAGCACCTCTCTCTTTACACAGAAGGCCTGTGTAAGCGCGCACGTCGACAAGAATAGAACACCAGGGGTGAAGCCCAGTACCCCTTGGTTGGTCCCGGTCCCCTGGTCATCCTTGGGGATCCTGCCCTGGTAGGATGGTGTGACGGATCTACGGCAGAATAGACCTGACCGAGGGAGGACAATGGGCCTCTTAGATCTCCTCCCTGGAGCATAGCGTAGCATCTCAGCACTAATAACTTAAGGAGACATCAGACTGGTTCTGAAGCCCGCTCCTGGTGCGGTGCGAGCACTGACGGGGGTGGGAGGGGCCCTCCAGGCACTGCATCCTAGAGCCAACAGAGACAGAAACCTAGAAGACTCTTGCGGCCTGCCTTTGCCCACCTGCACTTCGACCTCCACACAGATACGAAAAGCCCTACCTGGTTAAGCGGGGGCTTGTACCTCTTCCTTGGTGCCGCCTCGAAGGAACACTCCAACGCGCTGAACCCTAGACTGGGACACATTGCTTAACTCATCCTGCTGAACTTGGGAGTATGTTTATTCTTATATAGCAAGACCGCTCCGTTGCACCTGGAAACGCTGTGGTGGGACTCCCTGGACCCATTGAAGAATCTGTAATAACAGAGCTCCCTTTAACCTCCACCCACGATGACGACTTTTAGGACCAAGCAGGATCAGTTGGTTCTAGAGATGCTTACCCAATCTACACTGGCCTCTGCTAAGGACTCAGCTACCGGTTCTCAATCCCACACTCATTCCGTTTCAGAAGGGAACTTTGACTCAGACCTGACACCTTTTACCAAGGGCTTCCTCACCTCTCTATTCGACTCACTCAAATCAGACTTTCAGGCCCTTTAGGACTTGATATTAAATAATCAAAATTAATGAATCACAAAGTTCGTTTTCCAGAGTCTCTTGGAAGAATTGCGATGAAGAGCCTCAGCCGCACTGTCACAACATCGGTATATCTTGGTTCTCCACTTATTTAATTAGGTGGGATGAATCATCATGGGTCGCAGCACCTGAGTGTCCTGTTCTCCAGGTGTTCATCATCCTCTACCAGGAGGGAAACTGTCTGGTATGCGACAATTGTGAATGGGAAGTGTGCAAAATAAAAATAATAAAAAAATATATATATCTTCTCTCTTGTGTAGATTGTCTTTATTTTCACAGAAGAGGGATAAGAAATAAAAAGGCAGGGGGCGTGGCCAGCCAGCACCCAAGATGGCCGCAATGGGCTAGAGCTCCATCTCACGGCAGACTGAATCCCCCATTATCCGCTCATACATCCGTGTCAGCCCAGTATAACCAGCAGTCCCGTGCTTCTTAACCCGTGCTGGCGACTCGATCTGAGTTTGGTGAAGCTCCGACGTCCCTGGACGGAGCCAGCACAGAGGGCGCTTCTGCGCAGCGCCTGCCGGGAAGGCCTGGTGATGATGGAGGAGAGCGGGGCCTACGGCCTCCGCTCCCGGTGGTGTGCTCCTCGGAGCGAGTCCGCGACCCCTCCCTTGCTGTCCCGCCCACCTGAGGCACGGTCGGAGCTGCCTGTTTCCTTCGGCAGCCGACGTGAAGATCCTGCGGCGGCCCCAGACTGATCCCGACTTCGGCCACTGAGATTGTGCGGCCTGGTGGTCGGTGGCGAGGTGACCAGAGGCAAGTGGGACATAGCGCCATATCGGGCAGAGCGAACGCACGGCACAGGGGAGTGAGGTGTTTCCCTCCCCCCCTCATTTCATCCTTTCTGCTTGCTGCGCCCCCCATTTATTATCCACAATAAGCGGACTGCCTGGGGGCCAGAGCGAGACGCATTGCTGTTCTCCCCCCCGCTCCTTTCTAATGCGCATCGGCGCTAAAATATGAGCCAGAGGTGCCCGCGGAGATAGCAGGTCACTGCTCTGGCATTTTCACCTGCGTCACCCTTCTCAGTGGAGCACTACTGTTCACTCTCGCCTACGCAACCTCGGGGGCTGGAGGGCCTAATACGGTGTGCCACTTCTGACTGTGGCTTGCACGGGAGGGGCACGCGGAGTTACCTGGGGCCTGAGTGACTTCCAATTGTGTGGCGAGCCCTGGCTTTCCAGAGTGGTCCGCCATTTTTTAAACCATTTCGCGGCGTGACCGGCCGTCAACGCCCGTGGGTGGTGAGTCGGGAGCAGCCTGCGCTGGATTCGCGCACTAGTGGCCCGACACCCTGACCGCTATTGGGACGGCCATGAGGGGACGACGCTGCCGAGATGTCTACTGCCAAGGGGCCCAAGCAGACCCACCAGACGAAGCTTGATAAATTTGCGCAATCCAAGACGGATGGCTCAGAGGAGAGGGCTGTACCGCATGGTGCTAAGCTGCAGTCGGAGGAAGGGGCCCCCACCCTGGTGGATGTAATGGAAGCCATCCAAGGGGTTCGTGCGGCGCTAGAGCAGAAAATTGACACTGTAACGACCGAAGTAACCCTCATGCATGCCGACCTACAAAATCTGGGGGAGAGGGTCAAGGCGACCGAAGAATCAGTGTCGACGCTTCAAAAGTCCACAAAAACGCTGGAAACTACTGTCAAAAGGCCTCAGGCACAAATGTCGGACCTGGAAGCGAAACTTGAGGACTATGAAGGGCGCACCCGCAGAAATAATGAGCGCATTCTCGGGGTTCCCGAGAAAGCCGAGGGGCAAACTGCAGACCTCTTCGTCGAAGACTTAATCCAAAAACATCTACAGCCCCGCTCCTTATCACAGTATTTCTCAGTTGAATGCGCTCACAGAGTGCCCGGTGGTCCGCCTAGGCCAGGCGCTCCCCCACGTCCCATCCTGGCGAGAATTTTTAATTACCGGGACAGAGACATTATCCTCCAAACCGCACGCACCGCCCCTCCACTCAAGTTTGAAAACTCGACAATCACGTTCTTTCCGGATTTCACGCAAAAGGTGCAAAAGATGCACAGATCCTTTCTGGAGGTGAAACGTGCACTCCGAGACAAAAACTTGAAGTACGCAATGCTTTTTCCAGCTAAGCTGCGTTTGTTGACGGAGGGGAAATCCAGTTTTTCTCTTACCCCGGAGGAAGCCTGGGAATGGTTGGAGGGATGGAGAAATCCGACTGCTCAGAAAAACAATTCTTCGCGGCACCTTCAAGGTCACGAACTTCGACAAGAAAGCTCCGAACGGGAGGAGGGTGTCTGACTTACTGTACCGGGTATGTCACACTGTCTGCTGATAATGTGCGAAGACTGTTGGTTTATCCCGGTAAGAGTGGGGTAGCTATTCTATGCAGGACTATGGACACGTGGGTGCACCGTCAAATATGTATAGTTAACAGATTTTGGCTAGACGCCGCTAAGTCATATTGTTCTGTTTTTTGTGCTATCAGGGGGGGGTGGGACGCCTTAACTGCGTTTCCTCAGTTTATTAATAGTCACGGACCGACAGCTTGCTAACTGTTCTATTATGGGCTCCTATGGTTATGTATACGGGGGAACTGGATCTTCTGGTCGGGGTTGTTTGGCTGTGTAGCGTTTCCCCTCATCAAGGTTACTAGTTATGGGTCTACAGGCACTCTGCAAAATTGGGGGGTGGGCAGTTGTAAGTCCACGTTGCAGGGAGGGGGGTGGTTTTGGGGGGTTTACTATGGGATACTTATTTTGTGTTCTTTAAGTTATGGTTCAGCTTTGAATACAGCATTCTTCCTAGTGCATTGCAGATTGACGACCAGTCAGAATGTAGATCAATGTACACAATGTTTGGAGTGTTTAATGTGTGGTCACCAGATAGGTGTGGGAGGATATGTCCCCCCTGGTTGGCTTGTTTTGCAGACGAACCCATTCACAACAAGCTAAATGAGCGATAAATGTAACTCGGCTCCACGTTTGGGCCGCTTTAAATTACTCTTGTGGAATGTAAATGGCCTGGGGAACCGAATTAAATGTGGGATAGTTTTGCAATATCTGAAGCAACAGGCTCCTGACGTGGTGCTTCTGCAGGAGACTCACATCCAGGAGTCCTCTTATTGTGCACTCAATAGATGGGGATATAAGCTAGTGGCTCATTCGGGCTATGCAAGGGGGTCTCGAGGGGTGGGTATTCTCATGCGCACCTCCTTCCCTTTTCAGGTCCTCGCGGTCGCTCATGACCCACTGGGTAGATTTGTCACGGTCTCGGGCCTGTGGGAGGGTAAATCTCTTAATATTACCTCACTGTATGTACCTCCCAGACTGCACTCCACGACACTGGCAGCGCTCGGCTCCCACATATTGAATCTGCCTGAGGGTGACCTACGCCTGGGTGGGGATTGCAACGCAGCCCTTGATGGGGACCTGGATAGGCAGCCACCGAGACGGGGCAAAGCGACAGGGAAGATGCTGCTGGATTTCATCGGGGCAATGGGTCTGATTGATGCCTGGAGAGTGAATCACCCGGCGACTAGACAGTACACTTTCCTTTCTGGAGTTCACGGTAGTATGTCCCGAATTGACTATATCTTCTGTAAAGCCACTCAGCTCCCCAGGTTCGGTGAGGTCTCCTTTCTTCCCAGGGGCATTTCCGATCATTCCCCGTTGGTGGCGTTTTATGGCAGTGCCCCTTCCCCCACACATCACAAAATGGTCCTCAACCCTTGGTACCTTAAGGTGCCAGTAATTAGAGAGAAGCTTACCGAAACGACCACACAATACTTTCTTGAAAACGAGGGGTCGGTGGATTCTGACATCGTGTTGTGGGAGGCATATAAGACTGTAGTGAGAGGTAGCGAGGTGGCAGCAATAGCGGGACATAGGACAGAGAAGAGGAAGCACCTACAGACGATAGAGGGTGAGATTGCTCTTATCGAGCGAGATCTCATGGCGTCGGACACTCCAGACACCAAACACAAACTGCTCATGAAACAACAGGAGTACAGAAATACCGCTGAGGACGCAGCGAGGGCCCAGTACCAGGCCACCCAGCATCGTATATATGACATTGGCGACAAGGCTAGCAAGTTATTAGCCTGGCTATACAAAAGGGACATTGCCAACAGATGGTTGGCTGAGATTGTGGGTCAGGATGGGACTAGATTACACGATAGAGCCGGGATCGCAGAGGAGTTCGCTGATCACTTCGAACGGGTCTATGCCTCCACGCAGGCTCCCACTCACGAGGCAGCAAAAGAACTCCTGGACACCCTGGGACTTCCTGTTCTTGATTCTCAAGACATGGAGGAATTGGACTCCGTCTTGTCCGCTGAGGTGTCCAAGGCGATCGGCGCCCTACAGTCCGGAAAAGCCATGGGCCCCAGTGGCCTCCCTATTGAACTCTACAAAACAAACGCTATCACTATTGCCCCATACCTCATACGAATGTACGAGGAAAGTGTGCACAAGGGGATTTTGCCCGCAACACAGAGACTGGCCAACATAGTCGTTATTCATAAAAAGGGTAAACCCCCCCGAGTGCTGTGACTCGTATAGGCCAATCTCCCTCCTGGACCCAGAAGTTAAAATTCTAGCTAAAATCCTGGCACACCGCCTCACACCGCATCTCCACAAATTGGTCCATCCGGACCAATCCGGTTTTATGCCGGCCAGAAACACCGCTCTGAATCTTCGACGCCTCCACGGGGTTCTGGGCAGGGCATCTACAATTCGTGAGGACGCAGTGATTATGTCCCTGGACGCCAAGATGGCGTTCGACATGATCGAATGGCCATTTCTACTTGCCGCTCTTGAAAGATATGGGTTTGAGAAGAGATTTTTATCCTGGGTGCGCCTTCTTTATTCTGAACCACTGACCCGCATTACAGTCAACGGGGGTCGGTCGCGAACAGTCATACTGCAGAAGGGAATGAGGCAGGGATGTCCCCTTTCCCCCTTGCTCTTCGCTCTGGCCCTAGAGACCCTAGCAATTTGGATCGGGGGGATAAGCTTATTAGAGGCCTTAATTGGTCAGCGGATTGGGTAGATAAAATCTCCCTCTACGCTGATGATATTCTGCTCTACTTGGCCAGACCCTACTTTTCCATTCATCGTGTCCAACATATATTTGCCCTTTTTAGGAAATACTCTGGTTACACCATTAACTGGGATAAGTCTCTTGTTTATGTTCTAGGTGGGGCCCGCCCAACCCTGCCTAGGTATTGCAGGGCTAAAATAGTTACGGAGGGATTTCTCTATTTGGGAATCTACGCCACGACCAACCCCGAAATGTTTTATGATCATAATTTGGTTCCCCCGCTACGCCGCTTTCAGGCGGACGTTCGACACAAGAGGACCCTGCCCCTTACCCTACTGGGCAGAGCTGCTCTTTATAAAATGATGGCACTCCCCCGCTTTATTTATGCCCTGCAGAATGCCCCTTATTTGGTCCCGGCGCAATATTTCGTTGCAATTGAAGCAGAGGTACGCTCCTTGCTCTGAAATAATGGTGCCCCTAGAATAGCATTGACTAAACTCATGAAAAGCTGGTACGACGGAGGTATCGCCCTACCTGCAATCAAAAGCTAATATTGGGCCTCCCAGCTGGCTGTTGTTAATCACTGGGTGCATCGTCCTGGGACGGACCCCGCCTATCAGATGGATAGACATAACATGCTCCCCGGCAATTATCCCAGGGCAATCTACGGTGGGAGGAACCATGCACCAAAATACACCCCGACTTCTACCACGATTGCTATATGGCACGCTGCGACAGCCGCGTTGGGGAGGAAGACCTGAATTACACAGGTCACTCCTTTGCTTGACACATACCAACTGGGATTGCTGTCGAAGCACCCCGGTTTCGACAAGTGGGACACGATCGGTCTTTCTAGGGGGGTGATCTGTGGTCGAGGGGTGGGGTGGTCCCCTTTAGCGATCTCCAGAGAGATTACCAATTACAGAGTGGAGAAACCTTTCGATATCTCCAAGCTCGAAATGCGCTACAAAAGGCGATACCCAAGGACATGGAACTACCTGCTTCCTCGCCCCTGGAGGATAGACTTCTAGATGACTATCTACAGGAAAAAGCCATTTCCTTGACATATCTCAAAATACTTAACAATACACAGGACACACTAGGGAAAGTTCGCACGCGATGGGTGGAGGACGTCGGGGACATTGATGATGAAGAATGGCAGGAGGCGATGGCTTCCCCCCCGGGAGGTGGCGATCCGCTCTCGATTTAAACTCATTCAACTTAAACTCCTACATAGGGCTTACTACACCAGTTCAGCGCTGGTTAAAATGGGGGTCCTGAGCTCCGCTACCTGCCCCAGGGGATGTGGCCAAATTGGTATGTACCTGCATCAATAGTGGGAATGCCCGATTCTTCAGATGTACTGGGGAAGTTTCACAACAGCACTGTCTGCGACCTGTCACAAAACCATTGAAGTTTCGCCCCGCTTGTGTCTCCTTAATATCGGGGAAGCAACTGATCTGTCTAGAGCTGAGAGAGTTTGGGTCTCCCTCGGCTGTATGGTTGCGAAACGCAACATAGCAAGAACCTGGAAGGGCCTACTTACACCCAAGTTTTGTGATTGGGAGTCCGACATGGAAAGAAAGAGTGTTATATGAGAGTAGAGGGTGCCCACAAAAATGGACCAGAATTTGGGAGGCATGGAATGTGTCTAGGGGAATGATTTGCACGCCCTTTGATGATACCTCCACACAACTGGTTGACCATGTGAAGGAATAATGTCTCTGTTATTTTGAATTGTATGTGACACTACCTTGAAGTATTGATCTAATGTACCATCTTGTCAAATACTATACCAATGCACCTAAAATGTTTGAACATCTGGAATTGCACTGCACTTTGTCCCCTTTTTGTTTTTACCTTCCCTGTTTTGGTTTATTTAATAAAAAGATTTGATAGAGAAGAAATAAAAAGGCGGGTGGTGCTTGATTGGATGATTATGGATCCAATGCACCTTGAAAAAGGTTGGTCGACATGTTTCAGCCTGTGTCACCCCTATGGGTCAGAATTCACGCCGGATCGGCCCAAACGATCTGCACCAGCCCGTCCACAGAAGCACATACAGACCCGCTTACTGCGTCTGTATTTACAACATTTTATAGCACCCTTTACACAGCCTCAAGTATTGCTACCACTGAGTTTGAGGACTTTCCCATAGATGACCCATCTAACCACCTCACTACCCACGACGCAGACTTGCTAGATAAACCCATTTGTATTGAGGATGGCGTCTTGGCCATAGCCCACCTGAAACTGTTGAAATACCCAGACCCCGATGGCTTCCCCACATAATTTTATAAAACATTTTGCCCCGAACTAGCTCCGGTCCTCATATGCCTATTTAATTCCTTCGCTACCACAGGCTCCCTCACAGATCCCATTTTGGAAGTCTCGAATTCAGTCATCCGGCAGGGACCAGGCGCTTTGCAGGTCGTACAGACACATATCTCTTCTAAACATTGACGCTAAAATATTTACTAGTATTCTGGCCCACCACATTAACCCCATGATGCCAGGGAGAACTGATCCAGACCAAGCTGGTTTCATTTCCGCACGCCAATGCAGAGATAATACTAGCCATATCTTTCATTTGCTAAACAAAAGTACTCGAACACAAAATTAGGCCCTTTTGATTTCAACAGATGCTGAGAAGGAGTTTGAAAGGGTCCATTGGTCCTATCTCTTTAAGATCCTAGAGCTCTTCGGATTTGGCGATCGGTTCTGAAGCTGGTTCCATAGTATATACAACACACCCAGGGCTACAGTCCAAGTTAACGGATGTCCCCTCCAATCTGCCTTTTTGCCCTATACATGGAACCCCTAGCCCAACGACTACGTACTCATCCAGACATCTCTGGGATTCGATTCAGAGTAAACTAACATCTAATTATCCTCTATGCCTATGACGTGATTCTGGCCATTACAAACCCTTTTACATCTCTCCCAGCTTCGGTCACCGAGCTCCAAAACTTTGAAAACATCTCCGGTTTTAAAGTCAATAAGCAAAAGTCTCAGATACTCAATTTATCAGTTAACCCACCACATGAAAACCAACTGTGCGCCCAATTCCAGTTTGATTGGGCGGTGGACTCCATCTCTAACATTGGGATTAAACTAGCTTATTCCATCCCTAGAACCATTACACAAAACTATGCAGCCCTCACCACACAAATAAGGACTGACATTAATAATTTGTCCCGATTACACTTTTCTTGGCTCTGTAGAGTTGCCGCCATTAAAATGACTATCCTCCCTCGTATTCTCTATCTCTTTCAGACCCTACCACTGACCCCTCCAAAACATGCGCTTGGTTCACTGCAAACTGAAATAAATACATTCATATGAGAAGGAAAAAAACCACGCCTTCAAAAACAGCTCATATATCGCCCAATGCGTGAAGGTGGACTTGCAGTACCCTTTCTAACACGATATTAACAGGTCTCACAATTGCTTTTCCTGGTTGAATTGAATCGCCCATTCACTGAGAAGCACTGGTGCTTCATGGATCAGGCAGTGGTGGGATCTCACATTTTGTAGAAACCCTGGCTTCCTCGGAAACATAGGGCCGGGGGTCTCTACTCTTCACCAGTTACTGCACGTTTTACCGGGTTTGGGACACAGTAGCACTTAAAGCGGGCCTGACTTCCTTTCCTTCTCCAATAACCCCAATCTTAACCAATCCAGACATCACTCCAGGGATGCAACTAGACAGATTCCAACGGTGGCAAGAGTGTGAATGCAAACGCATAAGTTGCATGTTTGACCATCGAGGGATCATTCTCTTCGATCAACTAAAATCTGATTACAGTCTTGATGAGGCCAATCGTATCCAACACCTTCAAGTTCGACATTGGGTGGTCCACTCTTTCCTGACCCGGAAGCGGATACGAGAGGGGCGGAAGAAGAGGTCGGCGCGACAGACGAGGGGCCGAGCAGAGTTTGAAGAGGAGGACGAGAGAAGAGCGGGAGCAGCGGATGCGGAGAGAGGAGCGAGAACAGCGGAGGACGACAGCAGGATCTTGCAGGATGACGCGGAGGTCAGGGCAGGAGAAGGAGACGATTCTACGGGCCGTGCTGAGAAGGACCCAAGGGAAGGCGTGACGGATGGGGCCGCCGTGACTCCGTTTGGGAGTCATGGCCAAAGGCAAGTGTTGTCTCCGGGCGAGATAGTGAAGCGGGTGGGGTTCTTCTTGTAGGTAGTAGGCAGTGTCCTAGAGGATACTCAGTGGGGAGGAGAGGCAGCAGGGGTGTGAAGGGGAACACCTATCTTCTCTTCCCTTAGTCACTCACCTAGACAAGACCTACCACCCTTGGGAGTACTAAAACTGATTGGAAACCACTGACCTGGTGTGAGGTTTGGTGCACAGTGGTGTTTGGTGAAGGGATTCACTTATTGTGAAATGGGTAATTAATTGCCACATACCCGTTTATATTTCCCGAGGGCATAACCGCGAGGAGAGAGGAAAAAGAGGAAAAAGTCTTGTAAAGAAGAAGAGTAAAGTTACCTTGGGTGTCACCCGAGCGGCTGAGAGACTCGAGAGGAATAAAGATCAAGAGGAATAGAGAGATACAAATAAAGAAATCCCTTCCTTATCAATCATACCTTGGCTCCGCCTACTTCTTGTCCTATCTTAGTGGTGTCAGAAGTGGGATTCCCTACTTCCTGATAGGACAAGAAGAAGACTCAACCCCTAACTATGACAGACATGGTCAAACAGCTGGCCGAGGGCCAGAGACATTTACAGTTGGTCGTTGAGGGGCAAGCAACTGCAGCACAAAAGGACAGTGAATCTCTCCAGGAAGCTCTTAAGGCCCAGGCCGGAGTTATAACTAAATAACCAAGTTGTTCAAGATACTGCCATTCAAAGACTGAAAGATACCATTGCCAACACCAGGGTACACCCGAATGTCCCAAGTTCCGTGCTCCAGAAGTATCAGCCAGGCCAGGTGAAGACCCAGACTATTTCTTTACTAATTTTGAATGAGTGGCCACTACAGCCTCCTGGACGCCTGAAAAATGGGGGCAATATATCGCCCCTCTTTTGGCAGGAGAACTACAGGCGGCATATCAGGCTGCAAACCCCGCAGGGTTAACACCCTATCCCGAGATCAAGAGAACTATCCTGGGACAACTTAGATACGATGACGAATACTATCGCTCAAAATTCCCCAGAGAAAAGTGGAACACCCACGACAACCCTTGGGGCCTTTTTTACCGTATCCAAGACCTGGGTAACCGCTGGCTACAACCTTCCACATCTAGTCTGGAGGAGGTAGTTGATAAAATGTTCCTAGAACAATATCTGGATGCCCTGCCTAATCCCACAAGAGCCTGGGTGAAGCAACACCCAAACTTTACCGTCAATACGGCCATAGAATTAGAATGTGCATACCACAGGGTGACCGACTCCCGTCCTTCTCAACCTCGACCCGTTGAAACAAGACCGTCAATGCCTAGAATGCCCACTCCAGTAGCCCTTAAGTGGAGATTCTCCCCGCCTATAGGGAACCCGAGACATTCCCCAGAGACCAGACCGACCACTAGATACCCCTTCCGAGATACAGTAACGGGACCCCAGTGTTTTCAGAGTGGGGAATGGGGACACATTGCTAGGAACTGTCCCCAGAAGACAACGACCGTAGAACCCATGGACATTGGTTATTTGCAAGGGCGGGTGTTGTGGGCAGGCCAAGGGGAGGCGAAGTATCATCAATGGATGACGGTCAACCAAAACCTCATGAGGTCTTGCTTGATTCCGGATGTCGTCATTCGGTAATAAAGGCAGAAAAGGTGTGTCCGGAACAGTGGTTGAAGGGGGAGGCGGTATGGATCACTTGTGTGCATGGGGATAGCAAACCATATCCTCTAGCCGAAATACAGTTGGACTGTGATGGTCGACACGAAAGACTGCGGGTGGCAGACATCCCAGACATGGTGGAAGAGATGATTCTGAGAACAGACTATGGGGATTTCCCTCAGCTCCTAACAAAGGCCATGAAAGAGAAACAGGATACTTTATGGTGGGAGGAGGCGCTTTTTTCCTAGGAGGAAATAACAGGCGGTAGGTATAAGACCGAACTAACCCATCGAGAAAGACGGGCACATAACCAACGGTATGTCCTTTCTGGTGGTTCTGACACTTCTTCCACTTCTTCTTCCTCCCCCACAGAAGAGGCACGGTTAATGACCCGCAGCTTTAGAGCAGCACAGCGAGAAGATCCCATTTTGGAACGTGCTTGGGCCCAAGCCATTGACGACGAAGATGGGCAGGTAGGACCCTATTTTTATGTCTCCAAGGGTTTGTTGTATAGGAGAGTAAGACACCCAGATAGACTGGTTTCGCAGTAGTTGGTACCGCTTCCCTTCAGGGAGCACGTCCTACACCTGGCCCACGGGCAGGCAGGGGGAGGTCATTTTGGGAGAGATAAGACTGAGGAATACCTATTACGGAGATTTTACTGGCCAGGGGTGTTCTCTGACATCCGACGATTCTGTGCAGCATGTGAGAGATACCAGAGAGTAAATCCTCCCCACATACCGAAGGCTCCGTTACAACCCCTGTCTATCATTGAGATACCGTTTTCTCGTGTGGGTATGGATCTAGTGGGTCCCCTAGTTACGTCAACAAGAGGGTATCAATACATCTTGGTACTAGTGGATTATGCCACAAGATATCCAGAGGCCATTCCCTTAACCAGTATGACCACCTCTGATGTGGCCCAGGCCATGATAGGGTCTTTCTGTAGGGTTGGTTTTCCCAATGAGCTCTTGACAGATCAGGGAACCCCGTTCATGTACCGATTGATGTCTCATGTGTGTAAGATACTGGGTATAAAACAGATACGAGCATCGGTCTACCACCCACAGACCGATGAGTTGGTGGAGCGGTATAACCGCACCATCAAAACCATGTTGAAGAAAGTGGTCACAGAAACATGTAAGGATTGGGACAGACAGCTACCATTGGTCCTGTTTGCCTTACGCACACATGTCCAATCCTCCACGAGATATTATCCCTTTGAACTCGTTTTTGGTAGAAAGCCCCGTACCCTTCTAGACATGGCAGCTGAGCGGTGGGAGGATCAGGAACACAAAGGGTTAGACCTCCTTGATCATGCCTCCAAACGTAGACTAAAAGTGGAGACCCTATGGGAAGAGGCCCGAGAAAATCTGGAAAAAGCACAGCAGAGACCGAAAAGGGTGTACGATGCCAACACCCAGCTAAGGGAACTAGCGGTTGGGGACAAGGTACTGGTTCTTCTTCCTTCTTCGGACAATAAACTATAGGCAAAGTGGCAGGGACCCTATACGATCATGGATAAGATCACGTCTGTCACATACAGATTAGACACTCCACAAAGAGGGGGTGAAGGACAAATCCATCATATTAATCTCTTAAAGAAGTGGGTGGAAAAAGAGAATTCAACACTGTTTGTGACCGACTCCAACCCCCTGGACATTACATTCCCCCGACAAAACACCGATCAGACGGTAGGGGAAATACCAATGGGTTCTGATCTATTTGATACACAACGTCTGTCTCTTAGTGACTTAGCAAGCAAGTATAGCGACGTAATCTCTGCCCAACCAGGAAAAACTCACCTAGTACAAAACAACATTAGAACAGAGGGAGTAAGCCCCATCCGTCTTCGTCTGAACCGGATACCCGAGGCAAGGAGACAAGCTGTGAGACAGGAAGTAGAGGACATGTTGGGGGTGGGGGGTGGTATCATAGAGCCATCCTGTAGCCCCTGGTCCTTTCCGGTGGTGCTAGTCCCCAAACCCAATGGGTCCATATGCTTTTGCATAGATTTTCGCAGACTGAATGAGGTTTCCCACTTCGATACCTATCCTATGTCCAGGATCGATGAGATGATCGAAAGCATGGGGTCTGCTTCATACATGACCACTTTAGACCTTACAAAGGGTTACTGCCAGATACCTCTTACACTCTCAGCCAGAGAGAAAACAGCATTTTCTACCCCAACAGGACTGTATCAGTTCAGAGTGTTGCCGTTTGGACTACACGGCGCCCCTGCCACCTTTCATCGCCTGATGGATCTGGTACTCAGAAAACTTCGGGCATATGCTGCAGCGTACCTAGACGACATAGTGGTCTTTAGTCCAACCTGAGAACTACACCTACAACACGTAGAAGCAGAATTACTTACCCTACGACAGGCTGGCTTGACGGCTAATCCGGAGAAGTGTCTGTTGGCCACCAATTCTATTCGGTTTTTGGGGTATCACATACAAGAAGGCCCCAGGTTGACAAGGTGAAGGCAATGAAAGACCTACCCCCTCCCACAACCAAGAAAGAGGTCAGATCCTTTCTGGGTCTAATTGGATATTATCAACGATTCATACCTCGGTTTTCTGAGTTAGCGGCTCCACTAACAGAACTCTTGACTAAGAAACATCCAACCCGTTACAGGAGTGGCTACCTTCACATCAGCAGAGTTTCGACAGCTTGAAGGGGGCGACATTCATAGCTACATGAGTGTAGGTGACTGGATGCTTTGATGTCTATTGAAAGAGAAGTGTAGAACATGAGGTGATCAACCCTCCCTACAAAATTCCTTTTAGCACTTACTTTCACTTAAAAACCCTTTCCTGAATTGTATAAATGAGTTTCCTCCATTTATCCTCCCTTTTTTGGGGGTTTTCCCATCTTCAGCGTATTTAGTGTGCTCTTTCAATTCTGATGTTATCATATAACAGGAAAAGAGGTTTGGAAATAGAGTCACTGGATTCTGTTGTGTTCAGTGTTTTACATTGTTTCTATCCAAGAATTAAAAAAAAATTCTAAATAAGAACTGACATCTCAGAAAAAGACTTTAGTACATTTTGGATTGGGAAACTCAAACATCCTTCTATAGACCACCATCTTGGAAAAAGCTGCTTGTTTTGCCTATGACTCTTTTTTAGACACTCCTGGCGTTCGATGGAAGAACCAAGAAGCAGTTCAGTATTGACGCCTTATGGCGTGCTGGGTTCTGAAGCCCTGCCGCCAACCTTCCTGTTCAGTGCAAATAAAAATAAAGGAGAAGGAAAGAAATTAAAGGGGACCTATAAAAGGAGAACATTGAAAACTGAAGGACTGGCTCACTGCTCTTGCACTAAAGCACATTTTCAGGAGATTTGCACATGTGATCAAGCAAAATGCCGTCACTTACAGGAAAATTAAATCAGTGGTTGAAATGAGCTGATCCATTGTGCCTGCTGTATCCTGTTATTGGCAGAAGCAGAATGTGAATGAAACTTGAACAAACCATTGACTGAAGAGGCTTGATGTTGGCATGGAAAAGTCACCTGCATGGTGATCACCTGCCCTGAGTGCCCCAGCTGCAGCGATATCTGGATCACTGAGACTGTTTTTTCATCATGGGCGGACATGGATCATGTGTGTGCACCATTACTTAGGTCTGACTAACGGGCTGCGATTGTTATACTGGGAAGGGCGCACAAAGCATTACCAGGATTTAAGTAGCACAAGCGTAATGGTGGCAGCATACTGTTCTTGTCACTGAAGTTAGGCCTAACAGCTCACAGCACTCTACTGCTGGGTACTTAACTCGGCCATGGCCTACATCATATTAGTATATAGAGCTGCGCAGTGCGTTTGTGATTTCGTGTGAGTGCTTTAATGTATATGTGCCTATGTATGGTACAATACATCGAGGCCTCTGGATTCCATATTGGAAGCTCAGGCCCTTGGAAAGGCATGTGGAGGAGCCATCACAGACAGATTTGTGGATTTCCTGCATTCCAGAGAGCTGCGTGGGACACACACACTGGAGGAAGGGACAGCCAGGTTGTCTTGTGCACTTCATAAAGGTTCTTGGATTTTGAAAAGGTCACTGGTCAGTGAGGCTCGGGCACATCTCAGGAAGGAGATGGGGCTGATAAGAGATTTATAAATGTTTGCGGTGAGGGCCCTTATAACCTTTTGATAAACATATATCAGTGAGAATGACATCAAGGTATGATTCTAGTCACTCCCATTGCCTGTGTTGTGGCGCTATCAAATTTGTAGTCGTTACTGCTGTGACAGACTGCTTCCTGGACAAAGGACAGGGCAGAGGAGTGGGCACTTCAAAGTGCACAACCCCCACAACACAAACTTCAAAGACTAAGACACTAAATCACATGTGTCTGGAGACGGAATGTAAAGAGAAGCTCGAGCCTCCCAAATTTGTCAAACTGTACCAATACTCAGAGTAGAGAAACTCAGCACGACGTCTGCCTGTTGGTCTCCCTGCTGGTTGAGGGGACATCATCCAGGAGAATCAAGATCACATGCACTTGAGCCTGGAGCACCAGCATTGGCCTGGCTGCTGAGAACAGAGGACCCTGTGAGGAGGAGGAGAGTGCCTGGACAGAACAAAGTCCAGTGAGGATCCAGTAGAGTGAATCCCTGAAGCAAAGTTTGAGATTCTGGTCAGCCCGTATGCCGCTTTTCGCAATCCCAGTATGCTAGGTGGGGGCCGCGGTGAAGAGAAAGGACCGCCACCCTGGTGCATCGATGTGACTGAGGAGGGCCGTCACCCTATGCATTATTGTAACCCGGAGGGGCTGTCACCCTATGTGTCACTGTTCGTGTACCCGTATGTCAAATAGGGACTGCGATGAAGAGAGAGGACATAGAGGGCTGTCACCTTGGAGTAGAATGCAACAGTGAAGTGAAGCAGGTTGCAACCCATGGAAGCAGAGCATTGACTCAACCACCCAAATCCAGAAGCACTCGAGACCCCCTGCCTGACTCAGAAAGACTTACCGCACGACAGGAGAGATGCAGTGGACACCTGCCGCCTCGTCGAAACATCCAAACGTCTGTTCACCACTGGGCCGCTGACCTGCGCCTTCTGTACCACAACTCTAGGAGAGAGCGGGTAAGACTGCTTAACAGGCTGTCGGGCCTCTGGGGGAACTTGCTCTGAATAAAGCATTACGGCGCCAATAAACTTTGGCTTTTAAAAAGGCATCATGGAACTTCTAAGACTTGTACTCATTAGAGGGGGCCTAGCCTGAATGCTGCCTCATGTAAATGGGGAATAACAGCAGTCCTTTTTCAGGGAAGTGAGACTCAAGATTTTACCCAGACAATGCTAGAGTGCCAGTAGACAGGGAAATGGGACTCAGGATTTTACCCGGACAATGTTAGAGTGCCAGCCTTACGAAGACTCTGTATATTATTTGTGGACTGCTGTGTTTCACTTTGTGTTCATATATAAATAATACTTTCTCATAAAAGGAGCTGGCTGGCCACTCATTTATGGTGGTTGCTGAGAATGTATTGAGTCCTATCCCCGTGTCAATATTGCACCTCTCCCTCCCTCCCCGAGAAGCCTGGGACATCTCAACCCATGCTCCCACTGAGAATCAAGTGCTGAAGGGGTAGTACTTGGCCGATTTCCTCAGAGCTCATATTATCTCGAGCCCCAAAACATCAGGAGTAAAAGGTTGGTTGCCCAAGTTATAATTTCCTATTAAGTCAACATCATTTTCTTGAATATTTTATTCTTCCCAGTGGTGTAACATACTGTATGCCATAAACACACTTCTCAAGCCGTGACTGGGCTTCAGCAATCATATTTTACTATGCAATGTTTATTACACCATTCTACTGTATTTCTGCCACCAATATGTGCTGTAATTGTACTATAAAATATTCCATTTATTGTGGAAGGGAGGGGTCTCCTGAATCTACCGCTCCTTAACAAACAATCCCCCCACTACAATACACCAACTCAGGGACCAGTGGGAGGGGTGGATCGGACCTCTGGAGGAAGAGGACTGGAGAGACGCACTGATGGCACCCAAAACAATCACCACCTCCGCTAGACTCCGTCTAGTCCAATTATACTACCTGCATGCCACATACCTAACACCCAAACGCCTTCATAGTGCAGGGCTAAGACCAGATGCATCATGTCCACGTTGCAACCAGCACCAATCAGATTTCTTCCACATGGTATGGCTCTGCCCCGTCATTACACGATATTGGGATTCCATAGAAAAGGAACTCACAGACGTTCTGGGCTGGGAGGTCCCGCATAGGCCATTGAACGTGCTCCTGGGGGTTGCGGAGGGGTTGGACGGGTCTAGAGCCAACAAACTATTCCTGAACACAGCCATGATGGTGGCCAAGAGGGACATTGTGGCTAACTGGTTGAACCCTGCTATACCTACCATAGCAAAATGGCGCAGAGGGATAGACTGGTGCGCAGCACAAGAGAGACCCATGTACAAAGCCAGGGGATGCCCGGCGAAATATCGTAAAGTCTGGGGCAAATGGTTGGGGGTACTAGACTAATAGCACTACACTTGTGTATCTGTGAGCTCGGTGCAAAAATTTACTCTGTCCTCCTCTTCGTAATCATGCCTTTCAGATGCGTTCGCTGTACGATAATACGATGATGCCATATACTTGCTTTGTATCATTGCCTCTGATTACTGCTGGTCTTATGTTTCTTCCTGTTTTAAAAACCAATAAAGTTGATTATCAAAAAAAAATATTCCATTTGACAAACTGCAAATAAAGTTTGTCAGAAAAATAAACTAGGAGTTAAAGTCCTCAATCCTCACAGTTCAGCCCAGTAGCTCCTCCAGCCCTGTGACCCTCTGAAAGGGGTTCTGTCAGCTGACCTAAAAGGGTTTGCCAAAGGGGGTAACCAACATCACAAATCGAAGTAATCTTTGAGTTTCCATGCCACAAAATACCTTTCTATAGGCTTTAACATGGTTCAATAATACATCCTTAAAGGCTAAATGGCTTTAACATACCTTTTCATAGTAAATAACTCTGGCTTACAGCCTTTGTTGCAACTTTCTGCTCTCAGTATCAGACATAACATTTCTCAATGAACCAATCTAGCCTATAGCTTTCCTCATTGCCTTCTGACCATAAACTTTGCCAAAACGCAAACATACAGTCATGAAAATAAAAACATGTATGCAAATAAAGGTGGTAAAACAATATACAATTCCTCCCAACAGAGCCAAACAAGGATTATCACAGAGCAAATCTTCTACCTACCCCCACCCAGGGTTTATCAGAACACCAGAAACCTTACCTACAACAGTAATCTTTGAGATTCCATGTACCAAAATACCTGTCTAAAGGCTTTATCAGAGTGTAATACCAATACATCTGTAAAAGGCCTAATGGCCTTATCATAGGCTTTTCACCAAAAATAAGGATATACTGCCTTTGTCGTAACTTTTCATAATAAACAGATTCAACATATGGTATCTGACATTACTTTTCCACATAAACCAATCACTTAGAAAACACATCCATGAAGGTAATAATGTACCTCTCCGTACTACCATCAGGCCCCATGATGCCCACCGCTACACACTCCTATTATATTCTGGGTGGCAGGAGACTGGCTTGGCAATATGTGTTGCATTTTTACAGGTTGGTCAATTTGGAGGGAATTTTTCTCCAATGGTGGCCTTTTTTTTAGGGTATTGAGGCTTTAGGTTACTGTAATAGTTGCATTGGAGAAACGTAGTGAGAAGAGGAGAAGGTCACAGTCCCCTGATTCAGAGGAGGGGAGTGATTATCATCAGACAGCAGCGGCCGGTGCAGGTAAGCGCGGTTGGGCGGGGGGAGGGATGTCAACAGACGACGGAATAGAAGTTATTTATTTATTTAATTTGCCCTATTCCATCGTCTTTTGACACCCCCCATAGTGCCTAGCCCTGCCCAACCGCGCTTACCTGCACCAGCAGCTGCTGTCATCAGAATGTACCAGCAAGAGGTTCTGGTGTTGCCCCGGCTGGGGTTTCAATGTCCCTGTCGGCATTGGAAGTACAGGCCATGATTGATGCTGCAGTTAACAAACCCTTGTTCTCCAAACGTAAGGCTAAGCGTACTTCGGCCAAGCTGGATGAAGAGGATTCCGATTCTTCTTTTGTTTCTCAGCCAGAGAGACATGTGGTACCTGGTGGAAAGTTAATATTCAGGGAAGAACTGGCAGACATTCTGTCGCATATCAGAGACAATCTGGGCATGGTGCGCCTCTTGTTGAGGGGGCTGCTGAGGATCTTTTTCTGCAATTTGCCAAGCCTGTGGCACTGGCTTTGCCACTGCATTCCAAGATTAAGGAGGCGATTTTCAGGTCCTGGGAAGAGCCTGAACAGAACCAGATTCCCCGTTTTCTTCAAAAGTCCTATGCCTTGGAGGAAGGGAATAAGCTGTTGCCCCATTCTGTCAAGGTGGATTCTATCCTGGCCCCTCTCATTGATCATTCCTCTCTAAATCCTGATGACTGTTTTTCTTCGGATCATGTAGACCACAAAGTGGATGGTGTACTTAAGGAGACTTTCATTGCCTCTAATCTGGTGCTCAGAGCAGCATTGTATGGGGCATTAACGGTTCAGTCCTAGGTGAAGGATTTTGAGGTCTTGGGGGAGGCCATGCAGGAGGGTTTCAGTGTAACGGATGTCCTCGTACATATGGAACAACAGGATAAGTTCCTGTCTGATTTTTCAGCAGGTATAATCAAGGCAGCTTCTGTGGCTTCCTCATTGGCTATCATGGCTAGACATAACCTGTGGTTGCGGGATTGGAAGGCGGAGTCTGCTTTTCTTAAGTTGCCATTTGAGGGGGGCAAGCTGTTCGGTGATCGTCTAGATGGTTTGAAAAGGAGATTGTTGAAAGATCAGAAGCACACCTGGTCACACAGATACTCTTCCAACAAGTCGTCTAAGACTTGGAATCACTCAGATGCCAGGGAGACCAGGGATTTTCCCCGTAAGGACAACCGATTATACTTGTTCAGGAGGAAGAGGTTTCAGCCTAGGAGAGGCAAACAGCAGGATGTTCCTTCCAAGCTGGGGCCCTCAAATCAGCGGTCCTAACTATGGAAGTCTAGTGGACACAAGGCCTGTAGGTGGACGGTTGGCAGCATTTCTTCCAGCATTGGTGCTTTCTATCTCAGACAAAAGGGTGACGGGCACTGTGCGGCACAACTATCTCATAGACTTTGCCTCTTCTCCTCCCGATATGGGCTACATCCCTACTCAAGTTCCAAAGAATCTTGTGAAGAAGGAAGCCCTGCTGGCTGGTATCTTGACCTTGTTGGAAAAAAGGGCAATCACCCAGTGCCACTAGATCAGGTCAGCCAGGGGGTCTATTCTATCCTCTTCCTGGTACAGAAGGTATCAGGGGAATTTTGGACGGTGTTGGATCTAAAACACCTCAACAAATGGGTGGTGTCCATGCCTTTCAAGCTACTGTCCTTACAGCAGCTTATTCCTCTGGTGTCTCCTCGAGAGTTCATGGCAGCAATCGATCTTCAGGATGGGTATCTCCACATTCCTGTTCATCCAAGTCATCAGAAGTTTCTAAGATTTGCTGTGGGGGTCACAGCATTTCCAGTTCCAGGTTCTTCCGTTCGGACTGAAGTCTGCTCCTTGAGTGTTTGCCAAAGTATTGGCACCCTTGATAGTGTTCTGCATCTGCAGGGAATTTACATCTTCCCTTAGCTAGACAACTTTTTGGTCGGGGGTGGGTGTCTCTTCCCCTTACCTGTTTTCATGTGAGGACAGTGCTGGCTCTTCTGTCATCTCATGGCTTCTAAGTGAATGTGAAGAAGTACCAGCTGGCTCCGACTCAAGATCGTGTTTTCATTGGGGCCCAGTTCCGGAAGGATTTGGGCATTGTGACATTGCCAGACTCGAGGGTGTTAAAGATTCAGTCGCATCTGGATAATCTGTTGTCGGCACCTGTTCAAGCTCTGGAGAAGGCGCAGGGTTAACTGGCCGCCACATGTGTTCTTGGTGCCCTGGGCACGGTGGCATCTCAATGTCCACATGAGGTTCATTCTAAGGCACTGGGTTCCGAAGGTACAGGATTTGTCATGCCTTCTGCCTATGACAGTGGAGATCCGGAGGGAGCTCTGCTGGTGGCTTCCAACATCCTGAAGGGGGTTTACTTATTCCCTCCTGACTCGGTGATCATCACTACGGAGGCCAGCGAGAGTGATTTGGGGGCCTGGTCGGAGGCTCTCCAGGTCAGTGGCCTATAGTAAGTCTTCCAGAGTGCTTGATCTTCCAACTGGAGGCGATTGGGGTGGCCCTCCTTCACTGAGGTGCATGGACATCATCATTCAGACGGACAACACCACTGCCAAGTCCTATATCAATCGACAGGGAGGGACGAGAGCTCTGCCTTTATCTGCAATTGTGGATTAGATGTTCCGGTGAACTAAGTCATCTGTGGGGTGTCTCAGGGCCATCTTTATTCAAGGAGTTCTGAACTGTCAGGCCCTGTCATGTCCTTGGCCAGGGGGGCCTGATGTCTGCTTTCCCTCCATTTCCTTTGATCCAGAGGTTTCTGATCTGGGCACAGAGGGAGAGGGCTCAGGTTGTTCTGTTGGCTCTGGCATGGGCCCGCTCTATCTGGTTTCCTCTACTAATGGATATTAAGGTGGGGTTGAAGTGGCGGCTTCCATTGGTCCCGTCCCCCCTGAAGTTTCCATGTCTCCAGGTACAGTTGTTCGCGAAACTCAAGGTGACGGCTTGGAGATTTTGGTTCCACTTTCTGTTTCTCTTCCTCAGGTGTTGGGAGTTTCTCCAGGGTGGTTTTCAGCTGGGTCTTAGCCGTACCACTCTTAAAGTTCAGTGGGCAGCTGTTAAGGTGTTCCGGTCTCCTTCGTGTGGTCTGGTGAATGACCAGGGTCTAGTCTCCAGGATCTATAGGAGATTTTTCTAATTTACGTCTGGTCCCACAGGTGGTATGTCCTTCCTGGGATCTGAAGTTGGCACTGCAGGCTCTTCAGTATCCCCTTCTGTGGGGTTATGTCTTTTGTCCTTGAAGGTTTTTTTCAGGTGGCCATAACTTCGGCCTACCACCTTGGGAAGCTAGGCTCTCTGTCTCCTTTCTTTTGGGTGCTTGAAGACAGGACTGTTCTTCAGTTGGTTACAAGATATGTGCCCAAAATGAATTCTATGTTTCGTCTTTAGCAGGAAGTTATTCTTCCGGTTTTCTTTCCTGATCCTCAGTCTCCTGAGGAGGTGGCACTTCATTTGCTTGATTTGCGGAGGGTGGTTTTGATCTACCTGGCCCGGGTGAAGGAGTTCCGGGTCTTCTCTGCTTGATTTGTGAATTTTGGTCCCGCCCGGAAGGGGGGTAAGCCTTCGACTCAGACGGTGAGCAGGTGAATCAAGCCTGTGAATCTGCTGGCATATACGCAGTATGGTCTGACTTCTCCTCTGGGGATCCAAGGGCGGTCTACTAGGGGCATGTCTGCTTCCATGGCTGAGGTGCAGGGTGCTTCGTAGCAGGTCTGGAAGGCTGCCACTTGGGCGGTTCCTTCTACCTTTGTGACTCATTATCTGGTGGTCCAGGGTCCAGAGGTTCCGGATTTGTTGGGTTCCAAGGTTCTGGCTTCTATGTTGTAAACAGTTTTTTGCCTATGGATTAAATTTGTGTTTGCATATTCTGTGCAGTTGTCCTGGTCCGCTTCTTGGCTTGGGTACATATCACTATGTGATTCATCACGACGAGAGGAACGAAGGGGTAATGCTGCGTTTACTTTCTGGTAATAGCATTACTTTAAACTCCTTCTTTTGCTGTGATCAATCAGGCCGTCCCTCCCACCCTTTTTCCTCCAGTCCAACTGTGTGGTGTTTGGGCTTGGTACGGGCAGGAAGGAGGGAGGAGGGGATTTTATATGTTGGACATTGGTGTGATTGGAGGCACAGTGGCCTCACGATGTGATTCATCATGGCGAGAGAAGGACTCAAGAGTAATGCAATTACCGGTAAGTAAACACAGGATTATTTCGCTGACCGCAATGATCCCTATGTCAGAAATCCTTTGGACCTTTTCACTGGCCCCCTTGCTCTCATTCTTCAGGAACTGCAAACGGCGGCAAACAAACTTGCCCACATCACTCCCCTCCACAGGAGCATCCTTCTGATACTGGTTCCTACCCATAGAGTACTGAACACACAAACAACCTCTCGAGACCCGGAGCCCTCGACACATGACGCTGCACGTTTAAGCTGTGAATACAATTCCTCCCAAGGCTGTCTGAGCCAGGAAGCTCTCACTGGAGCTTTTTACACAGGACCATGAACAAAACAAAGTATTATCATTCATCAAACTGCATCACTCAAACAAAAGTCTGCTGCGTCCCTGAGTCGACTGCTGCACATACTCTGGAAATAGGCATGTGGGCAGGGAAACTATGTTTGGCATATTAACATATAATTATCGTTGTTTATTGTATTAATCCCAATTTTATGTTATAGTCATCAGAAACAATTTTTGATGTTATTTTTTACTTTCCCGTCCCTAAAAACATATAAAATGATACCACACATGGGCATATAAACAGTTATACCCTATATCTCAAATAATGGGCAGCCATTTTGAAAAATCCGCCATATTGGATTAACGCGTCATGATAGAGTGGTAGACTTTTCACCATCGTTTTCTACGGAAAAATTTCAATAACAATCCACTCACAGAAATTGTATTGCAATTAGTTCTAGGTTAGCCCATTTTTTGAACTAATTTGACTAGACTACTAAAACATCTGCCGTGAAGATGAGTCGTCCAAATGCACATTTGTAAAAATGATTCTGAAACCGAAGAAAATAGGTTATGCAGCTTGTTCATTAAAGAAAACTGTTACCCTGCACTGGCATGCCCTGAGTATGCAAAACACAACACAGTTTTCTGTACAGGCAGATCGCATCAGTGCAATTAATTGTGTTTTTAGAAACGAAACAACAGATTAACATCAAGCAATAGTGAACAGAACGTAAGTGTGACTGGCGTTCAGATGTAATTTCCTTCATATCCAGTCTTTTTATGGTGACCTAAAAAACACAGAGTAGCAGAACTCTTCGTTTCTATTCCACTTCAAACAATCTATGCTGCCACCCTCGAGCAGCTGTTTCATGAATATTAGTCTGACGTGGAGATCAAACTAAGAGCAACTTTTGCAATTTACAGGCTGAATCCCTGGCGGCCCTCAAGATTTTGAAATGGTGCAGCACCTAGGCTGGGATTTCACAGCACCCGTTACAAGCATTTAAAACCTTTTCGAACAGGTTGCCACCTGTGTGCCTGAGTAGAGCACAGTTAGGCTGTGGTCGAGCAGCTCCAAATAATAATGACCTACAACTTAATGTCTATTTCTCAACATGCATATAGGTCCTCAGGTGCCTGCACGGGTGCCTGCATTGTGGGTATGATTTTTTTTTGTTCCGGAAGGGATACCTTCCTGCCCAAAAACACTCATCAGAGGAATATTTCTCATTGTATGTATGCTGCAGAAAGAGGAAGTCACAAGGAAAAATTAAGATATTTCTCCTTGTTACACCTCTCTCGGGTAGGCGCGCCATTTTGCGCATACCGAGGTTTACTGCTTTTAGTAAGCCAGGGATTGATTTGAAAAACCAATGGTGGATATATGGGAACACTAATGCTCCCACCATATAATGCCCATTTTCTGACTTCAGAGATTCTGACTTCATGAGCACCTCCTTGCCCCCTACATACCAGTTTGTACTTTAGTGATTGGGCCTCAGGCATCTGAGCAGGGCCACCCCACACCTGCACAGGCCCTTAAGTTTTAAGGTAATGTGCTCTTTAAATAGGTTTCCTATTGGTTGTTGCATCTGTGTTCTGATTGGTTCCTAAAGCTAGACTTTCTATTGGATCTAGGGCTTAGGGTTTGAGTTCTGATTGGAAGATAGGGCCAAGGATCTGATTGGCTAGTAGGTCTAGGGTTTCTATTGGATTTAGGGCTTAGGGTTTGGGTTTTGATTGTTTGCTAGGGCTGTGATTGGCTAATAGGGCTGGGCTCCCACTGGCTTAGATGTTTATGGCTAGAGTTAGGGCTAGGGTTCCTATTGAAGCAAGGTCACTTGATCTAGGGCTATTTAACGTTAGGCTCGGGGCGTCTCAATCTAGGGGTCGAGGCTAAAAGTGGAAAGGACAAGGATAGTTGCCTGTTTGAGCCTGATTGGGCTGGGGCAGACCTTGGGCCAGAGATGATGCCCTTTTTCCATTTAACAGGAACTACCTTAAGCCACATCCTCAAATATACAAACACAGTCTCAGCAAAAATCCACAAAGGTGGTTCAGCACTCAGCTTGCAGGTCAGTTATATATATACCAGAATTTTAGTCCATAGTACACATATAGAAATTTTTACTGAACCAGACGTCACGTTGTCTTTGTTTGGAGCAATTGCACTCCACATATCCCATATAATATATTTCTTTGTCACAAAGCACAACATAAAGGACATGTGAGAAGACTACTGGCATGCTGAGCCCTGAAGAAGTCCCAGGTGGACGAAAAGCGTTGGCTACCACTCGCATTCTGTGATTTTAAGAAAAAAATGGATGAATAAAGAATGTTTGGAAAAAGGAACGACTACTACATTTGTTCATTGAGATGACACTGTCTTATCAATTCAATTCAAAAAGAGCTTTATTAGGTATATGCAACAACCATAAAAGCAGAAACAAGTTTAAAACACGATTATAAAACATTCTGGTACATACAACAGTTCATTTAATTATCAAGCACAATGCTTTTCCTTGCATCAATAGTTTTTGGGATATAGGACGCAACATAAAAACATATCCCAGGATTATTAAGGGTAACCAATAATTTCATAGCAGCATGGGTTGTTCTCGTATAGTGTTTTATAAATAGTGGTTTCAAGTAAAAACATCTAAAAAGGGAATAAAACTTACAAAAAAGCATAAAGTGCATGGTGCTTGTTTGGATTGCCCATCACAAGGGCCTGGGGTAGAGGGGCACATTTTCATTGTAGGAATAGCAACTAGGTGGTGTGCTATTCCTAATCTCAAATGGGTCAGGACGAACCGATGTAAAGGCCTAGTCGCTACAGACAAATAATCTTGAAATCCCACTCTATGCTCCATCATTTGATAAAATACAAGGGTAGGTTGTTTCCCTACCACTCTCATACGGGTCTCTATTTTGTGGGTCAAAAAAGTATCCTTGATCTCCTGTTTAGGTAAGGTTGTCACGCATCCTGGATTTGCCTGAATCTGGAGATTAAATAAATTACTAAATGAATCATTAATATATTTAAGCCAGGGGATGCGTGAGCTTTTATCCAGGAGTAAACAATCTTTAATGATGGGAAGGGGTGGGAGCACACTGCTGACCTCCCAGCACAGTTCACCCCTTAGCATTCTGGTAAATGCAGTTTGTAGTGCATGTCTACTTGGTATTTTGCTGGAGTTTTCCACCAAAGTTGGTGCAGATTAGTGCTGTCATCTCTAGACACATGTGTTTCTGGATTTTATCTGTCATCAGTAGAGATCAAAAACGATTGTACAGCACTAACCTGCACCAACTTTGGTGGAACACTCCAGAAAAATACCAAGTAAGCATGTACTACAAACTGCATTTACCATAATGCTAAGGGATGAACTGTGCTGGGAGGTCAGCAGTGTGCTCCCACCCCTTCCAATCTTTAATGATGGTTTTTGAGTGAATTTAGTCTCATCTTTGGCCCAGATGGATCTCCATAGCAATAAAGGCCGCATAGCAATTTGATCAGCTAAGTAATTTATTCCTGCCTCTTGATGTATAATTTCGGTAGACGCTGATGGGGGTAGACTTAAGAGGCGTTTTAAAAAGAATTTTCTTCGTGTTGTAAAATCTGATTATGATTGTGGCCCCACACCCCTGCACCATAAAGGGCTGTGGCGACACATCTAGCCTTGTATATGTCTACCATATCCTTAATACGGCGATTGCCTAGCTTTGATGCAAATCTAAAGATCCCGTGCGCACTCTTGGTCATCTTAGAACGGAAATTGGTTAATTCATGCATCCAGTTGCCATTACCTGAGTAGGTTATTCCCAGGTAACAAAAGGTATTGGTTGGTTCTACTGGGGAACTCTCAATATAGAAAGTTTTACATTTCTTGGTTTTCTGGCCACAGACCATCTCAAAAGTTTTAGCCTTGTTGATTAATAATTTCCTATTGGTGATAAAATTACTAAAATTGTCTATTAATCGTTGTAGGCCGACTGGGGTTCTAGAGAGCAACACCGCACCATCTGCGTAAAGCAGGACGGGGACAGGGCTGCCAGCGATTTGGGGTGCATCTGTCTGTACCAACCGAAGGGCTTTATCAACTTCATTTATAAATAAAGAGAAGAGTAGTGGTGCTAGGACGCAGCCCTGGCGGATACCTCGTTTAACCTCAAAGTTTGGTGTGCACTCACCGCGCTGTCCATATCGCACCTTACATGACAGTTTCTCATACAACCTTGCTAGAAAAACAATTATTTGTTTGGGGGCCCCAATGTTAAGCAAGGTTGGCCACAAAATGGTATGATCGACAAGGTCAAAGGCATTACTGAGATCTACAAAACACAGATATAATCTCCCCTGCTTTGCGCATGTATATTTGCCTATTAAAAGCTCTAAATTCACACATTGCTCTAATGTTCCCAGCCCTTTTCTAAAACCATATTGCACTGGTGAGAGTATCTCGTTTTCGTTGGCCCACTCTTTTAGTCTCACCAATAGTATTCTACTCATCACTTTAACTGATGAGTCCAGAAGCGAAATGGGGCGATAGTTTTTAGCCTCCGATTTGTTACCTTTTTTAAAAATAGGAATTATCACTGATTGACCCCATGACGGCGGTATATACTCCGTCACAGCTAAATTAAAAACTCTGGTGATAATAGGGCCCCATAGATGTATTGCAGCTTTATAGACATCGATTGGGACCCCATCTGGGCCAGGTGCTTTACCACCCTACTTCTAATTAATCCTACCTGTACTTCATCGATTGTGGTATCTAAAGGTATCCCCGGCCACTTGCTCTCTGTTAGACTTTGGGTCCTAGATACATCAGGATCTGATGGATTAAAAATACTAGAAAAATGTCTCACCCATGCCTCGCAATTAACATGGGAAAGTAGTTCAGGGAATGAATCACTCTTTAAAAACGGCAAATTCACAGTTTCCCAAAATAACTTATTATTCGCTGTATCAGCTGCCATGGATAACTTGTCCCACGCTAGCTCTTGGAGCTTACTTTTCCTTGCTTTAAGGGCCAATTTATAGTTAAAACGTAGATTTTTGATTAATTCATTATTTCTAGGTTTGTTGCCTAAAGCTTGTTTAAGTTGACTTAATGCCTGGGTGCAAGTATGATCAAACCAACCTCTGTGTTGTCTACTTTTTTCCCCTAAGAGTGGCATTCAAGATCCCCTCAATTACATTATTAATTTCCGAGAAATTAGCTAGCAGCAGGGAGGGCCTAACGTCCTCACTAAGGCAGTAGGATATCTCTGCACCACATTTTGTAACAATTTCATACAATACTTTTGCCGGTTCCACACCCGCCCATTTGACACGTGTCCCATTCGGTCTAGTAGGAACAATGCTATTTATGATGTCTTGATTCACTACCGCTGGTGGGCCCCAAACAAGAGTCGACATTGAAATGCAGTTATGGTCACTCAGTGCTAACTCGGTGATCCATGGGGTAGAACACATATGGCTAATACTATTTGAAATTAACATATGGTCAATCTTAGATGCAGCGTTTCTGCCTATAAACGTTGGTATGGGACCACCACTAATATCCTGGGCACACTGTAGTAGTTCAAGATCATATTTAGCCATCATATAATTTAGAGCTCCTCCATAATCATTGTGTGTAAAATGCATACAATTGTCATCTTCATCGTGCATATACCCACAAACCTTGGTCATCGACATTGGACATGATTGAATATTAAAATCCCCCACCCATATTATCGCAACATTGGTTGTGATCGTGCTTAACAAATTATCAAGCCCTTTATCTAAATCAGATACAATATTGCTACGGGTTGAATCGAGCACGTTATTGTAATAATTAACCACAACCACATCCCTACCATCTTTACAATGTAACCACATAATCTGAGAGTGTGCTCCAATCGTGACAGTTCTTTTAACAATAGCTGGTATCTTATTTGAAATAAGAGTCAGGAGCCCCCCTTTAGCTCTACCAGCAGGAGAGGGGACTGCCTGTAGCCAATATGAAGTAAACCCTTCTACATAAACCGGTTCAATACACCAGGTCTCTTGCAGGCAAATTATATCAAGATCACTAGTGATAAAATCCTGCCACCCCAGTGAATCCTGTTTACTCCTTAGGGCGGCGATATTCCAGGTTGCAATTATATAACCTTCCTCTGCTAACTTCCCTGGATTAACCCGAGGATGCTCGCCCTTACTTCCTTTTTCTGTACTTATATACTGGGCCTCTATAAGTGTGTTCTCGGTATTTGCGCCATCAGTAGGTTCATTATACGGTAGGTTAATTACAAGCGATACCGCCACGCCCTGATCAACTACCCGGTCTCCTATAAGTGAGGGCTCCAAACTGGGGGGATCAGTACCCTTTTGTCAATCATTATCTTTTAGGGTACTCAACACCTGGTATCTATTCGAGATTGGTAGATCATGTTGGGGATAGGTTAACAGAACTGGTGTCATACGGAGGGGGATTTCGATCATCTTCCCTATGTTGTGTAGGCCTTAAGTGCCTGTAAAAAAAGCCAAGGGGTTGTAATGACATGTTCAAGTCAAATTGTAAGGGTGGGGGTGCTCTATCCAAGGTATTTCTAGCCCAGCTTGGGTTTCTAAAGTTAATAATAATGCAGTCTCCTTTGAGACTCTTCCGTAAGGGGCCAATCCATCCCACTCTTCGTGTCAGGAGTATCTGATTAGCTCCTGCCACCGGGTAGCCACAATTCTTATCAAGCCAATGTACTACTCTATTCTTTAGAGTGTCATGTGTTTCCATTTGGCCTGGCTGTAGGGGGGGCACATTCACCAAGACTGCAACATATGGGTAACATTCGGGTGGTAAATTAATGGAAACCTCTACTCTTCTCTCCTGAGGTATATTGTTACATGACTTAGTGTAATTGGCAGTTGATTGTTCCAGGTCAAACCTATCCCCTCGGGCTAGTTGAAGTTGGTTAGTCAGAGCCTGCTGCCTTGGTGGATTAGGGTTTGCTGGCTCATTGCTTCCTTTATTATACCCTGTAATTATCATGTCATTTGGTCCTCCAGCAGATTTTCTACCTGTCCCTTTGTTTATTCCCTTGTCAATCGGGATAATTACCTTGGGCACAAGCTCAACTTGCCCTACTCTTGTTGCATCCCTCTTTGTCCCGAAGCTGGTGCTTGTATCCCATAATAGGCCGCTGATCTTGGTAACTTCGCTAGACAGTTTATCAATTTTATCATGGATCGGCCTGAGCAGCTCTTCGACCTTCATTATAATTGTGGCTATAATTAGTGTTGTTTGTACATTATCAACAATGCCTTGATCGACTAAGCTGTTGCATACAGGGTCTGCGGGGGTCTGTATAGGGCCTTTCTTACCTTTGGAATTCCCCACCACTGTTTGTCTCTTATTGCATCCTCTCTTTCTCTTCGGAGATGGTGATCTATCAGATATATGCATGCGCGGAGGGTCGGATTGTATGTGAGGTTCTAATTCGGGTTCTTTTAAGTTTTTAAGGGTCCTAGGAGTTCCTTGGGACTCAGTGTTGGCAGCTTCCATTAATTGCATACTCCCTCCCGGTAATAATCCGCTGCTATCACCTATCTGCCCACCTGTCACCGTACCAGGGCCTAAGGATAGACGGCGTTCTGTCCTATCTATTTCATCGGTGATTGCACTAACCGCTCGCACTAGGAAGGAAACAATCGTGGTGCGTGGGTTATCGGTTACAGATTTTTGCATCTTGCGTTTAACCATGGCGGCTTACCAGGGGGTATCTGAAGGTGGAATACTAGCAGGTATGATCTATAGTGCAAACACTCTAAAGTATGATATACAAGGAAGGGGGTACAAAGTGCTAAGTGCAAAAGGTGCAAGATACTGTGCTAAGTGCAAAATGCTGAGTTCAAAGTGCTTGAAAAAAGGAAAATGTTGTAAAATCGCACAAATATTAAAATGGAACCGAGCCCTTTAAATTGTTCTTTTAAAAAAAATATGTTACATTAAAAAAGAGTACAATGATTAGGACAAGTCAGTTCAAAGTCAGGTATGAGTTGGGTATGGGTTAAAAGCTCTCACCGCTTTCCAGTTGCTCACTTAAGGTCCACACCTTGTTGTCGGCAGAGGCGTCCCTGTGTTTTGCCAGGACCCACGACAAAACTGAAAACTAAAACAGGGGCAAAAGATATAAAAAGCCCCGAAATCAAAGGACCAAGAGGGGTGGCCCAGCCTGGCCTTGTTCGGCCGCGGAAGGGCGCAGACGGGCCCGCCCGCGTGCGTCCCGCGTTGCGGGAGTGCCGCCGTGCCTTTACAGCGTCAGTTGTGTCGCCCCGCCCCATTCCAGGAAGCGGGTTGAGTCGGGGGACCGAGTCCCACCCCAGCGATGGCGGCGATGTTTGGAGGCTGGCAGGCAAGGCAGAAGAAGGAAAGAGTAAGGGCAGCGCCACAGGTAGGTGTTGCGGCTTTCCCTCTGCCCCAGGAGAGTGTCCCGCGCTGCGGGAGTGCCGCCGCGCCTTTACTGCGTCAGTTGTGTTGCCCCGCCCCCTTCCAGGAAGCGCTTTGAGCCGGGGGACCGAGTCCCACCCCAGAGATGGCGGCAACATTTGGAGGCTGGCAGGCAAGGCAGAAGAAGGAAAGAGTAAGGGCAGCGCCACAGGTAGGTGTTGCGGCTTTCCCTCTGCCCCAGGAGAGTGACCCGCGCTGTGGGAGTGCCGCCGTGTGGATTTTTGTATTAGGAATTGTTTCTTTTATAGAGGTGTAGGAGGGTCACATCTCTGGTTCGTTGCACCGCTATAAATTCCTTTTTTACTCTCACTACTCTTTGCTGACGAGTGTAGGACCTGTGTGCCTTGACCCTTCTTCTTCTTTGACAGTCTCAGCAAACACACACTGCTCATTTACAACAAATCAACTCTAACCACATTTCAATGTCTCAACAACTACTACAAAACCCCACAAACCACATCTATACACCCTTCTACCCTTACTGCCACACAATGGCACCTTCACTCTCATACAAATCACCACTCTGTCCTATACCACTATCAAATCCACACATCACCAACACAACACAAACCAAAATTATACATAACCTTAATTCCTTCAAACACACACTCCCTGTTCTTACAACACACCAGCTCTACCCTCTACTAACTCCTAACAGACACCTGTCCATCACAACCAACTCTATACTCAACCCTCTCTCAGATCTACCAACAACACCCTCCTCTTTTCACCAAAAACACACAACCAAACATTCCTTACACTCCACTCCACCACAAATACTACCTCTTTCTGCTACCAAATCTAATACAAACACTCATAACCCCTGTCCATCTCCTCTCACACACCACACATACTCTCTTCCAACGCACAGCACCACCCCCTTTAACATTCAATTTCCACTCACCAACAGTACTTTACATTCAAATCCTTCACAGAAATTCACTACATCCATATCTCATCTCACTACTCCACAAAAACAAAACATAACACACAAACCAGCACATCAAAAACTCTCTCTCTCAAACACACACACACACTATTTCATACTACATTCTGTCACAAAATGGAAAGAAACACCCACTCCCACCCTCATACCTACACAAATACAGATTCTAAACCAACTTTACTCCCAAATACTCCCCAACACAACACTAATTTACCAGCCTCTCTTCCATTGAACAATTAAGAACCTTAAAATATAACCCAATTGCTCCACCACCACCCCAACCCATTCACCTTCCACCCCAAACAAATGCAAATAAAATAAACAACATACCATTCTTCACAACTTTGTATCTCTTTGTCTATTACACAACAAGACTACAAAAACAACACAGCCCACTAACTCACTCTCAACCACCATCTGCACACACAGACCCAACAAAATGCCTTCTAAGCCAGCTGGAAGAGGATTACAATATTGACAAACAACATTATTGCTATCTTGATACAGATAATACCAACAATAATAATACACCTGCTACTAGGTCAAAGAACATTACTCACTCTTTTAGAAAACAAGGTCACACCACCACCAAAACACGGGAAACTAGCATTACAACGCAGTCATTACAACGCACTACATTTACAATGCAGTCATTACAACGCAACTGCCTTTACATCGCATGCCATTACAACGCATCCATTACAACGCATGTCACTACAACGCATGCCATTACAACGCATGTCACTACAACGCATGCCATTACAACGCATTACCCCTACACTATCCAACACTTACCCTACTGTTGCACTCACTGGAGTGGGAATAGTAATTTTTACCCCTACACTATCCAACACTTACCCTACTGTTGCACTCACTGGAGTGGGAATAGTAAGTTTTACCACTACACTATCCAACACTGACCCTACTGTTGCACCCACTGGAGTGGGAATAGTAATTTTTACCCCTACACTATCCAACACTTACCCTACTGTTGCCCTAAAAGTATTATGCGTTGTAATGGTATGCATTGTAGTGGTATGCGTTGTAATGGAATGCGTTGTAAATGTAGTTTCTAAAATTGCGTTGTGATGGCATGCGTTGTAAAATCATGCGTTGTAATGGATGTTGCGATGTAAAAACCGCGTTGTAAAGGCATGCGTTGTAAATGTTTGCGTTGTAACGTGTCCTATTCCCAAAACACAATCTGTAGACTGCCTACTTATAAATGCTCGATCACTCTTTAAAAACAAACACCACATCTACAATCTACATACTGACACACAACTTGACTTACTCTTCATAACTCAATCATGGTTGGGAGATGACATGGCTCCAGTATTGCATTAAGCTGTTCCTCCAGGCTATCAAACTGTCACACAAAATCGCATAGGCAAAAGAGGAGGCGGACTAGCTGTTTCTAGACACAGTTTCAAACCTTATGACTCTTCACTCCAACCTATGCATCCTTGGTGGCCTAAACATATGGTTTGACAAACCCAATAAGCCCCATCCAAGAACTATCATCAGTGGCCTAGACACACTGAACCTACATCAGATCATTCACACACATCGCTGGACACATCCTAGATGTCATTTTTGCAAATCCAGAACTAGTTACCTTTCAAAGAATTACTCCAGCCACATGGTTTGACTACCATCTGGTAGCTTTCCAACACTACACATCACAAATCAACTTAAGGCAACCTTACCTGAAACCACATATCGACCGTGGAACAAACTCAATTTTGAATACTTAGAAATACAACTAACATTCAACACAGATCTAGACACAATAAATTCAGTTCAAAAACTCTATCAGTGGCTCTAGGAAGCTTTTGATATCCTAATACCACTACAAATAGCAAAACAGGACAAAAGAAAACAAGCTCCTTGGATGAATGCAGAACTAAAAAAGATAAAACAACAAATTGCAAAGCTGCAATGCGCCTGCCTCTAAACAAATAACAATCAAGACAAACTTCACCTACTCAGACTTAACAGAATATACAAGGCCACAATCAAAAAAGCTTAAAAAAGGTACTATTCAAAGAGAATTCAAAATGCTAAATGTGCAAATAATGTTTTTTATAAAATTCTCACAGAAGTCCGTAAATCTAAATGCACAGAAGGAACTCATTCCATTTCTCAAGAATTTACTGACAAACTGGCAAATCATTACACAACCAAAGCAGACATGTTGGACTCCTATTTAAAACAAAGGAAAACCATCAGCACTTACCCATTTATAACAAACCCCTCCAAAGGTAGGCTAACCCAGCCTCTACATTTCTTTAAACAACTATCAGAAACTGAATTTATGTATCTTGTCAAACCAAGCAGGCTAGCCGGCTGCCCTTCTGGCCCTTGTCCACCAGAAATCTTCAAGAACGTTCTTTTAACTTCCTCTGCTGCCACACCAGTCAGAACAATCATCAATAATTCTTTAATTACAGGAGTCTTTCCAGAAGACTTAAAAAAGGCGTACATACGTCCATTATTGAAGAAAACAAAACTCAGCCCACATGACCCAAACAACTACAGACCGATATAGATGGACCTTTCCAGGGCAAACTGATAGACACAGCAGCATTCACCCAGATGTCACAATTCGTCGAAGACGACTCCAACCTTTCAGACTTCCAGACAGAATTCCATCCAGTAAGAGGCAAAGAAGTTGCCCTCAATGCCATCTGGGATGACCTTAAATATACAGTAGACCAGAACTGGGTTGCTGAACTACTTCTCTTGGACCTTTCAGCTGCCTTCGACACAGTTCATCATGACACTCTAATCCAAACACTCTACGAAGCCAGCATAGAGGGGACTGCTCTCAACTTGATCACACCCTACTTTCAAAACCGAACAAATGGCATCCATACCCCCCTTTCTCATCCAAACTGTACTATACAAAAGTAGGGGTCCCTCAAGGCTCTATTATCTCACCCATGCTTTTCAACATCTAATGAAGTCATTACCTGCAATGATCAATTAATTTCAGCTCACATGCTATAACTATGCAGATGACACACAAATACTTAAACTGGAAAGCCCTAGAGACACTGGACATTTTCAGTTGCCTCAGAGCCATTGATCAGTGGATGACATGGAGTATGACGTGCAGGTGGGGGGGGGGGCAAGGGGTCCCGGGGGAGGGGTGGGTCACACGGGGGGGTTAATTTAATAATACAAAAATATATATAATTAAACTTACTTTTCCGTCGGCTGGGTCCCTCGTCTTCCTCTGCTCCTGCTCTCCTGCCTCTCGCAGGAACAGGAAGCAGGAGCAGGCAGCCAGCCTCTCTCCCATTAGCCAATCACAACGCTGCAAGCAGCGTTGTGATTGGTCGGGACGCTGCCCAGCCAGGGGCTTATGGGGAGGCCATTTTCTCTATGTAGGCTGCATTGCAGCCTGCATGGAGAAGGGCAGAGTGCGCATGACTGGTTTGGGCGGCCCCAGGGGGCCGACCAAACAGTCTTTGCGCACTTGGGAGTGGGCAGGCACGCCACTCCTCCCCTGCTCCCAGAGCAGCCCCACCCACCCACCCGCAACCAAAAATAAAATGGTAATAACTGAAAGTTATTACGATTTTATGTTTCTGCTTCTCGCACTGCAAGAAAGCAGTGGGGCGACGCTCCTCCGCCCTGGTGGAGGGGCCGCCCCTGACTAAAATTGAATGCGTCCAAAACTGGAATACTCACATGTGGCGATTGGCAAAATGATGTCCCACTCTGCGATTTGGGACAACCTCCTAAAGTATTCAAGGAAGGAAGAAACCTTGGAATTACCATGGACTCCAAGCTATTAATGAATGCCCAAGTGGATAAGATAACAAGATCAAGCTTCATAACTATGAAATCTCTGCGAAACATCTTCCCCCACCTTGGATTTCCACACAAGGTCCAAGCTACTATCTCTTTTGTACCGTCTAAATTTGATTACAACAATTGCCTCTACTATGGATCGTCTTTATCAACTATGAAAAGACTACAGCGAATTTAGAACCCTGCTGCAAGACCAATCCTACATTTAAAGCCAGCAGCCCACATCTCCCCTGCCTTGAGGGCCCTAAATTGGTTACCGGTTGCCAGAAGATCTATTTTTAAGCTGCTTAGTTTCACCCACAAAGCAATACATAGAACAGGACCACTTTTCCTCAGGAATAAAATCACCAAATACTTACAACAAAGAAACATCCGCTCCTGAATGGCAGCTTGCCTCAAAACCCCAGCATACAAGAAAAAAACGTGGATGGTACATCTTTCTATGTTCAAGCAGCCAAACTATGGAATTTACTACCCCCAAACATAAGATCCACGGATTTGTAAGAAAAGAAGTGCCGGTGCCGAAAATGTTGCCAAGGAGGCCACAGCCCACTTCTACCTCCGGTGTGCCCAACTTTCAACACCAGCACTGCCTCAGCCTCTATCCTGTAACCATGCTCTGCTGTCTGTCCCATAAGTCATGCGTTTTACTTCTTTACCTACACTGACAGATGAGTGCAAAAACAAAATGTACTACAACTGAAAATGCACATTTTGAACATATTAATCAGTGCTTTCTGAATGGGTTTGTTGCGGATCAGGCGTCTGCTCGAGCACAGTAGGTCATGTCACTGCTAGTGCTGCCTGTAATTAGTTTGGTCCAGTTATGACTATAGCATCGGCATCCACTGCTCAGCTTTCTGTCACCCTGCCTGCTACAGCACAAGCACTGTCCCCAGCCGTAATGCTGCCAATGCCTGTGAGACTTGAGGATGGCTGTTTTGCCTACTGGGCTCACGCACACTCAGCAATTAGCATGCTGGGAGGCAGCGTGCCGAAACTGCAGGTGACTCCATAGCACACAAAAGTTGCGGTGGGCCACAGCCGCAACGAGCACTTTGAGGATAGTAGCAATGCAGGGCTGTAGGCCATACTACTCTGGCTATGCAGCAAGTGAAAAGTCATTTACACTCGTTTATTCTTTCACTCGTTTATTCTTCCTCACAAGCCCTCACTCCCAAGTTCGAACTGCGCTCTTGCAGCTTCCTTGCCTTAACTCGGTCATAAGCCAGCCCCCACTACAATTATCCAATGGGAGGATTAGGCTCAGGCAGTGGAGGGTGCAGCAGGCTCCGGGAATAGAATACAAGCCATTCGTTAATGATGACTTCTTGGATTCATGACAGGTGTGATGATATCATCACTAACGTGGTGGTGGACAGACGTATGCCTGCCTATGAAAACATACCAGCCCGTCACCATGCACGGTATGTTGTTCTTTTTATTTTGAAGTTGGGCAATTAATATTGAGACCACCACCTGCAGGGTCAGAAATCGTAGCCCCGGCCCTGTGAAAGAAGTGCCGGTGCTGAGCACCGGCTCAAATTAAGTACTGACTATCTTACCTTCAGAAGACTACTAAAGAGCTGGATCTTTCCTACATGACCACAATACTAAAAAAACAAATGTACAGCATATGAATGTGTATACAAACATGTATAATTTGATTATATGTATTTAGATATGTGCATTTCTTTGTGCAAATAAATATATACTACTTATGGTTTAAAAATATATAGATATTTTTTAAGGTCTGCTTAACAAATGTATATATTACTTATGGTTAAAATATATATATTATTTTATGCTTAACATGTATATGGGTCACTGCATAGATTACATATACGTTACTTGATTATTTGCTTGTGGGTCTCTTGTTCATTTTACTTCATCTACCACAATATGTGATAAGTTATGAAAGTTATTTGATTATAAGTTTATGGGTCACTGTTTTATTTTATCTATCACAATGTGTAAATATGATCATAACAATAGTATTTTTCACTATTGAAATATTGGGGTAAATATAAACTATAAACAGAAATAAATATAAATAAACAAATTTAAAAAACATAAAATATCCAGCAAAATAAAACAAATAATTGAAAACAACACATAAATAAATTAGCTTTATGTACAGCAACACTTGAAAGTCAGAGTTCCTAACTATTTATCCATACATGTACATATGGGTCTTTATATAATACAACTTTTCTCTTTAATATTTTCCATATGCATGTACACATTTCTATGTAGTTATGTATCTATATATTTATTACTTTAATCCTACTGTAGAAAAATAAATACCCTGAACTCTCTCCAATCCAGTACTCTGTCTCATCCTATACCTCTTTCAATATATCCTCTAACTCCACTCTCTGACTTTTCGCAAACCTCATTGCACTACTATGATCTCCCTAATAACCCTTTCTGGACTCTTTTCTCCTTTGACTCATCCCAAACCTTTTACTACTATGATCTCCCAAATAGCACTTTCTAGACTCTCACTTTCTCTATCCCTCCTTTATCCTATTCTATCCAATTAACAGACTCACATGTCCACCACTCGGTAGGTAGTAAGCGCTATATAAATACAATTACAATGTGGAAAACGTTGAACTTTCAAGATGTTGACGTGGAATATCACCTTAGTGAGAATGGGGTCAGAAATCGCATATTTGCTCATGCATTCACCTAGACATTCCCCTCAGTGAGTTAAGTACCGGTCCTAGAGATCTATCTCTAACCTGCATGCCACTGACGCTTTAACTATACTTGTTCTCTGACCGATGAAAACCTGTACTAGCCTGCTCAGCTGGATCTCTTCTACTGGGTGTAAAAGATTGTATTTGCTGCCTTCTGTGAGAGTGGGAAGCTTGCTTTGCTTCTGAAATCATCTACCAATTCTGTGAGGAAGCAAAATTTGCACAGCTGATGTCTGATTTGTATGTGTCCTGCGATGGGAAAAGCTTGCACTATGCTGCCTTACCTATATTTGTCCTCTGAAGGAGGAAATCGTGCACTATTGTTGCCCAAGGTGCACCTGTTCTATGATGAAGGGATGTTTCTACTGCTGAATGAAGGTGTTTCCACTGCTTATTATGAAAAAAGTATACATATATTTGCAGTTTTATATAGTGCAAACCCGACCCGTAGGTATCAGAGCACTTTATATGACCACCAGTTACATTACACAAGGACACATTCAGCAGGGGGAGAATCAATGGTGAGCCGACACAAGTCTGGATTCCCAGTTCCACAGCTCTGGCTCTTATGATATATATATATATATTCAAATACCAATTTCCTCGCTATCGCAGATATAATCCAGCACTCCGAAGGGATCAGTCTACTCCAATTTTATTTGAACGATGGCATCCACGCGTTTCGGCTGTCAACGCAGCCTTGTTCACGATGCATAGTGCTATTTTTTTAAACTTTAAATACACTTCTAATAAAACATAGACATTGACAAAGGACATTCCCAAATGCACATCTAAGCCTCATTTTTCACAATAAAAGTAGGCGCCATCTTGGAGTTGGTTTTTACCATTGCATTTCAATTGATTTCTATGCAAGTGAATCAAATAAAAGCATTTTATCCAACTTTTTACAATGTATAATTATCACTGCTCATAAAGATTCAAAAACGTAAATAAATACATTTAAAAAGTCTTTTTGGTTTCTAAAAATGCTTCTTACTCCACTTTTATACCCTCTCTTTATATACGCCAACTAAAAATTTTAGTACATTTCATTCAAATGTGATAATGGCTTAGTTAAAGTGCCAAGTGCTACAGTACCAATCTAAAGTGCTAGTGCCTATATATTTTTTCTTTTTTTTCCTTTTATACATAAAACTAATCATACCTCCCTATTAAAATAAATATGTTTATTTCACATAATAGCAACCTTATCTTTCTGTATATTTCAACTCGTATACTTTCAATTTCATTTGCTTTGTTTTTTAAAAACAACGGAAGGTAAAAAAGTGATAATACATAATAAATATTTATAAAGTGCTAGTGCTTTTTTTAAAGTGCTAAGTAATAAAGTGCATGTGTCCCTTGTCCTTCTCCTCCATATCTAATTAATATAGTTTAAAAAAACAGTTCTTATGAGTGCACAGCTATACTTCACAATTTCTTCAGTTTTTTCAATTTTTCCTCTCTCACAGGCATGTAAATAAGTCTTCATCAATATTGAGCCCATTGGGCTCTCTACTATCATATTCAAGTATGAAACAGGTCTCCAATTTCCGAAGCTCTCTCTCTCTGTTGCCTCCCCTTCGTTTTCTAGGGATTTCTGCTAGGCAACTATATTTCATCAAATTTGGATCACTTTGATGTACTTTTTCGAAATGCCTGCCAACAGGGTAGCTTCTATCTCCGTTTATTATTGCTCGTCTATGTTGCAGGATTCTCTGATGTACGAGTAAAGAAGTACTCCCTATATAGATCTTATCACATGGACACTGCAATCTATACACTACAAAACTAGATTTGCAGGTCAGATGGCCTCTCACTTTGAAAGTTTTATTAAAAGGAGTTTTAAAATCAATGATGTTCTCACCATGCTGACAGGCTTTGCATTTAAAACATTTCCTAAAACCATCTTTAATCGATAACCAAGATTTTCTTCTTCTTACCTCCCGGTACTCACTATTTACTAAGTGGTCCCTGAGGGATTTTGATTTTCTATAGGTTATCTCCGGATTTTTTCTACTCTCAGGGCCTAGTACTGGGTCCCCCTTAATCAAATACCAATGTTTTCTCAAAATTGCTTGTACCTCATTGTGTCTACTGTTGTATGTTGTTATAAATCTATGGGATTTAGTATCGACTTCCTGTTTTCTTCTTTTACATGTGCCAGATGGGTCAAAGAGTATCCTATCTCTATCTAATTTCCTAGCTTTCTCAGAAGCTTTTTGTATTACTTCTTGAGGATATCCTCTTTGGAGAAGGCGATCAATCATCTCTCTCTCTACTCTCCCATACTCTTCCAGGTTACTACAGGTTCTTCTTGCCCTATAAAATTCTCTGAAGGGTATACTTCGGATCAGGGGGGCGGGGTGGGCACTCCCCGCATGTAAAATGGTGTTGCCTGCCGTAGGCTTACGAAAGATAGTAGTTTCTAGCCTATCCCCTTTGGCGGTAACCCGTACATCTAGGAAGTCAATACACACTTTACTATATTGACCCACAAATTTAAGATTCAGGTCATTCTTATTCAGATCATTGATGAACGTGTCGATGTTATCCTCTGTGCCCTGCCACAGCACAAACGCGTCATCAATGAACATGACCCACAACAATACCTTTGGTATCCAATACCAAAGGTATTGTTGTGGGTCATGTTCATTGTTGACGCGTTTGTGCTGTGGCAGGGCACAGAGGATAACATCGACACGTTCATCAATGATCTGAATAAGAATGACCTGAATCTTAAATTCAGGTCAGCACCTGCTCCTCTCACCAGCCTAGATGTAAATTGGCATAACTGGGGGAGAAGCAGGTGCCCATAGCTGTTCCTTGCTCCTGCTGGTATAAATCTGCTACGAACATAAAAATATTTTTAGTTAGGCACCATTCTATCATCTCCATGATCATTCTATTCTGGTGCACAAATCTCATTGGTCGTTTTTCTAGGAAATACTCTGTGGCCCTCATTCCATCTGCATGTCTTATGCTGGTATATAATTATGTAATATCTAACGTGAGTAACAACAAGTCACTGTCCCATTGTACATCATAAATAATTTTAAAAAAATCTATTGAGTCTTTGATGTATGAAGATAACGTTCTTGTAATGGGATTAAAAAAATAATCAATATATCGAGAAACATTCTCAAACAGACTACCACAGGAAGAAATAATCGGTCTCCTGGTGGATTTCTAGTGTCCTTGTGCACTTTGGGTAGCATATAGAATACTGGGACAATGGGATTTTCCTGCTTTATGAATTTAAATTCGTCCCAACTTAGTAGATCTTGTTCTTTCCAATTTTCTAACTTCTCATAAAATTGGTCCTTGACTGTTTCGTATTCTATTTTAGTCACTCTTTTATAGCATTGTCGATTATTCAGTTTTTTCAATGCTTCTTTACAGTAAAGGTCACGGCCCTAAAGTACTATGTTACCCCCCTTATCTGAGGGCTTCACCAGCGGACCATCCTCATTCTTTAGTTTTGATATTACTTTCTGTATTTGCATTTCCTTGGGATCCAGCTTTTTCTTTTGTTTTCCCATTTTGTAATATAACTGTTTCAAATCTGTTGTTACATTCTCAGAAAAGATGTCCAAGTTGTCTCTCATAGTTTGCGGAATATATCTTGACCGTGGATGAAAAGGTGTACGATCACTTCCTTGTAATTGAAAAGTGAGAGGATTGGGGTTCTCAGTCTCTATTTGATTCTCAGCAATTGAGGGTACATGTACATTTCCTTCATTTTGTAGAGCCCACAGTTCCTCCAATGTTGGCAGGTCCTGCACCATTAGAGTATTTTGCCCATCTGGGGTCACTTCATGTTGAGGTAATACTGGAGCTTTATTGAGATTTTTATGTAGTTTAGATAATTTCATTTTACGGACAAATCTGTACACATCCATTCTACATTCCGCGTAGTTAAAATAATTTCTTTTGCAATACGAGAGGCCCAGTTCCAAAACTGATCTTTCTTCCTCAGTTAACACTGTATTGCTTAGATTAATCACGGTATTGTTGGTAACTACTTTTTGGATAATTGTCTCGTGTTGGAGCGCATTGATCTGTTTGTTACTCCGCCTGCTGCTCCTTCGGTAACCTTCTCCTCCTCTTCTCTGTTTCCTCTTCCTCGTGCTCCCCATCCTCCTCTTTTCCCCCAACCTCTCATTATTTGATGGTCCGTTTTCTGGTCTAATTGTAAAAAACGGAACTCATCCGTTACATTGTCTTGTATTTGATACACTTCTTCCACTGGGTTCTTCCTGTTCCACCTCGGATCCCGTATCAGAGCTCACTTCGCTATGATATGCATATATATATATATATATATATATATATATATATATATATATATATATATATATATATATATATTAATCTATCCGCCACACATCGGATACATCCAGGAACGGACACAGACCCAGGTTGGTGCTTCTTGGTTACTTTATATTTCCCTTGTCGCCATAACGCGTTTCGGCTCGTCCGAGCCTTGATCATATATATATATCCAAAAACGTGTCCCCAAACAATCCACAATTCTATGGACAAAGGGTACGGACTCCAATTTCGTGCAACAAACTCCGTTTATTCCAAATGTCAACCGCTCCAGCTCGCCATTACGCGTTTCGGTCACTAACGTGACCTTGATCACATAAGGGAGCACTGCCAATGCAGAGCTTAAATTCGCAGTGTCGTCATATCACACGACATGAGTCAACAATATACATGGAAAACAGACTAAGCATATAGTTAATGTTTTTGGTGTCGTGCGGTACATGCAACTATTACCAACTATAATAACTTGATGCTTTTCTATATATATGTAAAGTTATTCTAATATATTCTATAATTGCCTTCATTATGTGTACATAGAAGTTAGCGTATATCACAATTTGTATTACAAGTCATTCTGTAAATAAATATACGAATAAATATACATATAAATATGCACATCAATATAAATAAAGATCTTTAACCAACAGATATAAGGCAAATTTAGTGATGCATTACTTATATACACATATATAAATATATAAATAAATATATAAATGAATATTTAAATAAATATTTCATAAAAAGCTCTTTCATATTATTTATAAATGAGCTCATGACCCTGCCTCCATGGGGACTCCTGTATTATATCTGCATAGTGCATGTTTTCAGTGTCATATCCAATCTCTACAGAGAGTGTTTATGAGACATCTGCTCTCCAGTTGGGTTTGAGTAAAATTGCTTCCTGGATGCAGGCCAATTTTCTCAGACTCAATGGAGAGAAAACAGAGGTTCTGATTCTGGGGAGGAATAAGGATCTTTGGGGTCCCCAACATTGGCCTATTGAAATGGGTGCTCTCCCTCAGCCCTCTTGCCAAGTTCGCAACTTAGGCTTCATCATTGATGATTTATTATCTATAAGACAGCAAGCTGTGAAGGTGGCTGCAACCTGTTTCACTATTCTAAAATGGCTTAAAAAGATTATTTTGGATGCTGCCCAGTCTTACCCAGAGAACCGTGGTCCAGGCTCTTGTCACCTCGAGACTGACTACGGCAACATTCTTTATCTAAGGACTAACAAGGATGTGACACGCAAGCTTCAGGTGGTGCAGAATTCTGCCGGCAGACTGATTTGTCAGGTTCCCAGAGCTGCCTCTATCTCTGGCTCTCTGCGTGATCTTCATTGGCTCAGGGTAGAAAACCGAATCAAGTTCAAAGCCCTGAGCTACATGTTTAAAATCAAGTCTGGAGTGCCCCCCCAATACCTGCAAGCTCTGGTCCACCCTTATTTGCCTCCACGCTCCCTCCGCTCTGCCACCCAGGACAAGTTCTCGGTCCCTAGAATTAGACTGTCACGCATGGGCGGTCGATCTTTTGCCTATTTAGGTCCCTCCTTATGGAACTCTCTCCCCGTGCCGCTCCGCAACGAAACTGTCTACGAGAACTTTCGTAAAGGCCTAAAAACCTGGTTATTTAATCAATAATCTCTCCCCTCCTTCTGTTCCTTTCAGGCTGGCGCCGGGAAACCCTTTTTGGGTAGCTGTTGTGCCTTATAAATCAAAATTAACATAACATAACATGGCTTATATATCCATCACTTAAATTCATTAATGTTATGTTGGCATCGTAATACATATGTGCCCTGTAATTATTCTTATGTCAGCATAAATGCTTGGCAAATACTGGAATATTTATATATATAATAATCCTTACCGTGTAAGATAAATACATATATTAGAACACATCATTATCACCCACTAATAAAGTGCTTCAGCGCTAAATGTAACTTAAAATGCTAAGTGCTTTATAATATAAAGTGCCTGTCTTAATCTAAAACTAAACTAAAAAAAAAACTTTAAAAAACTCATGTATCTGCAAGTTGAACAACGAATTCAAGAACTCAAAAAATACTACAGCCCTTATATTGTATGCAGAGATACATTCCTCTAATTCAAAATATTTACTACTAATATTACTAGATTTGCGCTAACCATCAAGATACATCATAGCTCTTATGTAAGACCTTCAGGGAGGAAAGTGGTATAAGCCTATACCTACTTAGACATGTGCAAATGTACATAAATACAAGAATGAAGAATTCTCAGCGTTAGTCTAGGTAAGTTCACACATACCTTCATTAAATATGTTCATGATTTTGACTTAAAATCATTCATAAATAATCAAAAACGTCATAAAACCTTTATTCTTAAGATCATTTATAGGAAAATTATACAACAGATTCCATATATATATATAGCAAATAAATATGTTATAAAATAATCATAAATATCCTATAAAAGCCTATAAAATCCTATAAAATCCTACAAAAGTCATGACAAGCCTCATGGTTCATAATCCGGCAGATTTTTTCTCTCATATGTATACATCAATGCATAGTGATTACAGGAAATTATACATCTCATTACTGTTGTTCAAACACTGTGGATATTTGGAGTCTAATTCTAAAATCATTCTAGACTCCAATCTCCTCAACAGCCTCTCTCTATTCCCCCCTCGCCTAAGGGGGGGGGGGGGTACAGAGACAATTACATAGTATGTGAGAGAGTCAAGGTTATTGTGATGTGTGCTTTTGACATGCCTCGCCACTGGATACGTCTGGTCTGAGTTGACTATCGCTCGCAGATGCTGAAGGATTCGTACATGCACCAACGTAGCGTAAGGCACAGGTGCATGTAAGCACATAAACTGCATAGTCTGTGCGGCAGTTATAATTCTCTTTCAGCTGGATAGGCTCTGTACTGAAAGGAGTCATGTATTCCGTGGTATTAATACCAAATTTACAGGCTCTACACTATTTACATTTAAAAAAACCTTTCTTAGGTTTTAACCATGTAGTGACTGTTGCAATTTCCGGACTGTTTTTCACCAAGGTAGATCTCATTGAGGGTGCCCTCCTAAATGTAAGTGTGGGTTTATTAGGAAGTTTTTGTGCCATTATTGTGTCTGTTAATATGATTGGCCAGTTCCTATTTATAATGCTCCCGACTTTATTTTCTTGCCTACTATACGTAGTTATTAATCTGACAGTATTCTAGTTGTCATTCTTACTTTGTGAGTTGATGAAAGGTACCAAAACTGAGTTGTTACTATCTGGCACCTTATTGGTGACAACTCTCTCTACTGCTTGAGCAAGTATGTTTTGACTATAACCTCGTTATCTAAATCTGGCTATCATTTCATTTTGACATTTAGTTAGTTCTTCCTCAGTACTGCATATTCTTTTCAATCTTAATAATTCCCCGTAAGGTATACTTTGTATGAGATGCCTTGGGTGGAAACTCTTTGCATGAAGCGTTGAGTTCCCTGCAGTTATTTTACGATGAAGTGTGGTTTCTAGTTTCTGTTCAGCCACATATACAGTAACATCTAGGAAATCCACAGAAATTGCATTTATATTGGCTGTAAATTCAAGATTAAATTCATTTTCATTGATGGTTCCCACAAATTCCTTTGCACTCTCCACATCACTATGCCAAATTACAAAAATATCATCTATGAACCTCATCCATTGTATTACATGTTTCTTCATTAAGGCAGAATGTTTACTCCAGAGGACCTGCTCCTCCCACCAGCCAACATGTAAACATGTATAGCTGGGGGAGAAGCAGACCCCCATCGCTACACCTCTAATCTGTCTAAATAATTCTTTACCAAAAAGAAAGAAGTTATTGAACAGACACCAAATTATTAAGCCTAATAACATCTGGTTATGTTTCAACAAACCAATCGGTCTCATGTTTAAAAAGTGCTGTATTGCATTTAGACCCACTGAATGATCTATGCTCGTATAGAGCGAGGTGATGTCTAATGTCATTAGAATATATTCTTCATTCCATGTTGTACCTTGTAGTTTATTTATGAAATCCCCTGTACCTCTAATATAAGAAGGCAGTGCTTGCATCAAATCTTGCAGAAAAAAATCTACATATTGAGATATGCTTTCAGATACACTATTCTTAGCAGAAAGTATTGATCTTCCTGGTACAGGGAGAATCTCTTTGTGAATCTTTGGTAATAAATACATTATAGGCAAAGTGGGATACTCTTCATGCAGGAAATTAAATTCTTCTTTGGTAATCAAACCCTCTCTTTTCCATTGCAGCAAGTCTTTCTTTAGTTTTTCCTTAGCAGTAGTATCATTTTTATTGTTTGTCCGTTCATAACATGAGTCATCATTGAGTTGTCTTAAAGCTTCTGCCATGTATTGTTCCTTAGGCCAGATGACAAAGTTACCTCCTTTGTCAGATTTGTTAATAATTATGTTTTTATTTTCCCTTAATTTTTTCATTAGTTTGTCATATTGCTTTTGACTGCACTCATATTTCTTAACTTGTTTTTTGCTCTTAATGTACAGTTTTTTTAAATCATAGATAACACAATCATGAAAGATATCTATGGCATCTCTTGGCATCATCGGACAAAAGGTTGATTTAGGCTTAAATGGGCTGTGCGCAGTCTTAGCTGTGTTTACTCCAAAGTCCTGTAGTCTTGTTTGTGTGGAGTTACTTTCTTCATTGACTGCTAATGTACCAGATTCACTTGCTAAGTCATACAGTCAATAGTAGATTTGCATCTGATCCTTGTAACTCTGCACTTTGGGTATCACTTTCAGATTGCCCCCCAGTTTTGCGTTGTAAACCTTCTTTTATTGTAAAGAATTTGTTAAGTTTTAACTTTCTAATGAATTAAAAAATGTCCACTCTAGTTTGTCCATAATTAAAGTCACTTACAGGGCAAAATGACAGTCCAAGTGAGAGAATCTGGATTTCCTCATTAGTGAGTATGACTTCAGACATGTTGATCACAGTATTTTTATTCTCCATTATTATTTCCTCCATTGTTGCCTTTTGTTTTTTGGTTTTCCTACATTGCCTTCTTTCTCTTCTCCTTTTATTTCTCCTTTTCCTTGCACTCTTGGAGGGTTTCGTGGCCTTAAAGTTTGTCTTCTGTCCAAACTTAAAAAATCTAATTCCTCAGCCAACGTAAGTCTCCCTTTGTCACTATTGGCTCCCGTCATCCGTTCTCCTCCATCATCCGATTCCGCTTCACTTGTCAGGGAATTCTGGTCTGAGGTTGATGCTGATTCATTGGTCTCACTAAAAACTGCACTCTGGACATTTGCTCCTGCTGGGGTTGTTTTAGCAAAACGTTGCCGCTTCACATTATCAAACTTGCGTGCAAATGTAAAAATCTGCCCTGTTTCATAGTCAATACGGTCACGATTAAATTTAAAAGCTTTTCTTATTTTGATGGTGTCCTCATGTTTTTTTAAACGCCCTTTTATTTCATTTCTCATTTTGGTAATGTATTCATGATTATCACATTTGTCTAAATCCATATTTAATTTGTCAATTTCTTTGGTCAATTCCTCCCGGTCAATTTGTGCATATTTTATTAAAATTTTCACAATATAATATTCGAGCACCAAATAAAGGACATAACCTTACCAACACTAGTGAACTCGTAACTAGGAGACTGTAGGTAGGTAAGTTTCATCATCCTATATGAAGAATGAATACTCCTTTGTGAGATATCATGAAGGTTGCAATGAGAGAACAAGTTGGCATTGTACTATTTGTGAAAAGAAGGCTGACACCAAGTAAAGAGAGAACACTGGGTTTTGATTGGTTCTTGCCCGGTGGGAACCTGACAAATGTATAATTTGGATGGAACTTATGTTTAACTGTGTAAAGCTTGCTAGTTAGATCACTTGGCCTGTCCACCTTTGCAGCCGGATGTCCTTTTCCTTCTCCTAAGACCAATGCTCAGTGCTCCATATTTTTCTGTTTTTAGAAATACTCTTGAGAGCAACCATATTCCTCCTCATCCTAATTGGAACCTTTATTTGATTCTTCTCTTGATGCTATGTTTGCTGACATATGCTGCTTCTGAATTTCCCGAACCTGCCCACAATCTTAGCTTAGCATTAGGGAGTTTCCTTTATGGAAACAAGACTTTGCCTTGATTTGCATATGTTGCCTTTAATAATACAATATTTGCATTACTAATTGAATTACTCAGATTATATTCATGTATGCTTTAGCCAGGTGAATTTCGATTTCTACATGCATGATTGATTTGATTGGAATTGGCTAGTAAACCCTTATGGTTTGCAACTTACTCCTCTCTGTTGTTACTGTGAGGCAAAAGCTTCACTGTTACTGCAATGTTAATGAACTTGTGATTTCAGCCTCAGTACAAGATCCATCCTTGTGGACATAGCGGAGTTAGCACTTTACAAGGACCGCCAACTAAAAGCCAAACTTCAACCAATCATCTTAGAAAGCAACGTCAAGGTCCTAGTCACAATTAGTTTTTTACTGATTCACGTTAACTGTGTTGTGCTTGACTTCTAACGTTTAGGCATAATGAAAAGTGAATGGCCCAATATTGCCCTTTTTACCCCGAGTAACATAGAATGGTTCACGGTGTTTGGGACAGTTTTATCCTTTTAAACAATTCCTAATTTTCTGAAGATGGGTTTTAAAAAGTCTAAATGTCCTATTTCCACATTAGCTGAGAGTGCCTTTTCCATTTCACACTACACCCTCTTTGCCCAGAAAGGGAAAAAGTCAAGTCATGTCTATGTAGAGAAGCTAATCTTGTTAATCACCACAACTACACCGCAAGCTCATGTGAACAGCAGTTCTCCATAGGCCTGTGGTCTACATGTAGCTGTTCCCAGTGGTACCCTAAAACAGTGGTTCTCAACCTTTTGACTTCACCAGACCCCACTGAATCACAAGTGAAAGTCAGGGACCCCTCAAGTGAAGGGTATATTTTGTACCTCAAAAATAATACACAAACAAGTACACACTATATGAATGTGCCATATCTACTTTCCTCTACAAATGCATGTATAAATATGTGGACAACTGAACCCTGTTATAAGACACAGGTCGTATTCACAAATCAATAGGTAATTATGGAAATACCAGCTCTCAACAGAAGTGACGTGACAGAAGTAGTAACTGGGTTGACACTGTCTTTGGACAGACACAGGGTAGCAACCGGGCGTAGTATGAACAATGCTGCTGACCCTGAAGGGTCTGTGTGTCAAAAAGACAGTCATTACATAAAAGCTAGAAGACCAGGTGCTCGTTATGCCAGAGTACATGCTGCTTACTGGGAAGTGGTACTCTGTCCATGGAAGTATTTCAGATCTGCTGAAAAATGCAGGCACGCCCCCCTTTTCAATAGAAGAGGAGTAGGTGCTTTAAGTCTGTAAGTTTCTGCCCCTGTAAAGCAGTGGATGGGAGAACATGCGGGCCTTATGAGCAGTCAACCTAAGGATACATGTATAGATCACTCTGTGGTAAGAATCCTAGCTCCCTAACTGTGCAGATGCATATGTTTTTCTAGAACACAATGAGCAATTCAAATGTGTTTTTAGTCAGAGGCTAGTTGCTGGTTCTAGTCACATTGTTTTTGGAGGCAAACAGTGACATTGCGCACCAGATTCCTTGTCCTGAATTATCAATCAGCTTCAGACTAAAAACATTTTTAAACTCAATATGATTTTTGTAAACATGTCTTTATTGATTTTATTAATACATTTATTGTTGAATCTGGCCCTTTTAACAGGGTCATCCCTAAACTTTTTGGCTTCCTCCTCTTATTTTTGTTGAATTCGTTTTTCTTGGCCTTAGAACTCTGTGCACTTTACCGCTGTTAACCAGTGCTAAAGTGCTTGTGATCTCTGCTTAAAACATGGTAAAATTTGCTTATACCCAATTGCCATATTTAATTTACTTGTAAGTCACTAGTAAAGTGACAATACCTGTGCCCAGGGCCAGGAAATTAAATGCTACTAGTGGGCCTGAAGCACTGGTTGTGCCACCCACTTAAGTAGCCCTTTAAACATATCTCAGGCCTGCCATTGCAGAGCCCGCTGTGTGCAGTTTTAAACTGCCATTTCGACCTGGTAAAATAAACCTTTTGCCAGGCCCAAACCTTCTTTTTTTAATACCCATATGTTACCCCTAGGGTAGGCCCTGGACAGCTAAGAGGGCAGGGTGCGATGTATTTAAAAATTAGGACATGTGCTTTAAAAAAAAAAATGTATTTATCTTTTTATTAATGTCGAGCAGAAAGACAGGCATGGCATTACAGTTATGATAGCACACGACAATTGTTCATTACAGAATCCGGCAGTTTCGCCTCCTCCCACCAGAAGTTATCGCAGGACTAATCCTCCTTCATTTTTCCTGTTGCCACATTAAGTAATGTTTGGGTTAGTTAGGGGCTGGATTGTCTCTCCTATGGGACCCGTACATGGATTCCCTCTTTATGCATTCCATTTGTCCCATATTTTCCCCCATTTCTTTGGATATCCTCTGCGCACATAAACTGATTTTTCTGTCTCCATACACCAGTCCATATCCCTCTTCCAGTCCTGGAGGGTCGGCAGGGCTTCTGACCCCCACAGGTGGGCTATGTTACGTTTCGTTACCATTAGACCCAAGGTAACCCAGGTTTGATCCGCTCATCCCAGATCAGAGTTATCCCAAACATTCCATATACACCATTTGGGAGAGAGTGTTAACGCCTCTCCCACTATCCCGGAAATGCAGGATACTATAGCGTCCCAGTAGTCATGGATTCTTTGGCATGCCCACAGAATATGGTAGAACGACTCCTCCTCACCACAACCTCTGTGACAGAGTACGTCAGCTTTTCTACCCATTTTTACCAGTGTATTACAAGAAATGTAGGCCCTGTGGAGAATTTTGAGCTGGATCAGTCTGAAGCGGGCCCGAATGGCCACTTCTCTTGGGGAGGCCAGGGCTTCTAACCAGTCTTCTTCTTGTAGGTCCGTAATGTCATGTCCCCAGCAGTCTCTTAAGGCTATCAGAGTGTCGGGTAAGTTATTAATGAGTTTCTGATATGTGAGTGAAATCGCCCTACGAATTAAATGTTCTTCTAGGAGCCTGCATTTCAATGGTGATGATTCAGGTATGGACTCCCCCCAGGGCACCACTGCTCGTATAGCATGTCGAATCTGTAGGTAGCGGAAAAACTCAGTGTGGTCCAGTTCATTAGTTTTTTGTAACTGTTCAAATGGTATAATATCTACCCCCGTATGCAGGTCTCCCACCCACGAGATTCCGATCAAGTCCCATTTATCAAAGCCTTTTCTTGTTCCCATTGTGCCCAGTTGTTGTGAATCCCATAGGGGTGTTGCTTTGGTGATTTTGTTCTTCCACCCCAGTTTGGCAAGGGTTGAGTGCCATACACGGACAGTCAGTGCGGTGGGTCCCTCCAGCGATAGACGCCTTGGATCAGTATAGAGCGCCTGTAGATACCCCCTCGGCTGGAGATTTAGCCAATCCATCCAATACGCTGGTTCCGAAGGCGGTTGGTGAATCCATTGATTTATAGTTGCTAATTGAGCCGCCCTATAATAGGTTGGATGTGGGGCAATGCTATTCTTCCCTCATACCAGCTGCGGGTCAGCTTGTTGAGTGCAATCCGTGGGTATCCCCCATCCCATAGAAGTGTTCGGACCGTACTATCTATTGAGTTAAAGTACATATCAGGAACCAGGAATGGTGTATTTTGCAAAATGTAAAGAAATTGCAGCAGTGCCATCATTTTAAATAGTGCCGCCCTACCCAGAACGGACAGGGGAAGGGCCCGCCAGTGTTGGACATCGTTTTGGAATCGAGTCAAGAGGCCTTGTAGATTTCGGGCCTGAAACTGGGCTGGGTCCGTAGTTACATAGAGGCAGAGATATTGAAATCCCTCCATCACTATTTGTGCCTCACACTCTGCGGGGAGCGAGGGCCTCTGGCCGCAGAGAACAAATACCACCAATTTCGACCAGTTAATTGTGTACCCAGAATATCTGCTAAAAGTAGCAAAGATGTTTAATATTCTGGTAATAGAAGAACGGGGAGAGGTCAAATATAGGAGGACATCATCTGCATACAGTCCTAGGGGTCTTGTGTATAGGAGACCGATCAAGGACAGGAAGCGCTGTCCAAAGCCCATTCGTCTAAGAACCGTGAACATATAAGGCCACTCAATGGTGTCAAAAGCCATGCGCGTGTCTAGGGAGAGGACAGTAGTGAGATAGGTCGGTATGAGGTACATTGGTCCCTAGGCTTCCCTTCTTTGTGAATCACTACTATACTACCTAGCCTTTGATCGGTCAGGAGCTTGCCTCGTATCCTGCTTTCCTCAAACACTGTCAGGAGGTGTCGTACCGTTGTGGGTGCTGTGAGCTTGTACAACTCTATTGGGATACCATTTGGGCCCATAGCCTTGCCCGAACGTAGCGCTCTAACCCCCAGCATTATTTCTTCCTAAGTGAGGTCGGCATCTAGGAGCTGCCTTTCTTCCACAGTCAAGACTGGGAGGGAGATATCCGTCAGGAACTCTAGGGAGTCTTGCTCCGAAGCTATCGTTCCTGAGGAGTAGATCTCAGAGTGAAGGCCTCAGCAATCTCTTTGGGTTGCGGAGGATTGCCCCGGTATCCAAAGGGATGGATGCCACCCATCAGTTTGCTCTCTCACGCTGATCGAGCCATGCCAGCAGTTTTCCTGCTTTGTCGCCAATGTCATATACTCAATGTTGTGTCGCTTTAAAATTTTATTCCTGGCCTCCTCCGTCACCCAATCTCTATATTCTTGTTGTTTGAGTTTTAATGCATGTTGTAAGCTGTCATCCTCCCTTCCTACTGACTGAAGTTCGAGGACAAGAATGTCCTGCTCGAGCTAAGTCACTTTTGCTCTCTTCTCCCGCTTGTGCCCGGAAATTAGGGAAAGGGCCTGGCCCCTGACCACTGCCTTATATGCCTCCCAGAGTACCTGTGCTGATGCAACTGAATGTGTATTTTCTTGGAAGTAGTGTTCAGTGGCTTCAATAAGTCCCTTCCTGATTACTGGCACTTTAATATACCAGGGGTTAATCGCAGCGGGGCCCGCTCTACGTGGATTTCCCACCTTATATCTCGCCCACTGGGGGAGTGATCGGAGATCCCTCTCGCCAGATGTTCCACGTCCGTAAAATAGAGGAGATGTGAAGCAAGCAAATATTAAAAAGTCTATTCAGGAGTGGCTCCCATGTGCTCCCGAGTGAAAAGTATATTCTTGTGTGTTGGGATTCAGTGCCCTCCGGATATCGGTTAGGCCCAGTGCCAAGGGAGACTCCGTCAGTCATGTTTGGGTGGGGTTTGGGGCCCTAGATGGTAAGCGGTCCATAAACTGTGCCCCTTGTTCCTGACATGTACCCTGCATGTATTTTCATTTCTTACATCCATCGGTTGAGAGCGTTACAACTGTTTCCCATAAGGTGGGTTTCTTGCAGCAATACAACATCAGGGGAGTGCCTTTCGATAAGTTGAAGTACTATGCCCCGTTTGATTTTATTTCCAAACCCATTTACATTACAGGTCATTAATTTAAGTTCAGCAGAAGATTGCCCTGTCATGTGGAAGCTAGTATCCTCGCTGTATTAGATCTGTTATATGTCTCTTCCGGATCCTTACCCCCATGAGTCCCTGCCGAAATGTCAGTGTGAACTGCTATGCTTGGGTCCTGTTCATAGATGTCCCCTGCTCGTCCCATTAAACCTGAAAGGATCCAGAGTAAACCTGCTACAAAATTCTAGACACCCCACCTCCCTTCCCTACCCTGATCCACCCACCCACCCTGCATACCTGCCTGACGGTGCCCCAACTGCTCACACCCCAACTTAACAAACATAGGGAACGTAGGCATGCCATCCAACTCTCCCCCCCCCCCCTTTTCTCTCTGAGCTTTTTTCTCCTGCAAAGAGGATGGGTTTTATGCAGTCAGAGGTAGGTACTTTTCACCATTTCCAGGCCCGTTGGCCTTCAAATCCTCCTATATCTTTGCCATTATTTTAGGCGCGGAGAAGGTCTTGTGGGTCGGAGTTTAGATATAAGCGAGTGTTCCAGTCCTTCAATGGGTGTGAAACTTCCCGCCTCACCCTCCTAACGATTGTCCAGCTATTGCTTGCCAACAGCTTTATGCTTCCTCCCCAATTTGAGTGTCCTCTGTTGGTTGGTCTCCCGGCACCTTCGCTGTTCTCCTTAGCCTGCCACGTTGGGCCTTAGCCCCGGAGCCTTCCACTGTCCTCCAGCCGTCTAGCCATTCCCACGCTGCCTCTGGTGTTGTAAAGAACCAAGTCCTCCCTTCTGATTCAACCCGTAGACGTGCCGGGAGGTGCATAGAATACTTTATTCCTTTGTCTCGGAGTGCTTTCTTCACAGCTATGAAACTGCGTCTCAGCCTCTGCGTTTTTAGGGTAAAGTCTGGGAAGAAGTTGACCTGTGTGTTTTCAAATAGGACTGGTGGGGCAGTGCGGGCCTTTTGGAGTATCACATCACAGTCGCTATAATTAAAGAGACGTGCTATAATGGGCCTGGGTAGTGCCCCTGGTCTGGGCCGCCCACCCGACATCCGATGGGCCCTCTCCACGGGAAAAAACTTTGAGAGCCCCTTTGGTTGGAGATGTTTACGGATGAGATCTACAACGAACAGATCAGGCGCCGGTCCCTCTGCCCGTTCTGGGATCCCAAGAATTCGGACGTTGTTGCATCGCAACCGACCTTCTTGATCTTTAAGTCTGGCTTCCAGGTTGGAATTGAGTGCTTGCATTTCCTTCATTTGAGCCTTAAGCACTGAGGTGTCTTGGAGTAGAGTTTTGGTGGGATTTTCTACTTCTTGCACCCATATTGAGCAAGTCTGCTCGAATCAGCGATACTTCCGTCGTGACTGAGTCTATTCGGTTTTCCAAACCTGTCTGCACCCCTCGTATAGCGGCCATGATGTCGTGGAGGGAGAAAGCCTCCTTGTTGGAGGCAGACGTGGAGTCAAGGGGTGGATGCTCGTGAGGATTTTCTTGGGCCTCCGCGCCCTTCGGGAGAGTGAATTTGTCTAGTTTCGTCTAGTGACTGGCCTTCATATTCTTCCCCCCTGTCATCTTGGAGCGCGACCTCCGTTGAGTTTACGATGCGAGTCTTCTCGGACATAGGGGAATCCGCTGCTGCCAGCCAGGAGTCACCGAGGAAATCCCTGCGGCCTGTCAGGTTGTCCCTCCGTGTCTCAGTTCAGGCCCCCGTCTCCCACAGAACGTTTCATTCACTTTTGTTTCCTGGTTTTACCCACCGGAGGCTCGTGAAGCAGCTCACGCCTCCTGAAGGTATATTGCTTTGGTGTGGTTGGGGAGTAACCCTGAGGCCAAGCTGTGTTGGCGGGGTGTGCTTCAGCCCTGCATTGCGGTCTTTGGGGCGTCCGTCTGTCCTCCCCCACTTATTCTGGGGTTTTGTATGTGGTACCGTGGTGGGGGTCCGCGCGGGTGAATCTCCCAGTCTGTAATCACGGCAACACAGTAGTCGCTGGTCGCGCCTCAACGGTTTGTCTCCCTAGATCCCAGGGTCACCCCTCGCAGACCCCGGTGCACTGCAGTTCAGGCTTACTCCCGATCACCGTCGGGTAGTTCAATTTTCTCCCCGGCCTACTTTCCACCAGGCGGGTGTCTTCTCCTGAGGCCGGCCTCTTGCTGGTGGGTCCTACACATCGTCTGGTGGTCCCCTCAGCAGTGGCTCCGCAAACAGATCGCCAAGAGGAGGGGTGAACATGAGGCCCCATGGGGTCTCCGGTCCAGCTGTCCTCCTCGTTGCTTCTGCCATCTCACGCCTCCGCTCTTCCGACGCTGTTTTCCAAGCGTGTCGTTCCTCTGAAAATTGAGGCCGGGGCTCCGGTTGGGGAAGACAGGCCGCACTCCCGTAGCCCACCCGGGCGGCCTGCAAACTGCCAACTGACTCTCTCCGCGGCTGGTCTCACTCCTTCGCTACCCCGTTCCACCTCCTGCAGTGGGTTTCATTCGGATGTGTGTCGGATTACGGGGGGTTTTAGAGGGTCGAGTTGCGGAGCCGCTTCAGGCAGCGGCCATCTTCTCTCGTTGGCAAGCCACGATCCCCCAGGACATGTGCTTTTAAGTTTTACATGTCCTGGTAGTGAAAAACTCCCAAATTAGTTTTTCACTACTGAAATACCTATCTCTCCCACTGGATAACATTGGAGTTGCCTCATTATATTTTATAAGTATAATTTCCAAAAGGGAAGAGATGGCCAGTTCAAGTTAGGTGTCTCTGGAATCACAATTTAAAATTCTAACTTATGGTGAAGTCAGATTTTAAATTGCCATTCTGAAAATGCCACATTTAGAAAGTTAAAGGGAAGGAGTGCATCTTCACAATTACATGTTGTTTGCTTACGCGATTTATCGTCCCAACAGGAGTTGCACCCCATTGAGTATTAATAGTTGATTCAAACAAACGTAGAGAAAGTATTATCATCATGGAGAGAGCGGAAGATCGGCATATTTGAAGTGGACCTTTTGTAAGGAACATTTGAATAGCAGTTTAATTCAGAGACTCGGCTGGACTTTAATTTATGCATAAGGCGTTTTTAATCAGCATGTGTTATTTCCTATTCACTACTGGACCGGAGCATGTAATTACACAATTTTTGTAGGATGGTGATGTGGAATGTATTCTTTGTTTTTTTTTGGGGGGGGAAGCAGTATTGATGGGATTATGTAGGGCAGTTGGTGCAGGCAGTACGGGTGACTGATGATTCAGTTAGCAGCATGTTAGTGGAGTGCACACTGGGAGTTTGAGTTTAGCTCAATAAAGTTTCTTTTGAATTTGGAGCACGGTCACGGGAGGGAGAAGTCACGGGGTCAATACGAATTCACGGAGCAGTTAGAGTGATTAGATGCACGTGGGAGAGCACATTTTTTTATAATGGGGGCAGTGGCAGAGCAAGAAAGTATTTGTTATTTGCATCGCGAGTGAGGAGGTCAAGGATTAAGACTGCCGGTTTTGGCGTTTAAGAGGTAAAGGGCAGATAACGATATTTTTGTAGTGGGACTTTGTGAAGGAGGGTTGGAAAGAGTTGTGGGATGAAGGGTTTTGGGTAACAGGCGATATTGGTAAAGGGGTATGGGTTATTTTGGCACATGGTTAGCTTGTTAGGCATTGGTGAAATGGGCACGAACATTTTTTCACATTTAGTATAGTTTCGCATCAAGTAGGGGAGGTGGTAGAATATTGCGGAGGTTATTCAGTTTGATCACTTTGATGGCGTTTATGATGAGGGTTCGGACATGGTGTGTTATTTAGGGGGAGCACATGTGTCAGTATGTGATTAGTTGCAAGTAATATGTTATCAATTATGCAGTCATTTCAGTCGCGTTTCTATTTGTTTTAGAGAACCCCTGAAGAAGAGCCGCATGGCTCGAAATGCATTGGGTTATGGCAAGAGTTCATTTCTGGAAGTATGTGTTGACCTAACATGTCGCTGTGTAAAGCTTGGATTGGCAGCAGGAGACACGTGAAATTGGTGAATAAAGTATTCAAAGGCAACATTGCTGTCTCCATGATGATTCATAAAGTGAAAAAAGTTATGTAATGATGGAAGGATAAAAAAGAAGATAATAAGCAAAGATGGATTATGACTGGTTTAAAGAGCGAGGTTCCATGAGAGGCTTAATCCCTCACAAAGCAGTGCGACAGTTGGGTGCGCACAAGCTGCACCCTGTGTTTGACATTTAGAAAGTTGGCATTTTTCAGGCTTAGCCATTTAGTGTCTGTAGCCTGTCTCTGACCACATGACAGGGTGTAGCTGACAGATGGGCTTTGAGTATTCCTCCTAGACCGCCACACACAATAGGGAGCTTAGGTGTGCCTGGATGGGCCATCACTGACAGAATGGGAGGGAGGAGCTAGGCACTCTGCCATCAGGGAGTCTACCCTGCCAAGTGGTGCCACCCCAGTCCTGGACCCTTGGACATGAGCTCAAGGTGCTCTGCCAGCCTATGTGGATCCAGCGGAACCAACGCATCTCCTCTGCTAAGCGGCGTAACTCCGAGCAGAACCGACGCATCTCTGCTACAGCGTGAATTGGACACGTCGCAAAGACTCACATTTCCTCTGCACCCGCATCGCCTTCAAAACTGCCACTGCGCACCGCATCCTCAGTGTAGGTCCTTGCATTCCTCGTCTAAGGCCTCAACGACGACAGACACCACATCGCAACTTCTCAGCTCTTCGGAACCGACGCATTGCCCTGACTGCGAGCCACATCCTCGACGTAGGACTTCGCATCACAAACAGATCCTCGATGACGCAGGCCCTCGCATCGCAGCGTCACCGCATCTCGGAACAGACGCATCGCTTCCGCTTTGCAACACATCCTCAAAGAGGACCAACGGTACGCTCCGCAAACCAGGATTTAAGGTAGGCTGTTCAGCGGGTTAACTGGGTCCCTGTAGCCGGCCCACGGTCCATTGCAGTCGGCCTGAACTTGGATCTTTGTCCCCGCCCGGCGCGACCAGATATCCACAGTTGGCACTTTGTGTTTTTTTGGCGATGTTTTGACCCAAATCTTTAAAATGTAATATCTGTGGTTCTACTAATTTGATTTTTGCCATTTTGGTCCGGTTTTATTAATTACATTTTGCTCTATTTTCTAACCTGGTGTGGGATCTTTTTGCGTGGTGGTTTCACTGTTTACTGTTAGAAGTTTTGCACAAATACTTTACACATTGCCTCTAAGTTAAGCCTGAATGTTTTGTGCCAAGCTACCAGGGAGTTGAGCACAGGTTAATTTGGGTTTTGCCTGTGCCTTATCCTGACAAGGATTGTGGTTGTTGCTTGACCACAGCTCACACCCCAGTCAACCCATAACCCAATTTCTTACAATTAGCAATCAGCTTCAAACTAAAAACTGTTTCGATTGGCAGACAACCATCCCCTTGCGCAGGCAATCTTTCAAGTACCTGGGGATTTGGGTGGCCCTGCTTCCGGATCTCGAATGAGCTCTGAACATTACGCCCCTAATCACCAAGGCCAAGGCGGACCTTAGAAAATGGCAATCTCTTCCTCTTAACCCCCTTGGCAGAAGTGCCCTGTTTAAAATGATGGTTCTCCCCCGGTTTTTATATATTCTGCAGAATACTTCCTTTCACCTCCCAGTGAGCTGGTTTCGAGAGCTTGATGGTGTCTTTACCCGCTTTTTATGGGGGGGGGCAGGAGACCACGGTTGTCCCTGGCGCATTGCCGCATACCTCCATATGATGGGGGTTTCGGGGTAACCAACCTCCACCTCTACTATCTCGCCACGAAACTTATCGTGGTCCATGACTGGTTCGCGGGCGGCTGGTCCAACCGACATACCAGGTAGAACTCCGGACGATGGACTTCCCGCGACTTCAAGCTTACTTATACGGCGCTCCCATACCGAGGGACCTACCCCATATCACTCGGTCGGTCCTCTTGGCTTGGCGCACTGCTCTGCGTCACACGAGGTGGGATCAGAAACTAACCAGGCAGACACCCCTGTGGTGTGGCACTTGGTTGCAGGAGACCTCATCCCTCCAGGACTTCCATCGCTGGGACCGCATAGGGATCTCGCTTCTTGGGGACGTCTGGATGGGGGACCATATCAGAACATTTGCAGATCTGCAGCAGCGCTACTCCTCCACTCTTCCCAATTCTACAAATATTTACAGCTTAGGCATGCCCTGGGGGTGCACCTTCCGTCTTCCACCTCCCTTCCCGAGTTTAGTCCCCTCGAGGCCCAGGTGATGATGGGGAATCTGGGTAGGGGTGGGGTCTCTCGGATTTATCGCTCCCTTGTGAATAATGGTCCCGCTACCCTGGACGCGCTGCGGGTCCGCTGGGAGGGCTGGGTGGGTCCCTTGGAGGACGCGGATTGGAGGGACGCCCTTATGGCCCCCAGGACCCTGACGACCTCCTCCAAGCTGCGATTAGTCCAACTCTACTACTTACACAGCGCCTACCTCACTCCAGCGCGCTTATACAAAGCCCAGCTGCGCCCTTCTCCGACCTGCACACGCTGCAACCACGCCCCAGCAGACTTCTATCATATGGTCTGGCAGTGCCCTGTCCTTGCTCCATTCTGGGCGGGTGTGGAGCTGGAACTCACAGACCCTGGGATGGACGGTTCCCCATGACCCAATGCGCCTGATTTTAGGCGTCTTCGATGGTCTAGACAGCTCACGGGCCGACAAGCGCTTCCTTGGGACAGCGGTGGCAGTGGCGAAGCGCGATATAGCGGCGCTGTGGTCCCAGGCCAAACCTCCAACTGTGCAGAGATGGAGACGGGGAGTGGACTGGTGCGGGACTCAAGAGGAGCCCCTCTTTGAAGCCCGGGGCTGCCCCGAACTCTTCGAAAAGATATGGGGGAAATGGTTCAACCTGTTGTCCTGAGGGGTGGGTGCGTTGCTCCTATGCCTTGGGGTCATCTTATGCATGTTTTCACCCTGCAACTTGTTTCGCGAGTCCCTGTCGTTTCTCAAGTGGATGTACATTGTGATACTGTGCTTGATTTCGATGCCAATGTGAATTTGTGTTTGATCAAAAAATTCAATTAAATTGATTATCAAAAATAAATAAATCTGCTTCCATGGCACTCAAGCAGCTACAATGGCTACCAGTTAGACAGAGAATTTTTTTAAGGCCCTCTGCATCATTTTCGAAGCACTACACGGAATAGGACCGGACTACTTGAAAAATAAATTCAAATGGTATCTACCACCTAGAATGCTATGTTCCACTGCAAGCGAAAATGTAATGATCTCAAAATTCAAACTCACCTCCTGGGGTGGAAGACGTTTTGTGATTTGTGCATCCAAAACTTGGAACTCTTTACCCCTTCACATCAAATCCATGAATAACTTGCTCCCATTTAGGAAAGCTCTCAAAACATGGCTTTTCATGTCCCAGTGAATATATCAGGTTCAGGTTTCAGTTGAGCTAGAGCCAAGACACCTCCCAGTATACGTGCGCTTCAAAAATAAATTTAACATAACATATGGGTCCGTGACCCTGGGAAGAGGTGCTGCAGATCCACTTTAAAAACCAATGTCATAAAATGTTGCTCGCCAGTAGCTCTATAAATCATTTAAATTCTTTTTAGTGTTACACAGCACTAAAAAAAATTTATCGTGAAGGGTATCACATGGAGCATTTCCAGATTCTGTACTTACAGTGGGTACTTTAACAACTGTTCCCCGGAGGTAAGCTGAGGCAGAAACACAAATCTTTCAGGGTCCCAGGGTTTAAGAAAATGCTGTTGCAACACCAGTAGAGATGGAGTATGACCTCTTAAAGAGAAACACAATCTCCCACTGAAGTCTAAGATTAAGTAAGATACTTACTTGAGAGACAATGACATTGTGTGGTTCCCCTTCATGTTTTATATAGAGAAGATTCAAATCAAGTGTGGTATAGCCAAGAGAAAACCATTGATACCGATTGATTTTATATAACATTGTATAGAACTGACTGAGGTGTAGTACTCAATTATCCTGTGTGTCTCTCTCATCACCCACTGGTTTACCACATCTAGGGTGGGTTCTATTGGAGCATCTAGTGAAAAATGGCCCTGCTAGCCAGGGCAAGGAAAATATCAAGAATTCGGCTAACTCCAGCATCATGACATTTGCAATGTCTGCATTGCAGAGGCTTTTTGGAAAATACCAAATTGGGATATCTAATACATTATAAAACTGAACATATGCTAATTGGGTATTATGGAATTTGCTATTTGACCTTAAGGAAGTTTCTAATGTGTACTGACTACAGAATTGTGTAAAACTGTAAAATGGTAAATAGGCATTATTGTAAAACTGCAAAGTCTGTGAGTTGGATAATTATGGAAAAGTATGTGTGCTAACAACCATTATGGAAAGTGCTACCTGGCGCACTAGTGAGTTTGGTAAGTGCGCACACTGGAAGCATTAAGAAAACTTGCAGAGTAGAGTATGTTAACTCATGAAATATGAAAAGCTGTACCTTGAAAGTTTGGGCAGAATTGGCTTATGGCTTTCCTACTTGCCACAATAGAGCCTTGTGGTTTCATGGTTAAGCTGCTCACTTTGGAACCTGTGGAGCTGGGATCTAATTCCAGTCCAGGTCCTTGACTGGAAATCGTGTGATGCTGGGCAAATCACTTAATTTGCCTGTGGGTAAAATTGTAACTATTTGTGAACATTTATTCAATAGAAAATATATGTGAAATGTAATGTCACTACGCAATTCAAACATGTGGAATCCCAATTTATGAATATGATCTGGTGTTGTCCCTGAGCCATCCACATTAATGAAAGTGCTCCGTGTCTATCCAGCTTCGTTCACATAGTATAAATACCAATATATACATTTAAATCCTACCAAGCTTTGGCAAATGTGCTTTAAAAGTGCATCATCTGCCACAAACGTTTCCAAACCTTCACTGAAAGAGAACCTCAAAAAAGATTTTATATTTAATTCCTAACAAGGTTTATCAATGTTGTTGTCAAAAAGTAAATTATAACGCAAACGTAGGGGTTAAAGTTCCCCAAACAATACTTGGCAGTGGGAAGGACACCATCAGCCTTTATAAAGTGTTCTTTATATCCTTTCAATTGTTTCTGATTTGCTGTCTAATGTGCTTCAACGGAGACCTTCTGGCACTTGATTATCCCAAAATTCCTTTAAAGGACAATCCAAAATCACAAAGCCTATATCGTTTTTTTAATGTCTTTTAAGGCTATATGTGCCTTAAAATTTACAGTTTGACATTCATTTTGAAAAACGAAATCTATGGGAATAACTTCCAGCTCCTTTATACTGGTCTTTGAATCACATTTTGATCAGTGTTAATGGCCTGTACTATGTTTTAAAATGCAATTACTACTATATTTCCCAATATATAATTCAATATAATATGTGGGTAGAGGTTCCTTTAAGTTTTAATTCATGAATCCATCAATTTGCCAATAGTTCTACATCAATAGGTATTTTTGTGGTTCAGATGTGTAGTAAATACGCCGTAGAGCTAGAAGTAGTGAGGTTTATTAAGGCTACATGGGGAGGGAGATGTAGGGCACCAACTCCCACATCAGCTCGAGTTCAACAGGCCAATCAAGCTTAAACACAGTACGGTTGCTAGGAGCTATAAACATTCTAAGAACATGGTGAATACAGTATTCTCATTGCAGTAAGTCTAAGTGAACATATACATAAGATACAACATATCTCTCTTCTTCCCCAAAACAAGAAAAATAAAAGATAACTAACAAAAATTTAGTCTCTATATCTAGCAGGTCTAATTATTTGTCTAGAACTCTGTCTGACGATGGTTTGGTCTGAGCATGAAGGATCAGAGCTTAGACACGGAGAATCTGAGGCTTTGGTGCGAACCTTGACAATTCTGTTAAGGTTCCACCAATGCCCTCCCGAGACCTTAACGGCATTTCCAACAATTTTAATAACCTTAAAAGGTTCACTGAATTTACAATCACCTTTCTTCGTATTGACAGGAGATCTTATTTTGACCATGTCCCCTACCACAAGGGGAACAGACTTTGTTCCTTTCTTGGCATCAAACCACAACTTTTGTTTGACTTGAGCATCACTTACATTCTCAACCACCTTAGACATTAATTTGGAAACATCAGAATCACTCTTTACCCACTTAGCCATCCATCCAGGTCTAAAACTTGAATTGGCCTTCCTTCCCCTTAATAAGTCGAAGGGACAAATCCTGGTGGAGGAGTGGGGCGTGGTCCTATAGGACCAAACCAGACTGTCAAGAGCATCTTGGACATCATGATTCCCCGCTCTTGCCCATCTAATGCACTCCCCAACCACTCGATTCATTCTCTCCACAAGTCTGTTTGACTGGGGATGATACAAGGAGGTCTTACAATGCTTAACTCCTGACTCCAACAAAAAACTTTTAAACTCATGACTTAAAAACTGTGTGCCGTTGTCAGAAACAAGAATTTCTGGACACCCCTCTCTCAACCACACTTCTTTAAGAAATGAGACAAAGGCCTTGGTGTTAGCTTCTCTGACCAATTTAATCTCAGGCCATTTAGATGCGTAGTCCATGAGAACTAACACAAACCGTAGACCACCTTTAATGTTATCATAAGGTCCCATGACATCTATTCAAAGTTTTAACCATGGTCCTTGTGGGCACTCGATTGGCATCAAGGGAGGAATAGACACCTTGAAACTCTTGTCAGCTGCACCACATACATGACATCTCGAGACAAAATCTTCGATTTCTGAGTCCATCCTAGGCCACCAGTAAGTGTCTCTTATACGACGTTTAGTGAGAGTGCAGCTAAGATGGCCTTCATGAGCCCTCTGTATACTTTCCCCACGAAATACATGAGGAGGAACAAACTTGTCAGCCCTGAGAAGTAAACCATCCTCCAGAGTAAGTTCATCCTGAACTTTCCAAAAGGTTGAACAAAGGAATTAACTACCTTCTCTCTAGGCCACCCTTCAACCACATAAGAACACACTTCCTGAAGCACACAGTCAGACCCCATGGCTGTCAACCATTCATCCTCCGAGCTAATGTTCATACTAGACACCTCCATTGCTGCCACTAAACAATCTTCACAGTCCTCATTTGAAAATTCGTATAAATTTACATTTTCCAATTCTTCAGATTTGGTTGGGAACCTTGACAAAAAATCCGCACGTCCATTCTTTCCACCGGAAATGTGTTGGACATCAAACTGATATTGGAGAAGTTTTGAGACCATGCGTAAAATCCTGGGAGTAGAACATTTGCTCATTCCCCCTCCAAGAATACTAACTAGGGGCTTGTGATCAGTCTGCAACAAAAACCTCTTTCCCCAAATGTATGCACAAAACTTCTCAATAGCCCACGCACAGGCCAATAACTCCCTCTCTATGACAGAATACTGAAGCTCTGCAGATCTCAAAACTCTTGAAGCGAAACATATGGTATTTTCACTTCCTCCATCAGACTGAGTTAACATGGCCCCTAAACCCACCTGGCTGGCATCTACTGTGATGCAGCATGAGAGATTGGGATCAAACGGTTTAAGGACGGAATCATCCCTTAGGGAAGATTTAATGGTATTGAGGGCATGCTCACAATCACTGCACCACTCAAACTTCACCCCTTTTTTCAGTAGATCGCTGATGGGCCTGACAATTGAAGCAAAATTATGGACAAATCTTGAGTAGTACTCGCAAAGGCCCAACAGGGATTTAACCCCATTCTTGTCAGAAGGGGCGGGGCATCAACAATTGCTGTCAACAATCCAGGTTTAGGACTGACACCATCCTCAGAGATGACATGACCTAAGTATTCGACCTTAGAACGGAGAAACTCACATTTCTCTTCTTTGAGAACAATACCATTGCTTTTGAAAAGAGTGAGGACATTATCAAGAGTAGAATTATGAGAAGGCAGATCCCCCCCAAAAACCAATACATCGTCCTGAAAAACTAGGACACCTCCAACCCCTTTAAGGATGTTGCCCATAATCCTCTGAAAAACAGAGGCTGCTGATGCCAGCCCAAAAGGCATGCGACAATAGCGAAACGTGCCCAAAGGGGAAACAAAAGCTTTCAAGTGACGAGAACTAGGATCTAATTCCACTTGGTGGTAAGCACTTGCTAGATCCAACTTGGTAAAGTAACGAGCACCTTTAGTAGAAGCAAGAAGGTCACTTATTCTAGGTAGAGGATGTGAGTCAATCCAGATCTCTTTGTTCAATGACCTTAAGTCAACACAAACGCGGAGATCTCCCCCTCTTTTCCTGGCCACGACCAAAGGTGACAACCATAAAGAAGATTCTGTGGGCTCAATGATCCCCTTAGAACAAAGAGTTTTGAGTTCTTTCTCTAGGTCCTCCCTTACACTAAATGGAACCCCCCTCAGCTTGTGTTTAACTGGCATGGCTCCATCCTTCACAATTATTTTATGTTTAAAGCGCTTAATTTTTCCTAAAGCGTTCCCAAAGACTTCTGGAAACTTGTCTTTCCAACTTTGACTTTCTTCTTCATTCCCAACAACTAAAACCTGCTCTTTGGCACCTGACTTAAGTATCATGCCAAAAAGTCCCTGGTGGAACCATCCCAAAATGTTAAGCCCCTTGTCAGCAACATAAATTTTGCGCTTGATTCTTCTATCTTTGAAAACCAATTCTTCTTCAAAAAATCCTAAAAGATCGATTTTGCGCCCTTCATAGGACACAGGTGACCTGTCAGGGGGACATAAACTTTGAGACCCATGCCAAACATCCTCAAAAAGTTTTTGAGTAATCATCGTTATTTTAGCTCCTGAATCCACTAGAAGCTTAATAGAATGAGGACCTACTCTAATGTCTACAACAGGATCTCTGCATGAGGATGGATCACCTTCAATCACCACTTGAGAACAAGCATCGGTAAGTTATCACCACAAGTGACTACCGATATAACTTCTGAATCTGAATCACTTTCTGATTCGACATTACAAACAGTAGGTTTCTTGAACTTGTTTTTCTTGAGACAAACTTTCGCGAAGTGCCCCATTTTCTTACAATAGTTACACATTACTTCCAAAGCAGGGCATTTGGCACCTCGTTGGTGAAAGTGGTTCCCACACCTTAAACACATGCTACTGTTAAACTTTGAGTCTCGAGGCTTAGGAAAGGAGGATACATTGGAAGGTCTTGAACTGGGTTTCCCCCGTTGTTTAGAAGGTTTGTTAACTTTAACAACATTAACGACATCATTAAGTTTCTCATCCAGCTCTTTGAGGGAAATCATAGAGATTTCTATACTTTTAGCAATTTTTATAGTTTCTTCCAATGAGGGATCAGCCATACTCAATAGTTTTTGTCTGATGCTCTTGTCTCTACAATGGCAGACAAACTGATCTCTAATTAATTGATCTGTGAAATTGTCGAACTTGCAGTGTGCTGCAAGTTTGCGTAGCGTTGTTATGTAGGAATCGACGTCTTCGGACTCTGTTTGGGGTTTTTTGAAAAAATTGTGCCTCAAAACCATGAGGCTGGGCTGTTTGTCGAACCTGCGTCTCAATCTTAACACAGTTTGTTGATATTCATCAAGATCTTGCGACTCTTCATGCGTTAAAGGAGGTAGATATTTAAAAATGGACCTTCCTTCAAACCCCAAGGAATGAAGAAGTAAACACTTCTTCCTTTCTGCAACAAAGCGAGAAGCACCGATGGCTCCCAAATACGTTTCAAACGCATCATGCCAAATTTCCCAGCGAACTTGTGGATCTCCAGGAGAATCCAAAAAAGCAGGGGGAGGATTTACTGATTGCAAGGTGCACATTGTTAGGCTGACAGAGCAAAAAAAAATAATATGCGGATAAAAAAAATGCAGGTGTGCCAATCACCGTGAAATAATCATGACAGGCAAGCTAAAAGATAAACACTCGGTATGAAGAGTGTAGGTGTGCCAATCACCGTGAAATAATGATGACAGGCAAGCTAGAATAAAAGAGTGTGCCTGTCACTGTTTCTTGAGAAGAAAGAATGTTTCCCACGCTGAGAAAGCAGAAAGAACCTTCCAATAAAGGGAGAGTTCTAGTACTTTTTAAAAAATTTGCTTTATCTACTGAGGTAGCAGAGAGAATTCAAAACATTCCTCAAAACAAACGAAGATTCCAGATTGAGCCTTTCCTTCGCGGAAAGAGTAATGAACTTGAGCTTTATGAGGTTGGGATGAACCAGGAAGTTGGAATCATCCAGAGGCACTTGACAAAGGAGACAGGAAGTCAGGTTGGCAGACTAGTCTCTCTTTCTTTTTCCGATGACGAGATCTGGAAGATTGGAGAGGCAGCGCAAGCTTGAAGAGGTAGCGCGAGTGTTCTTGACGGAACGAAGAACGTGCAGGAACTTTGACCGGCGTTTAAAAATAAAGAGAAAAAAAAAACGGTGAGATTGCCTTTTCTGTCACCGCACAATTTCCCTTCTGTCTTTGAGAAATAACAATGCTGGCGCACATAAAAAAAACGAGTATAACATGTAAGAAGGCCAGAAACCTTAATACCACTTCACCCAAACGCAACAGAAACAAAACGCTGGGGTGATATGCGACGCGGTAAAATTGCAGTGCGCAGACGAGGGTTGCTTAGTTCAGAGGGGTGAAATGCAACACGATAAAGTGTCAGTGCGCAGACGAGGGTTGCTCAGTTCAATGCGCGATGATGAAGGGTGGGAAACAAAGCGGCAAAGAGGCAATGCGTAGCTGATGTCGGCCAGTTCAAAGCGCAGTGACAGTAATGAGGGACGAGTGAAAAAGGATTCACTAGATGCGCATGCAGGGTAGGCGAGGAAAAGAAACGTCCTACCGTTTTCGATGGCGGAGTTCAAGAAGAGAGTGAGTCCAGCTTATTGTAGGCTTGTAGGAAGTTCATGAAGAAGGAGGTTACTTGTAGGTTTGTCAAAGTTTTCTTTACCGGTCTTGGCAAGTCTTGACAGCGTCACACGCGAAGGTATGCCATGTAGCCTTAGCTCGTCGCCAGTAATTTTGTAGTAAATACGCCGTAGAGCTAGAAGTAGTGAGGTTTATTAAGGCTACATGGGGAGGGAGATGTAGGGCACCAACTCCCACATCAGCTCGAGTTCAACAGTCCAATCAAGCTTAAACACAGTACGGTTGCTAGGAGCTATAAACATTCTAAGAACATGGTGAATACAGTATTCTCATTGCAGTAAGTCTAAGTGAACATATACATAAGATACAACAAGATGCTGTTCACTATTTCTTGTGACACTCACATGCTGTGCATAGCTCACCACAGGTTGAGGACCAATGCCTAAAAACTGCATTGGTTTCGAGACAAAGTCCTCAGCAAGTTTTCCTCTTATCTAACTAAATGATCTCAACTGGTGACATCGGATCACATGGGTGATATGTAGTAAGACTGAGATCCAAGACAAGAACAATGGGCCAGATGTACGACCGTTTTTGCATGCGCAAACGGATTTGCAAACCCGTTTGCGCATGCAAAAACAGCATGGGCCATGTACAAAACCTATTTAGTGAGTCGCAATTTATTTGCAACTCATTAAATAGGTTTTGGGACTCGCTATTAGGAAGGGACGTTCCCTTCCTAATAGCGAGTGCAAGCCCATGGATGAATGTTTTGCGACCGCAATTGCGGTCGCAAAACTTTTGCAAATTACCACCCTCTTCAAGAGGGTGGTAATGCACTCGCAAAAGGGAAGGGGACCCCTTCCCCTTTGCAAATGCAGGGGAAAATATTTTTTAAGGGCAGGCAGTGGTCCCAGGGACCACGACCTGCCCTTAAAAAATTAAACGAAAACGTTTCATTTCTTTCTTTTTTAAATGCATCCCGTTTTCCTTTAAGGAAAATGGGCTGCATTTAAAAAAAAAAACTTTATTTAAAAGCAGTCCCAGACATGGTGGCCTGCTGAGCCCAGCAGGCCACCATACCTGGGAGGGCCTGCCATTCCCAATGTGGTCGCAAATTGCGAGAGGCTCAGTAATATTCATGAGCCTCTCAATTTGCGGCCCCATTGGGAATCGCAAACAGTGTGATACACACTGTTGTACATCCAAAATAGCGCCTTGCAAATTGCGAGTCGCAAAAAACTCGCAATTTGCGAGGCGCTATTTTGCGCGTCGTACATCTGACCCAATGTCACAAGGCCCGGCTGTATAGGATCATTCTGACTTATGGTTGCCCAATAAAAACCCTGCTTCAAAGATGCAAAGTAAGTAGCATTGTGCTTTACTGTTCTATTCCTACTTGACTATGGCGTGATTTACAGTTTGCCAGGTGAGTCCTTTGTCACAAACGTGACGGGATATCCCATTCGTCATATTACAAGTGCCATAGCTTACAATGCACTTGTAATAAGACGGATGGGATATCTGTCACGTTTGTAAAGGAGTAATTTATCCGCCTAACTATAAATCGGTCCGTAAGTACATTGTGCTGTCTTGTTGCAGCTCATTAAGTATCTCGTACACTATTGGTAATGATGTTTGTCCTCAGTGAGGTGTCACTCTGTTATTGTACGTTCTTTATTGTAGTTTTTTAAAACTTTTTTCTTTCATCCGAATTGTTGTTTCTCTGTTGTAGCTTTCTTTTATGTCGTCTGTCTTTATGGTTTACTTCTACATATTGTACCTAAAATGTAAATAAAATTTTAAAAACGACAACCTATTCTTTAGCTCCTGCACCAGCCTTTCGAAATGCCAATCCTAAATGCCAGACATACTTGATGCTCAATCTTCTTAAAAAAAGAGTTTGTTCTCATTACTCTTAGAAACAAAAACATGTTTGGTTCAACCCATTGCTTATTGATGAACTCGAGGCAAAAGGCTACACATGCCAAGCTAGGAAGGTAAAATCATGGACCTTTACAAATGTGTGTACTCTCTCTCCTGCCCTGTATACATCAATAGAAGAGCTAAATCTGCAATCTTTCACTATCACTCTCTGAATAATATGAAACACTTTCTCTCACTTTCACCCTATTTGTGTTTTGATAAGGCTGTACTAGAACATGTCCTGCTCCACTTACAGCTGCACAATATCCACAACCAGATGCATATCTTTCAATAAAATATTTTATATTTGCCCAATCCTGACCAACCCGCAATGGCTACCCATCAAAGCTAGAATCAAATTCACAACTTGCTGCTTTACCTATAAAGCCATCCACCTTACAAAAAAAACCTTCAAGTGAACCTACTGGCCATCTAAGGTCACAAAGAGATCTGAGGAGCAACATTGCCACATATTGAAAGCATCAAGAAACACAAACCATTGAAGCCCATGGCAAAACTTTCACATGTGCTGTAACAAACCTTTTCAAACTCACTGTTAGTGGACCTAGGAACTCGCTGTCTCAATCCTGACATTTCTGAGTGCGTCATACCCTGGAGATAGACAGCCTTAATGGCGTGAACCACTCGCGGAATCTCACTCTTTACTTCCTGCTTCGATATCCTCTTCACTACACCAAAACTCTGGCTGATGTTTCTATCTCAGACCACATACCTGCTAATGTGTGCCAAATCTTCATGAACAAACTTTCTGTTTAATTTACCTTCTGTGTAACTGCCTGCAATACATTAACTTATCCTCTGAGGCATAGCTGCCAGCATTGCTTTATTGAATCAGAAGCAGTTCCCCATGGGTATTCAGAGGTCGTCCTGTGCTGTACTGTAGCAGGGATGTGGCAGGATTGCCCCTGGTGAGTTTCATAGCCTACAAACCACCACACATAAGCAGCAACACCTTTTGCCAACAGCACTCTCAGTGGCATGCTTACAGCATGAGTGGGGTGCATTAGATTGCCATAAATGCATGAAACAATAGTAGTGGCCATGCTGGCTTGCTAGCCGACACAGTAAACAAGCATTTGCAATGCAATCAGTCTCGCCTTTGGGACCTTTTATGTATTTAGCTATGCAGCACATTAGCCTGGGTGCTGAAACATCAACTGTTCTTTAACATGGAGGGAAAGTAAGCACCAAACTGTGTGACACACCAGGTATGGGAACACGTAGAGAGAAATATTGCCTTTCAGCGGGAAATGGTATAGTCCAAAGCTCTGTTTTTAATATAAAATCAGGGCCTTCACTGAAAATACAAGATTTGAAAAAAATATTATTGACTATGGGTGCTTGTGGAAGACAATTTCTATGGACTGGAATCTAGAGAATGCTAAAGTGATTCTGGTATTTTACTGACCTATGCTGGTCGTTTTCTATCAAGAAAGTTCAATAGAGGCAGTTGCCAGAAAAATTAAAAAAAGAAAGTCCTTCAGCAGAAAGCAATTCTGGTATTTTACTGACCTCTGCTGGTCGTTTCTATCAAGACAGTTAAATAGAGGCAGTTGAACAGAAAAAAAAGACCGAAGCAGACAAGTCCTAGGGCTGATCTCCAGAGCCCACAAAGTACATACACATGTAAGTATATAATAAGTATATACTAAAGTATATACAAGAGGTCTCGAATGCTCGACCTAAAAAGACAGGTTTAAGTGCACTTTCAAACCAAACTATGGTGAGCCTAACAGTCACTAATACATGTACCTACCGTAACACTGCTCCCTTATGCTCAGTAACTGAAATGCCACTGACATTATAATCTCTCTCAACACAAAACTACCATACTCCACATTATTGAAAGTTGGTTCACACAGACATCATCCGATATCTTTGGCAAACTCAAAATATGCATTCGGTCATTATCATCCACAAACTCGTGCTCTCCATCATTCTCTCCCTTCCAACACATTACCCAACTTTGAAAGCCTCTTAATCTACCTACCCTTCCCCCTGCATATTCCTTATCATTTAAGACTGGATATAACAGCCTGCAACTTGAAGACTTTTCCTACTTTACTCCATCCAGCCATTTGAAGAGATGCTCCTCCAAGGGGGTTAGTCAAAAAAATCTCACTGAAAGTGAAGCACCATAGCAAGAAAACACCCAACAGGCTAATGTCACACCATAAACATGCCATTAAAGCTTTGTGCTTCTTCATACTGTTGTGGTATTGGTTTTGCTTGGAAAATGTATGGTGTGACATTAGCCTGTGTTTGAAAAAGTGTGTGACGTATATATATGCGGCATGGTGATTTTCCAAAGGGGGGTTAGATTTTACTGTTTAAAACGGTGCTCTGTCCCCTTGTTGTGTGGGGCCCTCTCTCTTGTTTTAAAGATATCCTATATAACCACAGATTCCTCACCTTTAGAATATCCCCAGTCGTTAGACTCCAGAGAATATTCCAGTAATGCTACTGCATGCCAATAGGAGGCATAGTAGTGCTCCATGGTGACTCCACATCGTGTCAGAGGTTACAGAGCAGTCGCAACTAAGCATCACCCCTGCACTCTGTCAGTTTCTTGTAACTTTATCTAGCTACACCCTCAGATGCGGAACGCAGAAGAAATTGAGACAGTGTTCTGAATTCCTAACTTAGAACCTTTTTAGTTGGCAAAGAGGCCACTCTGTGGAATGCGAGGTGAGAAATATGCAGTTAGATTGAGTATTCACCAGAAAGAGCAGAGCACTACCGAAGTAACATTTTCTTCTGATGGATACTTCTAGCTGCAGACTCCTCATCTTTAGGATAGATACCATACCAGTACCTTTTAAAGGTAGAGGGTCTGGGAGCAGACCCAGATTAAAATGTCCTGCAAAACTGAGCAGCTGATGTGATCTTCCCAACAGACTTGATTGTCAAGGCATAAGTCTTTGGTGGACTTTAGCATCAATGCCCATGTTGCAGCCTGGCAGATGTCTAGAATAGGCAGTGTTGGAAAACGAGGCAGTATCTGTGAGGCCTGCACAAATAACATGACTACATTTGTCCTTCACTGGGAACCAAACACCCCATTGTAGAGCTTGACTCTCAGAGGGTAGCATTGCAGAGCAGTCTAAGGCTTACTCAAGGGAGGTGGTGTGGGCTAGTAATCACCATTTACCAGTACGCAGAAATAACACTCAATAATGGATTGTCCAGTCTGTACTTTGTTTTATAAAAGGAAGAGTACATTTATTAAACACACACACTACTCAATACTATGCAACAATTTACAAATCTACATAAGCTGTTGGAATTACTTTGTGACATTGCATAACACTCCCACCCCTCCCGCAGGGGGGAGGTGGGGGCTAGTACCACCACTCCCATGTATGCACATCATCTTGCCCCCTAATGCAGTGGGTTGAACATAACCTGGAGCGAGGGCCTTGCCCACTGGCACCATCCCAGTGGCGCCCCACCCCTTTATCTCAACAAGCATTTAAAATGGGCACACCTGCCCTGGTGACACATAACCCTGACTGAGCAACTCATACTGACCCTACAGTATACACCTCTACATCTTAGGGGCTAGCAGTCTGGGTTGTTCCTCACCTAACGCAGCAGCAAGAATACATCTTTAAGCATCACTTAAAATGACAGTACTTATCATAGCTGACTTCTTGTGGGGCAGCCCCCAGGACCTGACCCGCCCCGGGGGCACATCTGAGACTGGCGGCGGAGCCCCACGCGCTTCGTCGTCGGTCCACTTCAGAGGTCAAAGGTCGCCTACCTCCCGGGGGGCATATCTCAGCCCCCAGGGGACCAATTCTCGCCAGCCTGGCCTCTTCTTGCTCCTGGTGGCACTCCCCAGCCACTGGGAGCGCTTTCTTTCGCCCTCCTGGTCTCAAGGAGGGTGAACTCAGCAGGGAGCTGTCTTCACTGGCTCCTTGCGCCAGCCTTTCGCCTGGCTCTTCTCCGGGGCCTCTCTTCTCCTTGCGCAGAGGCCCAGGCTTCGGCTCCCTGGTCCTGGACTCCCCTCCTGGCGCAAATCAGGGTACTGGGACAGTCAGGGGGCTCTTCCTTCCAACTGCCCATGGCGACAGGCTCCAGCACCAGTCTTCCTCAGCAGACCACACCCCAGAGAGAGCTCCTCTTCCTGTGCAAGACCTTTTATAAGAATTTGGAGGGGGCTGGCAGGAAGGCTCTGCTTGCCCTATCAGGCAGCGACACATCACCTCTCTGCCCCTGCTCCCTTCTTCCTGCCCAGGCCTCTGGGATAGTTCAAAATGGCGGCGTCCAGGGGTCCCATGCCACATGGTCTCTGAAAAGCCCCTTCCCCCCTTGCTGCCTTCTCTCCAGAGCAGCTTGGTGCCTGGCACCAGGTGACAGCTGCTGATGGATAACTTCTAGCTCCACCCACCTTCTCTCCCTTTTGGAGAGGAGACCTTCACCCTTGGAATGCTTGCCATGAAGGGCTAGGCCTCTGATACTTCAGTTGGGGGAGGAAGGTCATTAATCCAGCCTGGCAGGGTCATACCCAGCCAGGCTCTGGTTATGAGCTGACTCAGAGGAATATGACATTTCTGGATGACCCAAAAGCAGTACAGATATGACTTTGGACTCTGCAGAATAATACTTCTCACCTACGTTACAGTAGACTTTAGTGCGTGTCTGGAATTTGTAGGCACTAGGGAAGTGAAACTATCCCATGTGATACCCATTCTCATAGGAGAATAATGGAGTGGTCCTTCAGTGAAAACAGTTAAGCACACTGACTTTCCCTTACATGTTTCTTCCCATTATATAAAGCCTATTCCATGTCACCACCCAGCTCTGCATAATTCCTGCCACACCATTCTATCTGTACCTGCTCCTGGGCTGCGCACGCCAGGAATCTCCCCTGCGCAGCCCTTACACGTGTGCACACGCACGTACACACGTGTCTGCATGTAACCAGCCCGGTGCCCCTTACTCCGGCTACAGCGCAGCGGCCTACTCTCATCAGGGGGACACCGGTAAAATCCACATGCAGTCTCTTTCATCATGAGTTCACTGTGGGTGAGTCCCAACTTAGGAGGCTCGCCCACAGTAAAAGCTCCACAATTAGGTGTTCAAAAAGCGAAAAATCTGGGCGGCTTAGATGGTCAGAACCACCTTCTAACACACGCCGCGCCCCGCTGATTCCTACAGGGAAGAATTAGCCACTATGCATGGGTACTCTTCCCGTAGTCAGCGATAACTAGTTATAAGGGGTTCTGACCAGACCCCCCTTACTCACCAGTTATCCGCTCCAACCACCTACTCCTCCCATCCATGAGACCTCCCCCCATTACAGGGATCCCAGACTACCCTAAGAACCCTCCGGGCTCTAGGTTAGATACCTCTAGGTCACTCACGGTCTACATGGACTCAGCCTAACTAGGCCTACCTTTGCCCTTGGTCACGCAACACTATGCCTACCACTTCTCTGGACAAGGGTACAGTGCCTCAGCACCGATGCGGTCTTCTGGGATAGGTCTACATCCCATCCCCTGGGTCACCAGCTGGTCTCCCTTCTGGAGATTGTTCCAACCAGTACCCTCTCTCCTTTTGGTCCGTGCACCCAAAAAGATGCAACCTCTCCGGACCCTCAGCCTGCCGCTGGGGTCATTCAGCTGCCACCACCCTTTCGGGATGACTGTCTCCTCTAAAGAAAGCACTGCCACTCGTGCTCTCCCTTACAGAGAAGCCCCTTTGGCCCCTGGCCTGGCTCCCTGATAGGACCTCAGACCGGCCTCACTACCACACTGGCAGTGCCAGGGAGGAACACTGAGGTTGCCTCGTCAGACATCCTACAGCTCATTCCCCCCGTTAGTAGCTCCACACGGAAACTACCCCGGGAACCTAGACCCTTTACTTGTTCTCCGCTGCGAGAACAGGGCCTATGCACCCTTCCCTCCGAGAGGCGCGCTCTCCTCACGGAGTACCCTTAGAGAGCCTGTGGGCCCTGAGTCAGCTTCACCCAGGCCCACCTCTCAGAGCCCTCCTTGGTCTCCCTGTAGCACTTTGGGAGACTGTCCAGGGACCCTCAGGATCCCTGGATGGCCTGCACCACCCCCTTCTGAAGCGCAGGGTCCCTTCACTTAAGATAGGCTCCACCTGCCTTCAGGGTGGTACTACCACACTCAGCCAGGGACCTTCAAGAGCCCGGCTATGCCTGCACCACCCTCCTCTGAAGCACAGGGTCCCTTCACTTAAGATGGGCCCCACCTGTCTTAAGGGCGTTACTACCTCCATCAGCCAGGGACCCTCAAGATCCCGGCTTGGCCTGCACCACCCTCCTCTGAAGCACAGGGTCCCTTCACTTAAGATGGGCCCCACCTGTCTTCAGGGTGGTACTACCAGGCAGAAGTGCACCTTCTGCATCGAGCTAGGGGAACACCCCCATGCTCCTGATCCGGGGGTCCAATCCCCCAGGATCTACCTGACTGGTCACCGGCTAGGCATCGCCCCAGCCACCACCTCAGGTTCACAACACCAGCTCCAGAATGACATCCTGTTGCTTCCTTGGGTAACCACCTACCCGACCCTGACACCTCAGGGTCCACCACTAACCCTTCACCTGTAATCTAGGGAGCACATCACCCCCTCTCAGATCTCCACAGGGTCAGCTACCTAGCCCACCTAGAGTACCTAGGGGCTACCACTACACACCCTAGCTCGAGAACTACCATCCTTTGGGGCCACTCACTACCACGGGCCATCCCTGGGTTGCTCACCTTCCCCACCAGTTAACCTGGGGGGCCTGCCGGACACACAACTCTACCGCACCCTCCTCCCACCGTGGGAAACGTTTCTTGGGGTCCCCCACCATGGGAACCCCTGGGGTGTTACTACACGGGGTTAAGAAACCTCGTGCCCCACCCTTCCAGTGGTTTTGGGCCTGCGCTCATGGCAAGAGAACTTTCAGCGGGGAAGGATATCTGGGGCCCCTTCTGTGGAAACCCTCCCTGCCCTTAAAAAGCGCGGGAATTTCCCAGGACCCCCTACCTCCTCTGTCCTCCCTAAAGTCCGTTCCACCCCTACACCCCCATCTATGATGTAGGTATCAGTTGCTGTCCCTATCTCTTGAGAAGACACCCTCCTCATGCAGGTGTAGTGTGTGTAGTGTTAAGGTTCAAAGGTGTACAATATGGCTTAGAACACTTGTATGCAATCATTTCCTGGAAAGCACCATCCCGCCATCACATGATAATCAACATATCTCTGTCATATCAATACAGTTTACGTTTAAACCATAATATCCTCACATGACATATATATGCACGGGGCTTTCCTCTCCCATACTTTTAGTTCACATAAGCAAAACTTTGAACTCTTCTCAGAGCCTTGTGCTCTTCCATTTGCTCATTACTGCATAGGTAATGTGTGGCAAAACTGGACTTATCAAATGCTATAAATGCGTACCAGAATGGAATACTATGTTTCCCGCCGCTAGACACCAATGTTGGAAAACGAGGCAGTATCTGTGAGGCCTGCACAAATAACATGACTACATTTGTCCTTCACTGGGAACCAAACACCCCATTGTAGCGCTTGACTCTCAGAGGGTGGCGTTGCAGAGCAGTCTAAGGCTTACTCAAGGGAGGTGGTGTGGGCTAGTAATCGCCATTTACCAGTACGCAGAAATAACACTCAATAATGGATTGTCCAGTCTGTACTTTGCTGTATAAAAGGAAGAGTACATTTATTAAACAAACACACTACTCAATACTATGCAACAATTTACAAATATACATAAGCTGTTGGAATTACGTTGTGACATTGCATAACACTCCCACCCCTCCCGCGGGGGGGCCTAGTACCACCACTCCCATGTATGCACATCATCTTGCCCCCTAATGCAGTGGGTTAAACATAACCTGGAGCGAGGGCCTTGCCCACTGGCACCATCCCAGTGGCGCCCCACCCCTTTATCTCAACAAGCATTTAAAATGGGCACACCTGCCCTGGTGACACATAACCCTGACTGAGCATCTCATACTGACCCTACAGTATACACCTCTACATCTTAGGGGCTAACAGTCTAGGTTGTTCCTCACCTAAGGCAGCAGCAAGAATACATGTTAATGCATCACTTAAAATGACAGTACTTATCATAGCTGATAACCATTATAATGCATTGCAATAAAAGCCCCTAAAAGGCATCACATTTATAATCACAGGATTAAGCATATACAGCCAGACACCCTAGCAGGAATGTCCAGCAACATAACCTCACTTTGCTTATGACTTCGCATTTCACATGTGACTTTCAGTCCCTCAGTAGAAATAACATTGGTAAATGCACTTCTCGTGCAATTGCACCTCTCCACCTCCAGGAGATGCCCTTTTCCAGACATCCCCAGCTCAGCCCTCCATACCTTGGTGTAGTCCCTAACACACCTCCAGCTGTAGAACAAACGTTCCAGCCCCAGGACTCTGTTGACCACTGGCTGAGCCCTTGAGGGGTTATTTCTATGGAGTCCCCAGAGACTTAGGGGGGGACTTCACCTCTTCATGCTGGGGGAGACTGCGTTGCCCAGGCAGCTCCCCCTGCACCTTGGCACACACCTGGCGTTGACCCCGTCCTCCTGGCGTCACCACACGCAGAGAACCATCCGCTTTTCCTTGCAGGCCGGTCCGGGCCTGCAAGGCATTATGGGCCGATTTGCTCCTGCCCGTGCATAACATAGGAGCGGCTACACCCCTGCTCTGGGAGAATAGCGCTACCCGCGTTGGCGGCCTCCTGCCGCATCTGCCCATCGTTGGGGGACTGGTCCCACCCGGACCCCGTGCATGCACAGGTGAGCTTCTAGCAGCTCTGGGAGCCCACCCTCGGCCGCTCCTGCCAGCTCCCCGCCCGGCCTGCACCCTCCTGTGCGGCCGCGGGAGCCGGAGTGTCCACTTTGGTCTGCCCGCTCCGGCGAGCAGACACGGAGGGGGATTCTCCATCGGCGGGTCCTCGGGGGAGTGCGACGGCACCCCCCGCCTTCCCGCTGCTGTGGGGGAGTGAGACGGCACTCCTCCCTCCTCCGTCCGCTCACCGGGGCCCGGAGTTGGGGTCCCGGACCCCCAGGGACATCTTCACGGGGAGCGGGACGGCGCTCCCCAGCTTGTCTTCTCCAGCGAGGGGGGACGTGTGACGGCACGCCCCCCTCCTCCTCACCACCATCACCGGGGCCCGGAGTTGGGGTCCCGGGCCCCAGAGGTCTTCACGGGGAGCACGATGGCGCTCCCCGGCTTCATTTTCGACGGGGCCTGGAATTGGGGATCCCGGGCCCCAGAGACCTCTTCGAGGGGGGCGCGACGGCGCTCCCCTTCCTCCAGTGTCTTCGGGGGCCAGGGTGGGCTCCTGGCACCCTGGTTGGGGCAATTTCACGAGGAGCGCGACGGCGCTCCCCGACTTGACTTCTTGTGGGGCAGCCCCCGGGACCTGACCCACCCCGGGGGCACATCTGAGACCAGCGGCGGAGCCCCATGCGCTTCGTCGTCGGTCCTCTTCAGAGGTCAAAGGTCGCCTACCTTCCGGGGGGCATATCTCAGCCCCCAGGGGACCAATTCTCGCCAGCTTGGCCTCTTCTTGCTCCTGGTGGCGCGCCCCAGCCACTGGGAGCACTTTCTTTCACCCTCCTGGTCTCAAGGAGGGTGAACTCAGCAGGGAGCTGTCTTCACTGGCTCCCTGCGCCAGCCTTTCGCCTGGCTCTCCTCCGGGGCCTCTCTTCTCCTGGACTCCCCTCCTGGCGCAATTCAGGGTACTGGGACAGTCAGGGGGCTCTTCCTTCCAACTGCCTATGGCGCCAGGCTCCAGCACCAGTCTTCCTCACCAGACCACACCCCAGAGAGAACTCCTCTTCCTGTGCAAGACCTTTTATAAGAATTTGGAGGGGGCTGGCAGGAAGGCTCTGCTTGCCCTATCAGGCAGCGATACATCACCTCTCTGCCCCTGCTCCCTCCTTCCTGCCCAGGCCTCTGGGATAGTTCAAAATGGCGTCGTCCAGGTGTCCCATGCCACATGGTCTCTGAAAAGCCCCTTCCCCCCTTGCTGCCTTCTCTCTAGAGCAGCTTGGTGCCTGGCACCAGGTGACAGCTGCTGATGGATAACTTCTAGCTCCACCCACCTTCTCTCCCTTTTGGAGAGGAGACCTTCGCCCTTGGAATGCTTGCCGTGAAGGGCTAGGCCTCTGATGCTTCAGTTGGGGGAGGAAGCTCATTAATCCAGCCTGGCAGGGTCACACCCAGCTAGGCTCTGGTTATGAGCTGACTCAGAGGAATATGGCATTTCTGGATGACCCAAAAGCAGTACAGATATGAGTTTGGACTCTGCAGAATAATACTTCTCACCTACGCTACAGTGGACTTTAGTGCGTGTCTGGAATTTGTAGGCCCTAGGGAAGTGAAACTATCCCATGTGATACCCATTCTCATAGGAGAATAATGGAGTGGTCCTTCAGTGAAAACAGTAAAGCACACTGACTTTCCCTTACATGTTTCTTCCCATTATATAAAGCCTACACCATTCTATCTGTACCTGCTCCTGGGCTGCGCAGCCCCTACATGTGTGCACACACATGTACACACGTGTCTGCATGTAACCAGCCCGGTGCCCCTTACTCCAGCTGCAGCGCAGCGGCCTACTCTCACCAGGGGGACACAGGTAAAATCCACATGCAGTCTCTTTCATCATGAGCCCACAGTAAAAGCTCCACAATTAGGTGTTCAAAAAGCGAAAAATCCGGGCGGTTCAGATGGTCAGAACCACCTTCTAACAGGCAGCCTTTGAGCCAAAGCCATTGTAGTGGCTTTGGCCCTGGTGGAATAAACCTCAGGGGGCTGCTTTTTGGATAGATGAGAACACATTTTTAATGCAGCAGAATATCAACCTCAACAAGGTTCTCTTACGTACAGACTTTCTTTTACCCAAATAAAACCCACAAAGAGCTGATCATCCATGCAATGGTCTTATGTGCAGTTGCTGTAAAAGCACTCTCAGGGTGAAGTCAATGGAGTCTCTCCTTATCTTTCGAGAGGTAAGGAGGAGAAAAACACACTGGCAGAGTAATCAATTGGCCAGCGTGACAGGGAGTCACAGCCTTATGTAGGAAAGCCGCCCAACCCTCAGTATCAATTTGTGTGGAAAGAAGGTGATGTAGGGCGGTATACTGACAGTGCCTGCAGTTCACTCACACGGCATGCTCACATAATTACAATGGGGAAGACAGCTTTTAGTGTCAATGTTAGATTTGGGGGTCTCTAGTTGGCAGAGGTAGGTACCTTTGTCCAAATAGGGACCCTTGCGTCTAGTCAGGGAAAGTAGGTACACTCCCGAAATAACCCCTGCTCACCCTCTTGGTAGCTTGGCACGAGCAGACAGGCTTAGTTCAGAGGCAGTGTGTAAAGCATTTGTGAACACATACAGTAATCAAGTGACAACACTACAAATGGACACCACACAGGTTATATATTTATAAAAATAGGCATACTTTATATAGATTTATCACAAGACCATAAACGACAAAAATAATCCACAATACTGTTAAGAATACTTAGTTCTGATCAAAAAGGCTTAATTCAAGGTTCTGTGCGAGTCGGTAGCCTCCTCCGGCTACGGCGATGTCGAGAACAAACAGAGTCTAACAAATCCAGCTGACCGCGTCGAGACGGGCCAACACAGCGTAGACAGACTCGGTCACAGTACCTTTACTTGAAGCGGCAGGCACGGGCGTGCAAGCCGGATGGCTGTTCGTCACGGTCGCGATGCAAAAATGGAAGCGTTGCAGGACGCGTTGTCCCTCGATGCGGTGCAGGCAGCGGCTCGTTGACGTCGTCGAGACGGAGTCGGTGAGACCAGGGCCGTGCGTTGCAGGGCGAGACGGTGCTTCGATGCGGTGCTGGCAGGTTGCGGTGCGGCGACGGAGCCGGATTCAGGAGCTGGCGTCGATCAGTCCGGACAGCGGTGCGAGTCGGGCGGTGCGTCGCAAAGCGTGCGAGCGGTGCCCAACTCCGGTGCGGTCACAGGACTCGAACTCAGCAGCAGTGACCGTGTCGGTCGGACCAGTTCGATTCGGCGTAGCGAAGCGTTGCAGGACGCGTTGTCCCTCGATGCGGTGCAGGCAGCGGCTCGTTGACGGAGTCGGTGAGACCAGGGCCGTGCGTTGCAGGGCGAGTCGGTGCTTCGATGCGGTGCTTTCAGGACACCGAGTCGGTCGTGAGAGTCGGTCACAGCTCCCTACCTCTGCAGCCACTGAAACAGAGTTTCCAGCAGCAGTTCACAAAGGGGGTGAAGTCCAATGGTCCTGGGACTTCGGTCAGGGGCAAGCTCTCTTCCAAGCCCTTGGAGATCCTTCACAAGTTGATGAAAGTCACAGCAAAGCAAAAGTTCCTTTCTCCTTTCTTTGGCAGTCAGGCAAACCACTGCAGGCCAATCCCCAAGCAGCACTTCAGCTTAGGGATAGTCTCTCCTCAGTTTCTTCTTGGTTCCGCTCCTCAGCAAAGGTTTCTTCTTGTTCCCAAAAGTGATCTAATTTCCTAGGGGTCTGGGTCCCCTTTTTATACCCAGTTTCACTTTGTTCTCTGAAGGCAGAGAGGCCTCTGCCTAGTCCAAAACCAGTTCTGGTCAGTCCTGGAGCACTTTGTTTTTCTGACTCCTTCTTTCCTTTCAGAATGTGGGGCAGAGTGCTCAGCCGCCCGGCAGGAGGTGGAGCCAGCATTGTGGAAGGCAGGCACAGCCCTATTCAGACCCAGGTGCAACTCCTCCCTCCACTCTGGATGCAGATCTTTCTATTCAGCCCTGCGCTGACTCTCCCTGTCTCCTGTAGCCACCCCCAGCCCCTGTCACTCAATCTCCAGACAAGGAATACACAACCTAGCAGAGGCAGGCTTGGATAGTTAGGCAAGAAAATACCCACTTTCTAAAAGTGGTATTTTCAAACACAGAATGTTAAAACCAACTTCACTAAAAGATGTATTTTATCATCCTGAGTTCAGGCATACTAAATTCGTTTTTCTACCATGTTCCCTGGGTCAGTTCTGACTATAAGGTGTAATAGTCAGTCTGCCCATTCTGGCCTATGGGGAGCAGGTAGCCTTGCAATAGTGAAAAACGAAAATGGCTGTAATTCACTATTAGGACATGCCACCCATACCAGGGCATGTCCTACCTTATACTTACAATGCACCCTGCCCTAGGGCCTACTTTAGGGGTGACCAACATGCAGTAAAGGGAAGGTTTAGGGACTGGTAAGTGGGTGTACTCACCAACTCGACATGGCAGCCCTAGGCTGCACACAGGCTCTGCGATGGCAGGCCTGAGACACATTTTATAAGCCGCTTCTGTGGGTGGCACAACCAGTGCTGCAAGCCCACCAGCGGCATTGGATTTACAAGCCCTGGGCACACTGAGTGCACTGTACTAGGGACTGACAAGTAAACCAATCATCCAATCATGGAGTCACTAATACATATATCAAGTAACGATAGGGAGCACTTGCACTTTGGCACTGATTAGCAGCGGCAAAGTGCCCATGAGCATCTAGTCCAGCAAAAACATATCGGCAACAGTGGAGGCATTACGAAAAAATGGAAGGGAGACCCATGCCAAGGATGCCAGGTCTAACAGTCAAGAATTGTAAAGAACAGCTGTGCATTAGCTCAATGGGCGTTCACATGACAAACATCAAGACCAAGTTCAGTTCCCACTGAGGCATATCAAACTGTTTGGGAGAAACATGTGTGTCAAACCTTTTATAAAATGTATCACAACATTTGACTTACACAGCAACAGCTGGTCAAGTAAACACAGAAAGGTCAAACGGGCTAACAAGCCACGTCCACTGCAAGGCCTTGCCAGCCTAATGAAAGAACAAACAAAAGAACATCAGTAACTCTGGCTTGTAATGGGGTCAGTTACTGTTTGTAAAGGCTGTCTACATGCAGAGGGTATATTTTCAGGTAATATAGTAAAATATGTGGAAACTAACCAAAGATGGCATGGGAAATAAATTAATAAATTATTGTGACAAATTAAGTCAGCAGCCTCTGTGCAACATCAAAAGCAGTTGTAAGTGGCAAGTACAAACATAGAAGAAGATAATTGTCTAATTAGTGATACATGGTGGTGTGCAATTATTCATAATTGTAAGGGTTTCAACTGCATTGTCTTCATCATCAGACAAACCATGTACTTCTTTTCTGCTGCTTCTGGGATACAGTATAGCAAACAAATCACAATGCACAAAACAGATTGTGAAAAAAGCAGTGTATGCATTACATTATATTTGGATTAGTTCATAAGACCCTATGGCACAGGTATATTGACAATCTCTCATGTCATGGTTTCTAAACCGTCACCATAACTTAATTCAAACCCTTCACAACAATTCTCCAATAAACATACCCAATCATTCATGAATACATTTCTAACTATAGATCACTTTGTTATTGCCTTTGCCATTCCTCTTCACCTTGACTCTTAAGCTGAAGGTAGTTACCTTGTCAGAAAAGAGAGTGATATTTATATCAAAGGCCAGAGTGACAATAATTAGTCACATAACTATTTCTTCTGGTTTCAGGAATATCAGTGTTTTCACTTGAAACACACAGTCTGAAACATAGAGGTATTCTGAAGTTATATTATTTCTATAGAAAGTGATAGATGGTTCAATTTAATCAACACGTACTAAAGACATACATCTTCTCTTTAAATATCCACTACACAGACATCAGTACCCAGCAGAGTCAGAGTGGCGATCTCCACTGTCCCTTTTTAGGTCTCGCGCCTAGCGTTGCAGTGTGCAGGAACTGCTCGCGCAGCGCGAGACCTCTTGTATGGGGTTTTGAAACTGACCTAGGAATCGCACACGCTCATGCGTGTGCGATTCGTTTTTCCCCCGGCTATTGGGCTTTGCGTGCGTCTTTATAAGAAAGACAGCACGCAATTAGGCAAAGGCGGGCGCATGTCCCGCTTTTGCCGCGCCCATTCCTACCGGTGTCTAGCACGCGCGGCAGCGCGCGTTCGCCTCGCTGCCGCGCTCCCTTTCCCCCCCCGCTCCTCTGTGGTGCGCGCGCACCACTGGGTTATATTGGCGCCTATTCACTCCAGCAGACGTTTTTAGGGGGAAAAAAGACTTGTTTATGTTTATTTCACATGCACTTGAGTTAGGCACAAGATGTCCTCTCCGAATATTTGAAAACAGACTGTTTTGATGACAGCAAAACGTGGGGGCGGTAGTGACTCAGCCGCGCCGAGGGGCTCTGTTCTCCCCGGATCATCTTTACGCATTGATTAATTCATGCACCAGCCGGGGGTGGATCGAACAAACTGCGTGCGTTATGCGCCTCTCTGCCGGGAACATTCTTTTCCCTGAGTCAGTAGCCAGTGCCGCTATTATGCTGAGACTTCATGGGCAGCGAGCTCCCGTGTCCCCGTCCATTCATAGAGCGCAGATTCTGAGAAAGCAGAGAGTGGGCGTTCTTTAACGCAAGAGCCCCCCCTGCCCCGTGTGCATGTGTTTTTCCCTGTACATGCTGCCGACCCATGAACCAGTTGCCTGGTTACTGAGAGAGAGCCAGGGATGGAGTAGAGTACAGCAGCGCGAGCAATGTACACAACAATTAACATGCCACCAGACCAGTATTTCACCGGCACCACTGGTACATTCAAGTCTGACGCCAGTTCCCGTAAAGTCTAATTCTCCTTGTTCTGTATCTGAGACAGAGCCGGCTTTTGTTAAGATAGCGCCCTGGGCGGAGAGAAATCTGGCGCCCTTGCCGATGCTAAGAAATTAAATGAGGCAGCAGGGGGCCCTTTTGCGTTTGGTCAGTACCGGATGAGGAGGGACTGGGCCCAGAACACAAGCGTCTCCGGACCTACCCCAGCTCGCCCAAATTACCCACAGCGGAGCTGCCTCACATTGTTGGTGTGTGTCAGCAGGGGTGAACCAGTGAGGGGCGGCAAGGAAGGGGGCAATGGGGTGTTAAAACATTGCCCATAGTATAATAATGAAGGATTAACACCACTTGATGGCAAATCGGAGAGAAACGAGGACGCAGGGACACGGACGCAGCTGGAGGAAGAAGACAGTGGTGCTGCTGCTGGCATTAGCTTAATGCACTCAGCTCTGTGCGCCCCTTGGAATATTGGCGCCCTGGGCCTAGGCCCAGCTCGCACATGCTATAGGCCAGGTCCTGATCTGAGAACTAGTGCCAAGGGTAAACGGATGGGGTAAACTGCGGCACTCGGCTCGGCAGAAAACCCAAGCAGTATAGTCTTGAGGCGCACACACAGCCAGTGATGAGACCCGGGCAGGCAGGTTTCTCGTTCCTGCCACTACTTCTCGCTCACCATATGATGAACAGTTAACCGTTGTCGCATTGAATATCCCTCATTTCAGTCTGCAAGGCAGTCGTCTAAAGGCGATGGACAGGAAGCTCTGGAGGCTGCAAGATGAGTCAAATAAAAAAAAAAAATGTTGTCCCGTTTCCTCACCAGAAAACAATTAGCACATAAGAAATATTTTGAACACAATTACTGTGTTCGTGGTTCATGCACTACATGTTTACATACAATACTCAAATTCCTTCCTATCAAGTTCACTGTACATACCTCTTTATAAAAATAAACGCTTTCAATATATACAGTAAGCATGATAATAAGGACCTTGACTGGCACAGGGCCAAACAACTAGTAATCCAGCTTCCCCATACCACTTTTATTTTCGTTTGTTAAAGTCTTTAAAAATGCCCATATCAAATAGCAGCCCACACTTTCTGTTTAAAACATTAAAGGGACTTGTGTAGAGCAAATAAGACTAAAGCTGTATTTATAACACAGAAAACCAGTTTACAATCACTACCTCAACCCAACATCCTGTTATTGAGATTAAATCACTTTTTTCTCCAGGTATCTAAGAAAGTATGGTACATTGTTGCTGACAAGGTCACTTCAGTCTTGGCTTCACCCCAACATATAGTGATCTTGTTCAAATCACACAATTTAAGTCACATACAATGTAAAGACTTCACGAACTGTGAAACTATGTTACAAAACTCTTCCCACATAAAAAAAAAAGACAAACAGCTCCTAACAGTACGCAGAGATACGTAATTTTTATTACCTTGTAGTATTACCATACTGTTAGAAGCTGTCTGCCTTTTTTCTATTGCAAGAGATTTTATATTACAGTTTAATAGTCCCTAAAATCTTCACAGTTAATATGGATTAAACTGTGTGATTTACTGCAAAATTAATATATGCTACAGTGACGCCAAGACTTAAATGACATTGTCAGCAACAATGTAACACATTTCCCACTTTTTAGGTTTATGGAAAGAAAACTGATTTGAACATAATAGTGTTTAGCTGAGTTTATGATTCAAACTGGTTTCCAATGGGATAATTAGCATCTCTAGTAGTACTTGCTCTACAAATGCCCCTTTAATATTTGAAAAATAAAGTGTATGGGCATTTTTACATTTTAAATGTATATAATTATAAGAGCGCTTCTATCATACTGGTAAAAAAAAACCCAGCTCTATCTAACGTCCACTGGTTCTCCCACAAAAATAAATCTCACCACCTCTCTATCTTGCCTCTCCATACCTTCTCTCTCTCTCTTCACTAACCCACTAATTTCTCAACATATCTCTGCAACTATCCCTTTATCCCATCTTTTTCTTTCTCTCGTTCATTCGCACTATATACCTTATTTTTCTCACAAAATGTTTGCTTTCACTAATATACTCAAACAGCTTTACAGTTCACTCTCTTTCACTCTTTTCTCTCTATTTTCTAGCTATACCTTATCTCTCATAACTAACTCACCCTCTCAATTATCTCATTGCTGCTCTCAAACCGCTGTCCCTGAGGCTATTTCACTTGCTACTGACACATTTCCACACCACACAGTTCCATCACACAATTTCATTCCACAACACATACTTTCAATGCACAACATAAATTCCCACTAAACACCACATAAATCCACAACACACTACATACAAACCACACCGCGACAAACTTGCACTCCACATCATACCACATAATGCCAAAAACATACACACAATTCCACACCACAGCACACACACAGATTTAAATTCATACTACATAACACACAGCACAACAAAAATCCTGTCCACAAAATTACAATCAAGTTCATACCGTAGAAATGCAGTCGCCATACATCCACTATTTTAAACATACCAACACTCAACATAAAAAACTCATTATTCCACTCAATATATTTCCACACGCTTCCACATATTTCAGCACCACACAATTAAACTACACAAAATTAAATTAAAAATCACATACATTCCACAACACACAATTTCACTACACAACACACATTTTTACAAAACACCACACAACTCCTCAACACACCACATACATTTAAACCACACCACAATTTTATTATTACAGCCTAAAAAAAAAAACACCACATGATGCAATTACACTACACGAGACTTCATAACACACAATACCATTCCGCATAATTCCATAATTCTACTACACAACACACATTCACACTACACATAATTCCACTACACACTCCACATAAATGTACTTCATACCATAACACATAATTACACTCAATACACATCCACTTGTTGCCACACATTTTCACACCACACAATTCAGTTCAACTCAACTTCAAAGTCCAAGCCCAAGTAGCCTCTGTGCAACGCCGTCTGCAAACTTATTTGAGGGTCGTAGAAACAGAAGCGGTCTTGGTGAGCCCGCACCCTTTGCTACAGCTAAAAAAAATGCACTTTTAATGCAGGCATCCATTCTTTTTAAAATACCATTTCCTTTCTCCACCTGCCATCTGATCTTTTTATCACGCTACCCCTGGCTTTCTCTTACCCTACCCCACCGTCCTCCTCCCACTGCACACTCTTTGCTCCCTACCCTCCTCATTCGCATTGTTTGCCAGCCCCAAATCACCCTTGCTGGTTTAAAACATTGCGCTTCACATCGCGCAACAGCACAGTCGGTAAAAGTACAAAAAACAAACAAACACTATTGCACGGTCAATGCTTGCTGCATCAGTGCTTTTTTTTAGATCTTCAGTTTACGGTGGGGCTCTAATCCTATACCATCCATTGCCAGCTCATGGTCCTATAACTCAGGTGTGTTAAAGCTGCAGAATCACCCTGTGTTGTGTTCCGCTAATTACTAAAATAGTAGTAGATTAATTAAAGCAAAAAAGGTCACTCTAAATATTAATTTTATTGGTTTATTTTGCCTTGAAATCTTATAAAACAGCCTTCAGCCACTTGTGTTTTTTATTATATATTTTTTTTAATTAAATCATACGTAGTCCCTGTCACCCACTATACATTCCATCCTGCATTTTAAGATCCTTTCTTTGTATTTTTATTTATCCATCCACACCCCTTGACATTAATATAGCCATTACTGTACTGTTGCTAAAAAAGCTGATAATATGATATAGTGTGCACTTACTTACTTTAAATCACCCCACTGCAAACATAAAAACATAAATAAAAAATATTGCCATTTACAATGCCAATAGCTCCAACTCCAACAAATGCGAGACCTATTGCATTGCAAATGCTTGTTTGTCTTATCCGGTTCCCCGGGTCTCCAGTTAACAAACACATTGCTAATGCGTGGCGTTGGCTGTGGATACAGAAAAGTGCAGGGATATTCATTGCTCATGCTGGATCTGGACTACAAGATTAGTGATTTCTCACAGGCAATACTGCACATAAAGAAACCACAAGGGAACGCAATTTACTTAATGGAAGCAAAGTAAGAACATGCAGCCTTCCTATATGATTCCCATACTTCCTTTATTAGTGGTCAGATTCCAAGTATGCAGCTGCTAAAAGGACACTTCTAGAGATTTTGAGATCGGCACAAAAAACAGTTCTTGCTGCAGGCATTGTTATGATAGGTGCCCTTTTAAAGGCACGCCCAAAAAGGTACATTTTAGATAAGATCAAGGGTAAATGAATGCAAAAAGGAAGAAATAGAAAATGTTGGAAAGACTTCAGTCTTTATTGAGTACATTTCTAGATGATGTTCCTTTGGTTGCATCAATCCAGGACAACTATTTGGCGTTAGAATTATTAATAGCGGTAACAGAGGTATTAAGGTATTTAAATTAAAATAAACATAAAGCAGCATGTCCCGAGGGCCCACTGTGTGAAATTCAAATTTTATTTAGTAGGGACTTGACATTAGTCATGACAAAGCTGGTAAGTCATTTGTGACCCAGACCATCAACATGACAGGCAGGAGGAGACATGCATTGGAGAAGAAAAACCCAGCCCTAAGTGGGTCATACCATCTAACATTTCTATAACCATCAACCCAAAGATGTCGGACTATTGGCAAACAGGCTCATCTTCCCGCTTACAAAAGACTGTGCAAGATGAACAACAAAGTTTTGTGTCACTACTTGACCGTATCCATAAAACTAATTTATTGGAACCCTTTGGTCCAAGAGAAACGCTCACTCACACATCATCAGAGAAGAAGCAGAAACAGCTCATCTGGGATCAATCATATTCCAACAGAGTTCTTTTTTTTTTGCTTCAGTAGGAATGTGACAAGGATTTGTCCTCTCCTTCTCCAGTTTCCTTTTATTATTGAACCCTTTGCTCAGATTTGAGGGAAAAGAAAGCGGGGTGTTTTCAAATTTTTGCAGTTTAACCACTAAATGAATATGATTATCTTGATGTTGAAATATAACACTTAACAATGTTGATATTTGTCAGGGTGAACCACAAAACTCACCAAATAAACCTGTGCTTAATCTCCTGGTAGCTTGGCAGAAAAGCAGTCAGGCTTAACTTGTAGGTAATGTGTAGTAAAGAATTTATGCAGCACTCAGTCAGTAATAAAGTGAAAATACAATACAAGAAAAACTCCAACCAGTTACTTTTAGTAGATAAAATGACATGAAAATGACAAAAACAATTTGGGGGGGGTTAGGGGGGGCGATTGTGGGGATTGGGTGGTGGCTAACTGCAAACCAAGATGGCTGCACAATGAGTGAGCTCCGCAGCTGCCAGTGATTAATCCCCTGACATCCGACGCAAATCCGACCTGTGCCCAAAGATAACTATTTGCCAGTTAAGGTGGTGGCCCAGGCTTGCTGCTACAGGCCCTCCGGCTGTGGGAGATGGCGTGGGAGTGGAGAACTGGCTCACGGCCTCGGCGCTGTGTGGCCCGACTGATATAGCGCAGGTCTGAGGCGAGGCCCGCCACTGATCAGCGTTCAGTTGATCCCCCGCACCGGTGTGTGACCTGCTACCCACACCCAAGCGCAGAAAAAGGAGCACCTGGGAGGCTGTGGGCACGGGAAGTCGTGGCTGTGATATCTTTGGAGTGAAGCCGAACCAGGCTGGAACCGGCCATCAGGCGTGCTGCCCCCTGCCCGCCAGCCGTTGATGCGGGATCTCGGACGTGGCCTTGCGGTCCCATCGACACCTGAGCCCTCAGCCCATTCAAGTAAGCGGGCCCTTGGGGGACGGAAATCACGAACAGAGGTGCAGCTGCAACTGCACCTCCCCAGTTGAGATCCGACGGGGCCTGCCCAGAGGACTGCGGAGAGCCGAGCCGGGACCGGCTGCAGGGCCTATCCAGCCCCACCGGCATCCGCTGATGGGGAGGCGACGCCGAGACCTGTAGCTTCCGTCAACACCTGGGCCCTCGGCCCATTGAGGTAAGAATGCCCTCGAAGGGGGAGGCTGAGACCAGCGGAGCGGCTGTTCCTGCCCATCTCCCCAGCTGCGATACTACTGGGCCCGATCGCCAGATCACAAGTATCCTAGGGCCCCTGGAGAAACAGGAGCGGCCCCACATGGACGCTTTCTGCGGCAGAGACACCCACCGGGTGTGATTTGGGCTTGCCCGCAATGACAGACCCGGCAACTTCCCTCCTCTGCTTGACGGCCTGCTCTGGAGGCAACAAATCGGGGTACCATCGAGGGAAACTAACGCCGTCATCGCCCTGTGCCTAGTCCGCTCCCCCGCCTGCGGGTCCTGGTGTGACGGAGGATAAGGGCTACAACAACAATGGCTGTGGCACAAGAACGGGGGAGGAATGCCTTGGAAGACCCTCGCTGGGGGTGCTACTGAGCTCTTACGGCCTCGACTAGTGAGAGGGCTCCATACACGGCTGTAGTGAGGGGGAACTGTGGAAATATTGGCCATCGCCTGGCGCAGTGTCCTCCACCAAGCTCACGGGAACATGGTAAGGAATCAGGGTCCAAGACCTATACAGACCAACAGCCTTGACAAATACACAATCGTCATGGCAGCAGCTGGTAGCACGGAGGGAGAAGAGACGAGTGCTAACACCGGCCAAGAGGCCCACCCTTTACCCGAACCTTCCCTGAGTGAAATCATGGCTGCCATAAAGGAACTTCGAGGCATGCTGGAACCTAAACTAGACATCGTAACAGTGGACATTAACCTGCTGGGAGCAGATGTCTGAAATATTGCTGAAAAAGTAACGGTGGGTGAAGCACACAACAATGGTCTGCTTTCTAGAACGCTTTCTAGAATGAAGAGACTGGATGAACAAGTTGATATGCTCACGAAACAGAACGCCATAACCACGGCCTGACTGGAGGACCAGGAGGGGCGAGCCAGGCGCAATAACATCCGTTGTGGGGGTCCCTGAGGGGACAGTGGGGGCGAGTGCCGATCTCTTCCTAGAGGACCTCATCCTTAAGACACTCCACCCCAAGAGACTGTCCACATGCTTTTCGAGTGAGAGGGCGCACAGAGCACTGGGCCCCCCAGCGTGCCCGGGCCCCCCGTGCACAATCATAGCCAGAATATTAAATTATAGGGATCTAGATGAGATCCTGCATGCAGCTCGCACCCACTTCACTTTAAGAACTCTGTTATTTGTTTCTTTTATGACTTCACCCTCCAGGTGCAGCGACAGCGGCGAAACTTTGAGTGAGCCAAAAAAGCACTTTGAGACAAAGGGATCAAAAACATGATGATGTAGGGGGTAAAGAAAGTAGGGCCCCACCCTTGGACAGAGATCCCGAAGTGCTCCAACCAAACCATGATGGAGGCCTGAGCCCCTCCTCCCCCCGCAGACCCATGAGCAAATACCTCCATGGTCATACGAAACTGGTAAAATGGTGGCATGCTGTGGGAGGGGAAGGGGTATGAATACCTGATACTAAACTTAGACACTGGGACATATACGCTTCAGCTGGTGCGACTGGCCTATGAGAGGTCACTATAGGGCACAGGACACTTAGAAATTACTAGCTGTTATATGTACAGAGTCTAAGGGGATGTAATGCTGAGTACAGCAATCCTGAACCCATTCACATTGGCGGGAGCAGCGCAACATCACTGTTAGATGCATATATTGGGGCGACAGGCACTCTGCAAGTTGGGGTTGTGGGTGGACGCAGGGAGGGGGGTGTTAAGGGGTTTAAAATGTTTAATTTTGTCGCTTAGTTTATTGGCTCATCTACACTGACCTACATATGATAGAGGGCTAGGGAGAGGGATGCCATACCATAGGCTAGGCGCTGGATCTGATCATAATAACACCGCCCTCAGAAGATATGAATCCACTCAAACCATAACAACATGTCAATTGCAGGGAACACAAAACGGAGATTAAAAGCCTGGACATGGAATGTCAACGGTAAATGTACGCTCATCCTTCAATATTTGTGACGGTATGCTTCTGACCTAGTACTTTTCCAGGAAACACGCTTACGGGGTAACCACTATAAAGCCCTGGACAGCTTTGGTTACAAAAATACTGGCACATGTGGGCTACACTGCAGACTCAACCGGCACAGGTATACTCGCCAGAAAGTTTCTGCCATTCACCCCGTTACACACTTCGCACAATACTCAAGGTTGTTATGCAGCCCTGTCTGGCACCTGGGAGGGCATCATGCTAAATGTTTGCTCCATTTATGTGCCGCCAAGGCTCCACTCCACGACTGAATGCCCTACTCTTAGAAATGCCCATGGGTACCCTTATACTTGGGGGAGATATGAATGCCATCATGGAGCCCAAGTTAGACAGAAGGAGCAGTGACCCTACGCAGACAGATGAGGGACTGCTGCTGGCCTTCGTGTCGGCACTGGGACTGACAGATTTGTGGACAGAACTTAAACCACAACTTAAACAATGCACATACTTCTCAGCTACTCATGGAAGCTTCTCCCGACTTGATCACATTTTTACCCACCACACACAGATGGGTGCCTTCAGAGCAGCCAAACACTATGCACGCGGGGTCTCCGATTCCCTGGCTGGAGTTCTGCTGAGTGGACCAGGGCATGACGCTACCTTAATTCCAAGACTTGACCCTTGGTTTCCCCGAGATAGGGATATCAAATAGAAACTCAGAGCTACTACAGATTTCTACTTCTAAGAGACTCAGGGGACATCCTCATGCGTTCTATGGGAAGCGTTCAAGACAGTTATCCGGGGACAGGCTCAGGACCTGATAGGGGGGGAAAAAAGAAAGAAACCAAGATTAAATGTGAGGCCATAGAGAAAGGCATAGCAGCCATAGAAAGTAGGGTGTTGATAGAGGGAGGGATTGACTTGTGCCGCCAGCTACACCTATGACAGCAGGACTTGTGCAGTCATGCACTGGCTTCGCAGCGGCAGTTATACGATGAGGTAGACAAGGCCAACAAACTTCTGGCTTGGCTAGAGACGAGAGACAGGGACCAGTCCTGGGTGTTGGGTATCCTAGACAGAATAGGTGACCTGTAACAGACCAATGCAGCCATAGTGTACACTTATGCAACCTATTATGAGAATGTATACACCCCCATGAGCGACAGGACACAGGACAGATGCCGACTGCGAAGAGTTTCTAAGGGACCTTGCCCTTCAGACACTTACGAGCGATGCAAGAGAGGCCCTAGAGGTGGACCTGACAGAAGAGGAACTGACAGTGGCCATCCGCAACCTTCAGTCTGGAAAGGCGGTAGGTCCAACAGCCTGCCTATAGAGTCAGATAAGGAATTGGCGGATAAGAACCCAATTTGTGCTTGAGATGCTTTGGGCGGCACGTCAAAATGGCTGCCTGCCAGAGGACCAGCGAACAGCCAAAATTGTGGTTATACACAAAAAAGGAAAACCCCCAACGGACTTTGGCTCCTACAGGCCTATATCCCTAATAAATGTAGAGGCCAAGTTGCTGGCAAAGGCCCTGGTGACACGTCTATGCAAAGTCATCACTCGCATCGTACATCCAGACCAATCCAGCTTTATGCCATATAGGAGTACCTGCCTTAACTTGAGAAATCTTTACGGTGTGCTCCACATGACTGGCCTGCCCCACACAGAACAGGCGGTGCTGATGGCCCTAGATGCCAAAATAGAGTTCAATAGATTAGAATGGCCCTACATCTTCGCCACATGGTCCAGACTTTGATTTGGACCGAAATTCTGAAGGTGAGTTAGGCTTCACCACCAGGCTCCCTGGGCCCGAGTGCGTGTTAACGAGACAACATCCCGTGCCTTCACCCTGAAAAAAGGAACTCAATAGGTGTGCCCCCTCTCGCCCATAAATTTTGCCCTGGAACCTGAACCACTTGTGGCCTGGATTCACCAGGACCCACTGATATGGGGAATCAGGGCAAACGGAGGCTGGTAGGGGCATGTCTCCCTCTATGCTGACGAAGTCCTCTTGTATGTCACGCAACCATACTTCTCGGTGGCCAAAATACTGACACTTTTTGATCTCTTCAGCAGTTATTCAGGCTGTCAAATAAACGGGTCTAAGTCCATAATTTCCCCCTTGTCTGGACCGTAGCCGTGACTCCCTTCCGAGTGCGCGGCACCAGTGGCCGGATTTAAGTATTTGGGGATATATGTCACCCAGGGTTGCGCACATGTTTATGCGCAGGAACATGCTCCCCCAACTCGACAGACTCCGTGACGACGTGGCGCACCTTTCCACTGTCCTTAATGGGCAGAGCCGTCTCTACAAAATGATGGCCCTTCCACGTCTCCTCTGTGTGCTTCAGAATGCGCCATTCCCGGTTCCATCAGAGTACTTTAGTAAAATAGACAAGGAACTACGTTTGTCCTCTGGAATAGAGGTACACCATGCATAGATATGGGAACTGCAAAAGGGAGTATATGACGGGGGTCTTGCAATTCCTGATTTTAGGAAATATTACTGGGCATCCCAACTGTTGGTAATTAACAAATGGATCTTCTTTGGCAGGCAGGAACTAGCCTACCATGTCAACAGAAATGTGATGGGTCGTGGTGGGCATGAGGCGATCCTGTACTGTAGGAAAACGAGTCGGCACCCAGACAGGTTTCTCAAAGTGGGCACTGTTTGGTATGGAACATCTGGGAGATGTATGGAGGGAGAAATCCTTGATAAAGTTTGAGGTTCTCTGCCAAGAATTTGAGATTGCGGAGACCGAACATTACTGCTATCTCCAACTGGGACATGCACTGCAAAAACATATCCTCGAGGGAGAGCAATTGCCAGAGGCGTCCCCATCTGGAGGACCACCTACTCACAGAGCCAATAACTGACAAAGGGACCTCCACCATCTATAAAAAACTGGTTATTAATTCCCCTGACCTGTTGGGAGCCCTACGAAATTCTTGGACCGAGGATACGGGTGACACAGACGATGGTTGGGGGAGTATATGTGTCTCTGCTCCTTGCTATGTTGCGATTGGACACCGGCCGCCATCGTCAACCATGTTTTTTTAATATCTGGGTCAGTTATCTTCCCCCTGAACCATTATGATTAACCATTTTGCATCGAGGGGCACCTTCAAGGAGATAACCCGGGACATAACCTCCACTTGTATCTCCAGGCAAGCCCAGAGTATATGAAAGAATGTGCTTTCCTGGTTACAGCCTCAGAGGCACAATGGTGTGTCGGCCGTACCTATTTTATGTAAGACTGTCCTCGGGTAATATGTCCCATGCTAAATTTTGAATTGGACTGATCTGAACCTGGCTAGAATGGTTATCTCCCGTGGACTCTGGAGAGCCTCTGTCCATTCTTCATCATCTGTCTGGGAAGATTAAACAAAGTCCAACTTCCAATCACACCCAGTCATGTGACCCAGGTAAAGGCGCCAAATAAGGCAGGAAAATGCCAACTTTCTAAAAGTGGCATTTTCAAAATTGTAACTTAAAATCCGACTTTACCATTAAAGAGGATTTTTAATTACAATTTCTCAGACACCAAACATAAAACGTTTACATGTTCCCAATCAAACGTTATCACTTATTAAATGTAATACAGCAACCCAATGTTCTCCTATGAGAGAGGTAGGCCTCACAGTAGTGAAAAACAAATTTTGGAATTTTTCACTTCCAGGGCATGAAAAACGTAAAAGTGCATGTCCAATCTTTTAATAACAATGCACCCTGCCCTATGGGTTATCTAGGGCCTATTTTAGCAGTTACTTATATGCAATAAAAGGGGAGTTTAAGGCTTGGCAAGGGGGTTATATTGCCAAATCGTACTGGCAGTTTAAAACTGCATGCAGGTTGCAATGGCAGACCAGGGACATGTTTTAAGGGGCTACTTAAGTGGGTGGCACAATAATGGCTGCAGGCCCACAAGTAGTCTTTGATTTACAGGCCCTGGGCATATGGTATGCCACTTTACTAGGGACTTATAAGTAAATGAAATATGCCAATCAGGTGTAAGCCAATGTTACCATGTTTTAGGAGGTGAGTACATGCACTTTAGCACTGGTTAGCAGTGCTAAAGTCCACAGAGTCCTAAAGCTAAAAGAACAAAATTCAGCAAAAATAGGAGGGGTGAAGACTAAAAGGTTTGGGAGTAATCCAACAGTAGTCCAACACCAAGCAAGGAAAAAACAAAAACAGGAGGAAAAGAGAAAGACGGGGCATTCTTGCTCATGTTTGACCGACCCCCAGAAACAAAACCGGCATCCACCGCTCCAAAACCGGCCCCCACCCTTCCAGCCCACCGGGAAAACACCCGGTACCTCCTACTCCCACTCCAGCCCTGAAACGCAATATAATTTAATATTAAATTGCTTTCTTGTTAACCATATGCCGATTCTGATTGGAAGCAGTGTGGCACAATGATTAGTGTTGATTATGAAAATACAATAAAGAATATATAAAGAGATGGAAGCGAGTTGTGCGTCTGACACACACACACACATTAGCTAAGAGGAATGGTTACATGCAGCTCAGTTGCGAAAACCATACGAGATCATAAGAGATCAATTACAGCAACTCTATGTATGATAAAGACATGCAAGGCAGATCACAGAGAGATGTAAACAGATCCGATTTAAGAAATAATAACCACAGTGATAAAACGTTCTTGACAGAATAGGAGTTTGCATCCTATAGAAAAGGTTAAGAGCTAACACTGAACTTTGGGATCATGCGGCCTTGGCTTGCCTGTGATGTGACAATTAGAGGACACTAATAGGATAAGTTCATAAGAGGAATCACAATACACGATGGATCTCTCTCACTAGACTCAATCCTTCTCTCCCAAGAATCTTGGCCACACTTTGGCCTTCAGTTGCCACATGGCTACATTTGGTGCTATCCCTATCTCTTTGAAAAGCGAGAGAAATGCACAAATGACTACCATGCTCATACACACTGAAGCTGGAAATCATCTCTTGGAGTGCACTGGTTTCTATTACAGGAACAGGCACTGGATCCATTACAGTAAAACTATGACGGCCAAAGATCAACATTTTATGACCTAGCCCCAAGGGATCCATCAAACAGACATCAGCTGTACTTGATGGGGTATAATGGAACACTATTACCTATCATGCTAACAACAGGGCCTCTTGGGTGCAATCACGTGATTAGCCTTTGACTTCCAGCATTCATACAACCCTGCAGAGAATGTTCTAACCATTGGAAATATCTACAACGATTTACCGATATACGCGCTCTCGTAAACATTGATTTTAGGCCTTGCTATTCCTTAGATTGTTCTGAGCGCCACATCCTTCCAGGCATTGTACCGACCCTATAAAAGGGGGACACTGGAGTATACTGAACTTAGAAACAGAAAGCCAGAGATAATCACAGGCACATTTCTCCCCTGTGTGTCACTCGCCTATCTACAGAATGGCTGTTTTCAGCCGCAGACTGATGCATATCTACAACTGTCATTCGTTTTCAGGGGCTTCTGTTGTGAAAAAAAGAATATGAACAGCTGTTTGTCGAAAGTGCCTCCTTATGAGTTTACTTCACGAATAGCTCCTTACTTGTAATTTGATGCCCGATTTACAAAATCCACTTTTAAAAACTCACTAATCTATTCCGAAAGTTTTCCTGTACACTTGGAAATTTCTGACTTTTCAAGTGATTCTCAAGGAATCAAATGAGAACTCCTACAAATCTATGACAGTTACAGATTTCCAGTACTCCTACTTCACAAAATGTAAGAAGCTTTTTCACTAGGAACAGATGGATAATTCCTGCGAGCACATGATGCAAAGTGTGCATTTGCAAAGTTACGTTTTTCCACAGAAGAAATATGTTTTTCTTTCGACAAACCCTCTCTCAATGAAATATGCAGCTGTACCCTTCCTTTTCTACTCCCAGAAAGATGTTTTTAGACATGTTTCACAGCAGCGCAGGCTGGTGTGCAACATGTCTGAAAGTCAATCAAATAATAGCAGTACGAGGCGGCCAGTACACGCACAACATATTTTATAAGAGCGGGGTTTACTGGCACTGTAGAAAGAGGGTTGAAGCGATAGGCACACAAAATGCAGTTACTGATTGACGATTAAAGTTGTTTTTACATAAGAAAGTATGCATATGTGCGCTTGTCCGTGTGTGCTTGCGCGCATATGTGTGCCGTACATTGACAGAAATGGAAGGACAGGTGGTTGAACGATGGATTGGTTTTACTTATTTATATTTTTAGAATGATACAATTTGAGATACAAATATGGTGCAGTGTTTGCTCAGAAAAAAATGAAACATCACAGGTTTATTGCAGAGCCTTGGCTTTATGACAGGTAAAATGTTTATTTGCAGGGCGAGTTATCCCACGCCTTGGAGGTTCAGATTCAGTGGTAGAAGTTTCACCCACGCACTGTCCCGTAGAGGCAAAGGGTGCAAGTGTAATTAAAAGGATTCTGCTGTTGTTACTAAACGTAACTATTAGGTGTGAGGGGACTGTCACAATGTAAGGGATGTGTTTATCGAATGTCATGTACATAGGTCTGTTTAATATATGTTAATTTGACGCGCAGACTTTCAGCACCCAAGCTATTTACAGCAAGCCAAAATAACCAAGGAAACACACTGGCACAGGCAGGATGTTTCTTTTTTTCTTTTGCTTTCTGTTTTTTTACAAGCGGAAATATTGCGGAGCGGCTAGATAAGCAGACTATTTTCTCTTCTGAAAAAAATGGATTCTTCTGTTTTGGAATTCCGCACGTCGTGCTGCTCACGCTGATTTTTAGCGCCAGGAGCTTGTTCCGCACTGTAAATTCAGCCCAAACAGCACCACGCAGCGTGCCAGAGGGCGCTGCATCTTTCTTTTGCTTTAGTAGATTTTCTACTCGAGCGGCAGCTATCTCAATGCGAATGGTTGCGACCTGCCGCGACCGCCCGTGTTGAGAAATCTCACCGGCAAGCATTCGAGCGCCCAAAAATTGCACTAGAAGACACTAATTCTCACTCAACATCTTAACGTTGGCGAGCCGTGCATGAGAAAAAACTGACACGCTGCAGTTGGTGGAGTTTTGCCGAAACTCTGCGTTCCAAGCGGAGCTCAGAGTAGGCAAAGCTTCGCAAACTCCGCCAGTGGAGCGGAATTTTCACCCACTGGGTTACGAAGAGAGAGAGAGGGCGCCTCAGTGTTGGGAGAGAGCTTCAGCCAGCGACTGCACCCAGTGTGTTAAGAGACTCTGAGAGAGGGTTACTTATAAATATACTGCCAGTGCACTAGCGTAACGAAACTTGAGCGGGCCCCCTGCAAACTACATCGAGGGCCCCCTCTCCAGACTCAGTTTGGAGCTGTCACGCCAGGGTACTGTGCTGAGGGGGCCCCCAGGAGTTTGGGGCCCCCTCGCACCACAGGGGCTGCAGTGGGCCTTTGTTACGCCACTGTGCTTTTGAGTAGGAGAGAGGTAGTGTGATTGTGTTTGATTGAAAGGCTGTTTGTGAGAGGCTGTGTGTGTATGTGTGAGACTGTGAGAGAGTGCTTCTTACATTTACCCCCGTGTGAGAGAGGGGCTCTTGCATGTGTGAGAAAGAGGCTGTGAACGTGTGTGAGAATGTGAGAGTAGAGGATGTAACATTACGGCCAGTGCTGCAACTATGGAAGTGGGGAACAGGTTTGAGTCTCGATGTCACTTAATCTGCCCTGGGGGAAAAAAACAATCAAAAAAACAAATGAATATGCCTTTGTGTAATGTAACTGGTGCTCATGTAAAGTGCTTCAACACCTTCGAGTCAAATAGAGTGGGGGGTGGTGGGTGCAGGTGAAATCACCGGGAGCAGGAGGAGTGGGATGGGGTGAAGAGAGGACTGCAGACATGTGCTCTCTCTAAGAGTGCAGGTAAAAAATTTAAAAAAAGAGCCCCTGCAGCCAGTGGAAGGACACTGGCCACTGGAAGCAGAACTTGGTGCATGTTCTGCGACATGGATGAAGACTCAGAGGCCAGGAGGTGCTGCTGATCAATTAGAAGACAGGAAACGAGAGTGACGTGGGGGCCAAACGAGGGTAAGTAATGGGCCGGCTCTAAGTCCCTATTAAGATTTTGTTTTCCATTGCAAGGGATTTCACAAGCACAGGGCAAGCGCTGTGCAGGCGAAACCTAAAAAGTAGTCTTAGAACTTAATGCCTCTCTGCAAGACAGATCACTGGGTACAATAACTTAAGAAGGCTGGAATGCCAAAGAACACAGGGAACTAGGCCAGCTACATTCATCCTGAGAGCACCAAGCCGGCAGGCAGCGTAGAGAGCAGAAGAATAGCAGTGACAAAACGGCTGGGTAGCCATGGGGAAGAAAGCAACTTGGGCACTTTAAGGGGTACACTACTGTGACAGGCAGGGATCGGGTCATTCATGCAGGGTTAGGGTCATTCATACACATTCTACTTGCTGACAGAGGGGTGGTGAATTATCATCCCTCCACCCCCATAAAGAGGTTCTAAGACAGAAGCTGTGATCTAGGGTCCTACAGGGAAGCAGGACCTCAAGTCCCAAGAGGGCAATGCATTCATCTGCATCAAAAGAATCACTATTTCATTCTGTCAGAAGGAGCATTGTGATGAGATGCTTTGCTGACGCCACGTTTTTGTCATAGTATAAGCAGCAGAGATTACCTTGGCCAGCCTGTCCTACTTGCACTCTCAAGTATTGCTACAAAACATGCCACTGTCAAGGCGCTACAAAATTAACAACATCAAAACGTAAAACCGAGGAAGAGGTACAGTGGCACATCACATCTTCTCAGCAAACAATACATTCTCCACAAGCTCTAAAGCAGAGTAATAGCGAACGATACACTGTGACACGCCAAAATATATACAGGAATGCATTGTTCAAAAACATGTCCTGTTTTTATAAAGCCTTCTACCTACGTTTGGTACATAATCCTGCCTCCTCTACTTTCCATAGACAAAAAAACTCACAAATGAAATTAAGCGCTTTCTTGAACATCATTTTCATTGACAGACGGCAAAGGGGACTGCGTTGTGAAATCCGAAGAAATATATCTCTTTACGACGCATGCGATACATCGCATGCCATTACAACGCGGTCGTTACAATGACTGCGTTGTTTGATCGCGAACCATTACATCGCAAGTCGTTACAACGACTTGCTGTAGGGGGCATGCTGGACTTAGGAATAGTATAATTTACTATACCTACTCCAGTTTGTGCAACAGCAGGGAAGGTGTTGGATTGTAAATCCAACACCTTCTGCCCCCTACAGCAAGTCGTAACGACTTGCGATGTAATGGTTCGCGATGTAACAACACGGTCGTTGTAACGACCGCGTTGTAATGGCATGCGATGTATTGCATGCAATGTAAACGCTGTTTCCCAATCTGAAGTGTCCTTGGCCTCCGTGGAAATGAATTAATGGCAACTAGACCTGCTAGCCGCTATGGCGTATGGGGATTTTTTATATATATATCTGTTTATTAGTTTTCCACGGTACAGTACATAATACAAAATTAGTGGCAGTACAGAAAAATAAACTTGGTTCATCAGCATATGACAAACCACGAGCAAACTTGTGCTCGTGGTTTGTCCACACATATACGGCAACATTTTGCATATCACCCACTATACGTGTTGTATTGTCTTTGATTGTCCACTGGGACGGTTTGGCAGTGACACTAACCCTGTCCTATGGCACACCTATGGCTCCTTAATGATTTTAATAGTGGAGTAGGCCTGTCATTTCCGCCCTGTGGCACACTCAAGGCTCCTCAAATGAATTTTTAACTTGGAGCAAGCCTACGCTTCGGTAAGGCACTGACCATTGAAGGATGGATCTATACCTTGACTGATCCTTTAAATAAGATAACATGATATGTTATCCACTGCACGCTGCCGTCACCTGGTCACACGGGACTTTCCCGGCCAATTCTCTAATAGTACTTCTAGAAACACGCCAAGGCACTTCATGAGGGAAAGCTAAAAACCACCACCTTTCTCTCCCACTTGCAGCATGGTGAGACCCCTATGGGCTCACTCCGCTGACCTAGCACCGCAAGGACGTTCTCCCCCCCCGCTTTTTAACACTGTTTTTCCTCTTTTTACCACTTTCAGGTCTCAGTACAACAGGCCATTGGACCTGGTGCTCAACAGCAATGCTGGTTACTACTCCACCATACAACGTCAAGAACCAGCTTTGCGGTAGTGCAACAGTTGAGATTAACTTCTCCTATATATCACAGTCCTGATGAATTGCCACCAGACCCGTTAGGGGCTTCTTTAGGCAAGAAACATGTCGACCCCATGCACCACACAGACCATAGGACCATTATCTCCAGACAGGGCTTTCAGTTTTTAGTTAGGTTAGTGCACCCTCGGAATAAAATTATTGAAAAGGGCAGCCCTAGACCTATTTTAAATTACACTGCACACTCACAACACTACCCTGTCCACAAACCCTCACACATCCAACGGCTTCATCAAAAAAAGATCTCCGCCAAAGAGCCCCTTTGCGGGTGCCCGTCGGGCATTGCAGCGCCGGCCCGACGAGGAGCAGGCCCAATGATGAAGCATGACATCCCCGGGGTGTGTGAGGGCACTTCATAACAGACCTGTATTTTACAGACACATAGGCATTTTATAAAACAGGCTTGGAAACCCTCTTATACAGGATAAGATGTGAAGGGGGTTTTGAAGGGAAGTCCGATAGGCTTGTGTGTCTGGGCATGTGGCACACACAGACAGATAGACCTGCACTCAGACAGACATGAGCACACACTCACTTATGTGCATACAAAGCTGCATACTTACTCTACCCAACACTAACAAAGGTACTTACCTGGTTGTGCCACAAGATCCCATCCATCATGAGAAGAGGTGTGGCGCAGAGGCCAGGGCGGCTGACTCCGGAACCCGGGGGCTCACGGCTTGCTCCCGGCGCCAGGTCAGCCCCGCACCATGTGACTCTGGGCAATAGCTCGCTTAATCTTTCCGAAAGCCCCCAGTGCCTTGACGGCGTCGGGTAATTGTTCGCGCTTTACAAATAATCAATCAATCAATCAATCAATCACGGCATTTATAGAGCGCGCTACTCACCCGGGAGGGTCTCAAGGCGCTGGGGGAGGGGGTAACTTACTGCTCGAACAGCCAGGTCTTGAGCTGCTTCCTGAAGGAGAGATGGTCCTGGGTTCGCCGAAGGTGAGTGGGGAGGGAGTTCCAGGTCTTGGCTGCCAGGTAGGAGAAGGATCTTCCTCCGGCGGTGGCTCTGCGGATGCGTGGTACGGTGGCGAGGGCATGGCTGGTTGATCGTAGCTGGCGGGTGGGCGTGTAGAAGGTCATGCGGTCGTTGAGGTACTTGGGGCCCAGGTCGTGGAGGGCCTTGTGTGCGTGGGTGAGGAGTCTGAACGTGATTCTCTTGCTGACGGGGAGCCAGTGCAGGTCTTTCAGGTGTCCGGTGATGTGGCTGTGTCGGGGGATGTCCAGGATGAGTCGTGCGGAGGCGTTCTGGATGCGCTGGAGTCTTTTTTGAAGTTTGGCTGTGGTTCCGGCGTAGAGGGTGTTCCCATAGTCCAGTCGGCTGGTGACGAGTGCCTGGGTGACGGTCTTCCTGGTTTCAGTGGGGATCCATCTGAAGATCTTGCGGAGCATGCGCAGGGTGTTGAAGCACGAAGATGAGACGGCGTTGACTTGTCTGGTCATCGACAGGGAGGAGTCCAGGATGAAGCCCAGGTTGCGTGCGTGGTCCGTTGGCTTGGGCGCGGTGCCCAGGGCCGGGGGCCACCAAGAGTCGTCCCAGGCGGAGGGTGATGAACCCAGGATGAGGACTTCCGTCTTGTCTGAGTTCAGTTTAAGGCGGCTGTTCCTCATCCAGTCGGCGACGTCTCTCATCCCGTCGTGTAGGTTGGCTCTGGCGGTGGTGGGGTCGTTGGTGAGGGAGAGGATCAGCTGGGTGTCGTCGGCGTAGGAGATGATGTTGAGGTTGTGTTGGCGTGCGATGGCTGCGAGGGGCTCATGTAGACGTTGAAGAGGGTTGGACTGAGTGAGGATCCTTGTGGAACGCCGCAGATGACTTCGGTGGCCTCGGATCTGAACGGGGGAGGCGGACTCTCTGGGTTCTTCCGGCGAGGAACGAGATGATCCATTCCAGTGCTTTCTCTCGGATTCCGATGTTGCTGAGGCGCTTCACTAGGGTGCGGTGGCAGACGGTGTCGAACGCCGCGGAGAGGTCCAAGAGGATGAGGGCTGCTGTTTCCCCGTTGTCGGTTAGGGTTCTGATGTCGTCGGTGGCTGCGATAAGGGCGGTCTCGGTGCTGTGGTTGGCCCGAAACCCGGACTGCGAGGGGTCGAGGGATCCATTCGTCTCGAGGAAGGCGGCAAGCTGTCTGTTGACGGTCTTCTCGATGACTTTGGCCGGAAACGGAAGGAGCGAGATGGGACGGTAGTTCTTGAGGTCGGTGGGGTCCGCCGTTGGTTTCTTCAGGAGGGCGGTAAGCTCGGCGGGCTTCCAGCTCTCCGGGAAGGTGGCGGTGTGGAAGGAGGAGTTGATGATGTCCCGGAGATGGGGTGCGATGGTGGCGTCGGCTTTGTTGAAGACGTGGTGTGGGCAGGGGTCGGTTGGTGATCCGGAGTGGATGGAGTTCATCGTGCGGGTGGTGTCTTCGGTGCTGATCGGGGTCCAGTTGCAGAGGGTGGTGGTGGCGGGCGTTGGTTCGGCGGTAGGGTGCGTGGTCTGTGCGTCGAAGCTGTTATGTATGTCGGTGATCTTGCGGTGGAAGAACGCGGCGAGTGAGTTGCAGAGGTCTTGCGAGGGGGTGATGTCGTTGTTTCCGGCGCTGGGGTTGGAGAACTCTTTGACGATGCTGAAAAGTTCCTTGCTGTCGTGGGCGTTGTTGTCCAGTCGTTCTTTGAGTGCCGACTTCTTGGTGGCACGGATCAGCTGGTGGTGTTTGCGGGTGGCGTGCTTGAGGGCGGTCCTGTTGTCTGTGGTCTGGTCGAGTCGCCAGGCTTTCTCGAGAGTGCGGCAGTTCTTCTTGGATTCCTTGAGTTCGTTGGTGAACCAAGGGGTTTTCTTGCTTCCGGGTCTGCTGGGAGGGTTTTTAGTGGTGCGAGGTCGTCGGCGCAGGCGGTCAGCCACTTGGCGAGGTTGCTGGCTGCTTCGTTTGGGTCCGTTGTGTTGGTGGGTGTGTTCTGGCTGAGGGAGGCGGTGAGCTGCTCGGCGGTGATCTTGCTCCAGCTCCGGCGGGGAACCTGTTGCGGGTGGTGGTGGGTCGCAGTCTTTCTGAAGCTGAAGTGGACGCAGCTGTGGTCGGTCCAGTGGAGTCCGGTGGCGTGGCTGAAGGAGATGTGCTTGCTGGAAGAGAAGACGGGGTCAAGCGTGTGGCCGGCGTAGTGGGTGGGCGTGTTCACCAGTTGCTTGAGTCCGAGGTTGGCGAGGTTGTCCAGCAGGGCGGTGGTGTTTCTGTCGTTGTTGTTCTCCAGGTGGAAGTTGAGGTCCCCTAGGAGGATGTAGTCGGCGGAGGGCATGGCGTGCGGGCTGATGAAGTCTGCGATGTCTTCGCTGAATAGTGTGCGTGGTCCCGGGGGTCTGTAGATGAGGGTGCCTCGGAGGGTGGTCTTGGGGTCAGTGTGTATCTGGAAGTGTAGGTGTTCGGCGGCGGTGAAGGTCTCGTCGGAGTTAGTCGAGATGCGGATGGTGTTCTTGTGTACGATGGCGATGCCTCCTCCCGTCTGGTTGACGCGGTCCTTCCGGGTGATCTTGTATCCGTCCGGGATGGCTATGGCGATGTCGGGCGCTGAGGAGGCGTTCATCCAGGTTTCGGTGAGGAAGGCGACGTCCGGTGCTGTTGCGTCGAGCAGGTCCCAGAGTTCCACGGCGTGCCTGTGGACGGAGCGGGTGTTCAACAGGATGCATTTCAGGTGGTTGCTGCTGGTGCTCGACTTGGCGGGGGTGGTGCAGGTCCGGGGGCAGGTGAATCGGCAGGCTTGGCAGGTGAAGGGTCCGTGGGTGCGTCTCGGGGAGGCTCGGTAGCAGGCAGGGTTCCGGCCGGCATTGAGTGCGGTGAGGGTGGCGGCGTCGTAGGTCCGTCGAGTAGTGTTGCATCGGTGGGATCCAGGGGTCCTGGCGCTGGGCGCGTGCCAGGCGCGGACGGGCGCAGACGGGCTTACCTTTGGCGCACCTTCGGCGCTCCGTCGGTGCTCCCGCTGCGCGCGGCGCGCTGCGCGGTCGCTCAGGGGGCGTCATAAGTAAGGAGCCGGGAGGGAGGAGCAGCTGGGTGGCGGGAGCGGGGCGGCGAATGGAATCACGGGGGGCGGGGCCGCAGTGGCGGGAAAGTCCCAGGAGCAGCGGGAAAGTCCCAGGAGCAGCGGGAAAGTCCCAGGAGCAGCGGGCAGCGGGAAAGTCCCAGGAGCAGCGGGCAGCGAGCGAAGGAATCTGCAGGCAGGAGGCGACAAGGCAGGCAGGAGCGGCAGCAGTGAGTGGGGCGACCAAGCCCTGTGGAGGGCAGAGCGGTCACCGCCAAATACTGGACATTTACATCTACTGTGCCTAACCTCCACCCCTGCTTCTTCATACCTTATAAGCCCATGTCAGCTGCCAAAGCCAGTAAGGGCCTGCAGGGGTTCAGGAAGAAAGAGAGGCATCCCCACCTCCTCAATAGCAGGCTCTGGGCTCATTCACTTAGAAGTGGAATATGGAGCCACTCACCATATGGCTTACAGTTATCCACAGAATTGCTATGGGCGAGGATGCAGTGCACTCTGGTTGAGCACTGTGGGCAGTAGTGTAAACTTCAGCCCTCTTTAAGCACTTTGATTCTCCCACACACCAGTCAAACCTAAACAATGCGAACTGCTCGATCCAACATACATAAGCTGTTGTGCTACAATTGCTTCCAGTCATTCACAAGTACTGTATGTAAGTGGTACTACCTCCAGCATGGCACAGTGAATCACACCTGGGGTCTCTGGCAGGACAAATGCAAAAAGAACAATTGATGGGCAGAATGTAGGACAATGTCATACATTCACCCCAGTACAGAGATCTGGGCCTAAATCCATCGTTTTTTTGCTCCCCATGCCATTCCAGTTTGAACCCAGCCGTATGCAAATCAGTCTTGACCCTGCGTCCAATGGGAACAGTCAAGCCCGAACTGCCAGGCCAGGTTCTCCCTGGACTGGAAACAAGCATCCTAGGACCAGTTTCGGGGTTTCACCCCTCATCAGCCAGGATAGCTTGACTCCAGTGGCATGGAGAGCATGAGTCCCACGTCTGGGCATACCCGTCCCACTCGGGGTGACAAATGCAAAAAGAACAATTGATGGACAGAATGTACGACAATGTCATACATTCACCCCAGTACAGAGATCTGGGCCTAAATCCAAGTGGGAAGGGTATGCTTCTGTTTTCCAGAAACTTATGTTCAACATATTTCATGGGATGCAGGAGGTGCATGCATTCCAAGATGATATCCTCATTGATGCTAACACAAAAGAAGAACTCACTAGAATAGTTGATCAGGTTTTGAAGGTTTTAGATGAGCATGGTATGACAGTTAAATTGCAAGAGCAAGTTTTTTTAATGAAGATGTGAAATGTTCAGGTCTTCACCTTACATCACAAGGTATTACAACTAAGAGTGATTTTTCTTTAGGTATAAGTGAAGCACATATCCCAGAAAATGTGGAACAAGTTAAGTGTGTGAGTATTATTCACTGTTTGTAGAAGGATTTGCAGAGGTAACAGAACCCCCTAAAAAGTTAATTAGAAAAAGAGTAAAATTTGATGGGTGAGAGGAGCATAATATATCATTTGAAAAAGAAGATGATTGTAAAAGCACCAGCACTGAAACCTTTTCAAGGCGGTTTGCCATGTATTGTTACAGTTGATGCTAGTTCGATTGGGATTAGTGCTGCTTTCAGTCAGAAGTTAGGAACAAAAGAAAACACTGTTACTTTCACTTCTAGGCATTTGAGGGGTTCTGAATTAAAGTACAGTACAATGGAACGTGAGGCTTTAGTTTGTGTATGGGCTACTGAACATTTAGGTATATTTGGAGTTGTAGGTTTGTACTTTGTGCTGATCACAAACCTGTGCAGTATTTGCTTGGTGAGAAAGGATTAGGTAAGGCCTCTCCTAGATTGGTCCATCTTCTATCTATGTTACAAGAGTTCTATTTTCAGATTATTCACATTTCTGGCAAGAGAATGCAAGGGCAGATTTTTTATCAAAATAACCAGAAATTTTGAGAATTATCCCTTAATGTTGCTGTGAATTGTGTAATTGGATTGATTGGTGGTGTCTCAGTAGTAAATGGTGTGATTTATAAAGAAAGTTGATTACAGGAATCGGAAAAGGACAAGAAAATAATAGAAATAAAGAAGATAACGTCTACAAAAAATGATTAATAGAGCATTAATGGTGGTCGTCATGGAGTCTTCAATTGAAATTTTAATTGGTTCTTGTTGGTTATGTAGAAATGCAGACAATAGTGTTATGGTTTGTGTATCACCACTCATTTTCACAGCATATCCGTTAAAAGCATGGGATAAACTGCCCATTTATTTTGTTGGCCCGATTGCTGGTATACCTGTAGGTAAGAATTACATAATAGTTTTGGTGGATTATCATTCAAAATGGATTTATCATAAATGGATTGGGACACCAAATACCAAATCTGTAATTGATTTTCTGGAAAATGCACATTGTTTGGACTGATAGCCTAGGTTTGAGGTTTCAGATAATGGCACTTAGTTAGTTTTATGTAAAATATAACAATAGTTGGATACTATGGGTATCCAACATATTAAAGTGTTTTTTTATAACCTACACCGTAACAGAATGGTAGACGGAGTGAACAGAATTGTTAAGGATACCTTGCAGCTAGCTGTCAGTGGAAAACTAGATGCAAGTATTGCTTTGAGGGAACGATTTAAGAATTACCATATAACATCACATTCCACCAAAGGAGCTAGTCCTTATAACATTCTTAGGCTCAAAGATCTTGTGCATAAGCTTTCTCCATTGTATATTTGAGATTGGCTAAGTAAGGAGAATTACACTAAGATGGATGATGTGTATAATAAGGTAAAAGAAATCCAAGTTAAAAGTATGAATCAATATGATCCACACATCATATTAAAAATCTAAATTTCTACATTAGGGATTTGGTCACGGTGTGAAAACATGGTAATGTAAGGAAGATTCAATCCAAATGTTTCAATTGAGATGCATATCATTAATTTGAAAAAAGAGTCTGTTCAAGTTGAGAATGGATAATGGTGGAGCGAGAGGAATGTTGTAGACGCAAGAAGGAGTGTGGCAAAGCAGTGCATGAGTGAAGATTCGAGCTTGAGAATGAATGTGAATTTGGGCAATGATTCAGGAAATGATTCTAACTTAAATCATGTGCATGAAGGTACTGTTGATACTTGTAATGAACTTGCAGGTAGTAGTGATTTTAATCAAAAGTCGAGTGTGGAACTGACCAATGAGACGAATGTTTGTGATATGGTTTCAAGTACATTTGAAGGTTGTTATTCTGTTTCTGAGTCAAGCAATAGTTGTAGGTCGCTACCTGATTTTGTCAGAAAATCTAGTAGAACTTTAAAGCCTCCTAAGTATTTACAGGATTTTGTATGTAAACAAATGTTGTGATTTCTAATATGTTCACAGTTATTTGCATTCATCTATGTCTATTGTTATTTCAAGTTTAATTTTTGTTCTTTTCAGTTGATTTGTTTTCTTTAAAAAGGGGATGTGTGTTACATCGTTTAATCAACCTAGTTTCGGTATGTGTTTTCTAGTGGCGTTGGGGTCCAGAATATTGGATTAGAATGTTGGGTAATGTTAAAGAATAACTGCAGTGCCTGGAGGTTTGTAACAGGAGTTGCTGGACCATTGTAGCTGGTTAGTTACAAATAAACCTCTTTATTTATACTTTCTGTGTCGGAGTGAACATAACACATAGAAGTAATAAAAACAGTAATCCATTGCATAAAAGCATTATCATGGCTTATAGGGCGGTGTACAAGTCGAAAGGTCACAGAAATACTAGAAAAAACAGACAATATGGGACAATATGTGGAAAATAACCAAGACCCCTTAAGGAATAACACATTTAAATGATTGTGACAAATTAAGTCAGCAGCCTCTGAGTAACATCAAATGCAGTTATAAGTGGCAACGTGCAAACACTGAAGGAGGTGATTGTTTAATTAGTGATGCATGGTGATGTGCGATAATTTGCAATGGTTTCAGCTGCATTATGTCTTCATCATCAGACAAGCCAGGCTTCTTTTCAGCAGCTCCTGGGATACTGTAAAAAAATTAGATGAGAATATGCAAAACACATTGAGAAAAAAATCAATGTATGCATTACATTTTATTTGGATTAGTTCATGACACCCTACGGCACAGGCATATTTACAATCTCTCATGATTCAGGATTTTGAAACAGTCAGTATAACTTCATTTAGCCCCGCCACAACAATTCTGCCATCAGCGCACCCAATCTTTCAAAAACATTTTTCTGAATATATGTTACTTTGCTTCTGCCTTTGCCATGGCATACCCTTTCTTCTTCACCCTGACTCTAATAGTACTTCCAATACATGGCTCCAAATCCCCATACTTTCCAAATTCTTTCTGCTACAAAGCTCTCTAAACTCCTTCCAAAAGCTAATGCTCAGCCTCTCTCTCTGCTTCACCCTGAACAAGAATACTGCAGTCGCCAGGACTTACTCTCACTCCTGTTTTATTGGAGTTCATCAACACCTCTCGCTACAGGTGATTAGGTTTGTTCTGAAATGTGATGTATCCTTCACATTACTCAAGAAGTCATTGGCACCGTTCTTTAGGTTAGGACAATTTTAAATCCATTCGCCGTCAGATTACTACAGAAAGCTGTGCCCTTCCTAATCTTTTCTTTTACCTTATTTGATTATTCCCTATATGTGTCTGTTAAAGACATATTAAATCCTCTGACTTCCAATAATGCACATACAGTCCTACTATATATAGGATGCGCTAGGATTTGATGAATTGGGAGAATTCCATTCTTTCCCATAGCACCGAGGACCTGATTCACAAAGGTAAATTTACACATTTGTGTAAGTTTACTCTTTTTCGGTATTCTCAAAACTGCAATTTAATAGTAACCTTACGACTACAGAGACTCCGCAGTCGGGCAGAGAACTCCACACATAAAAAGATAGGCCAGTCCTATCTTTCTATGTGCGGAGTTCTACTCCCATTTCATTAAATCATAGCACATCCTATATAGCATGAGTGTGTGTGTATATTATTGGAAAACAAAGGCCTGTCCTATCTTTTTATGTGCGGAGTTCTCCACCCGAACTGTGGCGTCTCTGCAGTCGTAAAGTTACTATTAAATTGCAGTTTTGTGAATACCGAAAAAGAGTAAACTTGCACAAACTTGTAAGCTTACGTTTGTGAATCATGAAATGAAATGAAATGAAATTTGTACTTGTAAAGCGCACTGCTACCCCAGCTGGGGCGTCGTGGCGCTGTACGCATACCGCTGTGGAACCCTTCCTGGCTTTTCCCTGTGAAATGTCCACTCCTGGGCACCCCCAAGGTGAAGCCAGGCATCCCAGCGCTGGTGGGGCCGTTGTGGCGATTAAGCAAGCTATTGCCCAGAGTTGCAGAGTGGGACCCATGATTAGAATAGGCACCGAGGCGAGAATTATCAGGTCCGAGAAAATTGAGCCCAAGACCCGCCGAGGCGGGAATTGAACCGTGGTCCCGGGCCAGATCTCTGCATCAGGGTCTGCCGCTCTAACCATTGAGCCACACTTCTCCACCAATCAGGTGTCTAGTCTTTAGGTTCTCAGTAATGCATAAACTTTAAATGGTTCAAAGTGACCCACACAAAAACATGAAACAGCCTGAGGTCAATGACCGGATGTATGATGCTAAATCGCAAACGTTAACATCGCATGCCATGACATCGCAGTTTTCACATCGCATGTTCTTTTACATCGCAAGTATCCACAACGCAAACCATTACGTCGCATTTCCATTGAAATGCATACAAAATACATTTACAACGCACACAAACACCCCGCATGCTTTGACTTCGCGATTTTTACCCCTAGGCCCACTCCCCTAAACCCGAAATACCTTACACGAGGACCCCCTGACCCGACCCTAAACCCTGAAGCCTAAAACAGTACCCTACAGTACGACCCCCTAACACTTCCTTAAACCCTAAGCCCTAAACCCTAATACAGTACCCTACAGTAACACCCCTTGACACTACCCTCAACCCTAAGCCCTAAGCCTACCCTACACTACGACCCCCTAACACTTCCCTAAGCCCTAAACCCTAATACAGTACCCTACAGTAAGACCCCCTGACACTACCCTCAACCCTAAGCCTACCCTACACTACGACCCCCTAACACTTCCCTAAACCCTAAGCCCTAAACTACACTCTAAGCACAATCCCCCTTACCTCTCTCTCCTCGCGTCTTCTCTTCCTCGCCTCTGTCCCGGTGCTCGTCCATCCCGGTGCTCGTCCGCCTCTGTCCCGGTGCTCCGCCTCGCGTTCATTACACCAAATGCGATTTAAAAGCGCATGCGTTTTAAAAGTGCATGCGATGTAATGGGATGCGTCGCAATGTGTACGCGTCCTAACGTCGCTTGCGTTGTAACGCATGCGACGTAAAGGCATGCGTAGTAATGCCAGCGTTGTAATGGGTGTTCGCCCAATGACCACCTTAACATTTGGGGTAAATCCCTTGAGCTTTTGTCTGTGGATCCTTGCTGACTCATGCTACCTTTGCCTGTGACCTAGAAGACATGGTAGTGGAAAATGTGTTAACTGTCCATCTGGTATTACTTATATTTCAACACTGCTTCTTGGATGTTAAAACTTCGTAAATATTCTTACCATTTCTCTTTACTTCTTGCACAGTTTAATCATCATAAATGCCTTTTGCTCCTGATGACTAGAATATTGTGGTAGCATTCATTTGGAGGTTATAGCTTCTCTCAAATCCACTTATTAAAAGTGCTGCTGATCTCCTGCTCAACAGAGCTGCAGGAGGATATGATTATCAAACCATCAAAGCTCACAATTGGGTGCCAGTAAACAAACTAACCAAATTCAAAAACCTTTGGTACATTCCCTGCACCTTCCATGAAACTCTCCTTCATTCTGCACACTAAATTCTAAAGGTACCCAGCACTTTGTTGATTCCTTCCTCTAGGTTTTTTTTATTTTGCAATTCCACCAAGGAAGGTCTCTCTTTCACAGTCTCAGGGGTTTCTCTGTGGAACTCTCTTCAAGCCCCCCTCCAGAAGTGTCAAACTCTCCTATCCTTCGGAAATTTAAACAATGTCCAATATGGGTAAACATATCTAAGCATGGCTGGGTAAACTGTGGCACCTATCTCTGTTTAACTTTCTCTTGCCTTCCCTGTGTTTTTTTCTAGTGAACTAGACAACCACTGAATAGGTTGAGGTGGAGCGGGAGGTGACTGGCAAGCATGGGATGACCCAAGGAAGGGCGGCCGCCATCTTATCCAGCTGCGCGAGCCCAACACCGCCACCGATACAAAGGGGAGGGGGGCGAAAAATAGCAGCTGGAGGGGAGAGTTCACCCTCCACCTCCCACACACTCAACACAGCAGTAGTTGGAAACCTCCGGCCAACGGCGAGGCAAAGGGAAGAGCAAGAGGCAAGCCCCAATAAGCGGCCGAGGCTCCCAACACAGGGGATCCCCGGGGCCTGATTATTGATATTGGACATTCGGCCTCCTGATTGCCAAACACGGGGCGGGTGCCGACCCCACCTTGTCTTGCCACCACGACCAGAGGGGAATCGCCCGGTAGGCAAGAAAACACAGCACCCGTGTTGTCGCCGAGGTGCTAGGCGATTGGACAGGCACCCTGCGACACAGAGAGTCCAACACAGACCTGTCAACAGATAGGCCACCTGCATGGGACACCGGTGACTCCGTGGCCAACCGACAAGTACAAGTATGAGAGGAAGCAAGGAGGGCTTGTTTCCGGAATGCTGTGGAGGGAACAACGGAACTTGGGAAGGGGTACCACAGCCAGGCCCACCATACAACTATTCGGGCCCATTACCCCAAACAGACTAAGAGGGTCGGGGAGGCAGCCCTCCCACGATAACAAGACTGCAGCGCCCACCAGTGGTGGTTCACAGAGGGCCCAGGCGACCGCGTCTGGGCATCATACCTAGACACTCAGCAAAGCACGACCGACATGGGAGAGAAACACCATGGTCCACCCCAAAATTATCAAACCAGTGGGGAAGGTACTACATGTACAGAAACTCGGGGCGAAGAACAAATGCCCCTACTTGCAGAAAAGGGCCTGAAACGCATACAACAACCATACTGGTGGCGATAAAAGAGGTCCAAGATGGCTCTGGAACACAACATTTACTCACTTTCTCAGGAGGCAAGCCTACTAAGGGCTGACCATAAGAAGAAAGCGAACAGAGCAATGGATGCAGAAAGGACAATGGCCCAGGTCTACCCAACAGTGTCGGAGAACACTGCCCATTTACGGGCAATGGAGAGAGAAGTAGCCGCTTTGGCAGACAAGTTGAATGATGCCAAGGGCCGATCCTGCTGCAACAATATCTGGCTAGTTGAGATCCCAGGAACACTCCAGCGCCCAAGCGCCGAACTCCACCTGGCAGAGTGGCTCTCATTGGTGGTCCTGAAGGGGAAAACCCCAAAGTGGTTCACAGTGGAATGGGCACATAGGGTCCCCGGGTGGCCACCGCCCCCTGGAGCCCCACCGCAGGCCATAGTGGCCAGGCTGCTGAATTTTCAGGACAGGGATGCCATTCTACAAGCGGCATGGGCACACGGAAAGTGGACGGTGGAGGGAGCTAAGGTAAACATCTTCCCTAACTATACAACTGTAGTCAAATGACAAAGAGAATGCTTCTGGGCAGTCAAACAACACCTCCATAAACTGGACATCCGCTACGCTCTCCTCTTCCAAGAGAAGCTCTGTATACTAGATCAGTGTGAAATGCAGTTCTTCACAACGGCAGAGGATGTCTGGAACTGGTTGGAGAGAAGGGGGTATTGCCCTCGAAACAACGACAGAGAGGTACCAGGCACAACGGCAGCAGTCGCCAACGGTATCGACCACAGTACAAGCACAAATGGACACCAACACTCCCTGGACACTACCAATAAATGGGAAGCCCTTGAGAATGATCATGGGGGATCATCGGAAATAAACCCAGACTACAAATTTGACAGAGAACTTTGATCACCCCCCAAAAGCCACCCCGATGACCTCGGAGGAGATCGTCTGAGTGTACCCGCTGCAGACCATGATCAAGAGACAGTATACTGATGTGCAACCTGTGGGCCGGTAGGGGACCACCACTATATAAGCACTGGAGTGTGAGGGCAACAATCGCTGATGCTAATACTCCAAATCTTTGATTCCGTTGGGCGACGGACATAGCATGTGTTGGGGTGGTGGTCAGTTTGAAGACCGCAGCCAGGTAAGGTAGGGAGGGAAGGGAGTTGGGATATTGATAAGGTTACCGTTAACCAGTTTGCAGCCATAGTAGAGTATACAGGACAAGGGAACGAAACACCCTACCTGGGCAGATACCATACCCACGAGAAGGAGAACAATAGGCCACACTTTGAAAACAAATGTCCTTAGGCTGCTCATATGGAATGGTAAGGGGTTGGGCTGCAAAATTAAGTGCGGACGGATGACCCAAGCTATGCCATCTTACGCAGTGATTGTGGTGTTCCTACAAGAAACACATCTAAAGGGATCCAACTGCGGCCCCCTGGGCAGGGCACAATACACAGTGGCAAGTCACTCAGGTTACACATCGGGATCCAGAGGGGTCGCAATCCTAATTAAAAAATCCACACAAGCACAAAGGCAGTCAGGCTTAGCTTAGAAGCAATGTGTAAAGTATTTATGCAGCACCCAAACAGCAATAAAGTGAATAATAATGTGAGTGGCGCGTATGAGCACCGTCGTGCCCTTGAAGATTGTGTGACTACAGGGAGATGCTCCCAATTGTACACCAGTTTCAGAGGATTGAACATTGAAACTTTAAGCATGTGCAGTGTGGTTACTTATAAAACCAGAATTGGTTATATCTCCCTAACCAGAAGTTTCAGGTAGAGTTGAACCATTATTTGTGATCTTTAGTCCTGAGGAAGACGGAACGATCCTTGTGGGCAATTTGTAGCGGTCGAAACATGTCAACAACCATTAGAATGAAGGGGCAATAATATCCCCCTGTTTTCATTACAGTCCTTAATCTTTTAATCCTATCCAAGAAGTCCATGATTGAAGGTAATTGAGGACATTCCTGAGTTAGTTTTAATCACAGTCTTTGTTGTAGTTCCGCACAATAGTTTCCTCTATATATATGTATGTATCGTCTTCCCCATATCCCTTTGCTCCATCCCAGGCGTTGGTCTGCGCAGTGATATCGTCAGCAAGCCCTATAATGAAGCATGCCACTATTAGTTGGTGAAGGCAATTTTTAACAAACCTGGTGTTTTTCTTTTGTGATAATCTGACCAGATATTTTCATTTCCTCCTTTTCCTTTTTGTGTGTGTGTTTAGTGATTTAGGGAGGACTGATTAGGAGAGGTTCCTCTATCCCCTTTGTTTTGTGCGAGATAGTAATACCTTGCAACACCTGGGACAACTACTATGGGATCTGCCCCAGATGATGACTATAATAGGGGGAGACTTCAACATGACAATGCACCCACAACTAGATAGGACTACCCCCACTCAGACCCGTAACCCCACACTGCGAAACTGGGTGACTTTGCGAAGGCAATGGGACTGGGGGATATATGGAGATCACTGCATGGGACAAACAGAGAATACTCTTACTACTCCGGGGCAAAAGACACCCATTTGCGGATAGACTACTCCCTTACACCACTGACGAAACTCCACAGGTTCACCGAGGCAGAATTTAAGGCACAGGGGATATCAGACCATTCACCGCTGAGCATCACATTGACAACAACAAAACTGCGCGGCAGGACAGATTGGAGAATGGCATTGTAGCCCCTGTCAAATGAGAAGGTAGTGGTATGCTTTGACAAAGCCTTGGGGCACTATTTCAAAGCAAATCCTGAGACAGAGACAGACACGCTAATCAGATGGGAGGCTTACAAAGCCACCATCTGGGAGATAATCATAGCAGACAAGATAGGAGAAAGAAGGGAAAAATCCTGACGCCGACAGATTTAGAACAAGAACTTATGAGTACCACTCAAGACCATCAATCACAACAAGGCTATGCATCCTGACCAAAACTGAAGAATTCCACTCTCTGGTCACAGAAGAAGTTAAATGGGCACATATCGCTAAGCAGAAACGTATATATGTCCTAGGGGATAAGGCGGGGAAACATCTGGTATGACTGAGTCAGGGCGACCAGGAAAGAAGCTATATTGGAGGCATTATTGCACTGAATAGCTCGACCGTCATGGGCAGAAAGGACATAGCGGACACAATGTCAGAATATATGCAGAACTTCTATGACAGTCAGTTGACAGTCCTGGAATTGGACGTGGGGAAATTCACAATGGAGTGCCCTAGTAGGCGGCTTGAGAGAACAGCTGCTCTAGAATTAGAGACTGACCTCACACAAGATGAAATACTCCCTTCACTCATGCAGCTCCATTCTGGGAGGACTCCAGGTCCGAACGGGCTCCCAGCAGAATATTTCAAAAGAATGGCAGGTGGATAGCAGGCTGTTAGAAACGGGTAGCGTGGTGCAGAGCGGGCGGGCCAAACTCCGGAGGAAATGTGTAAAGCATCTGCGCAGCACACTCACAGACGACACACCAGGCACACTACAAAAAGAGACCACACCAGGTGATGTGAAAATAACTTGTGTATTGTGACATAAACACGTCAGAATGTAATCACAGTTGCATATACATGGTGCCAACCGGCACTGGGTTGCAATTTGCACGGGGACTATTTACAAGGCAGGGCCAATCGGGCCCCTGCCGGAATCACCACAAGCACAGGTTGCAAAAGATAAATGAAAGTTCATAAGTATTACTAAATGTAATCAGTCCGTACCTCCTGGTAGAATAATGAACTTAGCATCCTCACATGAGCCTCGATCAGAGTGGGCATAAACCTGTGAACATTAGACATACTCCCTTCACATCACCGTAGTCATGGAAACAGTAGGCCCAAACAGGTGCATGGGGCATTTCCGTAGGCGTAAAAGCACATTAGGCATTTTATCAGCATACATGAAACATGAGGCAGGCCAACATGGTGCAGGAAACACATTGTGCCCAAACATCAGTAGTGTGGGCATTAGGACAGAACATTAGACCCCCTTATTGGCATAAAGACCTTAACATGCAGCATCTCGTTAGCATAACAGCAGTATCAGCCTAAACCACATTAGGCATGTATAAAGGCCCTTCTCAGCATGTTGGCAGTGCGCCTTATGTGAATACACCTGGGCATGAAATCATTAGGCATAGAATGAAGACATTCGGCATGAATTGGGAGGCAGAAAACTCCTTGTGCCTGAAACCAGCAGTGTGGCCACATTATACATAACCTTAACAGTGCACCCTAGAAACACCACCAGGGGGAAAGAACCCATTAGCATAAACAGCATTGGAACATTAGAAAAGAGCATTAGGCACCAACATGTGGGCATGGAGGCGACACCATTAGGGTGAAAGCATGATCAACACATTAGCAATTTGGGGGAAAACATTACCAGCATAAATGCATTAGCGTAGACCCCTTAGCGCAGGCATAGCCTTAGCATAAATCACCTGTACATAAATCATAAGAGGCGCTAGGCCTCACAAGCATAAGCCCCAGTCGTCCCAATCAGGGGCACAACACTCTGAAACTGGGCCCAGGCCAACTGGCCTCTCTCAGGGGCTCAGAAGCCCTATATCCCGCAAAGTCAGGGCTGGCTGCAATGGCAGCGAAAACAAAGGTGCGCAAAGCGCTAGGGCAGGAGGGTCCCTCACTCCTCTCTCTTTCCCTTCTGGGTAATCCAATGCCCCCAATGCGTGGCAGCTGCCCCCTGTCCTGCGGGGTAGCTGGGTAAACCCAACAAGCACTGGCGCCAACAATGCAGCGATGGGAGTCCCACTCCGGGCTCTAACAGGAATCTGCCCACAAGAACACTGGCACGGTGGAGCCCCTCTTCTGGGACTCTAGAATTTCCCAAAATGCCTCTGTCGTGCAGCTGAGGGAGGAAACAAGTACTGGGCACATTGGAGCCCCCTCCTATGGGACTCTAAACACAACCAATGCCCTCCAAAGAATACTGGCACCGGGGGCGGGCAACGACAATGTGCCCCGACATACCCCCCAACCACAGGATGACGGAGCCCCACTCACCGGCAGTCTGAGGCCCCTCTGGATGTCTCTGCAGTCTCCGGGCACCGGCAATGTGCCCCGACAGGTCCCGCTTCTGGGACCTCTCCTGGCTTCACCCTCAGTGGAGCCTTTTCCTCGTCAGCAGCGCGGAGGGACAGGCACCGACAATGTGCCTCGGTCCCCTCCGCCGCAGGACTCCTCCTTGGCAATTTACATATAGCGCTCACGAGGCGCTAGGCGGCAGGAAAGTTCTTGGGCTGAAATTAAGTTGTAGCGCCCACAAAGCGCTAGGTCCCATACCATAAAGTGGTAGCGCTCCCCTTCACTGGCAATGAAATATAGCCCTCCCGAGGCGCTAGGGAGCAGGCAGGAAGGCACAGTCACTGGAAATATAGCGCTCTCGCAGCACAGCGCTGCAGATGTCAGCTCCTCACCTCCTGGGCAATAAGATAAAGCACTCTTCTTCTCCAGGCGCTAGCCAGCAGGCAGGGATGGTCAGTCACTTCAAATGTAGCGCTCCTCTTCTGCTGGGCACAGTTATAGCGCTCTCGCAGCAAGCAGAGCACAGTCAATGCAAATATGGCACTCCGGCAGCCCAGCGCTGCAGGACCCACGCACCTTCTTCTCCTGGGCAGGGCTGGAGGCAGCGCTCTCCTGGTGCAGGAATAAGGTTGTAGCGCTAAGTCCCACAAAATAAAGTTGCAGCGCTCCTCTTCCCCGGTGGCACAGTTATAGCGCTTTAGCAGCACAGCGCTGCAGGCATCAGCTCCTCTCTTCTCCTGGGCAGACCACGTGCTCACAGGGTGCTAGGCAGCAGGCAGCTGGCAGTAAGATATAGTGCTCACCAGGTGCTGGGCTTAGGACGGCAGGAGAGCAGGCAGGCAATACTGGGCAAGATCAGCAGGCAGTGGGTACTCATCAGAACAGGACAGCAGCTCCTAGAAGCAGTCATCTCCCATAAAGTGGCACTCCTCCTGACACAGCAGTCTTCACTCCAGTAAAGGGCTCTCACTGGCCCTGTGGACAGCGGAGGGGTGCAGATGGGCACAGGGGCCAGCACACAGGCCCAATGTGGCGGTACCTCCTGGCAGAGTGTCCCCTCTCATTCAGGTCCACGCTCAGTCTGAGCACATGGAGGCACAGCCCCCATCACCCCACCTACCAGAAAGGGCTGGAAGCTTCTGGAAGGTTCCCTGGGAAACCGGTCCCAACTGGTTTAGGGGAGGTGTAGAGCACCCTGGGTGCCAGGCTTCCCTCCAAAAGCTGGGGGTGCTGGGAAACAGACAACTAGACCGCCAACTCACCTCAGACAGGCGGCACATGTGCAGACAGGAAGGGCGTCCATTTTAAAAGTAACATTTTACAAAGGTGCATTTCTACAATGGTGGAAATAAAGGTGCGTACACCATTGCACAGCATTTATTATGTTCAGTTCAGACACACCATGTCAGTAAAAAGGCTAGGGGGAAAAGCGAAAAATTCAGGGAAAAAGGGCCAAGTCCAACACAGGCCCACTGCAGAAGATGTATACTGCAGCATATAAATGGGGGGAGCTGCCAAGAGACCTCTGAACCGCAACCACTGTTTTGTTTTGATCCCTAAGGCAGGCAAAACTCAAGAAAGATGGAACTTATATAGACCAATCTCTCTTTTTAACACAAATACCACAATTCTAGCCAAGGCCTTGGTGAACAGACTACAGAGCTTGATCTCGGACCTGGTCTACCCTGACCAAAACGGGTTAATATCCCACAGGTCAACCAAACTGAACCTCCGATGTGGCTTAGCAGTGGAGGATAAATTGGTGATCCCACTGGCAATCGTTTCCCTGGAAGCGAACAAAGCATTCAGCTCCTTACAGTGGTCCTTTATGTTCACCATTATGGAGAAAATGGGATTCGGGTCCAAATATCTGAAATGGATCTGATTTCTGTATACACAGACCAGGGCCACAAGCACGGTGAATGGAACCCTGTCCTGGGATGCCACCTGTCGCCGATGCTGTTAGCCATACCATAGAGGCACTCATTAAATGGATCCAGGTCAACGCCCAGGTATGGGGCTGGAGCAAATCATGGGAGGACCGGATCTCGCTGTACGCAGACGATATCCTGCTTTATATAGCGGAACAAGACATCTTGCTAAAGCGCCTTGAAGAAATATTCACTATCTATGTCTCTTACTCGGGGGTAGGGGATTAACTGGGAGAAATCCCTGATATTCCTGAGGAAGCTGGGTGGCTGGGGACACACTATACCTTCTGTTGAAATTGGCAACTCAACACTTTAAATACTGGGGTCTGTGGATCTCCAGAAAGCAACATACATTAAGCGGAAAACATAGCTCCACTGTTGCAGAGGCTGGAGAATTACATAAATACTGGCGACCCATACCACTCTCACTCATGGGAAGAGTAGCTCTATTTAAGATAACTGCACTACCCAGATTCACTTATATCTTGCAAAACAGCCTCTTCGCAATCCCTGACACCTTCTTCAGGCAACGAACAAATTACTACGCTCGTACATCTGGCTAGATGGCCCTGCACGAATCGCACTCTCCACACTGCATAGATCGGTATATGAGGCGGGCATTGCACTCCCGAACATTTGGAAATACTATGAGGTACATATAGATGAGTGGGCATACACCCTGCTGACGAACCCCGAGTTTCGGATGAACCAGGAGATACTAGGACAAAGGGGATACCTACACGTACTCTATGAGGGAAACTACCACCAAATCCCCCACACTCCCCGGTCACTGCCACGGTCATATCCATATGCGTATACTGACTCGGGAAACTGGGTGGGAAAAGCTACTAACACCAGGAACCACTCTATGGGTGACCACGAGACTCCGCCCAGTACTGGCTTTTAACAACGCGACCTTATTGCACCGGCCTCTCAGCATTAGAGGGGAAGGGTAGCAAGGTGTTGGGCGGTGGCTGAACAGGAAACAGTGGGGACAATCTCTGAACCAAAGGAAGGGAGGGATAGCCTGTTGAAATCCAGAGGGCTATTGTCGTATCTATGTTATGGTTAATACCCTTTGTACCCAACGGGGGGAGAGGGTGATGGAGGAGTTCGACGGGGGGAGTCATAATTGCTCCACAGTGGCTGCTGATTTTGATAATATGTTTGATAATTTTTAATTATAAAATCGATAAAACATTTCCAAAAAAGAAATGGAATGGTCTGTTAGATGAAGATAGCAGATTTCGATATCTTCCCTGTTTCAAATGTCTTTGTAGAATCGGATAAGAAACTCTATAAGCTACTGACTAATATGTATCCCCTTGTATGTCCCGTGTATGGTATACATCTCTGAAATCACGTAATCACTAAATGCAGTTGCATGTTTAACACCATCTCATATAAGACGGAATTTTCAGTGATTGCTGGTGAGGAGTACAGTGGACATTCTGAGAAGCTATTTGCTGCTAACACTAATTATTTGATCATCGAAGAAAACCTTGTATGAAGGTCCACGTAGTTGCAGATAGGGCAGATTAGCAGCCTCGCCCTTTGTGAAGCAAACATTTAGTAATTCTTCAGTGCACAAAGGAGCTGCGTGTAGTGAGGCATGCAAGGCCCGTCTCATTCATGTTAATGAGGCAGAAATTGGCTGCGAACCTCCTTCCACATGGAAGCAAATACAGTGATGGAGGGCTGCACTGGGCAGCCGACCTTCTCAGCATTCGAGTAACTTTAGCATTACTACTCCTCTCGGACAATAATGCAAAAAGTATCACATTGTAAAATAGATATTGAGGGGGGGCTTAACGGTCCCTGGGAATGCTGCCTGCTCCCTTTGACGCCCCGGTCCAGTGTGCACTGTTTCAGTGCTCTAATGATTACTGCCAGCCTGCCCTCAGCAGTAGGCAGCCATGAATGCCGTCCAGGCAAAGCATTGGTGCGTTCCCTTTCAATACCCATGAAAGCAACATATCCCCACGCAGCTCCCTTTCATTTGTAACTTGCAGGAATACACAACGTGCACAGCAGTCTGCAATGGCAATGGTGTCAGATGCAGTGTGATCAGCAATGACATGCAGCTATGCAGTAATACAGCTGCTTTCTTTAACTTGTGCTGCCAAGCGTGGATAGGTCCAAAATCAGGAAACTTATTGTCAGGACTCTGAACCAGAATGGCCAGTAGGATTGGGGAGGAGTCAGTGACATGTCATACAGTCGAGTCTGGACATATACTAAACGTGAACAACTCTACCCAACCTTCCACATCAGCTATTTGAGGTACCTGCTCTACACTCCAATCTTACTAAGGTTGCTGTAGTTGGAAGAATGAGGAGGGCATGCTTTATATTTAGTTCCATCATATTTCCCATTTCTGTCTTTTTTGAAATGCCATGCCCCGACTCCCCTTTTGCAGAACTCTCATGTTTCCCATTTTTGTGCGTGAGAACTGATCCAGTCCAAGCTTTTCCTTTGCATTCCATGACTTTACTGTTAATATGGTTTTAAGAACACGGATACAAAAGCCATGCAAAGGAAAAACTTGGAGCAGATATTCATACATGGGCCAAAAAACATGAGAGTATTGCTGTAGTTGTCCATGCTACTTCTAAGGGAGTAGGGAAAGTACTACATGCATACTAATGCGATCTAAAGCAGTAGTGTTTTGTGTGCATACAGCCTGCTTCTTCCTTATTTCTGCAAATCATTTTGGGTCCATACAAATTGCTCACGTTTTCAGTAACATCGCATTGTATGAAAAAGTCTATGAAGAGGTGTACCCATTGTCTTGACAGAGTTTATCAATTTCATAAGTGAATATCCCAGTCAGTTCACTTTTTCACTTGCTGCTGGTACTCATCTTCCGGCTTGTGGGTACTTCCCAAACCCATCAGGAATTTCAATCTACCCTGAAGTTCATTTGGAGCTGGAAGGGCACTAACTCATTCAAGCTAAACACGGATAAGACTGAGCTGGTTAACCTCAATCACAGGATGAACCTCTGGGCCAACACCTACTGGCCCTATGCCCCTCATGTCCCAGCGGCCTCTGCCAAGAGCCTGGTCATCGTGGTAGACAAGCAACTGTCCATGATTCCCTAGATCACTGCACTCACAGTGAAGTGCTTTAGTCTATTGAAATCCACTAAGAAGGTCGCTCCTTGCTGTCACCTATGTCTTTAAAAGCAGCTATTGCAGCAGTAATTGTGTCCCGCTTGGACTATGAGAACTCCCTGTATTTGAGTCTCCCTGCAACATCTTTACACAAGTTAAAAATCATTCAAAATACAGCAGTGAGGATAACTTGTAAACTATATAGACATGCACATATCTCTCCTGCCTTAATGAAGCTTTACTGGCTCCCCCTAAGAGAGCTCTTTTTAAAACGGCTTGTATTATTCACAAATCCACTCTTGACTAGGCTCTAGCCTTTGTAGCAAGCAGAATTAAGAGATTTGTTCCTACTCCAGCTCCTCCCTTGTCAACCACATGAGGATCCCTCAGCTTCTCTGTCCCCATCCCTTCCTCGGTTACGCTGGAAACTAACTTCCTGAGGTTCAAAAAGCTTTTGAAGGCCTGGCTGTTTAAGCAAGCTTTTGATTAGCCTTATCCCTCTCTCCTTTCCCTCCTGGTTATCACAACTCCAAGAAACCCTTGTATGTACGAGCACTCTATAAGTATTTCTAACATAACATAAAGTCCTGAATTTATAATGAGATCATCAGGAATACAAGTAACTGAATCTTTAAACAAAGCACAGAGGAATTCAGAAATCTTAAGAGCTCTGTCTTAACAACTTTTAGAGACTGCTTCTTTTGTCTTTGATCAGCTGGGTCTTTTTTATATCAAACACTGGGTACTAACAGGAGCGTTGCCAGACCAGTGCTTGCTGGTGGCACCACTTTTCCAGGCTTCCATTTAACAAATCGGTGCATTCTGAGTGTTGTTGTCTTGCTGAGCATTAATTGAAGCAATTGGACCAACTCATCTGAAAACAGTCATTCGAGAAGGAAAAGCTGGGCTGGAAAGTGGGTCTGTTTGCTGGGCCTGTGTTTCCAATGCAAATACAAATAATTCATCTCCCGTGTCTCAGTACAGTTTGAGCAGATGAAGTGTATGAAGTCTACAACTACCAGAATGCAGTGGTGAATTAAATCACAAACCATGGCTGGAGCAACCTAACAACCATGTATTATAGCAGGAGACATGTTTGCATAGCAAATCGAAGAATGCAAGTGTTGATCCTCAAAGTGAAGCCCATTTTGAGAGCTATGATCTTACCAGGACGCTTAGCTCTTGAGCGCATGGCTAAAACTCCGTTCAGGATATTGCATACCTAAGAGACTCAGCTTTAAATGTTACATTTATTTAAAACAGTAATGTCCTTGTCTGCAGTACCACAAAATGACCATTTTCATATTGGCATGATGGTTGTATCAGAGTCTTCTGCTGCTGTGCACAAGGTTCGTATCAGGAATTAACAGAGTGAGTGCATGAACTGCTATGGTGTGATTTTGATACTCATCACAGAAATTAAGGAGCAAATTCAGATGAACAACAAACTTCGCTATTGCTGTATATACCGTGTTTCTACTTCTTAAATACACCATTTCCCACATTCCTCAATACCAGCCAGTTAGAGTCTCCAAACAACCCTGGTAACGCTGTCTTGAAATTCAATCCAATGTCACTGGCCCAGTTTACCAAAATGTTTTCTCAAAATCCATTGAGTTGGGAAATCCCTAGGGCCCCCAGTGGCCTAACGCAAAATAATGGGGCCCCACTGCCACTGATTAAGGGCGCGATGTTCTCATATCTCACAATTATTCATTGACATTGGGTTAAAATCCTTGTCAGGGTAAAGCACAAAAGTCACTAAATGAACCTGTGCTTAACCCTCTGGTAGCTTGGTACAAAAGCAGACAAGCTGAACTTAGAGGCAACGTGTAAAGTATTTTTACATAACACACACAATAATAAAGTTAAAACACAACGAATTTTGAAATCAAGAGTAAAATTTAAATAATAAAAAGACAACAAAACAAATTAAATCCATTCAGTAGAACCGGAGTTATGAATCTTTAAAGTTTTTAGTGCAAAATAGCTTCTAAAAGATCAAGCACCAACGGCAGGTATCTGGTCACGCGAGATTGGGGCAAAGTCAAAAGTTAAGGCCGACTGTAATGGAGTACAAGTCGGATACAGAAGGTGGATTTGTCCCGGTCTCGGTTTACCTTCGGACTAAGAAGACATTTTGAAGAAACGTTCATGAGAAAGTATTGTTCAGCGGGGCAAGGAAGGAGACAGTGTCCAAGGAGGAGGCGTCGTCATCGGGAAGCCACTGGATGAAGTCACTGTGAAAAATGTTTACCTTCGGACCTGGTCAATTTTTTGGAAGTTTAAAATCTCCAGAGGGGTGAAGCCGCAGGCTGTAGCCATAGATGGCTCCACGAGGAAGGATACCTTTGCTGAGAGGTCCCGCTGATCAGGATTTGCTGCTGCAGAGAAGAACATAGTGGGAGCTATTGTGAAGTCAGGCCGACCGGCGATGCATCTTGGGTGTATCAGCTTGCATGTAGGTCCCGGTCTTCTGTCAGTTATCGGGGCACTTTTTGGTGAAAAAGTTTCTAAGCCCCACGTTTTTGGAGAAGTACCACCACCACTACAACCAAGGGTCCAGGATCTGGGGGGCAGCACTTGGGGAGTTAGGACTCACTCCAGCAAAGGCCAGGTGCAGGGTTCAAGGCCCCAAGCGCTTATTATGTCCCAGTCAAATAGCCCTTGGAGTCACGCCTGGTGGTCCTGGGTTCAAGAAGATGGTCCCAGTTCTCCTTCAAGCAGCAAGGCAGGCCTTCAAACAGCTGGGTAGTCCTTGGGTAGCAGCAGTGTAGTTCTCTGGGAGTCCAGTCAGTCCTTCTGACAATAGCAGGTTACGGTGACAAGTCACTGATCAAGACCACAGGCCTATCTGGAGTCTTGAAATCTCCGAAATGCCTCCCAACAGTCTCGAGGCTACCTCTTGAATGTTGGTTTAAGACACGAAATAGACAGCATGGATGAAGAGGTTAACAAGGCTAATACCTTGTGGGTAGGTAACTGGCTACACTCTGAAAAGGGCCTAATAAGGGGTATCACAGTGCATAGTGAAAATCTTCTACCTCAAGGGATTGTCGTAGGGTGAAAGCAACACAAAATCTCTTGTTTACTACAGTAATCTCTAAGATTCCAAGTGACAAAGTACCTGTTTCCCGGCTTTAGCATGTGTAATATCAATCCACCTTTAAAGTCTCTTGACTTTAATACATGCTTTTCACAAAAATTTGAAATTTAATGATTATTGTAGTAAGCAAGAGATTTTGTGTTGCTTTCATCCTATGACAATCCCTCTCATCGAAGATTTTCACAATACCCTGTAATGCTCCTTGTTAGGCCCTTTTCAGAGGGGTTCAATATTTTTTGCCAACTCTTTTTTGTACACGTCTGTAATTTTATCGCTATGTGCCTGATAATTGCTTTATTGGAAAGCTTAGGCTCAATACAATGACAAAGGCTCTAGACCTGATTGCTTTTTTTTTTTTTAAATCTCTTTATTGATCAGCTTGCAACAGGATGATACAGAGCCCAGAGGCCAGGGCCAAGCAAGTCAGATGGAACAGATGGGCAGTACAAGCATTTTACATTCATAGCAGTACCCAAGAAAAACAGACCCACCACCCTCCCCACCCCAGAACCCGGCACTGAGAGAGTTATTCTTGAACCCAATGTCACAAATAATCTAGACACATAGCAATCCTCAAAGGCGGCCCCAGTCCCACCTCCTCGAACAACCATTGCATCATTACAACTGTCTACTGCAAATCAGGATTTCCAAGCAGGTACCCTGTGAGTGGAGCCCAGAAGTCCTTGGGCCGCAAGGCCTCAGTTAACTCCTCCTCATAAGTCCCCAATTGTTCCCTGCAGTACAGCAAATCACGGACCCATTTTTTCACTGTCAGGATAGTTTTAGCACCCCAGCATTACGCGACCGCTCGCTTTGCAAACAGAATAGAGACAGCCACCAGTCTCCGATTGCCCGGTTTAAGGCGCTTCACCCAACCCAGTAGGCAGACATCCGGCGCACACACCACATTTTCCAGCACCACATCTGTAAGCACTCTTGTGACCCGAATCCAGAATGCATGTATACCAGCGCAGCGCCATGCAAGATGCATAAAATCCGCATCATCCTGTCCACACCTCACACAGCGAGCACTCTCCCGCAGACCAAATTTACGCAGCTGAAAGGGCGTGTAATATAACTGATGTAAGTATTTGAAATGTATAATGCAGAGGTTGCAGTTCGCCGTTAGGCGATGTTAGAAATGGGGGTCTCTCGTTGGCAGTGGTGGCCACTGTCCAAGTAGGGACCCTTCTTCCTAAGTCAGGGTAAGAGAGCCACACCCTTTGATAACCCCTGCTCAACCCTGTGGTAACGTAGCACGAGCAGCTAGGCTTATCTCAGAGGCAGTGTGTGAAGCATTTATGACCATCCACAGTAACACAGTGAGGAACACTACAAAGGGACACCACACAAGTAGTTATAAAAAATAAGTATCTTTATATATAGACTTAGCACAAGACCAATAACGATAAAAAGCCACAATACTGTCAAATAGGATCACTCTTGAAATGCTGCAAAAATAGTTCAAGTGCGCAAAGAGGAGTTCAGTTCAAAGCAGTGGTCTCTGCGACCCTTTTACTTACAACGTACCTGGATTTCGTAGCAAAATCAACAAATTGTCGCAAAGAAGCTGTAGCGATGAATTTCTGCACGCGAGGCCGGCGATGCGATAAATCCTTGCCGCGAGGGAGGATGATGCGCCGATCTGCTGATGCGTGTGGAGACGATGCGACAAACTTCGGCACGCTAGACCGTTGGTGCGATGACTCCTTGCCGCAAGGGAGGAGGCGAGGCGACGATCCTGTTGCGTGTGCGATCAGGTTGCGATGCGAAGAAATGGCGCTCCGCGAGGGAGCGACGATCCTGATGCGATGAAAATGGCGGACGCCCGGCGTCCGCGCTGCGATGTCGTGAAGCGATGATCTCGGTGCGATGACTCGATCTTTGGTTGCGAGCACTCGGCGGCAGCAGCGCGATGATTTTTCGGGAGCTTTCGGCTGCGGCGGCTCGCAAACGTGCGTTAGCGACGATTTCAGCACTCTCTTCTCTGTAGTAGAACTAGAGGCCCTGGAACTCACAGGAGCCTCACCTGCAGATAGAAATCCTCGCTGGGAGGAATCAGGAGGCTGGTGGTGAAGTCTGATGTGCCTGAGACTTCAACAGGAGGCTAGCTCTCTCCTAGCCCTTGGGTGATTGCTTTAGCAAGATTAATAAAAGTTCTCTCAAAGTCCTTTTCCCTCTTCTTCCAAGTCCAATGGGGAACAGGTAGCCTTACAGTAGTGAAAAACGAAATTGGGTGTAATTCACTACCAGGACATGCTACACACACCAAGGCATGTCCTACCTTACACATACAATGCACATACAATTACATGATGCCAAGGGAAGGTTCAGGGGCTGGGAAGTGGGTGCACTTCACAGCCAAGATGGCAGTTCTGGACTGCACACAGACTCTGCAGTGGCAGGTCTGAGACACAATTTACAAGCTGCTTCTGTGGGTGGCGCAAACCGGCGCTGCAGGCCCACCAGCAGCATTTGGTTTACCAGCCCTGGGCACACACAGGCCACGCTACTAGGGACTAACAGGTAAACCAAATAAGCCAATCATGGATATACCAATTCACATGTCATATTTATACAGGGAGCATTCGCGCTGTGGCACTGAAGGGCAGTGGCACAGCGCCCAGAGCATCTAACACCAGCAAAACGGAGGAGACAACAGCGAAAAATGGAAGGGAGGCCCACGCCAATGGTGCCAGGTCTAACAGGCGACCTGTCAGCGTGCAACAAAACTTCCAAACATCCAGTGTTAATAAGGCTCCTAGTGCTGCATGCCATTTGTTGTAGGAGGGATTGTCAATAATGTCCCGTTCCCTCAAAGAAGCATTATACAGTTTGGTTATCAGGCCCCTACGTGCTGCGCCTGCTAGCACCGCCTGCAGTGCCTGTAGCGTTCTAGGTTCCACTGGATAATCAGGATAAATAGCTCGGACAGCCTGCCTCACACGTACATATGTGAACCCCAGCATCATACTGTGCTCCCGCCCGTCCTGTATTTCTGATAGTGGCCGGAACTGGCCATGCTTATAGAGGTCACCCAGCTGTGCAATCCCCGCAGATCCCAGTGTATTCAATGCGGCCCGCTCTTGTATGGCGGAGATATGCGGATGTGCAGCAAGCGGCAGCGCTGGAGCGTAGAGGTAGTCTAATTGCACCCTTTTAGCTAGAGCTTTCCATGCCCACGCAGTGCATTGAACAGGGTTGATTTCGGTCCGCGGACCACCACTTCTGCCCGATAGGGCAGCTGCCACCAGCGGCACAGGGAGCACTGAATTCGCCTCAACTGCAATGTGCAGCTGGAACCGCTGCGGGAAATACCAATAATGCGCAAACTGCGCCTGAGCGCACCGTAGTAGAGCCGCATATCAGGTGCTTCAAAGCCACCTCGCTCAAATGGTTGCACCAGCACATCCCAGCTGCATCTGGGCTTTTTACCACCCCAGACAAAAGACAACAGGGCTGACTGAAGCGTATTGAACAATGCGATATTCAGGCGAATCGGGATGTTGACGAACAAATAAAGACGTTTTGGCAGAACCAACATTTTAAGGACTGCTATTTGATCTGCTAGGGAAAGCGGTAATTTAGCCCATCGCGCAGCCTGGTCGGTAATCTTAGTGATAACACGGCCATAATTCGTAGAAATCACCACATCTGGATCTCTATGTAACCATATACCTAAATACCGTACCGGGTCAGTGGACCACGTCAGAGGGAAGTCCAACTCCACCTCAAGGGTACCGACCGTCAGCGGGAACACCGTCGACTTTGTCCAATTTATACCTAGACCTGAATATCTTTCAAATTTTACGTATTCGCAAAGTAATTCCGGCAAAAACGTGGCCGGCTCGCGGACATACAGCAGCATGTCGTTGGCGTACAGCGAGACCACCAGCGGCCGCCTACGAAAACGCAACGCCGCCGGCGCATGTCGCTGGCGCAATTTACAAGCCAAAGGCTCTGACGCAAGCGCAAAAAGTATTGGCGACAGAGGGCAACCCTGCCGCGTACCTCTATTTATCGGAAAAGCTTCAGACACCCAGCCGTTCACGCGTATCCGCGCCACCGGCGCACCATACAGTAGGCGGATCCATTTGAGGAAGATGGGTGGCAGGCCCATGCGCAGCAGCACAGTGAACATATACTCCCACTGCAGAGAGTCGAACGCCTTTGCGGCATCAAGTAGCACCGCTACCGCTTGAAAATCAGCCTCAAAATAATGCAAAGTTGCAAAGACAGTGCGCAAGTTGTGCGTCGTCGACCTGGTGGGCACAAATCCCGACTGATCCGGGAGTACCAGGTTGGGAACTAGGGGCTGGAGTCTGCTGGCTATCATTTTTGCCAGAATTTTGGCGTCAATGTTAATAATGGAAAGGGGCCTGTAGGAGTCGCACACATTAGCAGCTTTGTCCGGTTTCAAGAGCATAACAATGAGTGGGAGGGAGCGTTCCGGTTTCATACGGCTCTGCAAATACGTCCAAAAGTCTAGGGGCCAGTTCTTTGGCGTAGGCCTTGTAGAACTCACTCGGGAGTCCATCAATGCCTGCTGCCTTACATGTCGGGAGGAAAAACAACAGTTGATGGACAGAATGCAGAACAATGTCATACATTCACCCCAGTACAGAGATCTGGGCCTAAATCCATCGTTTTTTTGCTCACCATGCCATTCCAGTTTGAACCCAGCCATATGCAAATCAGTCTTGACCCTGTGCCTCATGGGAACAGTCCAGCCCGAACTGCCAAGCCAGGTCCTCCCTGGACTGGAAACAAGCATCCTAGGACCGGTTTCGGGGTTTCACCCCTCTTCAGCCAGGATAGCTTGATTCCAGTGGCATGGAGAGCACGGGACCCACGTCTGGGCATACCCGTCCCACTCGAAGTGACAAATGCAAAAACAACAGTTGATGGACAGAATGCAGAACAATGTCATACATTCATCCCAGTACAGAGATCTGGGCCTAAATCCATCGTTTTTTGCTCACCATGCCATTCCAGTTTGAACCCAGCCATATGCAAATCAGTCTTGACCCTGTGCCTCATGGGAACAGTCCAGCCCGAACTGCCAAGCCAGGTCCTCCTGGACTGGAAACAAGCATCCTAGGACCGGTTTCGGGTTTCACCCTCTTCAGCCAGGATAGCTTGATTCCAGTGGCATGGAGAGCACGGGACCCACGTCTGGGCATACCCGTCCCACTCGAAGTGACAAATGCAAAAACAACAGTTGATGGACAGAATGCAGAACAATGTCATACATTCACCCCAGTACAGAGATCTGGGCCTAAATCCATCGTTTTTTTGCTCACCATGCCATTCCAGTTTGAACCCAGCCATATGCAAATCAGTTTTGACCCTGTGCCTCATGGGAACAGTCCAGCCCGAACTGCCAAGCCAGGTCCTCCCTGGACTGGAAACAAGCATCCTAGGACCGGTTTCGGGTTGTCGCCCTAAGTGGGAAGGGTATGCCCAGACGTGGGTCCCGTGCTCACTACACCACTGGATTCAAGCTAGCCTGGCTGAAGAAGGGTGATGCCCTGAAACCGGTCCCAGGATGCTTGTTTCCGGTCCAGGGAGGACCTGGCTTGGCAGTTCGGGCTGGACTGTTCCCACAAGGAACAGGGTCAAGACTGATTTGCATATGGCTGGGTCCAAACTGGGTGGTGTGGTGAGCAAAAGAATGATGGATTTAACCCAGATCTTTGTGACTGGGGGTGAATGTTTGCATTGTCCAGCATTCCGTCCATCAATTGTTTCTTTTGCTTTTGTCGCCCTAAGTGGGAAGGGTATGCCCAGACGTGGGTCCCGTGCTCACTACACCACTGGATTCAAGCTAGCCTGGCTGAAGAAGGGTGATGCCCTGAAACCGGTCCCAGGATACTTGTTTCCGGTCCAGGGAGGACCTGGCTTGGCAGTTCGGGCTGGACTGTTCCCACAAGGAACAGGGTCAAGACTGATTTGCATATGGCTGGGTCCAAACTGGGGTGGTGTGGTGAGCAAAAGAATGATGGATTTAACCCAGATCTTTGTGACTGGGGGTGAATGTTTGCATTGTCCAGCATTCCGTCCATCAATTGTTTCTTTTGCTTTTACATGTCGGGAGGGACGTGATAGCAAGTTTGAGATCTTCGACATCAAAGGGCTGCGTGAGATATTCTCGCTGGTCGGCGGACAGCCACCCCAACGCAATATCATCCAGATAGAAGTTGATGTCGCCTGCCGGCACCTGAGTCCGACCCCCGTAGAGATCAGAGTAGAAATCTAGCACCACCCTACTAATCTCTGGGGTATTGAAGTGTGCTTCGCCCTCTTTGTCTAGCATTTCAGTGATATATTCCTGACTCCGGGGCGCCGCCAGCTTCTGCGCAAGGGAACAGCTGGGCCGTCCCCCTTCCCCATAATAACGTGCCGTGCTTCGACGGAATCTATGTTCCATCTCTTGGTCAACGGTTTCATTGTGCTCCGAAACCAGGTCACGAATCGCAGCCAGCTTTTTTGGAGCAGGGTTCCGCTCATAGGCACGCTCCAAAGTGGATATTTCCGCAGCTAGCTTACTGATCCTGCGGCGTAAGTCTTTCAAGACCCCAGCCTGCGCCCCAAAGCACAGGCCCCGTATCGTGACCTTGAATGCCTCCCAAAGGACTCCCGCGCTATCCATAGTGCCAGTATTTTCCTTAAAAAAGTTTCGAATAGCCTCGCCAACCGTGCACTTAAAAACTGGATCAGTCAGTGAAGCTTGTTGTAATCGCCACGTAAGCGGGGGCCTCTCGCACTCAGGGAAGTGCAGTTCAAGCAGTACTGGGGAGTGATCAGATAGCGTCTTAGCCAAATGGCTAACATCAACCACCCAGGTGCAGGCAACCTCAGAGATAAGCCAGTAGTCCAAGCGGGACCACGTACCATGCACAGTGCCCCAGGGTGACGCATCCGCCAGATGTCATGGATATTCCCATCCTCCAATAACCCTAATAAAGCATCTGTCGCTTGCCTGTGCCTCGCCACCCCACTGCCCACTCTGTCTACAGTTGTATCAAGGCAGGTATTAAAGTTGCCCCCCCATATGATTTCGGCAGGAGGAAACCTAGATATACGGCGCCACACATCCGCGAAGAAAGAACAGTCATCCATATTCGGGCCATACACATTAACCAGCAGCACTCCCACCCCGCCAAGTTTACCATGTACAAGGGCCACTCTGCCCTGTTCATCCGTCTCCGAACTGAGGACAGTAAAGGGAACCCCCTTCTTAACAAGAATTAGCACCCCACGAGAGTAGGAGGAGTAGGAAGAAGCAATCTTAACCCCAGCCCACCGCGTGCCCACATTTTGCTCAGATATCTTCGTAAGATGCGTCTCTTGCAGAAAGGCTACCTGGACATCCAACCTGTCCAAATAGGCCAGAACAGAGCGGATTTTCTTGGGACTATTTAAGCCACGTAGGTTCCAGGTAATGAACTTTAGGTTACCACCTGTACCTTGCAGTTAACAGTGTATGCATAAAAGTGTGATGACCAATTGCAATAGTGCGTTTCCAGGGTTCAGAGTCAGTGCAATAACAAAGTGCCATCCCTTCCCCCACCTCTACCCCCCCAACCCCCCACCCACTTCAGCGAACCCAACTTGCCAAAGCCATCCCTTCCCTGAGGAAACAGTCCCCAACATAAAAAACAAACAGCTTGTAACATGTGGGGATCTCCCATGAGGGGAACATCAGAGAGCTACTAGCCTCCTACCATGTAGGAGGTGACTGATCAGGTCTAGTACCTGTGCTAGGATACAAGAAACATTTGGAAGAACATATTGCATCCATGCCGTCTATCGTGCAGCAATTCACCCCGCTCAACAGGTATGTATCCACAATAGTGAACCATACTACATGATCCCACCATGAGCCAGACATATGAACGGTAAGTAAGTGCTCAGTCTGTCATCACTGGAAGGCCCACCGCTCCTCCTCATCAGCTATTTCAAAGAATATTGAACCTCGATACGTGAACTCAAGACATACCCCATATGTAGGATAGCAGACAAAAATATAGTTTGTCACCACACAGTCAGTTTACTGCTCCTCCTCGTCGAGCTCAGCTCAGCCGTCTTTTCAGCTTTTTCGCGTGCTCCATTGCCGCCTTAGGGGTGGTGAAGATTTTAAAGTCTCCCTCCTGGCCAACTCGTAAGCGAGCAGGATATAACATGGCATAGGGGATGCCTTCGGACTGCAGAAATTTCTTCACGGTCCCAAGCTCCCGACGGGCCGTTTGGACTGCGACAGTGAAGTCAGGGAAGAAGGACAGAGAATTCCCCTGGTGGTCGATGGCACCCTTTTCCCTGGCCAGTCTCAAAATGGTATTGCGGTCCCTGTAATTTAATAGCCGAGCAATATAGGGCGAGGTGGTGCACCCGGTACCGGTCTCGCTGCCAGGGACCGATGGGCCCGCTCGACTATAAACATGGTAGACATATTCTCAGAACTAAAAATGTCTTTGATCAGAGTCTCTCGATAAAGGTCTCCATCCTGCCGGTGTGTGTGGACTCCGGCAGGCCCGTAATTCTAATATTGTTACGGCGAGATCGGGCCTCTAAGTCCTCATTTTTTGCTTGTATTAACGCCAGGACTTTCTCCATGTTGAGTGCCTTACCAGCAACGTCACTGAGACCATCCTCCGTAGTGGAAACCCTTTGTTCGATCTCCCCCATTCTCGTGTTCTGCTTCTCTAGTTGCGCAGACATATGGTCTAGTCTGTGGTTGATGGCTGACATATTCCCCTCTATAGATTGTAGGCTTTTCAGCATGGCCACCAGCGTAGTTTCTAGCGTGGAGGGGCCCTCCCCCTGGCTATCTGCCTCCGAATCAGAGGCCGCTTTTTGCTGCGCCTTGTAGGTCTTTCCCGCCTCAAACGTGAGGCGAGGCTGGGATTTGTCCGTTTTCCCCATAGCGGATAGTAGGCGAAATTAATGATAAGCAGCAGACCGTACAGCAGAGCCAAACTGGTTAGGAGCGCACACTGCACATCCACTGACAAACAGGCTTAAGGACAGGGTACCAGCGTTCCAATGGGGCCTACAGTGTCTATTCCTCAGTCACCCCAATGATAAAGGGTCTCCACGTGTGCACGCTGAGGTGAATCAGCACCACTCCAGGGGTGCGCATAGAATGTTACTGCGCTAGCCGGCAATACACCACCTGACTTTCAGGCACAGAAGGAGTAACTAATGTCTAGGAGAGCCCACAATGCCAAAGGCTCAACCACCACAAGCTGGTGTCGCCCACCACGTATTTACACGAGCAGGAAATACGACTTCGCCAAATCTAGACGCGGAGGATGACCGCTCCACCAGGCCTTAAATCCCAGGACCAGCCTCAGAGCCCCGTGGATACCCGACCAGAAGCGCAGGATGGAAGCAGGCGTGTTCGGAAAGCGCAGCAGATAGATTGGGCTCATGCCACCCTCAGCAGGGCTAGTATAGGAGAGCTCGCAGTAACTTCAAGCGGGCCTCATGCGCACCTCCCGGCCGGGCGTGTATGTATCTTCAAGTCAGGCCAGCCCCAGCATTTCGCGCACCGCGCACGCAAGCCGCAGCTTCGCAGGCCGCGGCCCAGCGCCTAGGCCCACACCCGCCGCCGCAGCTACAGGCCCAGACAAGACCGCGCCCCACTCACCGCAGCTCGCTGCAGGTGCCTCCGATCTCCCACAGCACCTCTAATCTCCAGCGGCAACGATCAAGAACTCTCGCTGGGCCCTGTCGACTCTGCTGGTCTCCGCACTCCGCTCCAACACCGTCAACGGCCCCGTAGAGGCACCAGGTAGGGCAAGCTTCCTTCACGCGGGTCTCGGGGCTCCGCAGCCAGGGGTGCAAATCTGACCCGTCAATGCGCACCGCGCAGTAGTTTCCCCTTGCACTCGTCTCATGGCTCTCCGGCCTGCGTACCTTCTCAGCACAGAACGGAGGCGGTCGCCATTTTGCCTTCACGCCGGCCGGAGTTTCCCCAGCCGGACCCGCTAGCGATGCCCCCAATGTAATCGGGGGTGTAGCACCGTGCAGAGTGATCGTTTCCCCCAAGTTGATGCAGCGATTTGAGGCGGATTCTTGGCGGATATCGGATCAGCCGGGCAGAGCTACACTAATGTGCAGCCATCTTGCCTGGCGCCCTCTAGCGCCCCGTCCTAGACCTGATTGCTTGATTGAGAAATATTACATCAGATGCCATAACTCAGATCTGTTTATTATGAAATGCTAGGATGGCAGGAGGCATGAAAATTATTGTGTGAGCATTTGTTAAAGCCAATAGCCTTTTAAGGGTAGCTTATTATTACACTGCATTGAAGCCTGTAGACCAGTATTATGTTACATGGAAAACTACAGTAGTAAGCAAAGGTTTTGGTGTTGGTTACTCTGTCTGACAAACTTTGAGAGTAGAAGATTTGCACTGGGATATTTCTTGTTAGGCCCTCTTAGCATGGGATGTACATATTTTAGACAAATGTAATCTTTACATATTTGCAATGTTATGACTGTGTTTCTGATGGCTGTCTTATTGAGAAATGTATGCTCAATACTACAGGCCTGAGTTGGTTGCAGTGACACACCAATGATAAGGTATATAGGATTGCTTCATTGAGAAAGAAATTCTCATAGCATAGTCTTATCTGTTTGTTATGACAAGTTACTATAAGGGCGCACAGCTGGCTTAACCCCTTCGATGCTGATGACGGAGCGGTTCCGTCATGAGCCACGGTTGGCATGTGCTCATGACGGAACCGCTCCCCCCCATGGGTGTCCGATTTCGCCCCCACAAAGGGGGATGGCAGCGGAAGAGTTTCCGCTGCCACCCCCGACCCCCCAATGGGAATCCCTTGACGACAGCGCGCAAGGTTTCCAGTTGGAAGTGATGACCTCTGGGTTGCCCCAGGCATGGCGCAGCCGGCATTGCCAGACTTTACTGGTGTTCCAGGGTGTAGAGTGAATACAGAATTTTTTTTGCCAATAATTTTTTTTCAGTTGTTTATGGACGATGTGTTTTTGGCAGAGATTGTTGAGCAGACTAATTTGTATGCTGAACAGTTTTTGAGGGACAACAGTGCCAGCCTTAGGCCCCACTCTAGAGCTACCCGGTGGACTCCCACAAATCTGGAAGAGATGAAGAAGTTCTTGGGTTTAACTTTTTTGATGGGCTTGCTAAGGAAGACATCAATGTCTTCATACTGGTCTACTAGTCCCTTGATGGCAACGGCTATATTTCCGGCAGTCATGAGTGGTGATAGGTATTTGCTTCTGCTTCGGATGCTGCATTTTGTCGATAATGGTTTAGCGTTGGCACGAGATTGTGACCGTCTTTTTAAGATTCAGCCTGTCATTGATCACTTTGTTGATCGATTTTCTGAGATCTATGCTCCAGGGAAAGAAATAGCAGTGGATGAGTCTTTGGTGTTGTTCATGGGCCGCTTGGTTTTTAGGCAATACATTCCTAGTAAGAGGGCACGCTATGGAATTAAGCTGTATATGCTGTGTGACAGTAGGACTGGATATGTCTCTAATTTCAGGGTGTACACCGGTAAGGAATCCAGGATTAACCCCCCTGGTTGTCCGTCCACTTTTGGAGTGACTGAGAAAATTGTGTGGGAACTTGGTAGAGGACTTTTTAACAAAGGCCACCATTTATATGTAGATAACTTCTACACTGGTGTGCGGTTGTTCAGGGAATTGGCCAAAGTGGACACTGTTGCTTGTGGCACAATCCGCTCTAACCGTAAAGGTTTCCCAAAAGAACTTGTTTGTCAAAAGCTTGTGCGGGGACAGTGCAGTGCGTATGCGTATGCGAGGAACTTCTAGCTGTGAAGTTTTCAGACAGGAGAGATGTCTACATGCTGACTACCATCCATGATGAAAGCACTTCACCTGTGACTGTTTGGGGTCAGGTTGCTGAAGCGCGCAAACCTGTGTGCATTTTAGACTATAATAGGCACATGGGTGGTGTTGATAGAGTAGATCAGAGGTTGGAACCTTACGCTGCTCTTCGTAAGGCTTACATTTGGTATAAGAAGTTGGCTATCCATCTTTTCCACTTGGCAACCTTTAATGCTTTTGTTGTATTCAAGGATTCTTGTCCTGAGTCAAAGATGACTTTTGCTAAGTTTCAGGAGTCTGTAATAGGCAGCCTTGTTCTAGTGGAACAGGCAAGTGTTCCTAGAGTTGGAGTGGTGGAGGATGTGGCTAGATTGAAAGATAGCCACTTTCCTGATCGCATTCCTCCCACACCCTCAAAAGACTTTCCCAGTAGGAGATGTAGAGTCTGTTGGCGTAGAGGTACGCGGAAGGAGACTCGTATGTACTGCCCCGAGTGTCCTTCTAACCCTGGGCTGTGTGTGCCTGCTTGTTTTAGAATGTACCACACGCAAAAGAATTTTTTGGGAGCATCCATGAGTGGTAAAGTGAACTGCCTAGTCTCTATTGTTTTATATTTTTTGTTCAGTTTCAAGGTTGGCATTTGTGCAATGTATTTAGTTTCAGATTTTGTGTTAGTAGATTTGTATCTATTTGCAATTTGTTTGTGTTTTCTTTTTTGTATAAAAAAATCCTAAATGTGATGGCGGTGTGTGTAGGCTGGCACTTGGCTGGTGGTGTGCGTGGACTGGCGCTTGGCTGGCGGTGTGTGTGGGCTGGCGCTTGGCTGGCGGTGTGCGTGGACTGGCGCTTGGCTGGCGGTTGCCTGGACTGGTGCTTGGCTGGCGGTGTGCGTGGACTGGCGCTTGGCTGGCGGTGTGTGTGGGCTGGCGCTTGGCTGGCGGTGTGCTTGGACTGGCGCTTGGCTGGCGGTGTGTGTGGAGTGGCGCTTGGCTGGCGGTGTGCATGGACTGGCGCTTGGCTGGCGGTGTGCGTGAACTGGCGCTTGGCTGGCAGTGTGCGTGGACTGGCGGTGTGGGTGGACTTGCGCTTGGCTGGGGGTGTGCGTGAACTGGCGCTTGGCTGGCGGTGTGCGTGAACTGGCGCTTGGCTGGCGGTGTGCGCGGACTGGCGGTGTGGGTGGACTTGCGCTTGGCTGGCGGTGTGCGTGAACTGGCGCTTGGCTGGCGGTGTGCGTGGACTGGCGCTTTGCTGGCAGTGTGTGAGTAGTTGATGATAGATCCACACAACATGGACCAGGGACTAACAGGATCATAAATCGTGAAGGGTAAAAGATAGGGGGGTAGGAAGGTATAGAGAAGGGCACAAGCAGTGTGTGTAAAAAATTGCCCTCACACACAGCAAGCTGTGTCATGCTTCATCATAGGGCCTGCTAAACACACCTCCGCGCTAGCCAACGCTGGAGGTGGAGCAATAGGGAGGGGGAAACAAACAAACGCACAACATAAACGTGAACAAATTGTGTGGGATTTAGAAGGTGAAAAAATGTGGCAGAGAAAAATTTAAAAGCTGGTGACAGTGTATCCCTACACTGACTTTAATGGTGGGTACACTGTCCAGACACAAAAACTGGCCCTATTGGACCAGTGGGTGGTGGTAATGGCTACTGGTAAAGAGAGCCCTACCCCCCACACTGCTAAAATGTCGACATGTTTCAGCCGAATGAAGATACTACCTCGGCTTTCTTCAGGACTTTCACCTGAACAATCCCAACAAGGATAAAATCCCTACCTCCTTAAAAAATCCAGGGGTAAGGGAAAGAAAAACGGCACCTTATTTTAGTGCGCACTCTGGTACAGGGAGTAGAGCCCGTTGCTCTCAATAAGGAACCGAGTTTATTATACAGTCAAACTCGAACTGGCGGGGGGGTGCAAGTAGCTCCCTGTAGTCACACTTTCGTCAAGGTAAGCTAGTATCCGCAATCTGTACCCGCTCCCAACACCGTGAGTAGTGACTTGCTGCTGGTCACTACACACACTGCTAGCCAAACGCCACTCCACGCAATCCGTGAGCTGGTGTGGTTGCTGTGTCAGGAATGTGGGCGTGTGAAAGTGATGGGCCCTTGAATGGCGCTGTCTGCTGGTGTGAATGTTGTAATGTGCTGGGCCCGCGGCTGGCGGTGTGAATGGTTTTGTATGTGTCACACGTATGAAAGGTGTATGAATGGCCTGTAAAGAGGTTGGTGCCTTGTCGTGGCTTTACAGCTCACGAGCTGTGAGTCAATGGTTCAGTTTCCCGTCCTTTCAATTATTAACAGTGCATTTCATTTTTGTGAAATCTCTGGTTAATACAACTGTATATACTGAACCATCACTCACCCTCGTGCCAAATCCAACCAGTATGTATGTGTGCTTGAGAAATAGGTGGTTGCGCAGAAATATTTGTCTTTTCTGTTTTTGTCAAACAGGGTGTACCTTGTCCCGTTTTGGGAATGTTGTAATGTGTTGGTTTCGTGCCTGGTGGTGTGAATGGTCTTGTGTGTATCATGTATGAAAGGTGTGTGAATGGCCTGTAAAGCGGTTGGTGCCTTGTCGTGGCTTTACAGCTCACGAGCTGCGAGTCAATGGTTCAGTTTTTTGTCCTTTCAATTATTGACAGTGCATTTCATTTTTGTGAAATCTCTTGTCAATAAAATTTTATATACTGAACCATCACTCGCCCTTGTGCCAAATCCAACCAGTATGTGTGTGTGCTTGAGGAATAGATGGCTGTGCAGTAATCTTTGTCTTTTTTGTCTCTCTGCCAAGGTGTACATTTCACCTAAGAAAACCTACCAACTGTAGATATTGTCGTAAACTAAACACCCATGGGAGTACATGGTGATGTCTCTCTTGTGGATCCCAACAAGTTATCTTACCCACAATGTCCTGCAAACCTCAAAATGTGACTGTCCCATTTTCCTTGCATTATTGTGCTCAAATTTTCACGCTGCAGAAAGTAACAACAAATTTCCAACCCCCCAGCATTTCTCCAAGTATCCCAATAGAAATGGTACCTCACTTGTGTGGGTGGGCGAAGTACCCGCGGCAGGGAAGGGCCCAAAACCTATTGAGGTGACATCAAAATTACCGATCACAAACCAACCTGGTTTTGCAAGGGGGGTCCCATGAGTTTTTGGCCCGGGGCTCGGCGGCCATCTAGGGAAACCTACCAAACCCACACATTTCTGAAAACTAGACACCCGGGGGAGTCCAGCGAGGTATGGCTTGCGTGGGTCCCCCAACATTCTCCTACCCAGGGGGTAGGACATTTGTGCCGGCACGGTGATTCCATGCAAAAATATGTGGAAAATGTGTTTTTTTCAGCTAAATTTGAGGTTTGCATGGCATTCTGGGTAGGAAAACGTTGGGGGATCCATGCAAGCCATACCTCATTGGACTCCCCCGGGTGTCTAGTTTTCAGAAATGTTTGGGTTTGGTACTTTCCCAAGATGGCCACCGAGCCCGGGGCCAAAACCCCAGGTTCCCCCCCCCCCCAAAAACCAGGTCGTTTGTTATAGGTAATTTTGAAGTCTCCACAGTACGATTTGGGCCATTTCCTGTTGCAGCCACTATGCCTACCCACACAAGTGAGGTACCATTTTTATCGGGAGACCTGGGGAACGCTGGGTGGGAGGAAATTTGTGGATCCACGCAGATTCCAGAACATTCCCACAAAGAAATTTGAGAAAAAAGTGATTTTTTTCTGCGAAATTTGAGGTTTGCAGGGGATTCTGGGTAGGAGAATGTAGGGGGACCCATGCAAGCCATACCTCGCTGGACTTCCCCGGGTGTCTAGTTTCCAGAAATATGTGGGTTTGGTAGGTTTCCCTAGATGGCTGCCGAGCCCCGGGCCAAAAACTCATGGGACCCCCCTTGCAAAACCAGATGAAGTTTGTATTCCCTTAATTTAGGGGGATCGTTATAACACCACTGATGAGGGCTTCAAGGGTAGCATGAACAGGAGCGGGGGGAGAGAGGTCAACCCCTTCCGTGTTCAACATGTAATGGGAAATGTATGTGATCTGAAACCACCACTGTTAACCTGTGCCGTCGTTTTAGTATAGAGACACTTGAACTTTGAAATGACATCCTGACCCAAGCTTGTTCGTTCATGGTTCTAAAAAGGCAGCCCATTCCACCAAGTTAAATGCCTTTTCAGCATCTAAAGAGACTGATAGTGTTTCCTGCAGGCTGTTTCAAACATTCCAGAGTAGGTGGCAGAATGCTCTCATGTCATTAAGGTATGAACAGCCTGGAACAAATCCCATCTGCGATTTGTGTATGAGGAACAATATTACTTTGCAGATTTGCGTTGTAAGAATCTTTGCTAGGATCTTTATGTCAGTATTGAGCATAGCGATTGGGCAGTAATTAATACATTTTTGGAAAACAATATCCTCCTTTGGTGTAAGCAATACTATGACCTTATTACAAATGTGACCTCAGTTTCCTGTTGTTTAAAGTTCTTTGAATGCATCATATAGCATTGGTACTAGCAAGTCCTATCTGGCTTTGTAAAATGAATTAGTGGCACTGTTTCCCCCTGGGGGTTTACATGTCGGGAGGTCAGCAATGGATTGTGCTATCTCTTCTTTGGTGATCTCACCCTCTAACAATTCCCACCCTTTTGGTATGAGAGTGAGCAGATGTAGGACTCTTGCAAAGTTCTCTTCAGCTATTGTGGTGTATGTGGTCCAAATAATACAGGGATCTATAGTATAAGGCAAAGGCATTTGAAATATCCATTGGGTGTGTCAGCAAAGGACCATTCTCGCTTCATGCAGCTGCAACAACTATTTGTGATTCTCCATTATGTAATTGGCATGCAGGAAGTATGCCAGTGTTTTCTCCTTGTTAGACCTTTCAGCCTTAGTGTGGTCTTCCCCCCAACTTTTTGCCTTCCTCCTCCTTTTTTTTACTTCGTTTTTGTTGGCCTTAGGACTCTGATCACTTTACCACCGCTAACCAGTGCTAAAGTGCATGTGCTCTCACCTCTAAAAATGGTACTATTGGCTCATACCCAATTGGCATACTTAATTTACTTATATGTCCCTAGTACAGCGCACTACATGTGCCCAGGGCCTGTAAATTAAATGCTACTAGTGGGCCCGCAGCACTGATTAAGCCACCCACTTAAGTAGCCCTTTAAACCCTTTGGAGATGCCTGTAAGCGCCATGAGACCTTCGGGTGATATGAGCGCTTTACAAATGTCCCATGATTTGATTTGATTTGATAAACATGTCTCAAGCCTGCCATTGTAGAGCCTGTGTGTGCAGTTCAAACTGCCATGTCGACCTGGCAAAATAAACATTTTGCGAGGCTCAATCCTTCCTTTTCAATACATACAAGTCACCCCTAGGGTAGGCCCTGGACAGCCCAGAGGGCAGGGTGCAATGTATTTAAAAGCAGGGCATGTACTTTTAAGTTTTACATGTCCTGGTAGTGAAAAACTCTTACAACAGTTTTTCACTACTGCAAGGCCTATCTCTCCCATAGGATAACATTGGGGTTGCCTTATTACATTTTATATGTGTAATTTTCAAATGGGAAGAGATACCCCTTCAAATTTGGTGTCCCTGGAATCACAATTTACAATCCTAACTTTTGGTGAAGTTGGATTTTAAATTGTAATTCTGAAAATGCCACTTTTAGAAAGTTGGCATTTTATTGTCTTAGCCATTTGGTGCCTGCAACCTGTCTTTGGTCACATGGCTGGGTGTAGCTAGCAATTGGGCTTTGTGTATTCCTTCTAGACAGCCACACACAATGGGAGCTTAGGTGTGACCGAGTGGGCCATCCCTGGCAGGATGGGAGAGAGGAACTGGGCCCAGCTTCACTTACACCTGAATAGGCTGAGTCCTGTCTCCACACAAAGGGCTGCATACCCCCTGTGGTTAGTCTGGAGCCAGGGCAGGAAGGCGAGGCATCTGTGCACTTCAAAGGCATGCCTCTAAAAGCTTCTCCCCACTTCAAAGGCACAAGTGTGCATAAAAGAAGGACCTCAGACACTACCACTTCAGTACACTTTTGGACCTGTGAAATCTCTGCCAGGAAGGACTGCTGTTCTGCTGAATGACCGCCACTCTGCTGGCCTGCAGCCCTGACCCGCTGCCCTCTTGCCTGGGTGAGAAGGACTGGATCTACATCACTTGAAACCAGAACTCAGAGTGACCCAAGGGCTAACTGACTGGCCTTCTGATCTGAAATCTCAGGGACATAACAGGTGCCTAATAACCTTGCACCTGCACTTGGACTCTGCCATCTATGGGCCCTTGGAAGCAGGCATAAGGTGCTTGCCAGTGGAACCAACGCATCTTCTCTGCTGAGTGACGCATCCCCGAGCAGAACAGCCTCATCTCCTCTACTGAGCGGCGTATCGCTGAGCAGAACTGACGCTTCACTGCTGTTGCGTGGCCTGGATATGTTGCGAATACCGGCGCATCCACAGCCCAGTTCCTTATGTCTCGGTCGATGGCAGCCTCGACGATGACAACAGACTTCGCATTGCAGTTTCGCAGCTACTCAGAACCGACGTACAGCCTGCTGCGCTCCGCATCCCCGATGCCAGACTTCGCAACACAAGCCACATTAACGGGATCTTAGACGACGACACAACAGGACCTCGCACAGCAGCCTCGCCGCATCTCGGAACCGCCGAATCACTTAGGCTGCGCAGTGCATCTTCGACGTGAATCCACACAACGATCCGCAACCAGGATTTAAGGTACTCTGTCCAGTAGCCCTAACTGGGTCTCTATAGCCGACCCGCGCTCCATCGCGTTTGGCCTACCTTGTAACTTTGTCCCGGTTTGGTGCAACCTGATATCCCCAGTTGCTGGTTTGTGCTTTTTGGCGCTATTTTCACTAAAACATTTAAAATCCAATATCTATGGTTCTATTAATTGGAATTTTGCCGGGTTTGGTCTTGTTTTATTTATTAAATATTACTCTATTTTTAAAATCTGTTGTGGGCTCCTATGGTGGTGTGTCGTCACTGTTTTACTGTTTGAAGTGTTGAATAAATACTTTACACACTGCCTCTGAGTTAAGCCTGACTGCTCTCTGCCAAGCTACCAAGGGTGTGAGCACAGGTTAATTATGGAGTTAGCTTGTGCCTTACCCTGACAAGGATTGTGGGTGCTGCTTGACCAGTGTTTGCACCTAAGTCAACCAACAACCCAATTTCTTACACTCCTCCTTCGTACCTTTTGCACTTGAGTTTCACTAGCACTTTTTCTACCTGTGTAATGAACAGGAGGCTGAGTGCGAGCTTCTCTTCTTCCAGCTGGTGGAGGTGTTCAGTGGTCAGATTCACATGGCACTCCTCTGTGAGGGTACTTATGGAGGATTTTAGTCAAGTCTTTTTTCATATAAGGAATACTTTTTGGCCAGTGCGGAGTCGGTCATCATTTGCCCCTGCCAGCTGGTCTTACCCGCAGCTCCCAGCTATTTGTGCATGAGACTGATGTCACATTGTCAAGTCTGTATGTGCTAAAGTGTGACCTATGTTTTTTTGTTGTCCATGTATTTGTACCTGTTGCCAGTATCATCCACAATGAGGAGAGTGGCATATACTGGCCTAGTTTTAGTTCTATCAGTATTGGATTGTGGAACTTTCAGGGATTCCACCTAACCTGACCTCCAAATCGACAACTTTGTAATTTATAGTCCATACTTCGGGACCCCTTTCTGACAACTGATTCAATCTAGTTTCTGTGTCCAGTATTCTATTTTCCACGATGTCTAGGCACGAAGGTAAAGATACAAGTTCGGTTTTCAAAGACTTCACCTATTGAGATACCTCTGCTATGCTGTAGTCCATTTTCCTTATGAATGCGCCAGTGTTGGTTAGTTCTGCAATTAGGGAGTTGAGTGTGACTTTTAAGGAGGTGGCCATGGTATGCTAAGTTGAGGGCTTATTGCCTGCACTGTCTTGCTGGCATTATCTCTGCAGTGGCCTCAGAGAAGAGCAACTGCAGTGCTGGTTTAGTCGAAGACAAGTACGCTTAGAGTGCCTCATATATTTTGGACTAAGTCAATAGGGTTTAGCGCAGGACTATGCTAGTATAGCAGTCTCCTGTAATGTACGCATAGTAGGCTCTGGTTTATCATCAGACGATCAGGAGTAAGTCACAAAGGAGACAATTGGGAAATGCAGTTCTCATGCCAAGGCAGTAGATAGAGTACTTGGGTTATAGCCCTCCTTGTTCTCACCACATGCCTCCTCTGTTAGTCAGCCTTACTGTGGGTGTTATACTTTGCACTGTGGCGATCAATACCTTTTTCTTTTCCCTACAGTCACACTGCAGAGGGCCAGATGACTGGTTACGATTCTAGTGGAGCTTGTTTACAGCAAGATTTAAATCTGTGCCTATTGCAATAGGTAGGTATCACTTAAGGGCTCTGATGAAGATTGGCTATCACACAGGGAAGACATCTGTAGTTGCTGATATGGCTTGAACTACTCAGTCTTAATATTGGTAGCTGCAGGCTGTAAGAATATTCCCTCAGGTGCCTATATAAACCCATATTCGGCACAAAAAAACTGTTACTGATGGATCTAATCTTGCACCAACATTAAGATAGTCTCTGGCCATGCCAAGGAATGAATGTAACATGGAAATATCCTGTGGGGGACTTGCAGTTGACAACGCTTGCACTTTAGCTGGATCGGGTGTCATACTCCCATCAGAAAAGATATGGCCAAAGAATTTTAGCTTTGTCTTACAGAACTCACATTTATCGGCATTCAAAGTCAAGCATGCATCTGCAAGTAAACAACACACTTGCGTGAGAGCTTTATCATGCTCTTTCTGTGTAGCTCTGAAAACCAATATGTCATCACTATAATTAAACACATTCACGACAGGCTGTATGATACGCCGAAAGACATCTTGAAATAGCTCTGCAGCTGATGGCACACCAAAACTTAGGGCCTGAATATGATCTATGCGGACAGGTTACTCCGTCACAAACGTGACAGATATCCCGTCCGCCTAATTACAATTCCATTATATCCTATGGAACTTTTAATACAGCAGACAGGATATCCGTCACGTTTGTGACGGAGTATCATATCTGCCAAGATCGTAATCAGGCCCTTAGTCTTTTGCATCAGAAAAGACCAATCTGTGTAGAAGAAGTTGTAATGTATCTGCAATTCTCCTTGAGTACCAACTGATGATATCCTTTATTCAAAGCAAGGCAAGAGAAGACCTTCGCGCCATTCAATTGTGTTATCATGTCAGCAATGTGCACATATGGATGTCAATCTCTTTAAATTGCTGTGTTCGCTTGATGCATATCCACGCAGATGGATACAGCTCCTTCATTTTTCTTTTTGGCTACTACCACTGAGGGAAAAACCCGTGGCGTTGGACCAGTGTAACGCTCAATGATATCATGTTTGAGTAAGGATTTAAGTTCTTTTTCAACAGCGTCCTGTAAATGAAATGCAATTTGGCTGTGTCTTTGGGCAATAGGACAGACGTCCTCACTGATTTGTGTAATTGTACTTTTGTAGTCTTTTTTTTTTTTAAACCATATTTTGGCATTTAAACAGTATCGACATACACATTCATTCGGAGGCTCGAATCTAGCGTCCAGCGTACATAACGTGCCATTAACATTCTCTGGTATGTGTTCATCAACAGTCCCGCAGAAACAAAACTATCCCCCTCCCTCCTTGAGTTGCGCTTTGGTAAACAGGCTGTGGTGTCTACATGCTACCGGGTTCTCGTGCGCGAGACTCCCAAAGACCGTGCGTTACAATGCTATACCTTCTGATTGTTTTAGGCCGATTGTTCCTCTTGCCCATCTTCTGGGTCTGGTTCTGCCACTCTTGGAGTGCCTGCCCCACTAACATCGTCCTGCTCATTCGCCACCAGTTCACATACTAGGCTTTCCCAGGCTCTGGCCCTCTCCATCTTGCCTATTCCCCGGCTGGCCTCTCTGAGTAGCAATCTGCCTTCCGCTCCCGCCCACCTCTCAAGCTCTTTTTTCAAAGTGGTGATCCGCGGTGCTCCAGGCGCTTTCCAGTTCCTGGCTATCTCCCTCGTGGCTAAGACATAGGCAAGGTCTTGAAACTTTCCCGTCACCTTATTTTTGGCTGTGTGGGGAAACCACCCCAAGAGGAAGTGCTCTGGGGTCTGTGGAAGCTCTTTGTCAACAAGGTCACCTATTACCTGCCGTATTTCCCCCCAAAAGATTTGCAATAGTGGGCAGTTCCAGAACATATGGAGTATGTGCGCCTCTCTTTCCCCGCATCTCAGGCAAGCCGCTGTTTCCGCACCAAAATACTTCCTAATGCGGGCCGGTGTTAGATATGCTCTGTGCAGCACATAGTAGTTAATTAATTTAAATCGCGCATTCCTAGACGCTTTCGGGGTACGTTCTAGGATTTTATCCCACTCTCTCTCTGGTATCTGTTTACCCAGGTCTTCCTCCCACTGTAATCGCAAGCGCTCTAACGGCTTTTGCATATCCCTCCGTATTGCCTTATAGAGGCAGGACACCGTCTTAATTCTTCCTGCTGACAGCGCGACATACCTGCATCCCGCCAGTGCTCGCGGCTCCGCACCCCCACCCTTCCAATGCATCCTAATCCTGCGCGTTAGGGTCCTATGCTTCAGAAAGTGACCCCCAGGTAAGTCATACGCAGTTTGCAGATCTTCAAATGGAAGTAGAGTGGTGTCTCGGTATAGGTCTCCCATCTCTCTTAGTCCTGCCTCAACCCAGTCCTCCAGTCCTGCCCAGTGTTCCCCCTGTGGAAGATAGCGTAGCATCGTGATTGGTATGTCAGGGGAATAGGGAGTCGCAGCGCCCACCTTCCTCAAGTATCTGGCCCAGCAGCGCACCACCACCCTAGTTGCGGTTGTGTCCTCGGACGTAGTCCGACGCACTCGCAGAAAAATTCTCGCCAAAGTCGCAGTGTCTGGTGCAGTTGGCCATTGTTCCCTGTCCGGGTTACGATCCGCTGCCAACCATTGGATCAGCCAGTATAGCTGTGCAGCTAAATAGTACCTCTCGAGATCAGGCACCGCCAGCCCACCCTCCGCTGTGGGGCGCCGCAGTGAGGCCAACGCTATTCTCCTTCTGCCTGCACCCCAAATAAATGACGTGATCATTGAGTCAAGCTCTTTGAACATCGCTCGCGGGATCCATACCGGGAGAGTCCCGAAGTAGTATAGTAGGCGTGGTAATGTTACCATTTTCAGGACTGCTACCCTCCCAGGCACGGACAGCGGAAGGGTTCCCCAGAAGTCCATCGCTGATTTCGCTGACCTCACCGCCTTACCCACATTGCCTTCCAATAAGTCCATCGCTCCATGATATCTTTTAACTCCAAGGTACTGTAGGCAGTTAGGTTCCCACCTCAAGTGTTCCAGAGCAAGCGGCGGGGGGGTATCAGGCGCCATTGGGTATAAGCTGGATTTTTGCCAATTGACCTGAAGGCCAGATATAGTGCCAAATCGGGCCAGCATGTTGCGCGCTCCCCGCAGTTCGCCTGCCGTGTTACGTAAAAATATCAAGAGGTCATCCGCATACAATGCGATAAAATGCTGCCCCGTTACCGTCTCCAGGCCCCTATAGTCCTGGCCGCTCCTGGCCCTGCACACCAGCGGTTCCATAGCCAGGGCGAACAGGAGCGGGGAGAGGGGACATCCCTGCCTTGTGCCCCTTTCCACCCTCTGTCTAGGCGAGATGATACTCCCAGTGCGCACCCGGGCTGGAGGGGATGTGTACAGAAGCCGCACCCATGTCAGGCATCCCTCCCCCAGACCCATCTTGGCCAGTACTTCATATAGATACTGCCACCCTATGCTGTCAAATGCCTTCTCTATGTCTACTTCGAACACTGCCGCGTCTCGCTTGTCGTACCCCTCAGAATCCATCACTGCCAGGAGTCGTCTGATATTTATGGCCGTATTCCGCCCAGGGATAAACCCCGCCTGATCCGCGTGAACCAGGAGGGGCATGTGTGGTAGTAAGCGCGACGCAAGATTTTACTCAGGATTTTATAGTCCATGTTCAACATGGACAGTGGTCTGTAAGCCGTGTAGTCATGGGGTTCCTTCCCTGGCTTGGGTATGGGGACAATGAGGGCCTCTCTGCCACTTTCGGGCAACTCTCCAAGCTCTCGGGCCCCTTGGTACATTGTGACCAGGCAGGGGGGTCAGCTCTTCCACATATGTTGTGTAGAATTCGGCCGGTAGGCCATCTGTACCCGGGGTCTTGTTGCGTGCCATGCCCTTAATGGCAACCCGTATCTCCCCGCTGCGTGATATCGGCCCCCAGTACTTCCGCCGCTTCCGGGCTCAAGATCGTCAGCGGTAGGTCAGCCAGGTAGTCCCTTACATCGCCTTCGCACGTCCTCTTATAAAGTTTGGCATAGTAGCGTGCAAAGACCTCATTGATCTTTGCTTGTGTGAAATGTCTGACCCCCCCACTCATCTGCTATCTCCACTAGGGGGGAACCCCTACTCATCGAGTTAGTCAGCCATGCCAGGAGCGATCCTGACTTGTCCCTCTCAGCATGCGTAAGCTCCAAGTATTTCTTATAATCGAAGCTGCTAAGCCTCTCCGTTTGCTTCGCCACTTCCTCCTTGGCATCTAAGAGTGCCTGTTGAAGCTCCGGGTGCCCTGGCCTTCTGCTTTCCACCTCTCTGAGAGCTGTCTCTGCCCCCTCTACTTCTCGCATGATGACGCGCCTGACGCCCGTGGCACGCGTAATACATTGGCCCCTCAGGACCACCTTGAAAGCATCCCACTCTGTGTTCAGCGATGCGGTCGTTCCCGTATTTGTTTGGAAATAGTGCGGTATTTCGCCTCTAACCTCTTCTCGAAAGACCTGGTCTACCTGAGTGTCCGGGTGAAGTAGCCATGTAGGAATCGCCGCTGGCGGGTGCGCCCATTTCAGGGACAAGACCAGCGGATTATGGTCCGAGATGGTGCGCGCAAGGTATTACGCAGCAGTAACATGACGCTGAGCATCTACTGAGCATAGGAAAGCATCTAGCCGCGCGTGCACCTCATGGACCGCTGAAAAGTAGGAGTAGTCCCTTCCCTGTGGGTTTAGGGTTCGCCATGCATCTATCAGGCCCCAGCTCTGCCGCCATGTAGTGAACGCATGAGAGGCGCGCACCGCCAGGAAGTTTTGCAATGGGGGGTGGGACCTGTCCAAAAGTATGTCATCTACGCTATTAAAGTCGCCCCCCACTATAACAGTACCCGCGAAATATTGTGCTAGTCTGTGGCTCAGCGTCGCGAAGAAGGCAGGTTGTTCTACGTTCGGGGCGTAGACACTAATTATATTAATCTCTCGACCCTCTAGTCGCCCCTTTATGGCCACATATCGACCCTCCGGAGCTACCATTGAGCTTAGCAGTAGGAATGGGACTCCCGCCTGCACCCATATTAATTCCCCTCGCGCATAGGCCGAATAAGTGGTGTAAAAGAGCTGCCCTCTCCACCGTCTGTGTAATGCCTGCCCTTCCTTCTGTGTTTGGTGTGTTTCTTGCAGAAGAGCTATCTGGGCTCCCCGTCTCCTAATGTATGAGAGGACCTTGTGGCGTTTTGACATGGTATGCATGCCTGTAATGTTCCAGGTCATACATTTGTATTGCTGTTTGTCAGCCATTATCAGGTGTTACCGCGGCCTGATCGGCTCCCTGGCTGGGTGGCGCCCCCTGCACACCTCCCCCACTCGAACCCGTGTGGTGCCTTGCACGCTGCAATTGTACTTTTGTAGTCTTGAGTTTTCCCAATCCATGAAACAACAAAGGGAACTGACCTGTTATTTCATGATGAACATTCATGTTATAGTTCACTGATATCACCATATCAACAGCTGTGCTGAAACTGAGTAAGCAGGCACTTGACATCGTACCTTGAAGTACACGAATGGGTGCGTGTGTTTTCTTATGTTTTTATCATTGCTACAAATGAACATTTACTTTTTAATGGGGTTGATGCAGCCCATGTGTATTTGGTTTTCTATGGCGTAAGTCGTGGCAATGGAGATAGTTCACTGTATTTCTCTTCAGGTAGAATGTTTATTGATGCACCACTGTCAATAATAAAAGACATTTAGCAACCGTTTACTTTTTGTCTAATCTTTGGACATGGTTTTAATGACTTTGGTGCTTTTTCATATCAACTTTTCTTTGACCTGCATTTCTCTTCACATGCGGCCAGTTCAACATGTTCATGTTTTTTCTGAGGTACACATCAACATGGCACAACCGTCTTCTTCACTTTCACTTGACATTGATACTGAAGAACTTTTCGAAGATGATTTAAATGACGATCAACTTTGTTTGGTGATGACTTGTCTCAACTGGGGTCATCGCTTGGCCTTGTGGAAGTGCGTCGAACGTCGCCTCTGGAACGTTCGGGAGGCCATTTTGTCTTTGTGCCGTGACGCACTTACTTTTTCGCCTTATAAACCATTACAAAATGGTTCTCCTTCCAACAGCCTTTGCAGATCTGTCCAATGGCGGGACATTTACCTTCCTGTGGAAACGATAATCATAATCCACACCTGAAACACAACTTCTTTTTCCATGAAGAGAACACTCTGTGTCCCTCAGCCTTTTTCTTTGGCTTACTTTTCATGTTCATGACTGACTAACTCTGGTTACCTCCGACCTCCATGTTAGCAGCTCGTCGATCGGCATGCTCATCAGCTCTGGCTGCCATGAGAACTCACTCCTGACTAAGAGTTTCTCTCACTCGCTCCTGACTAGGAGTTTCTCTCAGCATTCGTCATCTGAATGAATCAGACAGGCATCTGTCAATAACTCTGAGACGTATAACTTTCTCATCATTAAATTAATTGAAATTACAGTGTTTGATGATCATATCCAGTCTCTCAACAAATTCGTCGATACTTTCACCAAACTTTTGTCGTTCTTGAATGAAAATGTATCTTTCATAATCTACATCTGGCATTGGATTGAACTTGATATTCAAGGCTACTTTGCAGCATTTTCTTTATGACTTCTTTTACACATTCACCAGCAAGACTCTTAAGGTACTTGATAATCTTCTTGTTATCTGCTTATCCTATCGCATCAATTCAATTATCAAATGTCTCTATTCAAGCAGCTAATCTGTCGCCAATATTTTTGCTTATTGGCAGTATTGAAGGGTGGTGGTGGTTTCATGAAGGCAGCGGCATTGTAACCATTGGTGAAACTTACTGGCATGGAAAGTAGTGCTCTTTCCAACGCTGCTTGGTGATCTTGTTTATGCACACCATCTCTGAGGCCTTGCAACGTGCTGGCCTCTGGGTCATCTTGGATAATTACAGGAAACGTGGTCTCTTTCTTGGTCTCTACTGGGAAAACAAACTTTAACTATTCCGATTGCCGCTCTCGGCTTTCTGATTTTTGAAGACCTCTGGAGTTCTTCTGAGCCCCACTCTTCAGCTTTTGTGGTGTACCACTTCACTGATGGACAGCATCTGTAAACACAACCCCGGGCATGTCTTCTGGGGCCACTTCCCCCAAGGCTGTGGTATGATGACCCTCTTTACTAGTTCTGGTAAGCAGATGACCGTTTCTTGTATTTGACTTGCTTTGCTTTTAGGCGTCTCTTTGTACTGTCTGACACCTGGTTGATCTCTGCCTCTCAGCGCTTCTGTTTGCAGCGTTATCTTGCAATTTGCTGCTCTTTTAAAACCAGGTTGTATCCACCTTTAGCGTTATCACTCCTTAAGTTGTATAGCTTTGGATTGTGGTTTTGGCCAACGATGTGTATACTTCTCAGTGAAGCTTTCATTATCTTCAACTGCTTTACACGGGCTGGAGTTGCATTTTGACTCCACATACGCCAAGCGTCGACTGAGGCACGTGGCACGCACAACCAGTTTGCTGGACCACAGCAAACTTTCTGGGAGAGCATGGTTAATCTTCGGGTTACTTATCCCCTAACTCATCGCCAGATGTAGCGTCCTCCCAACCTGGGGGGACGCTACTCAGAACTACTTTCTTACAAAAGCAAATATCATCTATGATCAGCTTTCTGGGGCTTCAGATCTTAGAGACAAGATCAGTTGTCTGGACCAAAGGAGAACTTACTATGTTTCCTCAGGTCAGCTTGGTGGAAATTACTAACAAAGCCAAAACCATAAAAGCAGGCTCCCCCTGGACCCTGCCCCCTTAACATTTTGCTGAAAGGCAGGGATACTATTATCTCAGTACTAACTGACATATGTAACCCGTCCCTGGACAGTGGCAACGTACCAGACTCATGGAAGCACGCAATCATTAGACCTCTGTTAAAGAAACCATCACTGAACCCAGAGTTAGCCGAGAGGTATAGGCATATCTCTCTCCTCCCTGGTGTCAGCAGAATCCTGAAAAAGGTCATTAACAATCATCTCTCTACATTCCTGGAAGCTCATGACATTTTACACTGTGCTCAAACTGGATTTCAACCAGGATGTAGCGTGATATTTGCTGTGATGGAGGAGCTAAAAATGGTCCTCGGCCATGGTGGCTCAGCTGCTGTCATCCTTCTCAATCTAAGTGCAGCATTTGACACCGTCTCATATCCAATCTTAATGCGGCGGTTGGGAGAGGCAGGGATTACGGGGACGGCATTAAAATGGCTCTCCTCCTGTTTAAACAATTGTAGTTTTCAAGTCAATGAAGGGCCATTTCTTTCTGTCACCCATCATTTGAAGTTTGGTGTTCCGCAAGACTCCTCTTTGAGCCCGATGCTTTTATAATCTGCATGTCCGTCCTCCGTCAGACATAATCTGCTCCATTAGGTTTCTCTATGGTGTCCTATGAGGACAACACAGATTATTGTCTCCCTAACTCTCAACACACCAATTGTCTCCCAACAACTTAATATCTGCCTAAAGCAAGTTGCTGATTGAATGGCTGCCAGCTGTTTGAAGCTAAATGGCGATAAAACAGAGGACTTGGTGGTTGGCAACAACCCATCGCTCTAGAACCTGCTTAGCTGGCCATCCTTTATGGGCGATCGCCCCTCCTCCAAGGCAGAAGTAAAAAGCGTGGGTGTCACACTTGACGGTACAATAACCATGGGTGCCCAGGCAAGGAAGTTATCTTCTAGCTGTTTTGGCCTATTACGAGCCATCAGGAAAACGCTTAGCTGGCTACCTGTTGCCATCCCAAGAATGGTGGTTCAAGGCCTTAGTCTATCTCGCCTTGACTATGGGAACTCCCTCTATTTAGGGAGTCCACTCTCAGTCATCAAAAGACTTTAGGTAATTCAGAAGGCGGCCTCACCAGCACTCACCACTCTACACTGGATACCCATTAGCAAGAGGATTCAGTTTAAAGCACTGTGTATATATAGTTAATTATGCAAGACATAAGACGGGATCTTGCATCGTCAATCAGCTGATCAGCCCCTATCATTCAAATGGAGCACTCAGGTCTAGCAGCCTCCGCCTGCTTTGCATTGCTAGGGTGAAAAAGGATAGGTGCGGAGGGCACCCCTTTGCTTTTCTTGCCCCCAAGCTGTGGAACGCCTTGTCCCCTACTCTCAGATCAAATGACAACTTTCTTAGCTTTAGGAAACAACTTAGGACCCATCTATTTGCTTCAAACCTCAGGGCAGTGCCCAACATACCTTAGTGCTGAGAAGCTTGTTGGCTAACTATGCGCTTGATAATGTCCTTTGAATTTAAATGAATTGAATGTGCAGTACTCTGTAAGCCACATCCTGAATACAACCCTTTCATGTGGATGCGATGCGTAGAGTGTGACCTTGGGCCACACCCTGCATTGTCTCCTACTAACCAACTCTAAATTGGCACAGGATATCATCGCCACAGTCTACACTCTGTCTCTCTAACCACATTGTAGGCATAGCCTCTTTTACCAATGATCACCCTCATTTTTCTTTAACTGATGCTGCTGGTTTTTGGACTCTGTACACTGTTACTCTGCAAACCAGGCCCCAGCATATGTGCTCTGACCCCTAAAACAATTGGAGAATTGGTTAAAAACCCTGATTGGCACATTTAACTTACCTATACTATAAGTCCCTAGTACATGTTACCCCAGCTACCGAGGGCATATAAGCTTAATGGCACAAGTGAACTGCAGCACTTATTGTGTCACCACAGTGACCATGTACAACATAACCCTAGGCTTGCCCCAGAAGCCTAATTGTGTAGTTTTAAAACTGCCACTTCGACCTGGCAAAATAACTCTTTTCCCAGGTTTAAAACTTTCTTAATAATACTTGTAATTCACACCTAAAAAAGGCCCTGCATGCCCACAGGGCAGAATGCGTAGTGATTAAAAGGTACGGCGTGTACTTAAGTTTTACATGTTCCGGCGCTGAGAAATTCTCAAAATAATTTTTCACTATGGCAAGGCTGGCTCTCTCATAGAAAAGCACTGGTTTACATTATACAACCTTATAATACAACGTTTCAGTTTCAGACAAGCTAGAAAAATTATTAAAGCACATTTTAATAGCAATCTAAGGGTCAAGTCGGATTTAACATAACAATTTTGAAAATGCCACTTTTTGAAATTTTACGTGTTCTTGCCTAACCCACATGTGCCTTTTTGACAATAATCAGTGCCACCTGACTGCCAATGGCTCTCCTGTGATGAGATGTGTATTGCTCCCACAGAGTGGACAAACGGCTTGAGAGAGGAGAGATGCTTCCCTCCCCGACATGATGTCCATTTGGGCTGTGCCCAGGAACTTAATTAAACTTCAGAAGGTACCTACACTGTCACAGGCAGATGTAGCTCAGACCTAGTCCTGCCCCCTTCATTGTCCTGCTAGCCAGCCAGGCACCAATCCCAGTGGGAGAGGGGCTGCCCACAGAACTGGCAGTGAGCTGGCTGAATATTACAGCCACACCTCTGGGTGGGCACAGGGAGCTCTACACAATAGTTTCTGCCTTGTTGGGTTTAGGTTTAGAGGGGCACTGTGGGATAGTTTACAGTAAACCACACAGGAAGTGCTGCAAAAGTGGATAGGGGCACCCTCAAGAATGTTTTCCCCAACGGTTAGAGAGTTTCCATCACCCACAGGCTGCCTGGCACTGGGCATAAATGTGGCATCCTCAGTGCCCCCTTCAGAACACATCTGAACCTGTGGAAGGTAGAAGGACGGGAGAGAGCCCCAAAGGGTTGGACCTGATCCCCCTTGTACCCATGACAAAGAAGTGGACTGGGTCAGTTAGCTGTTAAGATTCATGGACACAAAAGCTGCATTAAGCCCACCTTCTTGAAGAGCACAACTGGCCAATTCCAACTGGACCTGCCCTGGACCCTGCTGGCGGCTTTTTCTGGAGTGAGTCCTGACCCCCAAGTAGAGACCCTAAGGCCCTGGGAATTAGAACATTTTTTAAAGAATGGTTGCCTGAAGACTGGGACAAACCTGCTAAGCCAATCACATCAAGGTGCGTTGCCACTGAGCCAAAGATTCAGGTTGCTCTCGCTCTGAGTTTTTTTGCAGCAGCAAATCCATTTCAGCGAGACGTCACAGAAAAGGTATCCAGCCTCGTGGAGCTCTGTTCAGCTACAGCATGCACCCTTGCCCCGCTGGATGAATCCAAAAAAGTGACTTATTCCGAGGCCGAAGACGTCAAAAGTATCCGGCTGACAAGGGACCTTCCTTCGGCTTGAAATTTTAATTTCTCCAGTTCAGGGCTTTCTAGGCAAAAGTCAAAGGCTTCACTGCCTCTTCATCTGACGGCTATCTGGCCTCATGGAACTCATCTCGGCCCCAGCCCACTGCATTGTCCCACTGAAGTTTGTTGTCTGCCATTTTACAAGCTAAGTCAGAAGGTAAAAATTCTGATCTGCTCAAACCTGGTTCAACCCGCCCTCCATTGTGGTCGGCCTTAACTTTTGAGTTTAACCTGGTCTAGCACAATCATTTGCATGTGATTGGGGCTTTGTGCTTTTTAGTGCTAAAACATAATTAAAACTTTAAAAACTCTTGTCTCTGGTTCATTCTTTTGGATTTTTGTAGTTTTGGTCTCATTTTGTTCATTAAAATATTCTCTATTTTTATAAACTGGGAGAGATTTTTATACCATTGTGTTTTTTATATTTTAACTGTTTTGGTAATGATAAACACTTTACACATTTCTCCTAAATTAAGCTTGTCTGCTTTGATCTACAACCACCAAGGGTTGGGCATAGATGTAGATTATTGAGACCTAACTGGACCTGGTACGTTATTGTGACATTATTACTTGGGGGGGATGCACATTCTTCCCAGATAATAATTCACATTCTCACAGTGCTCAGTCAATAGTAGAATAAGTATGTGGCTTTCAACCAAGCCCTGCACACTCTATCACTTCCCCAGCACACTGCTGATTTTTAGCCATGCCCTGTGCACCCCTCTTTACTTCCAGGTCACACTTTCACACCCTCAGAACCCACTCCATGCTGCCTGCTTCCATTTAACGCAGACTGAGGACATATTCAACAGGGGATAGACATAAGGCATAACCTTCTAACTACACTTTGTACAGTTATTCTAATCCCAGCACCCACTGAAGGTACTCTTCAGCTCTTCCTAGTCACTAGTAGCCAATTAACTTAACCTACAAGCACAACTGACTCATTTAGACCCTTTCTCTGCAGAAGGTATGCACTTTAACTCTGTTCTGCCCTCTCAAACGTTACCCCAGTACCAACTGGATATGGCCTGAGGTCATGTTCAGCAGACTGAAAATACAGGGTGCTGTCTTCAGCCATTTTCTCCCCTTTCTTTTCTTGCACCCACTGGGCACAACATATTAGCATATGCTTATACACGGATGTCAGTGATGATTAAATGTATTTTGTCATATGTAATCAGTGATTTCATCAATGCTGTGATTGAAATGTCAATTGTGATGTTGAATGCAGGCATGAGAAGTGCATGGCGGTATGTGAAATTTGGTTTGCTCAGCCAACCACATTCTGCCAATGTGAGTCTTTTTAAGGTTTTAAACAATGCTTTTCAAGTAATTTTCTGAAAGATGGGAGGTACTCTATTTTCTTTTTTTTAATGCAATATGTATTTTTTATGAATTTATGTTCAAGGATGTGTCTGTGTTCGTACATAAATCACACAGTTGTACTCTGTATCCATCTTCTTGCTGGGGGTGGTGGAGCCCGCCGACCACTTCCACCCACGTCATCCTGGTGACTGTCTTCCTAGCCTCACGTCCTCGCCATCATAGGAAGGCAGGGGTCCTATGCTGTCTACCCTTTGCTTCGCCTGGGCCCGAGCACTCCAGCATACAAAGATAAAACTTCCTTACACCAGAGATCTCCCATCAGCAATACTGCCTTACCTCCCGCACACATGGGGGATTGGGCTGGTCTGTGTGAGTGGGAGAGTCGGGGATTGACTAGACTCGAGGACTGGTACTTGTATGGCCAACTACCCTGCTTCCAGGTCTTAATTGCTGAGTTTGATATTCTCCTTCATCAGTTTCTCCTATATGGTGCAGTAGGGCTACTGTTCGGCAGGTCTGGTGCGTCGAGGGACTGTAACCTATTGAGCATGCGTGTCTGAAGACCATTTGCACCACAACGGGCCAGGCCCACGCGATCACGCTGCTATATCACTCTCTGCTCATTCAGACCAAGTGCGACCTCTCTTCTTTGTTGGATAACTGGGCCATGAACATGGGCCGGGAGCTGATGGATAGGGACTTGGCCAAAGTGCTGTGTTATACTCCTGAGACTTCCTGCAATGCCCGCTTTAAACAGATTCAATATTATTACTTGAAAAGGGTGTACCTGACTCATAGTCGACTCAAAAGGATGTTCCCGGGGATCCAGGCGGCATGCCCCAAGTGACAACTAGATGGTTGGACTTTATTCATATGGCATGGGACTGACCGACTCTTACCCCATTCTGGGAGACAGTAACAGCCATCGTCAATGTCGCTATGGGTAGCACCCTCGAGAGCACACCGGATGTGTGCCTGCTGGGTTTGTTCCCCAGTTCACAGACATTACCTTTGTTCTGGCGCATCGGTACATCACTATGGCTTTGAAAGTCCCCTGTCGGGCCCTCTCTCTTGGAATGGAGGCGGGAGCTGTCCAACTGGACGGAATGTGGGAGTGCTGCTATGAAGCTGGAAATACAAAAGGGCCGACGTAGTCCAGAACATGTGCAGGTGTGAAACCTGTTGTGTAGGGATAGCCCTATGATAGCTTGTTATGGGCGCCTACTTCCCACTCACGACAAGGCCCTGTCTGGTGAGAATTGAGTCATCTCTGTCTGTTTAGGGTTTGTTCATCCAACATACGCTGCAACTTCACATAACGATACGCCAGCGGAGCCCCTGTATATAATGCGCCTGCCCCCTCAACCGCATGCCCTCTTCCGCTTTTCCGCTCTTTCAACTAAAGACCCCATTCCAGTGCCCCCTATGTTCATCCTGTTGTTTGTTTGTTTAGCCAATCCACCCTCTTTTTGCCCCCTTCCTTTTGGTCATGATTCCCCTAGATTGTTGGAACTCACTTTTGGTACTTCTTTCTATCACTAATATGGATATCGTAAATTTTTCTTTGCATGATACCTCCTAGATTATAAACCAGATAGGCTGCTTTTTGTCTTGTTTTACTGTGGGTGATTCAGGTGCCTTGTAAGATGCATGAGTCGAGTTCACACTCATTTCCCTTACAAGCAGAGAGAATTTTTGTGAAAATTACACATATAACACATTGGTCAAATGAAGGGCCTGATTTAGATCTTGGCGGACAGGTTACTCCATCACAATGGTGACGAATATCCCGTCTGCCGAAATATAAATCCCATTATACCCTATGGGATTTATATTTCGGCGGACTGGATATCCATCACCATCGTGACGGAGTTACCCATCCGCCAAGATCTAAATCAGGCCCTAAGGCACTTTTCCCACCACTAGGGTGTACCACATTTGTATGGGATTTTACCTAACCACTCCCCTGACATAAGCCCTCAAGTGAAATTTAAGAGTAAACTTAAGCATGCTAAGTTAAGAAGACTTCATTTACTGTTTAAACACCTCTTTTTTAAACTTTTGTAAATATGGTGTAGATTACGAAAGTTTGAGTTGCTCCTTTTTACAGGTGTAAGTCAGTCCTAAGTCACGAAACGTTCTTTGCAAATCAAATTCTAAATACCTTATTCACCAAACTGGCATAACCTATGACTCGCTTAAATTACGCCTACATTTGTCCTTAAGTTATGCCTATAAGGAGTCCTCACTTACTTTCCCTTCTCAAACAAGTGTATCAACGTTCCCTTCTCAAACAAGAGTATCTCATGACTGCAATAAGGAACAGGAGTGAATGTGTACTCTACAAAATACACCTACAACTGTTGTTTCAGCAGTAGGTTTTTTGTATTTTGTGACTGCGTGTAAAAATACATCAGTTTGGGCATAGGAAACGTACACATTACTACATTACCTTTAGAAATTCCTTGTTCTCTCACTTAAGAATATTTTTCTTGAACATGTCCTTTCATCTTTTATCCCCTTTTCAGGCCTGGGTGACTGGAGATCTTTACTACACTCTTTGCAGCAGTTAAATCTGAACCTTCCAGTTGTTCCTTAGGCTTCGGTTACGTTTAGTGCTATCTTGGAATGCCGCGTTATACATAAACAAAAGATTGTTTAGATTGCCATGGTGAACTTGTTTGAAGGGACTGATAGTAACTTGAAAACACTGCTTCAATAGGGGGTTGCTGTCAGGACTGCGGTCCAACTGGCATTCTAATTCATTTCTCAGTCACTTAAACACGTCTTTTGTTGGTAGGTTAGAAATCCAAACCTGTGGCTCTGGGGATTTCGTATCATTTGGCACACAGTGTGCATCCTCAGATTTATCTGGACTTTCGAGTGGTTTTTAAGATACACTCAAAAACCAATTATTGGAAGCCCCCTCCTTTCTAAACATCGCACATGACCCCCTCGACTCGACTCTAGGCTCGCTCATTCCTCCCCCTCCTCCCCCTGTTTCTGAACCCATCCCCCTCTCCGGTTACTTCTTTATTCCTAAAGTTTTGCTATTCGGTCATCATTAGCGAAACTCCACCATCTGCTGCGAACATTACGCTTGCCCCACTGGTGAAGTGCTGAGCTTTCTACTCAAATATGCCTTATGCTGTATGATACCTGAGTCTTGCTTATGATACAGCTATTATACGATGCTTCCTCCTGTCTCAAATGTACCTGCTGATGTATGATTCCTACTCACTGCCAAACCCTTTCGCTATCGTAGGAACCTTTATAATGACATAATACTAATATTGGTTACTAAAGGACACCCCTTGTTTTATGTAGGTTTGTCAAGCTTGACTCTCATAAGGGTTTTTTCCCCAATCTGTGGTTTCTACTATTTGACTTTCATGTTTTTGTATCTTTACATTTAAAATGTGGCTCCGGTTGCAATAAGAGTATATTACAGGGCAGCAGTTACCCAAAATCTGAAAGACAGCGGTGTGCCGAATAATGGGGGTGCAGTAACATTTGTGGTCAATGCTCACACTCCATATTCCTTTCGAGATGTTCTATTCTTTGGTAGATTTTGATCCTCTAGATACCGCAACAGGGCATTTGCACACATAAACACCGGCAGCCGGGCCTGCACAGTATAGGGCATTTAAGTCCCTAAAAATCCTTTGACTTACCAGGAACACCAAAATTGGCTTGCTGGCCAATTGCCACATAGAAATCTGAATGTCAGACTGGGTCTTCTCAGTAATGAAGGAGTTACCTCTTATGTATTGGCGGGATACACACTTCTTCCTAATCCACAAGAGTTACAAGCTAGGGAAGTTGTTGAATTATTAAATCAAATAGTATCTCTGTGCCGACAGTATGTAATACAGAATTGGACAGGCAGGGCAGTTCCCGTAGGAACTGCACCACAGGCGCAGGTTGCTGTAGAGACAATTAGTCCACAGACTATAAACGCTATCAAGGGAAAGGTTTCCGTGAAGCGCAATGAAATTGCCTTCTGGACTGCTGACAAGATCAACCAGTTGGAAGCAGTCTATCCTCACACACCATCCAAAAACAAGCATAGATTTCTGACAGGGTGCCTTCCCTTTGAAATGATACCTCCTGTAGAGGAGTACAACAACTGGTTAAGTATATTTGTGTGTATTTACACTACTACGCACAGTACACCCTCATTAGCGGTTCTTCCAGATGTATCGAAACAAGTACAAAATGAACACAGAGCTGCACCAACTCTGCATCTAGGGTTGAAATTAATGGGGAATTTTGAAACAGTTTCTTCAATTATCCACAGCAACACTCGTGGAGAAACAGGGGCTTTGGCCATACGCCAATCTTTTCCGTTCATTAGCGTGAACAGGAATTACCAAAAATAATATCGGAAACATATACATCTGTGGGCCTTGACACCCTGGGATCACAAGCTGACAAACTGCACAGCAGAACAAAAGACGAGGTTGGGTGTTCGGGTAAAGAAAAAAACTACACCTGAAATTAAAAAGAAACAAAAACAAGCATTGGCATAGCCAATAGGTCTCGCCTTTGGGACCTTATAAGTGTTTAGTTATCCAGCACAATATCCTTGGTGCAACAACATCAACTGTTGCATGGCTAAACACTTATAAGGTCCCAAAGGCGAGACCTATTGGCTATGCCAATGCTTGAAATTGAATGTTGCTGAAAAATAAACAGAGAGGACAATAAAAGTTAGAAAAAACTTAGTTGGAAGGCTATATAGGTAAAATTCGCCGCCATATGATGAGAAGAACGCGATTAATCGGTCCCACGATTAGAAAATAGTGCTGACAAACTAATTAATTGTATACGACTGTGGTATTCATGTAAGCGGAAGTGCACAGTAATCTTTAAATATACATGTGGGGGCCTATTTACAAGTCCCTTGCGCCACTTTTGCGTCATTTTTAACATGGGGAAAGACGTACGGGTGGCGCAAGGGGCTTGTAAATAGGCCCTGTGGTTTCTTTCTTATTTGATTGTGCTTTTTCAAGCCACTTTGAGCTTTGAGACCAGTGTGTACTGTGAACACACATCAGTGAATAGTGAAGGGCAACTTGTATCGACAAATCTGGCTTTTCCAATGGATTTCTGTAGCTGTGTGCACATCACCATGTCTTGTGTCAGCTAGACATACGGTCACTTTACATAGAAAGGTGTCCATAAGATGCAGTCTCATAATTTATACATAAGCAAGCCCACTAGCACACTTACCACTATTTTCACTTGACGCCTGTCCTTGGATGAGTAAATTAACTCAGTAGGATGAAACGCTGAGTGAACCCTGCTAGAATGAGTATACACAGTTCAGCAGCGCGCGCTTCCGCCCACCGGGATATGTGGTTTAATGTCGCCCACCTTGCACGGGTGAACGGGTGTACATCATGCTATAAACACAGAATCTTATGACGTGCCGAGACCAACCGCTATATGTTATGTGACATGACCGTTACACAAGTTGTGTCATTTCACTTATAGGCGCACCTGCCCATTTCCTGTTTACTACCACTAGCGAGCGAGGCTACCTGGCCGTTTCCATTTCAGAAGCAAATGATTGTAAAAGTACTTACGGAGGGTGGTTAAAGAGGAGAAGGGCACTGCCGACCCCAATAGTTCTTTCTTCACTTTACACGTGTGAATGCTTGCATCACTGTGTCAGGATGTCACAAGATCAAAATGTTAAAATATTGTTTCTAGAAAATGGAATTGGGGGCTAGGGGAAAGGTCAGAGAATTGATGGCAAGGACAAAAACACCAAATTAAATTAAAAGACCTGGCACAGATAAAGGGAAGCAATAGCGTTACTGGCCATGTTTAAAGCTGTAGATCATGGGGCTGTATTATATGCATTTGCATCGTGCACTGAAATATCAGACGGACATTTCCACTGATCAACAAATTCAGTAAGGACATTTGTGCCAGCTGTTCATTACAACAATGCTGCCTTTACAATTGTCCTTATGTGCAAAGTATGTTTATTTGCTGGTCAGTTGTTGAAAATGTCTGGTTAAAATTGCCCTGCACAGCGGCAAATGTATGCAATCTGCTTTGCCCCCCCTTTAAACTCTTTGTAGAATTAGTAAAAAGGAAATAGGCAGACGTAACGCCATTATTTCAATGAAAATGGTATCAAAAACAGGCACTAATGTACTATAAACATACCTGGGAGCATCAGGGATTCAACTTACTCTCTCTTAGACTCTGGTTTAAAAAAAAAAAAAGCGAAAGCAAACATGGCGGTGTGCTTTTGCAAAATGTACTTGATAAGCTATCTCGGTTACCAGGCACGTGCGGGGCTACAATGACTATCTTCAGAAGAGTTAAGTAGCAGAGGAAACATTTTTGAGAGACATTCCGATTGGCCTGTGGGGCATTATGACATCACAAACTTCAGCATTGTGGAAAGCAGGTCGTTATTGCCAGTTAGTGCCCCCTTTCCAACAAGCTATTTGACTAGTAGTGCTGGATCATTCAGTTTCATGTTATCATATAGTTCCTGCTTCAACCACAGAAAGGGGCCAGTCGTTGGAGGAAGACAATTAAGTTATGCATTATAGAAGTAAGCAAAGAACACGTCATTACATCACAATAGGCTGAATAATGTGCGCCAGATTGACCAATACACATACCTCACATTTTTCGCCGGAGAGGACATGATGGATTCACGTGCGGATAGATTGGTTTGCGCCCAGATAGCTTTCTGTAAGATGTGCATTGTGAGATAAATTACTGTGTTTAACTTAATGCATTGCGCTGCTTTTTGTGGTAGTTCCCATTGATCGAGCGGCGCGTGGGTGTTGTCACTGGCGTTGAGTAAGTTGAGCAGACGCTGAGACGCGAGAAGGAGAGGGCGGAGCAAGTGAGTGGCCGGGACGTGTGGGCGAGGAGAGAGGCGCGCACGCTCGTGCGCGCTTGGGAGAGCAGTCTGCTCTTTTTGGAAGCACATACTCGTGCTTGTGGCGCGCCCCTGCGTGATCCCGCAAGGTGGATGCCGCCACAAGCACGAGTATGTGCTTCGAAAAACAGCAGAACGACGGCTAAAGGTCCTCCTGTGCAGCGCATGCGCACTGCGTAGGCGAGACCTAAAAATGGACTGGATCTCCGTCAACTCAAAAGTTCAGTCAGGGACTGAGGGACTGTTATAAAATTAAAACGCTGGATCAGTATCAGCATCCTTTCAAAAATAATCTTCTGGCCTCTATGAGTACAAGGACAGAAAAAAGTGGACGGACTCAGTATCACAGAAAAGAAGAACATAGCAAGCCGAAAGATGAATCAGGATGTGAAGCCGAGGTTAGAGTAAAAAAGGAAAAGAAAGACTCCAAGATGCACTCCAAACACAAAAAAGCAGCGGGCTAGCTAAAAAACATGCCGTACAAACTACAGATACTTCTGCGGAATGGGACATGGGTGATAGAACTTCTAGTCAGCAAAGGAGAAGTGTCAATGGTTAATCAGACTCTCCAAGAGTTTCTGCTGGTGAGTCCGAATGATGAATATATACAAGCTCAAACTCCAGATAGACATTTAAATCCTCCAGACAGAATTTATAATGTAAAAATACAACATACCGGGTACAATTAAAGCAGGATTCTGGCCCATTTGCCTTATTCTTACAACATCCTTCTTACAGAGGAATATTAGCCTCCATTCCTTTTTAGGGATGCAACTCGAGGTGAGGAGATAATACAAGTAGCATTTCTCTCCTTAGTACCTAAAGATATCAGGGAAATATATGCAGGGAGGGGGATTTGAAAGAGTCTCCATCCTTGTATAGAAAGCAAGAAGGGTAAGATAAAGATCCTATTCCACATGCCATTCCTTTAAGGAGTGAGCCCCAAAGGAAGACTCGCTATCCTCTGAAGCCAGAAGCAAAGTGCAATATGAAAGCCATTTTTAGATCAATTACAATATCAACACAGTACAATACCTTATAGTTCAACAATGATCACCCCTCTTTTTCCCGTCTTAAAACCAGATGGATGCTATAGGATACTGTTAGACTATCAATACTTAAACTCACATAAATGCACTTACGTTGTACAAAATGTTGATTGCACTGACTCATGACAAACTTTGTAAGAAAAGAATATAAAACAATACTGGACATTTCCAATCCAATGGGTTTCTCAGTCAAAACATAGAGCCTGAAAGCAAGTATCTAACTGCTTTCTCCAATAACAGCTTTCAATTTTGTTTTAAACAATTACTGATGGGCTACCGATGGGCTATAACAATGGTCCTGGCTTATTTGCAGCACGCATTATGGAGACTCCACAACAAGAAACCGAGGCGCAATCTTATACTGGCACATTTATATCACAGAGGATGATGTAAACACACAACTAATTAGGATGAATCTAATAGTGACAATACTGACCACACACGATTACAAAATGAATTGTAAAAAATCCAAAATTGCTTACTTGAAAGTGATTTTCAATTTTTTAATTATATAATGAGGCCAAAGCTCTTGCACAAGACTTCTTGCAGAAGTGTGCTAACTTCAAACTTCCAAACACATTAAGACATTTAGAAGGCCTTGGGGGGTTTCTTAAATTCAGGAGGGCTTACTTGCCGCACTATGCTGAGCAAGTTAAGACTCTGTATGCTTTGATTTTTTCAATGTATTCTGAAAAACAATGGACAGACACACAGCTATCTTGCATGGACTCCAAGTAGACATGTTAGAGACAAAATATTTTCAGACTTGGGATAACAAAACAAACCTAGTTATTAGAATAAATAATATATTGTCTTCAGGCCTTGATCTTCTAAAAGAGGACTTAAGTCTTATGCAACATAGAAAGACTGAGCTGTGCGCAATTACACAGCTAAGTTGGACGTTACAGACATTATATTCTGGAAAAGTACTTCGGCAGATTCCCAAAATAAAGTGCCATGTTTGAACCTTATAATCTGGTTTTAACTCAAAAGGCCATGTCAAAAAGAGAAGCTACTTATACCCCCTTACGCATAGAGCATATAGAAGGAACCCATTTTCTGTTGCACAAAACACACCTATCGCATGGCTCCTGCATGGAGTAATCGCCCTTCCAATAACATTATTTCACTTTGATGAGTGCCAGAAATACGAGCGTTGAGGTTGGTATAAAAAAAATGCATAATCCTTTCTTCAACCACATGTGGGAGTTACGGTTTGAATTCTTCTGCCTAACTCAGGAGTATCCAGCGTTCATAAGGACATTTGGATGCTCAAACTCTCTACATCACTCACTCTTGTGCAATTCCATCATTTTATAAGGGATTTGTACCCATTTTGAAGCCAGGTCTTTCATTATTCCATCCTCCATTCTGCAGTTTATTGAGCGGATTTCCTGCAATCCTTCTCATATTTCTAGTAAATAAATAAACCAGTACAACAGACAACATGAAGTTTGGTTATCCAACGAAAAGAAAATGCCATGAAACCCTGGAATTTTATCTTGGCTTTGAATGGCTATCGGTACTGAGTGAGTATTAGACTCTAATCTTTCATAATAGGAGGGCTCCTCAAGTTAGACTGGTTTTCGGGTGCATAAATTGCCTGCAAGATTCAGTACTTGAACTACCATTGGAGGTGCCCCCATGACATCGATCAACATGAAACGACTTCTGAAACTGCTGAAGCTGCACCAAGCTTATTGCTAAGCACTGCATCTGCCAATCGTGAAGTGTAATTAATATGACGGACAAGTCCTAATGTCTGATTCAGCAACAACCACTTTGATGCTAGAGACACTGATCTAACCAGAATTGAGGTACTAGCGATGGCACCATCCCTAGGTACTCTGAGTATTCAGGATTGTTTTCAGTGCCTTGGTCCACAGCAGGTGTTGCCAAATAAAAGCATAAAATGAGCTTTTCAGCTGAACGCTTGTATGCAAACATGCTGAGCGCTGCAGCAAAAACCTTTGGATACTCAGCTGATTACCAGACACCATCACCAATGGGGAGAAAGTAACCAACATCCCAAATCATTTGCCAGCCAAAAGAAAAGGAAATAACTGTTTGAGCTCTTCAATGATAACATGGTAAGACATAATAAAACAGACATTGTGTACCCTTCTTATATTTTTGACCCCATCCACATTAATTTGCAACCAATTATGTGGCCTGGTTTGCTTTTTATCAACACACATATATTTTCAAAGCGTTTTTTAAATGTCATCCTTTTATGCATTTAATCATATATAATTCTAATATGATGTACTAAAATGTGTTAGTTAATTTAATGTTACATTCAAATATGTTTACATGCTATTATACATGATAACGTTGAGAAAAATACATATAATGTTCAATACTTTTCGTATGACAGTGCTAACTCTTTTAGTCTCTTTTTATTCCATATGTGCTGTTAGCTATTCTTTTATTATTAATGGTAACAGGGCTCGAAATATCCTAAAAATTTTACTAGACCTGCAGGTCTAGTAACTTGAAAAACCTATTCGACCTAACCGTAATGTACTGGGCCTCTGTCTCTGAAAGCGGAGCAAATGTGACAAGATAACAAGATTTAAAGGCTAAACGCCAGTAAGTCGGAAATTTTGCTGTTTGGAAGAGACAGTGATATGTGGTCAGAACAATGGTGGCCAGACCAACTAAAACCAGCACCAACACCAAAGGAGGCGGTTAAGAACTTGGGATTTTGGATTGATAGAGGGCTCTCTTTTGACGCCCAATCCAAAGTAGTTGCAGGAACTTGCTTTGGGCTCCTTCTTGGCTTCTTTGAGCCTAAAGTCCGGCAGATTATAATACAGGCTACAATCCTATCTAGAATGGACTATGGCAATTCCCTTTACTTAGGTGCCAACAAATCCTGTATTCAGCGTCTGCAGAGAATACAAAACGCAGCAGCCCGCACTCTATTGGCGCGCCCGAAAACATGCTCTGTGTCCAGGTCTCTACCTAAACTACATTGGTTACCGGTAGAGAAAAGAATCCAGTTCAAGACGCTATGCGTCGCCCATAAAATCCTGACTCAACAAGCCCCCCCGGTTCTATCTGACCTGTTAACACCGTATGTTCCGAGTCGCTGCCTGCGGTCAGCTGTTCAAGGGCTGGCATGCACCCCCAGAGCTCTAAGAGCCAGGGCTGGTGGCCGTTCCTTCAAAGTCCTGGCTGCCAGACTCTGGAACTCGCTTCCGACTGCCATTAGAGGGCTTCAAGATCACCTGGCCTTTCGGAAAGCCATAAAGACCTGGCTTTTCCCAGTATAACTGTCTTCCCTTCTCCCGAGCTGTTATTACTCACGGGCATTGTAGGGGTAGCGCTGGGACGCCCCGTTGCTGGGGCAGCTATGCGCTGTATAAATCTGCTAATAATAATTTATTGCTCATTCACTTTGTGTGCAATAAAGATACCTTTAAATCTTGTTATCTTGTCACATTTGCTCTGCTTTCAGAGACAGAGGTCAAAAGTCAGTTTGTCTTCCTACTCACCAGAAAGGGCATGTAGGCCCTAAAAATAGCTAGTCCTATTAAATCTGGCTTGCCATAGTGGGCGGGCGAGTGGAGTTTTCGAGCCCGGATAGTAGATGTGCAGTTCCTAAAGCACGCACAAAAATACTGATATCATCATAGACGACAACTCTGTTGGCTGACATGTTTTTGTTTATAATAATGGGTGTAGTCATTACAAGATGGCCCCTTAGAGTGCAAGCTTAATATTTACAAATATGTACGCTTAATATCAACATTTGGATCCAGCGGACACATTTTGCCCAATGTTAGTAGGCTTAATGTCTCTAATACCGGTTTTATTTTGTACATATCAGATACAATCAGTGGTCAAATAGTATAAAAATCCCAGGATTTGGCCAGGAGAGGTCTTCACGCCAGAAATATAGCTAGAGATCACGCCAGATTGCCAGAGCCCCCTCTCTGTCATAGAGTTGATTCCAGAAGCTGTGCTGGAGGCATTCTATTCAATGGTCCTATGAAATTGGCAAGGGAGGTTTAGCTATTTAATGCTGTAGCTGAGGTTTAGCATAGCATTTAGGAAAAGCATTAATAGCTGTTAGGATGTCAGAAACGTGCTACCAATGTTAGAAAAATGTACCTTGTTCTCGCTGACTGTTACATTCTTAACTCCTGTTATTTTCGCATTCTGTGTGGTTACTGTACATATTTTATACACTAGACTAAGGTTTTTAAAATAAACATTTTAAACTACATATCTCCATTTCTAAGTGCTATCTTTAAGTGTTATTCTTAAATGAATGAGCTTGTTTGAATTGCCACTGTGTCTCTGAACTTGTTTGGAGGCACTGATAGTAACCTGAAAACACTTCCTGCACAGGATTTCTTAGCTGGTTAGTGTCAGCGCTGCAGTCCAATTGGCCTTCTAATTCATATCTGACTGATTAAACTAAGTCCTTGAGTAAGTGAATCAGAAATCCGATCCCTGCAGCTCTAGGGACCCCCTAGATTTTGTTACAACACGTCAATGCTTTTGGTTGATAGTAGCTTACTGATGCTTACGTTTATAAATATTTAATAATTTGTATGGTATGAAATAAAAAAGTACAAATGTACATGCATGCTGAACAATTGAATATAAATTAAGGAATGGAACATTTCTTTAAGTAAATATGCACTCTTAGTCTGCTATTCTTCACATTCCAAACTCCAGATGATTTTGACATCAGATATGAAACATGAAATCAAGAGCAATTATTTACGATAGACTAAAAATATGACACGGTACAGGAAGTTTTAAATCATGTTTTTATTCATTGAGTGAGACACTACACTAGTTTAGGGTGACTACATGGATAACAATCCATCTACAAGTAGTGATCTGATGTAGCTTAGTAACTGCAATAAATATTTATAGACATTTGAAAACAAATATTTTGTGATTTCATCACATAAAACCACAAAAAGGACAACCAAAAATGACTAAAAGTGGCAACATGTTTGGTTCGTGCTAGATATATTTGATACCGACCATTTTCAGTAGATATGTAAAATATGCTGGGTCTATAGCCTGTAAGAAATAATGGCTGGTGTTGATGTGTTTGAATCCTACTCGCGTTCTTAAGCCAGCGTCAAAGCGCAGAAGTGTGTTCCTGAACTTACTGGAATCACGGATACCGCACAATGAGTAAAAAGTTGGCATTTCCCTATGCAGCCCACCAGACCAACAGAGAACTAGGCTCTCTAGAGAAGGCCGATCGCCCGCCTTATACATTTCTGCCTGCTCCCAGGGATTTCTCTGCCTTAAGTGCATGCACAGGTTTGGCAGATGCATTTAAGGCGAGTTGAGTGCCATATCTTTTCGGCCCTCTCAGAATTAATTGTTTGTGTTTCCAAACAAACTTCCAGAGTGGAAGTTTGTAAAGTATAAAAAATTAATAACCCCGACACATAGGGTTTTTTCTCCCTGCACGCCAGGTCATTGTTTTTTTTCCTACTCAGAAATATCAAGCCTTGAATGGCAGTCACAGGTGGTAGCCTTGCAGTGAATAGGAATGGGGGCACCTCAACCATCACCTGGCAGTCCTATGATTGACAGGCCGCAGGATCTAGGATGGCATCAGCAGAGCCTGCTTAGGAATCACTGGCAGTAATCTTGAGGTTCCTCAACACTAAATGGGGAGGCTGGGGAGGGGTGAAATGCAAAGTTGGTGGACAGAGCATCTGCCTAATTAAATCCCAGAGTTCACAATAAAACATACATCGTCTACTCCTCCCTTTGACTCAGCCCCTCTATGACAACAGTAGGGAATCATCTGAACTCAACTTGTGGCCTGTATAATGCTGTAAGCTACTTAAAATAGTTATATTTCAGATCTCAGGGTAATCTAAAATGAGAGTTAAGCCTTTGTGATGCTCCTATGGCACATTCTATTTGAATCTGAGAATATGAGATCCATTCAAGTTTTACCATGAATTTGTCACAGAAAATAAAAGGCTTACAGAAGACACCACAAATTGCCCCTTCAAAAAGTGGGAGTTACTTTTGCATAGCACATAGATGATGGCGAGAAAACGTTATCAGCCTGCATAATGTTCAGGCTGTTTAACCTAAAAGAAAATATTACAATTCATTAACACAATTAGAAAGTATTTCAGAAGAGCAAACCCTACCCAGAGATAGCAGCTAGTTTCTGGTGGGCCTGCAGTGCCATCTCGCAGCCTCTGGTCCGAGTCTTATGCATCTCCGCCCGCAGAGAGGGGCAACTCATAGACACATCCCCGATGGAGATAACCAACTCACGGTACAGAGCCACTTGTGTGTTGAAATCCTGGACAAGCTGAAAAACACACAACCCCTTTATTTTCAGATAAACCTTCTGGCAATTGTATAATTTAGTATGTGTTTGTCATATATAATATTCCTATACAACACAGATACATACCTGACACTGTTTGGAAGTTCAAATATAAAGGGCCCGATTCCGATCTTGGCGGATAGCGTTACTAGTGACGGATATCCCGTCCGCCTAATTACATTTCCATTATATCCTATGGAACTTGTAATACGGCAGACGGTATATCCGTCACGTTTGTGACGGAGTATCCCATCTGTCAAGATCGTAATCAGGCCCAGAGTCTTTTGAAGCTAGGTAAAGGTAGCAAATGTATACTTGTTAATAGAGACTGCTGTGAGCAATGGGTGAGACAAATATACCAGTGCTTGTCACATAACATCATAAATTATAATCTGAGACTTATCTAAGCTGAAGAGTTATGATGTGTGATGCTGTCACTGGGTCAAAAGTTTAAAAATAAATTGTACATTTCTATGGCTTTGAAACCGTTTTATATATGTTAAACTTGTCACAATAATTCTTAGTTTAGTAGCCGAGAAACGTTTGAAAGTAGAACACAGAGAACCACAGAAGAGCAATAGGTTTTGTTAAAGGTAGGACGCTGGGTAACTATGCTGGTGAATATGTGATTCGTGCTCTGTTGTCTAGAGGGCAGCACATTCTCAGTGGAGTACCCTTGTGCCAGCAGAGTGCTGCAGGTGCTGGTGTAGGTGATGGCAAGAGTAGAATGATTGACCCAGAGATCGACAACCCTAGGGTAAACAGCCTTCACCACGCAATGCATTTACCACACGTCTTTACTACGCATGGTAAGTATATGTAAGATATAAATATATTTTAGAGCGCAAACAAATGTAAGTGCTCAATGAAGGAGGTCGTGATCCAGTAATTTAAATGTTACAAAAACTCTTGACATGTTTTGGCACTCCTGTCTTTATCACATGTTCATAGTGAAACACCAACAACAATAAGTAATGTTCAAACAAAGAAAACTGAATCCTGGTGCCAAAAACATATATATAAAAATAAACAAAAACAAAAACGTTGGGGGGGGGGGGGGGGTAGGGTGCAGGAAGTGCAGCAGCCCCCCCAGCAACATTTCTAAAAAAAGAGTAAGTCTCCTGGGTCATTAAATCCATGACCCCAAGAGAGCTTATCATATTTTGTAAAACACTCATAGCTGGAGCTCTATGCTCTTCAGCTGGAGTTCAGGCCCCCCCTTGTAGTTGGTTACATAGCTACACTATGTAGCTTAAAAAATGTTCAAATGAGACATTTTAATGTTTTGTTTTTTAAATAAAGCTTTATTATATTTTTTTAAATATTGTTTTATTGAGTGCTTTGTAACATCTATAACAGTACATAAACAATGATCACATCCATCTGGGGTACAGCAGCGAGAAAGCACGTGTAGCAGGAGTATATATCAATGACTGTGGACACTGAGGGGCCGATTCTGATGCGGGTTGGAAAAGCTTCCCGACCGAATCGGTTGGGAAATGGTGTCCGACCCACTCGGATCGGGAAAGTCCGACCGGCGGAGTAGGATGCATCCGGATGCTTCCAGATACGATTTGGTTGAACTCCCATTGACTTCAATGGGAACATTTGTTCCTAACCGCATCAGAATTGGGCCCTCGGTCGGGAAGACACGTTCCCGATCCGATTTGGAAGGAGCAAATGCCGTTAGGAGGCCTTCCTAACCGCATCAGAATCAGGCCCTCGGTCGGGAAGCTTTTCCAACCCGCATCAGAATCGGGCCCTGAGTGTCAGATCACACATCAACATAGAATCAACTCCCCTTCATCAACACATCGTGGTACCTCTCTCAGTAAGCGTCTCAAATTCTCCATACCTAACCCCAGGTGTCAGTCAAAGAACTGGCACCGGGGTCTCGGCTGCCTCATTTCACTCCTCTTCATGTTCCTTCCATTGGCCCCATATCTTCACATATTTCTGAGGACACCCCATAGGCTGGTAAATAGGTTCCTCTGCTTGTCTGCACCACTCCATATATATATATATATATATATATATATATTATTTTTTTTAAAAATAATTTTTATTGAGAGTGCAGGCACAATAGTAAAACATTACATTGGTTAAAAGAGATGTAAGAAATAACAAAGATATAAGAATTGACAAAATCATTTGGAACAAGAAAAATACTTAATAACCATTTAGAAAATACCATATGATTGAAAACTATTTGAGAAGAGAAGAATAGTAAAAACAAAATACATCAACATAATAAATGAATATTTTACATAAGAGAATGTCTTAATTACATTACCACTCCATATTTGACCTTCATTCCTCCACTGTCGTGGGCTCTTCCCTCCCCCAGTGTTGCACAATGTCACATCTTGTGACTGCCAGGGCTGTATTGCAGACAGACAGCATGTATCTGTCAAGGGTCACTTCCTCTCAAATCCCCAGGGTAGGAGCCGGGGTAGGGGTGAACACAAATATGAAAATGGCTCCCATCATCAGCAAGATCCTGCTCTGTATACCTGACCCAACCCTGTTCAATTTTGGCAATTCACAAATCATTTATAGCAGGGTGAGCCGCTGCCACACACCCTTCGGCAGTGGTCAGTGTCAATCACTCCCAGTGCGTACAGCCTTGTATGTGTGAAGTAAGGCAGGTGAAGTAGTTTCAGCTGGATCATCTGGAATTCAGCCCAGATGGCTACCTCCCCGGGGGTAGCTGCATGTGACCTCCCCCTCTCATTTTTCATCTTCTATCCTGCCCAGATCTCTTTCTCATTTCTCTCTCAGTGACTGCGAGGAGGGTTGACAATGTACAAGGAGTGTAGAGTATATTTGGGATATGGCATGTCTATGTCGGGGGTCTCTTAGCACCCTATACTCCAGTGGGTTCTCTGCTTCTAGCTCCTGTGTCTGATCAATCCGGCAATGAAGAATCAACCAGATCTACATATAGCTTAGGAACTGGCTCCTAGATAGGTCATATTGCCTCTGTAGTTCCTTTACAAGTAGATGCAGTGGAGGAAATGTTGAAATCTGCTAAGTTTGGGTCGCCTCTTGCTATCATACCAGCTAAGATTGCTGCATTGCTATCTGCTCAGCTTGCTCCATCTATCTGCGCTATATTAAATCTCTTGATGAGCGAGGGCCAACTTCACCTTGAGTGCAAAGCAGCTCAGGTAATCCCAATTCGGAAAAAGGCCAATCTATCTGCATCGGTTCTGTCTAACTACCGCCACATTTACCTTCTCCCTCTGATGACCAAATTATTGGAAGGATATATTAGTAAAAAACTTACAGAACACATAGAGTCTACTGGCTGTTTAGACCCTTCACAGTCGGGTTTTAGACCTATCGGCACTGATAGCGGTATCAGATCACATCAGACCCCGGTGCCAGTTCTTTGACTGACACCTGGGGTTAGGTATGGAGAATTTGAGACGCTTACTGAGAGAGGTACCACGATGTGTTGACGAAGGGGAGTTGATTCTATGTTGAACGTGTTTCAGGTGCGACCTGGCTACATTTAGAGGACGTTGTTAGCTGAAATAGGTGAGGTCCCAGGAGGATAATAAATTGTATTAACACTCCCCGAGTGTTTTTGGCAAATTAGTGGAGGCTGTTCTGCAAATCATGCGTGGTAAAGGCATCTGCATGGTAAGTGCATGCGTGGTAAAGGCTGCATAGTAAAGGCATGTGTGGTAAAGGCACACATTGTAGAGTCATAAACACATCCCTAGCTTTGGACCATTGCTTGGGTCAAAGGACATCTTAGAGGCAGAAGAGCTGTGTATAAATCAGTTAGACCACTTAGTTTTGTCAAGCCTGTGACCCGTTATAACTACTGCTGCCAATGCAGGAGGACACCTTGGAAATAACCCTTAATATAAACATCATTTTGTATAAAGCAATACAAATAAAACGATAAAGTGAGGTTTTTTTTAAATTAAATGAGCCTATGAGGATGTCATGCCTAGACACAGTGAAGTATACAGGCTGGAGGATTCATTATTTGGTGAGTTATGGCTGGTAACAGTGTGTGTGACTATTGGTTCTGAGAGTTCTTTGGGTACAATCAAGCTCACTTACTTTTTGGTTGTAATATCTGGGGTCAACAACAGAGTTGTGCAGCAAGACTGTCATGAATAGCATAGGTCAAGCAAATCCAGTCTTAAAAGCAAGCTCAACCATATAGCCAAGAATGAAGCAGAGGACTGCAATTCACCTAATGAGGGAACGCCTTTGGACAAGGAGTTCTATGGAGAAGCATCATTGGCATATCAACTTAAAGTGGTGCCACTGGAGGAAAAAAATAATAAGTGATTTGGATGTCAATCTGCTGGAAGCGATTAGGACACTTTTATAGGCTAGACATGTGGAGATCATAGCAGAACTGCAAAATCTAATGTGGATTATTTGAAGATGCAGGTATTAAATTTATTGAACAGGGCTATTACCTTGGAGCATAGGGCTGAAGTTGGGAAGGCACTCTTCCCATCTTCGTGATTGCAGTACATTGGTTGTGGATCTCCCTGAAAATGTCGGGAGACAGTTTATGAAAACAGATGGCACCCTGGTATGTTAATGGAAACCTTTACGACTGAAAGAGCACTTAGATTAGTCATACTTTGACTGCCTTCATTTGGTCCCCGAGGCCTACAAATGCAACCCTCTTAAACTATAATGATTGCTGAGAACTATTAAACTACAGGTAGCCGTGTGAAGATATTCTTTTAGCACCAACACAAACGTGTTTATTTGTCCAGCTCCATGCAAAATATGTGAAGGCAGATACAATAATTTCCAAGGTCTAAAGTAAGATCCACACTAGAGTCATAACGAAGTCATGGTTTTTCACTGACCCTCAGGATGAATGTAAACAGACGAAGTGTAAGCTAGAATAAAGGGGACGCGATTCAGCTTTGTGCAAAAATATGGTTTTATTCCATTAAAATTATCTACTTGCACGGATCAAGTGAGCAAATGTAATAGTGGGAGGAATTGGCCATTCCAAGACAAGATTACACTGAAAGTCCAAGAACACTAAAAAACAATTTGTCTTTGCGCATTCAAAGTTAGTCTCGGTCCTTTTCACCCAGAAAACAGTTGCCAAATTATTTCTATGTAGCACATGAGTAAATTCATTTCGTCTGCGGAAATAGGTGGAACCACCAAAACTGTTGATTGAGGGTGTTGGAAAATTGCTTTCTGTTTTGAATTGCAATTTGAGTTTTGCAAGACAATTCGGCATTTTTAATTGGACGCTAGCAACAATATTAATTAGCATGGGACGCCCACAAACAAGTACATTTGTTAGCAGTTTCCCAGATTTGCTGGGTGTATAGAGGAAGAGCTTTCACTAACAGACCCCAAAATCCTGGAACTCACTTCTAAGTGAGGGTCACTTACTAATTACATTAAAAACATTCACCTCTTCTAAATTGGCTGTTGACTGAACTCAACATACGTGACGTCACCTGGGATTCATTCTCTCTGTTCTTACTGATTGTTTTTGAAACACACTGCTGCCTTCTGGCTAGGTTGCACTACATCAATCCCGTAATTAATAAATAATTACAATATTTTAATAGGGTGGAATATTAGGGGCATTTATTGATAAAGTGATTAAGTGGTAAGAGTCACTCTTAACTGAGTAGGAAAATGTTGAAAAATAACGATATTCTCCTGTTACTTTTTTATCTGTATGGGTGACGTCAATGGTGTGCTGCATATAGGGGAGAAGCCATCTGGAACAAGTGCTAGGATAGTCGGCAGAGGAACAAGACATCGCTTTGCATTAAGTTTGAAGTCACACTGGCACGGCTATTACCATGGCGAGCCTGGCTGCTGTCTACAATGTTAGAAGGAACATTTGTGGCTATCATATGCCATGTCCAAACATCGCGCATTGAGTGTTTGATTTATTGGCAGGAATCTCCAATGACAATGTTATGACTACCGTCTCATAAACTCCCAAAGTTGTATTTGTTTATTTTACTTTTATTTTGGAGAGATCGCTTTGTTTATAGGCTTTTGAACAAAACATTGGAAGATAACATAATAATTGTCAGCGCAGGCATAACAAAATCAAAAATAAAATACTGCGCCCACGACCCCACAAAGCAACCATGTCTAATCAATAAAAAGAAACCAAGAAAACGGATAAGCAGGAACTACCGGATTCTAGCAGTAACCAGAAAAGCCCAGTACAACACAAAGAATATACTTACTCAGATGTTACGCCCTATTTCCATAGGGTTATTACAGGCAAGCACACATTATGGTACAAGTTTTAAACAGATATTCAAATGACTACTTACTGAACTGTTTCAGAATAGGTTGGTAAAGTTCCCCAAATAACAGGGAAAGTGCTGATAAAGGTTGTAAAGTCGAGCATACCAGCACTGTCATTGTAGAAGTCCGCAAATTTTACCCATTCTTTTATGTTTGGAAGAGGGCCACACCCTGACATCACCATTGGTTGTTTGGTCAGTTGTGAACCTTAGACTAGACTGCAGACTGTCCACTGCATATCCCAGTAGCAAAACCCACGACGAGGGGCCATGGGGAACCTGAGCAATCTTGTATCATATCTATCACCAGTTTTCCAAAATTCGGAATGCTCAGGCAATACTGAGGTAGATGAATGAAATCTGCACGTAGGATTGCAGGCAGGGCTTACTGCGGGACTGAGTCTGACTGGTCTATAGGGCAATCTGGCAGTACAGTACCCGAAAGGCAGGTCAGTGTGTGGCCCGTTTTTTTAGTAGTTTGTGTCCTGGTTTCATGGCCAGGTGGGCCAGTTTTTACCCATGATCTCTCTGATAACACTACAAACACTGCCTACAGCAGGCACAAATGCATGCAATCTCCCATTCCTTACAAAAATACCTATACAGCGGACCTTTACAAGTTCAAAACTGCCCTGATTTGGAAATGTGGGCCACTTATTTAGTTATCTTGTTCTACAATGGGGCCCACTTTTATTTTGGTATCTGGACTTAATTTTTGTCCCAGTCTGACACTGTTTCAGGATCTAATTTATGTAAGTGGGTTGGAATAAAGTAAATCTGATGTAGAAGTTTGAAATGCACGTTTGTGTCAATAGTAGATGCATTCCTTCTGCACATAATGCCAACGATGTTTGACTATAGTAATTTCTAAATCAGCCTGCCATAGCTATGAGCAGGGTGTACTATTTCTGCGCAGACATTCGTAAACATATTATGCAATTTAGAGACCCAACTTGTAGCGTCTTTAGTATCATTTGCCTCAGCGGTGCTAACTCCAGCAGTTCAGCTGTAAGGGACGGTACTATAACGCTGCAACCTACTGTCAATATTTCAAGCAGTGTGGCCTCTCGGTTCCTATGAAGTTCATCTATCGCCAAGAATGTTCAGTCTGTAAAAAGGTGCACCATTTGACTCATACCTCTTCAACTATTTTATCTGCTGTCAGAAGAAGTAAGGGGTTCTTTGAAGGGAGAACAGCGGGCGAAAATAGCAGCACATTAGTTGCCTACATATCTTCTACCAACTACCAAGATGAAAATACACACCGCGCAATCTATATGAGAATGGTCATGGGTACATTTAAACTCAAGACAGTTTGGAGTGAATCTGTCTCAGCCTAGTCCCTGTCCACCACCGTATGAGGCAGAACACGGTGGAACAAATATTTAGCAAAGTGAACTAGAGCCCAAGATAATGTAAGCTTGTCTGCTGTGATCAAGGGTAGAGTGTTTAGGAAGATTGACTACTATTAAAGTGTACGTAGCTATGAAAGGGAGGAACATAATTGGCTAGCAAGATTTGGCAAAAATGGGCTTGTACCTAGTGCTGAAACTCCAGTAGTTGTGGGGGATTTATCAAAAGGCTATGTTGAAGAAGATGTGCAGGAGCAATTACCCATAGCTTGTGTAGATAAGGATATTCTTGATGTTGAGAACATTTTGACGGACTTTGGGGATGTCTTTAGGTAACAAGTGGGTGTGGTTAAAGAGTTTGAACACCACATTAAGCTTTAACCAAGTGCACAACCTGTAGCCCACAAGGTGAGGAATGTTCCACTTAGTGTTAAGGAGGACTTGAAGAAAGTTTTGAAGGCTATGTGTTCTGAAGGTATTATTGAGTCACCTGAGTCTTCTCAATGGGTTTCTCCTACTGTGGTAGCTAGGAAAAGATCAGGCGAGATAAGATTGTGCGTTGACTTGTGCACATTGAACAAAAACATACTAATTGAGTGTCATCCTGTTCCCAAAATACATGAATTTTTGGCTTACTTAGGTGATGCTAAAATGTTTTTTATAATTGATTTGTGTTCTACATATCACCAAATTACACTGATGCCCGAATCACAAGATCTTACCACATTTGTGATGCCTTTTGGGGCATACAAATACCTCAGGCATCTATTTCATTGAGCTTCACCGGCAAGCGATTTTTCAAAAATTGATGGATGAGTTATTTGGACACATGCAGGGCATACAAGCATATCAAGATGATATCTTGATTTTTGCACAAGACAAAGAAACTCACAATCGGATTTTAAGGAATGTCTTGAAGGTTTTGGCACAGACTGGGATGACTATCAGACGAAACAAGTGTCAATTTGGTGTAGGAGCTGGAATATTTAGGGCACAGCATTTCGTCTTCTGGCATAAAATCTACGTTTTGTCCCCTAAAAAGCCATCAAGGAAGCGGAGGCACCTAAGGACAGAGACTGTCTCAGATCTTTTCTTGTGTAAGATGAATATTATGCCCGGTTTGTGCAAGGTTATGCCCAGGTTGTGGAACCATTAAGAACCCAACCTACTTAGAAAGGGGGCAAAGTTTGCTTGTTCGAAGGAATTGAATGAGGTATTTTTCAAGATTGGGGGCAGTCAGTGGATAGGCAAGGAACAAACAGTGGGGTTTGCTTCGAGATCACTTAAGCAATCAGAAACGTACTACAGTACCATTGAAAGGGAAGCACTGGCATATATATGGCAGTACATAAGTTCAGAGTGTACATTTGTGGGCATAAGTTTGATTTATATACTGATCACAGGCCGTTGGTACACATGCTCAATATGAAAGGTTCCAGCAATGCATCTGCCAGTTTAATAAGGCTGTTTTCAAAGCTTCAAGAGTGCAATTTTGAAGTTAAACATCTTCCAGGTGGTAAAACCTTTCAAGCAGATTGCTTATGTTGTATGACCTTGGAAAATGATGGTGAGGATGTTATGGATGATACTATGTGCATGGATGCAGCCCTGGATGGCATCCGTGAGTGTGATAAGATTTAGGAAAAAAGTGGTCTGGGGCATGTCAGTGTGATGAAAATGTGCAGAAAATAATGCAATTTGTAATGAACAGTTGGTTTAAGAGTAGATGTTTATTTGGTGATTTAAAAACATTTGCTCAGATTTCAGAAGAATTGTCAATGGAATGGTTATGCATGGTGAGTTGCTTGTGCCATCTGAGAGTTTGACACATGAACTTGTGTTGTTGGTCCATCACAGACATTTAGGAATTTCCAAGACCTGCCAGAAGTTGAAACTATTTTATTGGTGGCCTTCATTGGATATTATTGATAAATTCCCCAAATGTCTTCTTTCAGCTAAGCATTGGAAGGCCAGAGAAACTCCTTTGCATTTGGTATCTTTTCCTGATGTTGTCTGAGGCAATCAACAAGATCAAATACCTCATGTTCGTTACTTCCACAAAACATGAGGTATTTGATCTTGTTGATAGCCTATTACTCAAAAAATATTTATTTTTCTTTAATCGATTCTCCAAGTAACAATGCTGCCATTTCATTTTTACAGAACATTTTTAATTTGATCTAGATCCTGAGGAATGTCAATGACCCCTAGTGGGCTATAGAATTTGGCAGAAACATGTCAATAAAAGCAGAGAGGGTGACAGGGACGCTAATTCCCTAAGTACACCCGAAACATATATTTTTAACCCTATCAGGAAGGACCCAGGAATAAATGGAAAAGAGAGGGTACCCGCCTAGATAGTTTTATTTTGATTACTGCCTCTACAAAATGGATCTCTAGTGTTTTTTTCCAAAAAATACAATTGTTACACTCCACCCTGTATGTTGACCTGCAGCAGGTTGTAGAAGCGGCCCTATGATGAAGCATGCCACTAACTAGTGGGTGAGGGCAGTATTAATAAACCCTTAGGGTTTCCCTAACACAGATTGTGACAAAATGATTAATATGATAGCTTTTCCTTTTGTGTGTGTTAGATGTATAACTTAGGGAGGACTGGGGAAAGCTTTATCCTCTTGTCCCTTTCTTCTTAGAGTGTGATTAAAATGTGATTCCTCATAGTACTTCGGAGGAAGCCCAATTGACATTGTTAAGAAGACGTAAGGTGCACACTTATTTGTTCCCTAATTGGTTAAGGAACAAAGCTGAGGTAGAAGGCTTACAACATTCTTGTGGGAGTGATGAAGTTTCTGCCACTGTACTTAGCGGAACCATTCTCCAAGGAAGAAATAATTAGCGCCATAGAGGCCTTGAATGGCTCTACTGCCCCTGGGCTCGATGGGTTCACAGGCATACTTTATAAAAACTACAAAGACATACTTGCCCCGTATCTCCTCGAGGTGTACAATGACGCCTTAGAGAATAAGTCACTGCCTCCTACGCTCCGCGAAGCGGTAATTGTCCTATTTCCCAAGCCTGGTAAGGACCCAATGAGCTGTGGCTCTTATAGGCCACTATCGCTCTTAAACTTGGACTATAAAATTCTAGCTAAAATGATAGCGCTTAGGCTGGCGCTGCTCCTGGACCGTATTATATCACCAGCGCAATCGGGATTCATTCCCCATAGATCTACGGCTCTAAATTTGCACACATTGTTCGCTGTGCTACACAGGATTGCGCCAGAGGTGCCAGCCGCGGCAGTCCTGTTGGACTCGGAAAAGGCATTCGATTCCTTAGAGTGGCCTTTTATATGGGCAGTGATGAGAAAGCTAGGTATCCCCAAGGGTTTCATCGATCTTACAGCTCTGCTTTATATCTCTCCCACCGCAAGACTTCGTTTGAATGGTACGCTGCCCCCCCTCGTTCGCTCTCACGCGCGGAACTAGGCAGGGATGTTTACTATCCCCGCTGCTTTTCATACTTGCCCTTGATCCGTTGGTTAGGCACTTCCAGGAAAAACACCTACACAGAGGCATACAGTTTAACACAGGCCCGCTCCTAATCTCATTATACGCAGATGATATTGTATTTTATGTTCGCTGCCCCCAGGTGAATTTGGATCTTCTCATCAGAGAGATTATTCGGTTCGGGTGTTACTCGGGATTGGGTATAAATTGGAGCAAGTCTGAAATCCTCCCTCTGACGAATGGCACTGCAAAATGGGTGTGTGAATTCCCGTTGACGTGGTGTGAGGACTCGGTCAGATATTTAGGAATCCAGATTCACCGGGATGCCGAACAAATTGTTCGGCTGAACTACAGACCTGCTTTACATAACCTCGAACTACAGATTGAGCGTTGGTTAAGGCTCCCACTATCGATAACTGGCAGAATCGCGTTAATGAAGATGATTGTGCTCCCTAAATTTTTATATTTGTTTCATAATATTCCCATCCCGCTTCCAGACAGACTCTTTCACACCCTCAGATCGCATCTCATCAGACTAGCATGGGGCGGCAAGAGACCGTGAATACGATGGGACACCATGACCCTACCGTATGAAAGGGGAGGGTTAGGCGCTCCTGATTTTAGAATGTATTACTTAGTTGCGCAGGGCAGTTTCGCTCACTCATGGTATCATCCAGATGCTCGTATTCCATACAGTAGGCCGGAAGCTGACCTCGTGCTCCCGACCCCTCTGCACGCCATTTTACCTCAGGGGTTTCCACGGGACCCTAGTGACATACAGACGGTGTCGACAGTGAGTTGGGCATGGCATAAACTCTTGTGAATGACTGACAGCAATACCCTCTATTCCCTGGAAATCCCCATTGCGAATAACCCATGGCTCCCTATCACAGAGGAGAAACTAGTACTGCGAGTACTGAGATGCCACTCCATGACTAAGTTGGTGACTTGTTACCAGACGGGCATGTCTTTGACAGAACTGAGGGGGGAGGGTTTACCGGAGCACCCTTCATGGACCAATTCGTGTTTAGCAGAGTTCGAAGAGCGCTCCGCGCAAAAATATCGGAATATCCACTTGCACTGAAGTCCTTCTCTGCTTTGACACTTTTAATATCCAACGCCAACGGGAAACAATTAATCTCGAAACTTTACAAGGCCAGCATGGCCCTTGTTCCATGCCACGACGCTAGGATTCGGGAGGCCTGGGAGCGGGACTTAGGGCATACCATCTTGGACGACCAGTGGGCTTACTGCTGTACCCAAAACAGAGAGATCTCCCTCAAGAGTAGGCATAAGCTTATACACTTTAAATATTTATGGAGGGCGTATATGATGCCTGCGAGGCTCCACGCCATTGATCCAACTCGGCCTCAGTTGCCTGAAATGTGGCAGTCCACATGCTGACTTTTCCCACTTGACGTGGAATTGTCCCAAGATTGGGGAGTTTTGGAGGGTCATTTTCAGGTTAATTTCCCAGATGACGCAGTTGGAAATAGACCGCGCACCTGAGGTCGCCCTACTGGGCTATGTATACAACATGCCAAAGAATCTACGTAAATTCATCGCGCTGGCGCTACTATTGGCCAAGCGCGAGATTGCTCTTAGGTGGGGCAGCAGGCTTCCCCCTACAGTAGACGCCTGGCTATCTATTCTTACTTTCTGTAATACAAATTGCGAGCTCTATGCCACGTTGCTTCCACCCACTTCCTGTCCTAAAGATATATGGGGTCCGCTAAAAACATATCTGCTGAACTTGGAGTCTCTTTCTCCCACACCGCGACCAACAGGAATAGTCCCGACCGGAGTGGGCTGAATAGAGGAAGTAGAAGAACATGGAATAAAACCTCCGGTAACATACTGGGATCAAGACATGGGCGTTGAGACGTGGCTTGATATGTGAGAAATACCATAAAGTGGTCAAACAGTATATACTTCACTATTCCGGTGTCATTTCTTGAATGTGATTATGTACGATGTCATTATGCGGTTATAAATACTAATGTTTGATATGTATCTGCAGTGTATTATGGAACCTGGCTGTGTATATGTCAGAAAATGATAAATAAAGTTAAAAAAAAAAAAAAGTTTCTGCCACTGTATCATTGAAACAAGCTGGTATGAAAACATATTTTGATGAGAAACATAATTTTCATGACAACAATGTTTGCATCGAGGATAGGGTAATGATCAAAAATCCCCAAAAAGTAAAAAAGGGGAGAGTCTAAGTGTTCTTTGCCAGTCCGGGTTGAAAAAGTCACCAAAAGTTCCATTTTAATAGAGGGCAAAGGTTGGTGGAATAGAAGGCAGCTTGTCAAACTTTCCCTGAATAAGCGAGCATTATTAGGCAGAGGAAAAGCACAGATACTGCTTCTGATTGGTCTGCTTGGTTACAGTCAGAAGGTGTGTAAAACACTAAAATAGGGGAGAGTGCTATCCAACTTCCAGTGGCTCAGAACAAGCAGGGAATGAGCCTCCAAGTGTGGTGAGAAAAGTTGGTTCACGTGTGGTCAAAATGCCAAGCAGATTCAATTACTATTTTATGTATTAATTTTATTTTAGTTCATTCCAATTTACTTTCATTTTATTTATTTTTATTTTTAGTTGTGCAAGAGAGAAGGTGTTGTAATATGACATTTTATTTAATTACATTGCATGTATACTTTTAAATGTTATGTACTTACATTGTGATGCCACTTGTTATGCAGTGGAATGAATGGTGGCCTAAGATTCTGGCAGTGGCATGTTTGGCAGTTGCTGCTAGGATTTTGTTTGTAAGGACGTGTTTTGGTCATGGACACTCGACCATGTCAATAAAGCATGTCAAAACATGGGGCCCCAGTCGGACCGGTCAGGGCGGACACTATTGTGCATGCCGACGGTCAGTTGTCGGAGCACAATTCAGGCTTCCGACCTACCCCTGCCTCTGACAAAGGGACCCTACACTTAAATTATCTTTGGATCCCCATAATCATTTTTAATACACACCTTCCTTACCCATTCTACTCACATATATTCACTCACCCTCACACTCCATATCGGCAAAAAAAAAAAAGAACTCCGGTAAAGAGCCCCCTCAAGGGGCCCGTTGGGCATTGCTGCGCCGGCCCAACGAGGAGCTGCCCGATGATGAAGCATGACACCTCACGGGGTGTGTGAGGGCCCTTGCTCTTAAAATAAGCACTCCCCTTGATTCACCACATTATACGACCTAGATCCCCACATAGGAACTGCACACTCCTTCTTCTCTTAGCCACTTTTTGCCTGCAGCCTGTCTCTGGTCACATGACTGAGTGTAGTGCCAGTTGGGCTTTGTGTATTCCTCCTAGACAGCCACACACAATGGGAGTTTAGGTGTGACTGGTAGGGCCATCACTGGCAGGATGGGAGGAAGGAGCTGGGCCAAGCTCACTTACACTTGAATACTGTCTTCACACAAAGGGCCTACGATTCTGCATTGTCACTTCAGCCAGCTTGGAGCCAGGGCGGGGAAGGCAGGGCATCAGTGCTCTTCAAAGTTACTGTATAGAAGCGTCTCCCACCTCCAAGAAACAGGGCACCAGGGAATAAAAGAAGGACCTTAGACACCAACTCTTCAATACACTTCTGGACATGTAGATAGTCTGCCAGGAAGGACTGCTGTGCTGCTGAAAGGACTGCCACTCTGCTGGACTGCTGCTCTGAAGGAACTGCTGCCCTGCTGTGTTGACCTAGGACTGGACATGCATCTCTTGAACGCAGAGTGACTCCAAGGGCTAGCTGGCTGACCTCCTGATCTGAAGCCTCAGGGACATAACAGGCTTCCAACAACCTTGCACCTGCACCTAGACTCTGCCATCAGTGAGTCTACCCTGCCAAGTGGTGCAACCCTACTCCTGGAGCCTTCGAAGTGGGCTTACGGTGCTTGCCGGTGGGACCAACGCATCTTCTCTTCAAAGCGGCGCATCCCCAAGCAGAACTGATGGATCTGCTCTGCAGCCCATCCCCCAGCAGAACTGATGCATCTTCTCTGCTGAGCGGCGCATCCCCGAGCAGAACAGACGCATCTTCTCTGCTGAGCAGCGCATCCCCAAGCAGAACCGATGCATCACCACTGCTGTGTGGATTGGGCCCGTCACAAGGACTTGCATCGCTGGCGCAGCCTGCATCGCCTTCGGAACTGCCACTGCACGACACATCCTCGGTACAGGCCCTTGCATCTCTCATCAATGGCAGACATGATGACGCCGGACTCCACATCGCAGCCTTGCAGCTCTTCGGAACCAACGCATCGCCTGCTGCGTGCCGCATCCTGACACCGGAATTCGAATTACAAGCCCTGATGACGGGATCCTTGGCGATGACGCAACAGGACCTCACACTGCAGCCTCGCTGCATCTCGGAACTGACACATCGCTTCGGCTGCACAACGCACCTTCGACATGGATCCATGCACCGCTTAGCAGTCCAGGATTTAAGGTACTTTGTTCAGCTGGCCTAACTGGGTCCCTGTAGCCGGCCCGCACTCCATCACGGTCGGCCTGAACTTGTGACCATGTCCTGGTCTGGTGCAACCAGATACCCACACTTCTTTGGAATTCGGGGAGCGCCTGGCTGGGACCCCAAGTTTTAGAAGGGCCTATTAGCATGCACCCTGCAAAGAAGTTGATGTATATGGATTTTCGACCTTTTGCCTTCTGTGCTCAAGTTTGTGGTTCAGCTTATTGCTATTCAATTTTCTTTTGGGTCGAGGACTCAGGCTTGCTTCCTGCGGGTGGGTGGAGGGAGGAACATATCATATACCCACAAATGATGATAGCACCAACAGATTCAGTAAGACTAGAACACAGTTATCACCCTTTCTTATATGGCATGCTTTTATGAGCTCTCACTAGTAACTTGGAATATTAGGGGGATGCACACAATATGTAATTGGTACAAAATACACTTTCTTAGGAAGCGGAAAGGGGTTCACCTAGTCTTGCTCCAAAAGTCCCATATCAGGCACATAGAGTGTCCAAACTTCAAAAGCAATGGTGAGGTTAGGTGTTCAAAACTAAATTTTAAACATACAATTGGGAAGCTCTGAGTTGGTTCAGAGCAAGGGTCACTTTTAAGTAGGCATGGTCATTGCAGACCAAGATGAAAGATTTGGTCTTGTTGAGGGCACATTACATGGAGACCCAGTAGGTATAGGTAGCATTTACGTGCCCCCACATGAACAGCTGGCATTTCTTAACCGCTGTCAGACTAGTTGGGCAGATTCGTCCCATGCATCTTAGGGGTGATTTTAATTGCATCCTAGACATCTCTCTTGATAGGTCACATCCACCTCTCCTGCAGGTCTGATATTATCATGCTGGCTTCAGCACTAGTCCCTCACAGACATATGGCAACATCATACCTCAGATGTCTGGCTTTACTCTTTTTACTCCCCTCCCCATGATCCCTTTGTAAGTCTGGATAGGTTTATATGTTCAGCCCACACAACCTCACTCCTCTCCTCTTCTGATTACCTAGAGACATATCTGACCACAACCCTTTATTACTTACCCTTAACCCCATCCCATCATGGTGCCTTCAGGGTCCATGCTGGAGAACAGGGCCTTCCGTGGAAGCATTGCATGGAGAATGCAGGAATACTTTGATAACAATGATGACTTGGCTTTCGCTCCATCTGTTGAATGGGAGGCTTTTAAGGTGATTTTGCAGACCCATTGTATACACTCTGTAGTCAGTTTTAGGGGGACCATAGAGAGAGACTTTAAGATGGTAGAGGACTCCTTTATATGGCTTGAGAGACAGCAAGTAGCTTCGGGATCTCCTCCAGCCTTGACGGAGGATGAGGCTACGCTGATGGAAGCCTCGATTACGCCACCTGTATCACAAGAGCTCATACTGAAAGGGATAAGACTAGTAGATTGCTAGCATGGCTAGCAAACCAGCAGTATGTCACTTTCAACCTCACAGGGATATTTTATCCACTCTCAGCAACCCATCCATCCGACTTTTTATTACTATTGCACCCTATATAAAAACAGAACTAGAGTAGAAAATCTATCAGTATGAACCCTCCTACGAGACTTACACCTCCCTAGACAGCAGGAAATATTGACTGTCCCATCACACCATAAAACATAAAAGAAGACATACAAAAATTGACTAGTGGCAAAACCTTGTGGATGGATGGATTCTGGATACAGCTCTATAAATCTTTTGCTAATATCTTAACACCCAAACTAGCCTTCATGTATGAAATGGCAATCGCTGGGGGACAACTGCGACCAACCCTTTGTGAGTCCCATTTAATTTCTATACTCAATCCTGGGAGGATCCCCCACAGACCCTGCCTCCTATAGGCCAATAGCTATCTTACATTCTGATTTAAATTCCTAAGCAACATTTTTGCGAATTGTATCCTTTGAGTGTTACCTCAGTTACTTCACCAAGACCAAAACAGGGTTGTTCCCGGTAGGACAACATCCCTGAATGTAAGGAGAGAATCAAAATTAATGGGAGCAGCCCCCCAACATGGCAGAGACCTGCCTGCTTGGTCCTAGACCTAAAAAAAGGCATTTGATACCCTGAGATAGAATTACTTCTTCAAAGTGATGGGTAGGTTTGGTTTGGGAAGGCTGACCATACAGACGATCGGCTTACTTTATATGGACAACTTGGGCAGAGTCTGAGAGGAAAGATTGATATCAACTTCATTAAGGTTGGGAGAGGGACCCGTCAGAGATGCCTCCTCTCCCCTCTGCACTTTGCGCTCGCCATGGGGAATCTTTATGCAAAGCTTAGGTGGGAGTTAGTTGCATGGAGCATCCCCACAGCCCACCAAACAGATTAAGTTTCACTGTATACCAAAGACACTTGCTATACCTCAAGGACATTGAAAGAGACCCGAAGAATTTAGCCCAGGCACTCCAAGAGTTCAGCATTGTATCCGGGCTCCAAGTTAACTGGCAAAATTCCTCTATAGTCCCACTATGCCCCAACACAACTTGATTTGAGTTACAGCCCCACTGAATGGAAAAGGTCTCTTTTCGCTACCTGGGTACGCAGGTATACCACTTTGACAAAGACCCGCTAGATGGGAACCTCATAAAGCCAATGACTTTCCTCAGGGCAAAAGTGACCTTTTAGAAAACACTCTTGCGCTCGGTTATTGGGCATATTGCCCTGTAAAAAATGATGATGACCTAGGCTCCTCTATTATTTCACTAATATCACATCACAATTATCCTTCCCCAAAAATATTTAGAGAAGCAGCCACACTACTTGGTAGCTTATCCAGCTTAATGGACGACACAGGCAGGCGATGGCCAGGCTGGAACTCCCAACGAAGCGAGGCTCGCAGGAGGCTCCAAACTTCAAGTATTACTATCTAGCTGCACAGCACCAGTGGCTTGGCCGTTAGCTGGCAGGTTTGTTATGGAAAACATAAAATATGAAAACACGGCGCAGCAGCAGACAATTGGAGAGAGCATTGCACAGCTATATGTGGTTAAAGAGCATGGCAGGCTAAAAACTTGTGCTGATACAAAAGAGGTGAAGAGTTCACTAGGGAACAGAGTGCATGACCTGTAAGGTCATAGTTAAAGGAAAAGCCTTGTTTGACAAGCTTGAAGGAATTTATGGCCTTAGCACACAGGCACACCAGCACTATTCTGTGTTTTCAATAGATTGAAATATGATTAGACAATGGGAGCAGGAGATTGAATTAGCCAAGAACACACAGAATCTGATAAGAGGTCTTAGAAGCACAATGATAAAGCACACGCACAAATAAATATACATTCAACCCAAATACACATGCATTAAAAAGTAGAAGGATAATTAGTTTGTTAAGCATTGTTAGAACTGCAATGAAGGATGTGTAGAGAATTAGGTTAAACTCTAGGGTCATAGGTGACCTCATGTTTTTCAACAACTAATGTGTACCAATGTGTAACTGCCTAGTAATTCATCATTTGAACTTTTGTAATTAGCATTGTTTAACTGAAGATAAAAATAGCTGCCTGTGAAGTAGCAAATTGAGACCGGTTGTTTACTTGTGTAAAGAAGGTCACTCTCCCTGTCGAGACAGTAAAGAGCTGTTTTTACATTGCCAAGAGGAGCCTGTCTTTTTCTTAATTTTTAAGTTACCCTGCAACAGTTAGTAAGAAAGATAGGAGTCCCTTTTGCCCTCAATGACTGCTGCCACCGGAGTACTGTCTGCCCCTGCTGCATAGATTATTGCGCATCTTTGATGAGGTGAGCATACACTGTGTTCTCTAATGTTTTGCCTATTCACGGGGGACGGGTAGGATCTGGGGATTGCCGTCTTCTAAAGGTGAGGACAATACGGAATTCATTCCATGTTTATGTATATATTGTATGACATGTCTCTTTGGCAATGGTAAAAATTGTTGTAGATATAAGGATATAAGAGAGATAAGGGTATCACATGCAAGATTGTGTACATGTGTTGCACAATATTAAGTTGAAGGAGCTATATAGTCAGTTAACGTGTCTATCCCAATATAAAGCTGAAAATGGTCAATGTGGGTGATTTGAAGTTGGGTGCGAATATGTGTTCCAATATTTGACATAGAGGGATAGCTGAAGCTGATCTCACTAAACTTTACCTCCAGGTTAGATCTGAACACTCAAACTGCCACCTGGACCTAATGTCCAGAAGTCATTCCATGGTCTATGAGACGCATGGTTTGAGGGTTATCCTCTCTAAGCAAGGAGGAAAGTAGCCAATGGTTGCTGACTGCACTTACCGTGTAGAGTAGAACAATGGTGATTCACATTTAGAAGTAGTTGAAGTATTTTTTAAATGTTAATGGTGAATGCATTTGTGTGTGTGTGTAAATGGAAATGTTGCACAGAGTGATGTTGTTGTTGCATAATGATATTGTAATGCATAATGTTTAACATATTGTTCTGATGCATTGACAGATTTTCTTTTTTATAAGGACTAGTGTGAAGTTTTTAAAAGAAAAAGTAATATTGGTCACATGTTAAAGTAGCACGTTTTCTAGTCAATTCCACAAAATATGACTCTTCAGCAGACATTTTATATATTCTTACAAATAGACAGGACATTAAGGATGAGATATCACGCATGAAGAAGAGAGGTCGTCCTACCACTGTAGACTGGATCCAGAGGGTTTTAGCTTTACGGTTTTAAGGAGTAACTCACACGCCCACGGAGTGTAATAGTTACTTAGTAAATCCTTTACCCCCAGATTGTGTTTGTAGGCCAGGATTTAGAGTCACTGGATCAGTTTTTGCCCATGATCAATGGCATTCTGATATCAAATTCTCCTGTAGGGTCATGTCTTTATGGAATGGTACTGATGTTAGGATGCAATAAAAAAAAGTGTGCATATTTGGGACAACAACGTTGCGTGTTACACTTGGATAGATAATATAGTCCTCAGACAGTCATGAGACTAACATCTGTTTCTTTGTGTTTCAGAGAAAATGGCACTGTTAATGTAGGACGCAATACCAACTGTAGAGCCACAATAGAAAACACCAACATGCAGGGGGTACCTCCAGCCTCATGGTTATTATTAGCAGTGTGGAGAACTACTTTACGCCCAGTTACCACCGAACTGGGGTGGCCTCGGCACATTGGTCAACTTGCACACCTCTGTCTTGGTAATTCCTGGAATTAATATATCAACTCTACATGACAAGCCCATGAGCTGTTCAATGACTTTGTTACATCATCATCAAAGGACCACTACCACTACCACACTACCACATGGAATGATATTCCTCAAGAATATTGGTTGTTTAATGATGCACAGCTGTTCTTTAGGAGCATTCTGCCGTTTGCTGAGGCTAAGGCAACAGCTCAATCGCTGCAGATAACTTGAGGGGAGCTCCTCAAGTGCATCAACAGTACAAAAGATGGATTCAATGCCATTAAGGAAGAGCTGCTATGGGAATGATGATAATGCAGCACTGTAATGTACTTGACCTGATGACAGCCATGCAAGGAGGGGTATGTGCCAGGATAGGAACTGCTTGTTGTACATTCATCCCAGCAAACAATGCGGAAAATGGAACACTCTCAGAGTCTATACAAACTTTCCACAATCTACAGAATTAAATGGTAGATAAAGGAGGTGCCCCAGATAACTGGTTTACCAGATGGTTTTCTTTTCTGCCATCCTGGATGTCGGGACTGTTGAAAGCCTTGTTGCCAGTTATTGTGGTCCCACTAGTTGTGTATTGTACTATCTAATTAGCCTTAGCATGTTGTAGAAGGATTGGTTCCAAGACGGGCGAGAAGTTTATAGATAGGACACCAACTCAAGTAGTAGATGTTAAGGGCAACATACATCACCTAGTGCCAAATGCACACCAAGGTTTAGACCCAGTAGTTGAAAAAATCAAAATCATATCTAATCTTGGCCTCTTTGATCTTGTCCTTTTCCTTCTGTTCAGTGTGATCATTTATATGTTTTGTAGAAGGATGATTCTCTGACCTTGGAACTAGAAGTTCTTCTGATAACTGAATGTTGTGTCTAGTCTTTATTTTAGTGGGAAGGAGTGCATCTTCAATATGTCTCTCAGGATTGTTTTTACTTCTTCTCAGTGTGTGAATTCTTGTCATCTTAATTTTTTTCCAACCATCTTTATTGGCCTTTAAACATTTGTGCAAGTAGCATACAGAACAATACTTTAGCATAACAACAAGATTACTAGATAGGTCATTGCTGAGGGAGTAACATGGATCTTGAACTCAGTGGAGGTCCATCCCAAGGGTGGGCTCCAATTGCTACACAAGCTGCCCTATAAAAGTATTTATGAAATCGGATGGAATTGTGGTATAATGTTCGTGATTGGGGATGTGAACAAAAAGATAGGGAACAATAACTAGTATAGGGTCAAGCAAGGGTCGAGGAGCCAGCCATAAGGGAAAGGAGAGGTTTGGCCAGTGAGATGTGAGCTCCATGTGATCCTTTACGGTGCGTAAGGCAATTAAAGAATATGCCTTTTAGGTGGAAGGTGGGGAAGAAAGGACTGTCACAATTTGGAGTGTATAATCCAGGCTTGGACCTGAATGAGTCAGCCGACCCCAGTAGTTCAGGGCTGTAAAGTGTCATTTTGAGGCCACCATTAAGGGTCAGGAGAAGGGCATCCCAGTCGCTGGCAATTGGGCACTTCTACAGGTCTCTGGATTCTTCTTTATGTAAGGTCCTGCTTTCTGCCTCAACCCATTTTTTGGTAGCTTAGCACCAACTCTTGAGGGAGGGTTGGGGGGGTGTTGCACAGCCTTCCATTGCATTGTAATCACCTGTTTAGCTGCCAGTAAGCTAAGGTCTAGGAAGCAAGCATGGATGTTACTTTTTTGTTGGGGCCTTTTGTATAAACCCAGGATGCAGGCTTCCCAAAACACTATGTTTACCAACCCATTAATGTTCCTCAGTGTAGTCAGGATTTCTTTTTTTAGAACTGTTTTTATTAATACAAAGGTTGCCAGTACACTGAAACAGATACATTGCACATAGTAGATTTGCATTCTTGGTACAAATTAAAGCATTAGTGAGCGGCAGTGTTTGACAGCACACTTTTCCACAGGTTGTTTCCAGGAGGGATACAGGAACAGGGCGCTTCCCACCCACCCTCTCCCCACTATGTGGGTTTCAGCACGTGGGAGTAGCCACTGGTCCGCCTCCCAATCCGGTGTGCGACTGTTGTCACTGTCATCGTTTCCTATCTCTAGACCATAGTGTCTCAGCAATGGGGTCCAGATCTTGGTGAACTTTTTGGGGCAGCCCCGGGCTTTATATGTCACCCTTTCTGCGATCTTATATAAATCCGTACCGCCCTCCAATCTACGAGTGTGGGGAGATCAGGAGCTTCCCAGTATCTAGCAGCGTCTCTTTTGGCCACTACCAGTCCCAGGTCGCATAATAAAACTTTGGAACGAGGTAGATCAATTCTGTGGAGACTCCCAGCAGCACGTTTGGCCTCCCTGTGGAGCTGGGCCTCCAGTATCAGCTCCCACACTATCTGGTCCCAATAGATCTCTATATGAGGACATTCCCATAATGTGTGTATGTATGTGCCACGTTGGGTTTTACATCTCAGGCAATTTGGTGAGTCTGTTCTCCCCATGGTATGAAGGCACGCCCTGCCAAAGTATACTCTATGCAAGATCTTGTATTGCACCAAGCGTAGTCGTAGCTTAATTGCAACTTCCCTCAGATGCATTAGTGTAGTCAGGATTTCTGACCAGAAGGGCATTACTGACAGGCAGGTCCAGAGCATGTGGCAGAGGTCAGCTTAGACTGTAGTGCAGCATGCACAGGAGGCATTAGCATCAGGGTAAATTTGTTGATGTGTTTGGTGGCAGACAGGCTCTGAGCATAGCATCTATGTGCAGTAAATTCTAATCAAGGAGGACCAGTCCCGAGCCTACCACCTTGTAGCAAGACTCTTCGTAGCTCTTCCCACCATAGCGGTGTGCCATTGGTAGAAGTCTCAAGCAAGAAACCTGTTGCAGAGTAACTTCACAATAAAGAAAAAGACAAACTCCTCTTGGCAATGTAAAAACAGCGCTTTAATGTCGCGGCAGGGAGAGCGACCTTCTGTACACAAGTAAACAGTTGTTCTCAATTTGCTGCTTCACTGGCAGCTATCTTTATATACAGTTAAACAATGCCGGTTTCAAAAGTTTAAACAATGAATTACTAGGCAGTTGCATATTGGTACACATTAGGTATGGAAAAACATGAGGTCACCTGTGACCCTATACTTTAACCTAATTCACTACACATCCTTTATTGCAGTTCTAACAATGCTAACAATGCTTAACAAACCAACTATTCTTCTACTTTTGAATGCATGTGTATTTGGGTTGAATGCATATTTATTTGTGTGTGTGCTTTATCATTGTGCCCCTAAGACTTTCTTATCAGATTCTGTGTGTTTTTGGCTAATTCAGTCTCCTGCTCCCATTGCCTAATCATGTTTCAATCAATTGAAAACACAGAATACGTGCCTGTGTGCTAAGGCCATACATTCCTTCCAGCTTGTCAAACACAGGTTTTCCTTTAACTATGACCTTACAGGTTATGCACTGTGTTCTCAAGTGAACCGTTCACCTCTTTTTTTATCAGCATGAATTCTTGAACTGCACTGCTCTTTCACCTCGTATAGCCATGTTTTCATATTTTATTTCTTCCATAACATTCCCCCCGCTAGTTGATATAGTTGAGTTGATTTTTACCTCTGGCTTGAATTTTGAAATAGGTGTTAAATCCGACCAAGTCTCAATGAGGAAGAAGGGAAAAGAATATTGAAACTGGATTCACAAGATGAGCCAGACTCATGGCAGGGTAGTCCCCAGAGTTGAAATGGTCTTGGAAGCAATAATGCCGAAGGTATATGTAAAGAAAGCAACACACAAAAATATAATGGAAAGACATCGGAGGAGCAGCAGACAAGATGATGTCTGATTTTGTTGGTAAAAGATTGGAAGAGAGGAGAGGCAGTGGCAGATGGTAATTTTGCCTGTGGGGATGCACACACACTCACATACACATCTCTCACACCCATGCATTCACACAAGGACATACACCCATTCACAACACTCACAAACAGATACACATACATTCATACATGCAGGCACAAACGCACCAAACATAAAAAAAACACATAAAACTTATCTTACATGCAGATCTCCGAGAGGAAAGTCTTGGAGGTCCCAGGAGAGTAGGGACTGCTGACTTCCCTCATTGGCTCACATTAGGTCAGACAAAGTGTGAAGGCAGCAGTCCCAAGCTTCGGAGGTCCCAGGAGGGTTGGGGCTGCTGCCTTCTCTCATTGGCTGGCCCTAGGTCAGCCAATCAGAGAATGTAGAAGTCCCTCACCCGTCACAGAGTGGGATGGGGTAAGTAACATTGCTGACCCTACCCCACTCTGTGACGAGGTGTTACTGATTGACACTTGGCCCTGGGCACTTCAGGGCTTAAAACTGAAGCGCCCAGGTCTGAGGCAATGGGTGACGCTCCCCCTCGTCAAGAGGGGGAGGGACTTGAGGCACTTTTGCCAGGCTGAAGAGGTCACTCTCACAGGGCTGTGAAATCCTCAGCCTGGCAAAGTTCAGCTCAGGCAGCCAGGAGCCTGTAAATTTAATACATGTCTAGCTCCTGGCAGCCTGATCTGAACAAGAAGAGTGTCTGCCAAGCTGACCTTTGTTGAGCCTGACAGACACTCTTCTTGCCTGTAAAAAAAAGGGGGGGTGGCCCCTCAGCCCATATGTACTGGCCGCTGCTGGTAAGAGGTGCATTTTAGCTAAAATATAGGATCTAAGACGTTGAGTATGTAGATGAGGTTTATTAACTTGCTTGAGTAGCGAGGGAGAAAGGATGACCAGACAGCCTATTATTATCATTTACACTAGCGTTTTGAGGTATTCCTTGGAATGTTTTAACTTCAGAAGTACCTAATTAATTATGGTTTCTAAATTCAAAGAAGGTATTCAAGGGTCTTGCGGGAGGGGTTAACGCAACAGGCAGAAGGTTTGAAGTGGTGAACACAAATGGAATAAAGATAAGTATGTTCTACTGGATCTGGGTGTACAATTGTGCATATAGCTACACTTAATATGAAGGGGTTGAATGCCTCTAAGAAGAGAACAGGTGCCTAGAATCTGATGAATAACCTGATATGTGGTATAATCTGCCAACAAGAAGCATGTTTACTGTGCAAAAGCCAGCAGTACTTCTTTAACAAGATACTAAAATGGGAGGAGTTGCTGTGTTATTATTGATGTCTTTCCCAATCAGTGAATGGAATCACAAAGAGAAAGACGTGTCATATGTAATAAAAGGGAGAAACAGCAACATTAATTATGACGACTGCCTCAGTCATTGTCTGAATTAGAAACAGGCACACTTTATACAGGAGTCAATAAAGGGATCAAAGAGGATAGCATACAAAAACATACAGAAAGGAGGAGACATAAACTTGACCATGTTTGGGGATGTGGATGGATGTTCAATCAGACTTCAGTCTGCTGCTGTAACCCATAGGAGGGATTGAGCCTTCTTGAATTATGGAGGCCAACGCACCCAATGAGGAGAGATTAATCCTAATACTCGCACATACATTGGCCCTATACAAGGATACATCTCAACTTTATTCCCACAGAAGCAGCCAGAGGCATAAATGTTTCAGAACTTGGCAATTTAACAAACCTGAGAACATGCCCAGGTAACAGCAGAATTCAATTCACATAAAAGGAAGAATATACTGGGAAGATGGATATATAATGCTGCTATTAGTAAAGACCACATTGAAATGGATGAAAGCAGGGAGACCATTAACCAATAGTTTAAGATAAATGATAAGGAGGTGTGGGATGTGTTAAAAGCAGAGGGAAAGGGGTAATGTATTAACAACAGGTTATAAAATAATGCGATACAATTTTACTCGATGGGTTACAACAGGAGCATAAGGAATTAGAAAGAGACCAAATCCACATTTTATTTCTATACATTCAAGAGAGTTCAAATACATTTCTGTCTCTTGTTTATTACCTGCTGGACAGGACCTTGCATAGGCAATAGAAGTAGGTAGGGTGGAGCCTCCCCCCCCCTCCCCCCCAAAACCAGGCGGGAGTTCCAAAGATGAATGAGCAATAAAGAAGTCTTTACATTTGGCTTTAATCTTGTCACACCCCCTCTGATTATAGACAAAGGTCAAATGTCAAGCTATGTCTTGTGACAAATTGGTTGCTTCTTCCTTTAATATGGAGATTGGTGTTTACTTTTCTTTCGAACACTGCAAAGTCAAAGAATTAAACTACCTGACAATTTTGCTGTGGTACAGGAAGTCTTAAAGGAAAGGCTGTAGGACTTCAGTTTTTTTCTAACACGCAGCAAAATTTGAATACCTGTAAATTAACTTTAGAAATATTGCAAAATATATTAGTAGATAAGAAAGCGCAACTGATACACATTTTTTGTAATTCTGAAGTGTGACAGAAACAAAGATTTTAAAAGGATCAAAACAAATTAAGGGACAATACTTGGTGATGTGAAAATTATAAATATTTGCAGAAATCCAATTTCCACACATTATCGTTTGAGTGCTATATAAATGTATCAGAAAAACTGCATGCCATTACGAATTTTGTTGCCATTTCAATGGACAACGTGTTGTCCATAAATATCAATGTTCCTACCACACCATGTTTCAGTAATATATTTGCACAGCCTCGCTGGATAATGATCAGTGTCAGAGTCAATCCCTCAGGAATACATGCAATTCCTTGTCAATATTAAGTCCCTTTTCTACTGACCTAAGCTTAGTTATCCACTTAGTTTCTTCCTTTCTAAGAGACAGGGTTCTATCCCCACCCCTTGGGTGGTTGGGTATGTAGGCTAGTCCATGAAATCTGATTTTCATTACTTCAGATCCCCTGTGCATGGTATTGTTGTGGTTTGCCAAGGGATAGTTGGAATTATTCTTTCTGATAGCCCTGTATTCGTTCCTTCAGAGGTCTAATAGTGCTTCCTATATAGATTTGATTACATAAACATACAATACAGTATACTACAAATTTTGTGTTACTGTTGGTAAACTGAAGTAGATGGTGTTTGGATTTGGTATTATATTGAAACCATGTTGTTTTATCCACTGCATATTGGCATAAATTGCATTTTGTGCATTTGAAGAAACCATTAGGTTTTTTCGGGAGTGAAAGCCCGAAACATCCTGAGTAGTGCATGTAATATAACTGGGACAGAGTAAATTCCTGAGAGTTACACCTCTGTTGTATGCAACCATAGGTTTCTTAGATAGGTACTTTTTAATGGCTGGATCTAATCTCAAAATATACCAGTGTTTGTTGAGTATTTTGTATACATTTTGACTCTGCGCACAATATCTGGTGATTAATGCTAGACGTTGTTTGGTCTTCTGTGTTTTATGTTTTGGTTTAAGTAGTGAATCCCATTTGGTGTTAATAATCCTGTTACGTGCCCTAGCTAGAGTTTTGTCTGTGTAGCCTCTATTTCTAAACCTAAATTCAAGAATTTCCAGTTCTTTTGTGTAGATCGCGTCGTCACTACAGTTTCTGCGTAAACGTGTTATTTCACCCAGTGGGATGCTGTCAATCTGGGCAGATGGATATGCACATCGGCATGTAAAATAGAATTGCATGCTGTGAACTTTCTAAAAGGTTTGGAAGCAATTCGAGAACCTTCTGCATATAAAGTGACGTCTAAGAATTCAATATGTCTTGAACGTACATTGTACGTAAATGTGAGGTTATACGTGTTGGTACTTAGGTATTCAAAAAAGTTTTCCAGAGGTGTAACTCTCCTGTCCAGATCATAAGTATGTCATCTATATACCTCCCATAATACAATATGTGCTCCTGAAGGATAGAAGGACAGTTGGTCCAGATATGAACTCTTTCAAAATGTCCTCTGTAGAGAGGTTGGCGTACGAGGGGGAAAATTTCGCCCCCTTGGCCACTCCTTGTGCTTGTCTGTACCAGACAGTGTCATGTACAAAAACATTATTTTCTAGAACTAGTCTGGTTAGGTCCATCATCAACTCAGTGTGCTCATATAGAGTTGCATCTCTCATTGAGAGGGTGGAAGCAAGTGCCATCAGACACTTTTCTAATGGAATACTTGTAATTAAGGAATTTACGTCCAGTGTCACAAAGTGGAAAGTGTTAACCCACTCATGATCTTCCAATTTGCTAAGCAGGTCTCCTGTGTCACGTATGTATGAAGGAGGTTTATGTACAAAGGGTTGTAAAAAAATGTCTATGCATTCTGAGGTTCTTTCAGTAGGCGATCCAATGCCTGAAATTATTGGTCTGCTGGGCGGAAAAACTCCACTTTTGTGGACTTTGGCAAAATGTAAATGCAAGGAGCGCGTGGATGTGTGTTGTAGATATACTTATATTCTAAGTCCATAAGACATTGGCCCTGCCAGTAACTGAGTCTATCTTCAATTCTGTCCGTAACCTCCCTCAATGGGTTATGAAGAAGTTTAACATATGCTTTCATGTCCGATAGTTGTCTATCAATCTCTGTCATATAGTCTGTCTTGTTCATAACAACTACATTGCCCCCTTTATCAGCTTCTCTGATGACAATAGTTGATATCTTTTTTAGGGCTCGTAGTGCCTCATATTCCAGTTTGTTAAGATTGTTTTCATACAATCCCAGTTTTGTGTGTGTCCTATCTTCCATTTCATAGATGTCATTAATGATTGCTTTGGGAAAAGTGTCAATCAGATTATCAGATTGTAAAGAAGGCATAAATATTGATTTCGGTTTGAGCCCGCTATCTACATTGAGATTGGAAGATATATCTAGATCTGACAGAACCTCCAACATAGTGGTGGGGGTTTCCCATTGTCATTTAATGAAAGGATTAGGTGTATATCTTGTAGGTCCCTGATAGTTCTATTACACTCCAAATCATCAGGCAGTGACGGAGGGATGTAGCTTGGTTGCTCATCAAAGAACTTCTTTAATTTCAATCTTCTGACAAATTTATATACATCAACAAGTACCTGAGTGAAGTCAATTCGTGATGTGGGACAAAAATTAAGTCCTTCACATAACAGATCCATCTCACTTTGTGACAAATTATAGTCTGACAAGTTTATAACAGATACATTGTTCGTATGCACATCCACCTTGGTTGTATTATCATTAACATCCTGTTGCGGGGTCAGGTCTTTTGATTGCGGGATACAGACCGTGTTGTTACTCTTTCCCTTGTGTCGACTGTCCACCCGCTTCTTGTTTTCTTATGCTTGTGTTCGGTTTGGAAAAATTCATTCTTGTGCCCTCTCTGAACCTCTCCAGTTCTACTAAAAAAGAAGACGATTTGGCACTGGGAAGATCTTGTTGCTCACTAATCTCACTAGTGATACTAGACACATCCGATTCGCTAGCTGAAGTAGAATTTGGAAGTGGCCTAGAATCTTTCTCTAGCAATTGTTGGCGTGGTTTAATCCTGTCAAAATTACGGGCAAATGTACAAATCCTGCCATTGCGATAACCATTATCATCTCTTTTCAGTTTCCTCATTTTCTTCTCCTTTATGTATAGTTGGTGTGACGTCAAAACCTCCTTCAAGATGGCATAGTCCTTATCTGTTCCTTCCTTTAAATTGAGACTTTTAATCTCATCCTCAATCTTTTCTATTTCCAAAAGTAAACTCTCTCTCTTTCTCTCGGCATGTTTAATTAGTATATTCATCATTCCAAAAGATGATGAGAGTATAAGACTTTCCCACTCACTCAACAGATCACTGTCTAGATCCTCAAAGGATGGAAATGTAATAACTCGTAGGCCCCTAGGGACCTGTTTCAAATCCATGTATCTTTTAAGAATGGTGGCATCCCATCATCTGGACAGCTCCTGTTTTCTCAATCGTTCTAGTTTTATGAACTTTTGTCTCAAACCTTCCTTGTTTGTGCTTGTTTGTGGTTCCCACCTGGAGTTTGTACGATCATTAAATAATTCCTCCACTAGTTTGTTCCTGTCATCATCAAAGGATGCCATAGTAACTATTTGATAGTAGTGTATGGGATATGTATCCTGCAACTAAAAGTGTGCTGACCACCATACAACTTACAAGACTAAGACTAAGAATGGGTAGTGATGGTTTGTTTGGGCCGCACCACTATTTGGCATGTGCCCATATATTTTTCAAAGATTAATACAAAGAGAAATTCGGTTGTGGTGCTAACAGGTACAGACGCATCATACTACCCAAAATGCATCAAATACATTGGTGAAAACACCTCTGTTCACATTAGAAACTTATGTACCAAAGCACTCAATATAAGTAAAACAATGTTATTGTTGCCATGCACAGTATTGTCAAAAAGAACCCCAAAATCAGAGGACAGGAGTCATATGTTTGTTGTGGAGACTTGTATTGCAGTCCAAAATACAGCCGACACGTGTTTAGTCACACAAGTGACTTCTTCAAGGCTGTAATTACATATATATACAAGTAAATATCTGTGTGAGCACAACATGTGATTTAAACATAAATATTCGTCGAGTTCTCTGTGTAGTAGTTTATTTGCTAGACCATGATATGAGCCTACCCCATAGAGACAATTTCAGGAAACCATAAAATAAGGTCACCACGTGAAGATAGATTGTCTATAGTGCAAGTATACGTTGAGAGAGCATCAAATACAATTTCAGGGAACCATAAAATAAGGTCACCACGTGAAGATTGATTGTCTATAGTGCAAGCATGCGTTGAGAGAGCATCAAAGCAGGAAAAGAGGATACTTTCCCCAAGATAAACGCAATGTGACTTCCCTTATAAAAAAGGTAAAGGATGATAAAAGGATTGTCTTTATGAGAAAAGTGATGAGTTAAGTCGCCGGCCACCAGAGAATAAGATAATAGGTATAGTCTCTAGATAAGAGTTGAGCAGAATAAGAAAAGAGAACTGACCTAAATGATGTAAATCTGTTGTCACAATCCCGTGGGTCAACAGGCCTGGCTAAGGGGACTTTTCCTTGACTAATCAGACAAAATATAAAAAGTAAACAAAAGTTAGAGGTTGTAGTCAACCCATCATTGGTTGACCAAAAGATTGAGATTAATGAAAAAATAATGGACCTAGTTTTCAACTCATAATCAAAGCCTGGAGCGGTATGACATTCCAGGCCAGCAAAGCATGTTCCATTATTCCACACTGTGGTGAAATCTTTCAGCCGGTCAGTATATGGTACATTAGGTCTAAAGGAACATGCAATATGTATAATAATCTTAAAAATCAGAATTGGGTTTAAGATAAGCCCCTAACATTGTAGGTATAAGCTATTCTAGTTGTCCACTCACAGCAAATAGAATGTCAAGTATTTCCATTATGTTCCAATTGGTTATACTAGACTGTCTTCTCCAAAAGTGTCAGCAGTGATCCTAAATGCAAGAAGAACCCGTGCTGGTTTATTCTCGAGATTAACCTGTTTGGACCTATGAGAAAATGTAATCTGTTAAGGAAGCCACGCTAAAGTAATCATCATAATAAGTTTGTCCAAAACATAATGGTTGGCCCACCTGAAGCTGTCAGTAACGTATCTTATGCTAGAGAAAGATTCCGGGCCACTTCCAAATTCTACTTCAGCTAGGGAATCGGATGTGTCTAGTACCACTAGTGAGATCAGTGAGCAACAAGATCTTACTAGTGCCAAATGTCTTCTTAGTAGAACTGGAGAGGTTCAGAGAAGGCCCAAGAATGAATTTTTCCAAACAGATTACAAGCATAAGAAAACAAGAAGGAAAGGGGGGGGGGGACCAGTCGTCACAAGGAAAAGAGTAACAACACAGTCTGTATCCCGCAATCAAAAGAACTGACCCCGCAACAGGATGTGAATGATAATACAACCAAGGTGGATGTGCATACGAACAATGTATCTGTTATAAACTTGTCCGACTATAATTTGTCACAAAGTGAGATGGATCTGTTATGTAAAGGACTTAGGGCCAGATGTACGACCCTATTTTGCATGCGCAAACGGGTTTGCGACCCGTTTGCGCATGCAAAATACAAAAGGGGCATGTACTAACCCTATTTAGCGACTCGCAATTCATTTGCGACTCGCTAAATAGGATTAGCGACTCGCTTTTAGGAAGGGGCGTTCCAAGGGCGTCCCTTCCTAATAGCGAGTCTGAGCCCTATGTATGACTGTTTTGCGACCGCAATTGCAGTCGCAAAACAGTCGCAGTTTACCACCCTTCTCAGAAGGGTGGTAAAGCACTCGCAAAAGGGAAGGGGTCCCCAGTTGCCCTTTGTGAATGCAGGGGAAAATATTTTTTAAGGGCAGACAGTGGTCCCAGGGACCACTACCTGCCCTTAAAAAATGAAATGAAAACGTTTCAATTTTTTTTTTAAATGCATCCCGTTTTCCTTTAAGGAAAACGGGATGCATTTAAAAAAACTGCTTGATTTAAAAGCAATCCCAGACATGGAGGTCTGCTGAGCCCAGCAGGCCAACATACCTGGGAGGGCCAGCCATTCCCAATCGGGTCGCAAATTGCGAGTGCCTCATTAATATTCATGAGGCATGCAATTTGCGACCCCATTGGGAATCGCAAACAGTGTTAAACACACTGTTGTACATGCCAAATAGCGCCTCGCAAATCGCGAGTCGCAAATACGACGCAATTTGCGAGGCGCTATTTGGCAGGTCGTACATCTGGCTCTTAATTTCTGTCCCACATCACGAATTGACTTCGCTCAGGTACATGGTGGTGTATATAAATTTGTCAGAAGATTGAAATTAAAGAAGTTCTTTGATGAGCAACCAAGCTACGTCCCTCCGTCACTGCCTGATGAATTGGAGTGTAATAGAACTATCAGGGACATACAAGATATACACCTAATCCTCTCATTAAATGACAATGAGGAAACCCCCACCACTATGTTGGACATTCTGTCGGATCTAGATATATCTTCCAATCTCAATGTAGATAGCGGCCTCAAACCGAAATCAATATTTATGCATACTTTACAATCTGATAATCTGATTGACACTTTTCATAAAGCAATCATTAATGACATCTATGAAATGGAAGATAGGACACACACGAAACTGGGATTGTATGAAAAAAATCAAAACAAACTGGATATGAGGCACTACAAGCCCTAAAAAAGATATCAACTATTGCCATCAGAGAAGCTGATAAAGGGGGCAATGTAGTGGTTATGAACAAGACAGACTACATGACAGAGATTGATAGACAACTATCGGACACGAAAGCATATGTTAAACTTCTTCATAACCCATTGAGGGAGGTTATGGACAGAATTGAAGATAGACTCAGTTACTGGCGGGGCCAATGTCTTATCAATGACTTAGAATACAAGTATATCTACAACACACATCCACGTGCTCCTTGCATTTACATTTTGCCAAAAGTCCACAAAAGTGGAGATTTTCCGCCAGGCAGACGAATAATATCAGGCATTGGATCGCCTACAGAAAGAATCTCAGAATACATAGACATTTTTTTACAACCCTTTGTACATAAACTTCCTTCATACATACGTGACACTGGAGACCTGCTTAGCAAATTGGAAGATCTTGAGTGGGTTAACACTTTCCACTTTGTGACACTGGGCGTAAATTCCTTATATACAAGTATTCCACTAGATAAGGGTCTGATGGCACTTGCTTCCACCCTCTCAATGAGAGATGCAACTCTATATGAGCACATTGAGATGCTCATGGACCTAACCAGACTAGTTCTAGAAAATAATATTTTTCTACATGACACTGTCTGGTACAGACAAGCACAAGGAGTGGCCATGGGGGCAAAGTTTTCCCCCTCGTATGCCAACCTCTACATGAGACATTTTGAAAGAGTTCATATCTGGGCCAACTGTCCTTCTATCCTTCAGGAGCACATATTGTATTATGGGAGGTATATAGATGATAAACTTATGATCTGGACAGGAGAGTTACACCTTCTGGAAAACTATTTTGAATACCTAAGTACCAATACGTATAACCTCACATTTACACACAATGTACATTCAATACATATTGAATTCTTAGACGTCACTTTATATGCAGAAAATTCTCGAATTGCTTCCAAACTTTTTAGAAAGTCCACAGCATGCAATTCTATTTTACATGCCGATAGTGCACATCCATCTGTCCAGATTGATAGCATCCCACCGGGTGAAATGACACGTATACGCAGAAACTGTAGTGACGACGCGATCTGCACAAAAGAACTGGATATTCTTGAATTTAGGTTTAGAAATAGAGGCTACACAGACAAAACTCTAGCTAGGGCACTTAACAGGATTATTAACACCAAACGGGATTCACTACTTAAACCGAAACATAAAACACAGAAGACCAAACAACATCTAGCATTAACTACCAGATATTGTGCGCAGTCAAAATGTATACAAAATACTCAAAAAACACTGGTATATTTTGAAATTAGATCCAGCCATTAAAAAGTACATATCTAAGAAACTTATGGTTACATACAGCAGTGGTGTAACTCTAAGGAATTTACTCCGTCCCAGTTATTTACATGCACTACTCAGGATGTTTCAGGCTTTCAACTGCCGAAAAAACCTAGTGGTTTCTTCAAATGCACAAAATGCAATGTATGCCAATATGCAGTGGATAAAACAACATGATTTCAATATAATACCAGATCCAAACACCATATACATCAGTTTATCAACTGTAACACAAAATTGGCAGTATACTGTATTGCATGTATATGTCAGCAAATCTATATAGGAAGCACTATTAGACCTCTGAAGGAACGAATACAGGAACACATCAGGGCTATCAGAAATAATAATTCCAACTATCCCTTGGCAAACGACTACAATACCATGCACAGGGGATCTGAAGTAATGAAAATCAGATTTCATGGACTAGCCCACATAGCCACCCACCCAAGGGGGATAGTTTCTTCCTTTCTAAGAGACAGGGTTCTAAGTGGATAACTAAGCTTAGGTCAGTAGAAAAGGGACTTAGTATTGACAAGGAATAGCATGTATTCCTGAGGGATTGACTCTGACACTGATCATTATCCAATGAGGCTGTGTAAGATTTCTAGCTCTGTATTGCTCCCAATTACATCGAGATGGGATTCTGTCTCTTCTGCATATAGTCTAATTGTGTTTCTGTGAATTGCCGAAATATCTCATCGTTACAGTAATTACTCACTGCCACAGTAAGATTATAAGATGGATTCACTCTCTAATAATATGAGAATTGCTAATGGTGCACTCATTTATCTCAATTGTAATGAAATGACTCTGATTGACATTATTGTATAATAATAACTAACTGTTCTTTTCGACATCACTTATTCTAATTGCTCGGTAGGGGTGCACTCTGTGATTTTTCTTGGGTATGCATCCATTTCAAAAGTCTTTGGTTACTTGTTCTCTATCTCTATGTATTCTCCTTCCTTCAATTCGACCATATACATTGTCAGACACATCTTTAAACACTAAAATAATGCAATGCGCTACACTTGGAGTGCTTTTATATTCTTTATATTTTACAAATAAGAATAGGTCTGTATTCGGATCCCCAGATACTTTTATACACTACCTTTGGGAATACTATATACCTGACACTTGTATTCTAACAATATGGCTGCTGCCCATTTGCGAATTACGGGCACTCTAATTATAGTCCTTTCACCATTTTCATGGTGTTTCGCATGTTCCTTATTGCGGACTTCTTAGATAGCCTATGCTTATACATGCTATATCAAATCTAGTCGCAACACACACAACCTGGGTTTACGGTAGGTTTCAGGTATTCCTGTTATCCATAATATCGAAAGTCCTACAAAATATGGCTGCCGTTTTTACATGCAAGCACAGGATATCTTTCCCATAATCCCTTTTCTATTTTCTTGTGCACGTTGGCTGGGACAGCTGTTACTGCCTGCTTGCACGAGTTGTCGAGACATCAAGACACGGCTTTAGGATTGGAGGTAAGAAATACACTCTAGGTATCGCATACAAATATTTCTTCACACGGAGGGACGCCACCCACCTAGGGATGGGGTTTTCAGCACGTACGCTAGAGAACTTCTCTGCGGACTTTAACGAGCGTATACCGTGTAGATTATTATCGTATAGGACATATATGCAACCGCCAAGGGGGCATCTTTGAACTTATTACTTTAGGAGAATATTATGGTGTCTCTCATCTCTCTTTTGTAAGGGATCCCCTACACAAGACACATGATCTGTGATGTATCATTTTTCCCACTCGATCAGATTTATACATATATGTGTCTTTTCTGTTCGTTTTTCCTATTAGGAGGCTTATCAAGGCGCTCCTTGACGGGACTACTTTGTAATAACTCCTAGATACGTTACCGACAGCTTCAGGTGGGACAACCATTATTTCTTGGACAAACTTATTATGATGATTACTTTAGCATGGCTTCCTTAACGGATTACGTTTTCTCATAGGGCCAAACAGGTTAATCTCGAGAATAAACCAGCACAGGCTCTTCTTACATTTTGGATCACTGCGGACACTTTTGGAGAAGACAGTCTAGTATAAGTACTTGGAACATAATGGAAATACTTGACATTCTTTTTGCTGTGAGTGGACAACTAGAATAGCTTATACCTACAATGTTAGGGGCTTATTTTAAACCAAATCATGATTTTTAACATCATTATACTTATTGCATGTTCTTTTAGACCTAATGTACCATATACTGACCGGCTGAAAGATTTCACCACAGTGTGAAATATTGGAACATGCTTTGCTGACCTGGAATGTCATACCGCTCCAGGCTTTGATTGTGAGTTGAATACTAGGTCCATGATTTTTTCATTAATCTCAATCTTTTGGTCAACCAATGATGGGTTGACTACAACCTCTAACTTTTGTTTACTTTTTACATTTTTTTCTGATTAGTTAAGGAACATTCCCCTTAGCCAGGCCTGTTGACCCACGGGATCGTGACAACAGATTTACATCATTTAGGTCAGTTCTCTTATTCTGCTCAACTCTCATCTAGAGACTATCCCTATTATCTTATCCTCTGGTGGTCGGCGACTTAACTCATCACTTTTCTCATAAAGACAATCCTTTTATCGTCTTTTACCTTTCGTATAAGGGAAGTCACATTGCGTTTATCTTTGGAAAGTATCCTCTTTTCCTGCTTTGATGCTCTTTCAACACATGCTTGCACTATAGACAATCTATCTTCACGTGGTGACCTTATTTTATGGTTCCCTGAAATTGTATTTGATGCTCTCTCAACGCATGCTTGCACTATAGACAATCTATCTTCACATGATGACCTTATTTTATGGTTCCCCGAAATTGTCTCTCTGGAGTAGGCTCATATCATGATCTAGAAAATAAACTACTACACAGAGAACTGGACGAATATTTATGTTTAAATCACATGTTGTACTCACACAGATATTTACTTGTATATATATATATATATATATGTAATTTTAGCCTTGAAGAAGTCACTTGTGTGACGAAACACGTGTCGGCTGTATTTTGGACTGCAATACAAGTCTCCACAACAAACTTATGACTCCTGTCCTCTGATTTTGAGGTTCTTTTTGAAAATACTGTGCATGGCAACAATAACATTGTTTTACTTATATTGAGTGCTTTGGTACATAAGTTTCTAATCTGAGGGAAGACATTGAAATCCGCATCATGAAAGATACAGTATCTATGACAATTAAGACACTCAGGCATGTGGAATTCCTATAGCCCGACGCCCAGGACATATTGTTTGGGGTCCAGGGCAACACATTTTCATGTGTATTTTGTCCTTGGGGCAAGTAGGCCCAACCCCCTGCAGCACAAACCCTTTGGCTGCCAGTTTGCAGAACCACATTATGGATCAGGGAAGGGCACTGTCTGCAGTTAAGGTAATATTTTTGTCCATATGTGAATGCTGTTCAAACTTGTATTTATGGTTCATTAATTGAAAGCCTTTATTATTAGGGTGAGTGCTCTAAGTAAATGTTGTAAGCTCTGACTGCACTACTGACAGTGGCTCCAGTATAAAATTGTGCACACAGATTTTCAAAGTTTAGCAATATGAGGCTATATATAATGCTCCCAGAATGCTCTCTGATTTGATGCAAATATTTGCAGAAGCTTGAAAGCAAGACTGATGATTCTTTGCTTTCAAAATAAAATGTTCATACAAAAATGAAAGCAGGAAAAAAACCATTTCGCTAAACTACTGTAAAATTTCAGGTACCATTTCTGTGCAGCATCATTTAGTACCATTTGTTGATGCATGCTAGTATTTCCCAAAAATATTGATAATGGAAAATCAGTGTAACCAGTTTCAATAAAATTATGGGAAACAAAAATAAAAAAGCATTGGCAAAGCCAGTAGGTCTGAAATTGGTGGTCAGCTTTTTTGTTTTGTCAATGTGTGAATTGTTTTGCCATGGTTTTTGTAAAACCTTAATGGTGTGGGAGCTGCCGGGTCCTCACCATTATAACAAACAATGGCAAAAGAAAAAATTGTTTTTGGTCTCAAAAAGCATACACTGCCACGGTAGTTACTGGCATTGAACAAAACTACTCTGTGTGCCGATATGCTCCTTGTGAAAGAGCAGAATGCTGTTACGTACAGTGAAGCCAGCCGATACAGAGAAAGAGACAGAATTTTAATAAATGCAAAAGGTCATGGTCAACGCCAGACCAAATTAGGGGCTCAATTATTAAAGAAAGTCTCCAAAGTGCACCCATGGTATATTTCCTTGCATTAAGTGCAGCTATACGGCTTTCGTGAATTCCCAAGAATTTACATTAGTAGGACGAGAAATGGTACTCCTAGAAAATATTTGTGAACTGCATTTTAGCATGAGCAAATATGCATGTGGAGATTTGCTCATGCGAAAATCTGAGTGTTTGCAAGTTCACTTTCGTTCCAACCACTTTTTTTCCCCAACTCTGGAAAAAGGTTTACGTCTGCCATTGTCAGGAGTAAATTTCCAACATTTCTCAGTATGGGAAAAGATTAGGGAAGAGTTGTTGAAAACCCTTAAAACATGCAATTTAGTAGGTTTGCACAGACTCAAAAGGGCATTCTAATCCTGGAACTATTGCTTACCACTAACTTCAGCACCAGTAAGTAGATCTGCGGAAAAGTGAAAACAAAAGGGGATTGCAAGTATTCAAACACTACTATGGTATGGGCCCTGGCATAATCAGAGAGGCTATATGAGAGCTCTTATATAATGAGATTGCTACCATAATTTCTCGCCGCACTACATGGCACCAAAGGGACAAGTGGATTTTGTTACAGGACAAGTATATTTATGAAGCAACCTGCCCCATGGACAAGTAGATATTTTATTAAATTCCACACTCTTGGACACTGAAAATAGACAAATCCACAGGACAAGTATGATAGACCTATTCCATAGCACATGGAAAATACAATCCTAGGACGTAGGGAAAAGTTGTGTAACGCCTTATTAGTTACTGAGAAAATAAACTCTACCGTGTCAGAAGTGTAAATAACTACTATACCCAAAACGGCGAGTATGAAGACCATTTCTCATCCACAGACCCATCATGCTGATTAATCTGGATACCAAGATTCTCATTCAAATACTGATCTCAATACTAGACAATATACTATCACATGACATCTTAAAGAGCCAGTTAGAGCCAGAGCAATTGGGCTACACCTCTAAAAGACAGATTGCCCATTTAAAATACCAAAAAAAGTGAACGAGTGAGTAGGCTTAGCTTCTCCCCATGGACCTAAAACAGACTTGATCGTATAGACTGGCGTACATGGAAAGATAATGGTGTACGTAATAACTGCTACTTATAATTGCAAATGGATCTTGGAAAATTATGCCTCCTGCCAATCAAAGTCTCTCTCTACGGAAAAAAGGGTTCTAAAGGGGGACAAAACAGGGATGCCCCTTAACCCTGTTACTATTTACATTTGGAGTTGAAATGCTAGCTGCAAATATAATGGATAAAAAGCTACACATGGCATTTAGTTGGGGAGAAGAGAACAGGATAAGTCTTTTCATGGATGACATCATACTTCCATTGTGGGACCCGCAAATCTCCATCACTGCACTGGCCTTGGACCAAGAACAATTTTTAAAAGTATTAGGGCTGAAAGGTAATAGGGATATAACTAGAAAACGAAAATCACAGATAAAGAACAGGAAGCAATGCATGAGAGGTACTTTAAATCTAATGCATGTGTACAACACAGAATTTAACCTTGTGGAAATCAGAGGCAATTTATTTGGCGTGAATATCCAAAGGTTACACTGTTTGTGGCTCTGGGGTGGGGAAGAGGAACATGATATAGATCAAAGTCTCCTATGCAATAGACTTCTGATGGCAAAAAAAGGTTATATCAAGCTTTTGGGGTAAGGAATAAAGCCCTTCAGAGTTCATGTGGTTAAACAAAATATGGAATATATTAACATTGGAACAAATAATAGGTTTACAATGAGGATCATTGTGAGAAGGTGGGCCCCGGAATATCAACGCCGGCGGCGGTTGGAGAACGACAACTACCAGACTCCTTTGCAGGCGAAGATCGGCTTGCTAGGGGCGTGCACAAGGAAGGCGCTGTCAGGGGGAGTGACACACCCACCTTTCGTGTTTTTCCGCAGCGAGGCCAGAAGGTGGAAAGGGGAGGAGCTGACCCCGGATGTACGGCGGCTGGACCTTTAAGGGAGAGGAAGAACCAGGAAGAGGTGTCGTTGACCGGAGAGCGTGAGGAGAGGCGTAAGGAGCAGAGTGCGGGACGAGAGGAGGACGAGGAGCAGAGCGCGGGACGAGAGGAGGACGAAGAGCAGAGTGCGGGACGAGAGGACGGCGACCGGAGCAGCGTCGAGGAGGAAGAGGAGGAAGCAGACGACCAGTGGACCGAAGAGTGGTGGCGCCCACCGGAAGAGGCTGAAGAGCGGCCGCAGCTCAGGAGAGTTGCGGCGGAGCCGGTGAGTGGCGCTGGATTTGGGGAAGGCGGGTTGGAATAGACGTGGGAGGCGGGAGGAGGGTGGTAACGGGCACAGGGGGTGAGAGCAACTAACACAGCGCCAGCAAGAGAGAATATCCTCTACCGGCATTTCGGGCTCGACCTTTTTCTTTTGGTGGCTTTTCTTATCCAAGACAAAAGGCACATCATCCCCTTGTTCCCTTTCCCTTTTCACACCATGACCAATTATATCACCGGGTGAAGGTGACGGGTTTGGTTTCTCTACACACCCCCTTCCAGAATTTCACTGACGGCCTCCGTTTTCTCTTCTCCTCGGTACGAGCCTCCGGGTGAAAGCCAGCATGACGGAAGAGCCAGAACCCAGCCCCCTTCGCCCCAGCTCAGAAGAGGAAGAGGAGGAACGAACTAGCCCCGAATCCCGACCCTGGAGAGAGAGGACGGAACCCGGAGAAGAGCACCCCATCCCTGTAGGGAAACCTAAGACTGTGGCTCCTGACAACAATAAAACACGAGTCCTTGGACCATATATTCGGCCTCCGCGTCTGTTTATCCGAGCCGCCCTCCCACAGGTGGTGTCAGAAGTGGGATCCCGCGGAGACATGGAGGCCGCTATGGCAAAGATGGCGGAGAACCAGGAACACCTGGGCAAGGTGATGGAACGGTTCCTTACGGTGGTGGAAGAGGACCGGGGCAAGATACAGCAGGTACTATCGGGGCAAAGCCAAACCCACGGGGCAGCCATGGATAAGCTGACCGAGGCCCTGGGACAGCAGAGGGGACCCACTACCCTCCCTTCCATGGTACTCCAACGATACGTCAGCGGGGAAGACCCGGATTTCTTTTTCAATAACTTTGAACGAATAGCCACCGCGGCGGCCTGGCCCGCTGACAGGTGGGGACAGTATCTGGGACCCCTCCTTTCAGGAGATCTACAGGCGGCATATCAAGCTGCCACAGTCCAAAGAGCGGTCCCATACACGGACATTAAACAGTGCATCATGGAGCGATTGGGACTAGATGATGAATCCTATAGGATTAAGTTAAGACAGATAAGAGAAGGACCCCAGGAAACCCCTCGAGCACTGTACTTCCGGGTGAAGGACATGACGGATCGGTGGCTGAAGCCTGTCACCACAGATAAGGATGGCATCATGGCCAAGATCTACCTGGAGCAATACTTGACCTCCCTTCATCCACCCATACAGAGATGGGTACGACAACAGGCCCATCTCACCTTAGAGACAGCAGTGGAAATAGCCAGCGCATATAGCCGCGCTCAGGAAATACAAAAGGGAAAGGACGATCCTTCATGGAGGTCTGGCGGCCCTGGAGTTCACAGGCCCCTACGTCCGTCTGTTATAAGAAAACCGGAACCCGGAACCATCATCCCTGGAGCTCACGGCCCTCCTATTCATAGAGCTCCTCTTCCGGGACCCCAGTGTTTTCATTGTGGAGGCATGGGACATATAGCCAGGTTCTGTCCACAAAAAGAAGAGCCCATGGAGATAGGGATGGCTCGTAATTATTATTGTTCCCCCACCGAACGGAGGCCTCCTCAGTACCACTGCAAGGTGACAGTCAACGGGCAAACCGCGATTGCCTTGGCTGACACAGGTTGCCGCCAAAGCGTCATAAGACCTCAAGACCTGGAACCATGGATCGGACCCATTGATGGGACTGTCGCTATTCGATGTGTTCACGGCGATACGAAGCAGTATCCCACTACTCAAGTACATATACAGCATCGGAACGACCCGGGCACCACTTTGAAGGTGGGCCTCATCCCCAGTCTGCCAGAACAGGTTATTCTTGGGGACGACTACCCGAACCTACCCCAATTGATAAACAGCACTCCTACTAAAGAAGAGGAATGGTGGGCCACGGCGCCCTTTTCCCGTGAGGAAAACCAAGAGTGGACCCAACCCAAAACACGGAAGAGCAAGAAACAGAGAAGGGCAGAAAAAGGGAAGCCCCCCACAGTGTTGCCAATCATACAGGAGGACACGCCCTGGGAGACGGATAGAAGCTTCCGTGCCGCTCAACGGGAAGATCCCGTCCTACAGGAGGCATGGAACTCCGCTCTGGCGCAAGAAGATCCCCTAATGTAGGTCCTTACTTTTACAGCAGGAACGGGTTGCTATACAGAAAAGGGAACCCTACCCAGACTCCCCAGTTATTGGTCCCGGGACCCTTTAGGGAAAAGGTTCTATTTCTGGCCCACAGCCACTTGTTGGGGGGACACTTCGGGACAGAGAAGACGGAAAGACAGATAACGGAACGGTTCTATTGGCCCGGTATATTCCAACAAGTAAAAAGGTATTGTAGGGAGTGTCCCGTATGCCAGAAGAATAGTCGGTACAAGCCACCCCGAGCACCCTTACGCCCTTTACCCATCATAGAAGAACCCTTCAGTAGAGTAGGGATGAACATTATAGGACCCCTGCTACCTTCCAGGAGTGGGTGCCGGTACGTTTTGGTCCTTGTTGACTACGCCACCCGGTTTCCGGAGGCGATGGCCTTACGCCGTCCGGACGCTACCAATATCGCTAAGGCTATGATAACAGTGTTCTCGCGAACGGGGTTCCCGAAGGAGATCTTAACAGATCAAAGAACCCCATTCGTATCCAAGGTTATGAGACAGGTATGTGCCCTGTTGGGAGTCCATCAAATACGGTCCGCCGCATATCACCCCCAAACGGACGGCCTCGTGGAACGATACAATGCTACCCTTAAGATCACTCTTAAAAAGCTTTTAGCCTTGGAGACAAGGAAATGGGAGGACATGCTGCCCCTAGCCCTATTCGCCTTGCGATGTAAGGTACAGAAAAGCACTGGTTACTCACCATTCGAGTTGTTATATGGCCATCAGCCCAGAACCCTGCTGGACATGGCCCAGGAGAAGTGGGAAACCGAACCGGATAACACCAAACCATTGGTGGATTATGTGTCCACTCTCAAGACCCATTTAGGCCAGATCAGAGCCCTCGTCCATACCAACCTAGAAAACGCCCAAACGGCACAGAAAGCACAATATGACAAAAAAACCAGGGAGAGATCCTTCGCAGTAGGCGATGCCGTACTACTCATGATGGCCTCCTCCGACCACAAATTGTTGGGACAGTGGCATACACTGTGAGGGAAAAGGTAGCTCCTGTGACTTGTCGCGTTGAGACGGATCCGGCTCGTGGCACCTCCCAGATCTATCACGTTAATTTGTTGAAGAAATGGGAGGGTCCCATTCCGGCTCTCGCTATCAACACGGTGGTGGCGGTTCCTTTGTTTGAGCAGTGCATGGATCCGGCTCTCCCTCCCAATCTGAAGGTGGATTTGGCTGACGTGCTTCTTCCCCTACACAACACCTTTTCCACGACCCCTGGAAGGACGTCCCTGGTAGAACACACCATTAAAACCCCCCCGGTAAACGGGTACGTCTCCGACCTTACCGAGTACCCGAAGCCCGCCGGCACACCATCCGAGAGGAAGTACAGAAGATGATACAGATGGACGTCATCGAACCGTCCATCAGCGAATGGAATTCGCCGATTGTCCTCGTACCGAAGCCGGATGGCTCGGTACGTTTCTGTATCGACTTCAGAGAGGTAAATAAAATATCGGAATTTGACACCTATCCCCTCCCTAGAGTGGACGAGATGGTCGAGAGAATAGGCAGGGCCAAATATATCAGTACCCTGGACCTCTGTAAAGGGTATTGGCAAATACCCCTGCGCGAACAAGACAAGGAAAAAACAGCGTTCTCCACCCCAGATGGGTTGTACCAATTCAAGGTATTGCCCTTTGGATTGCATGGAGCTCCGGCTACCTTTCAGAGAGTCATGAACCAAATCCTACGGCCACATGAGAGGTATGCCGGTGCATATATAGACGACATCGTCATCTATAGCGACAGTTGGGAACAACACATGTCCCATTTGTCACGAGTGGTAAAAGCCCTAGGACACCATGGTCTTAAGATCAACCCCGCCAAAAGCCGTCTTGCAGCCCAAACAGTCCGATATCTAGGATATCTATTGGGTAAAGGAGCCATCAGACCCCAAGATTCCAAAGTAACAGCTATCTCCCGAATCCCGTTACCCAGATCGAAGAAAGATCTCCGTGCCTTTCTAGGACTGCTCGGATATTACCGACGTTTTATCCCCAATTTTTCACAAATTGCCACCCCCCTCACCGACTTGTTACAGAAAACAGTGAATACAGAAGTTAGGTTGAGGAAACCCTCACGGGAGATCCTACAGGCATTTGAGACCCTGAAAACTTCCCTTACTTCCGAGTCCGTGTTAGCCAGTCCAGATTACACCCTTCCCTTTATACTTCAGACGGATGCCTCAGAACGGGGTCTGGGGGCAGTGCTGTCTCAAGTAACGGCACAACATGAGGAGAAACCCATATTATACATCAGTAGGAAGCTGTTTCCTAGAGAACGACACTATGCCGTCATAGAGAAGGAGGCGTTAGCTATCAAATGGGCCATAGACACTCTACGATACTACCTGGAAGGGAGAGAGTTTACTTTATACACTGATCATGCCCCCTTGGAATGGCTGGCACGAAACAAAGGACACAACGTAAGAGTGTTGAGGTGGTTCCTGGCATTACAACCCTACCGGTTCCTAACCCAACATCGAAAGGGATCGGAACAAGGTAACGTGGACTTTCTGTCACGATACCCCCAAGAGCAGAACCCTTGTAGTAAGACAGCAAGGGAAAAGGGATGTGAGAAGGTGGGCCCCGGAATATCAACGCCGGCGGCGGTTGGAGAACGACAACTACCAGACTCCTTTGCAGGCGAAGATCGGCTTGCTAGGGGCGTGCACAAGGAAGGCGCTGTCAGGGGGAGTGACACACCCACCTTTCCTGTTTTTCCGCAGCGAGGCCAGAAGGTGGAAAGGGGAGGAGCTGACCCCGGATGTACGGCGGCTGGACCTTTAAGGGAGAGGAAGAACCAGGAAGAGGTGTCGTTGACCGGAGACCGTGAGGAGAGGCGTAAGGAGCAGAGTGCGGGACGAGAGGAGGACGAGGAGCAGAGCGCGGGACGAGAGGAGGACGAAGAGCAGAGTGCGGGACGAGAGGACGGCGACCGGAGCAGCGTCGAAGAGGAAGAGGAGGAAGCAGACGACCAGTGGACCGAAGAGTGGTGGCGCCCACCGGAGGAGGCTGAAGAGCGGCCGCAGCTCAGGAGAGTTGCGGCGGAGCCGGTGAGTGGCGCTGGATTTGGGGAAGGCGGGTTGGAATAGATGTGGGAGGCGGGTGGTAACGGGCACAGGGGGTGAGAGCAACTAACACAGCGCCAGCAAGAGAGAATATCCTCTACCGGCATTTCGGGCTCGACCTTTTTCTTTTGGTGGCTTTTCTTATCCAAGACAAAAGGCACATCATCCCCTTGTTCCCTTTCCACACCATGACTAATTATATCACCGGGTGAAGGTGACGGGTTTGGTTTCTCTACACACCCCCTTCCAGAATTTCACTGACGGCCTCCGTTTTCTCTTCTCCTCGGTACAAGCCTCCGGGTGAAAGCCAGCACGACGGAAGAGCCAGAACCCAGCCCCCTTCGCCCCAGCTCGGAAGAGGAGGAACGAACTAGCCCCGAATCCCGACCCTGGAGAGAGAGGACGGAACCCGGAGAAGAGCACCCCATCCCTGTAGGGAAACCTAAGACTGTGGCTCCTGACAACAATAAAACACGAGTCCTTGGACCATATATTCGGCCTCCGCGTCTGTTTATCCGACCCGCCCTCCCACAATCATTAATAAGTGTATCCTAAAGGTGGGCCATTTTTTAACTACATGGATATAAACAACAAAGAACTGAAATCCCTGATTTGTCTCAGATCTCTTCAATTGTCTTTCTGATGTGAGAAGCCTAAAGCGCCTTCTGTTAATGATATCTATCCAGCCTATTGTCCGGGAATGTTATATGCCATTATTTAATGTGAAATGTACTGTTTATAAACCACAATAAGGATATTTCAAACCAAAGGAGCACCAGCTGCCACGTGCTTTCCCATACCTTTCTTGGGGGCAGGGGTGGGGCACAACACAGAAAACCATTGTAAAAGATATATAATTTTTGCTTGGTTTCACCAATGTTCCTGCCCTGGTGTGTTTTAAAATGCATTATGTTGCATTTGTTTTCCCAAAAATGCTATGAGATGGTTCTTTACCGTTCTGCAAAACTATATTTAAATTCTACAGTTTTCAATGTCACTCACTTATATTGCTTTAAAAAAGTTATTTACCATGACTTCCACAGAAAGTCACAAAGAAAGAATCTATCCATCCTGCAAAATTCTGTCCAGTTACACAACACCAAGAAATGTATTGAGCTCTGTAAAATCTCACAAACGTTTACCACTTGCCCGACAAAATTCTAGAGACCACCTCTGCTCTTCAACTCAAACCACCCTTTGATGGTGTTGTTATTGAGAACTATGACTCCCAACAGTAGAAACCAATGTATGACTACCTGAGTCCTGTGACAGCCAGTGTACATGAAGAGAGAAAGGCATTTACCCAGAAGAGCTGTCTGATTCGCAGGAACTAAAGTTGATTAAGCCTTAACAACAGTAATGTGGTTAGCAGTCTTCAGGGCCACCAAGCCCTAAATCCATCCCACCATAAACATAGAACTTTATGCACCAGACCAATAAAAGCACGGGCCCTTATTTATAGTTTGGAAGACAGGGTACTCCGCCAAAAGCGTGACAAATGTCCCGTGCGCTGGATTACAAGCGCATCATAGTTAATGGCACTGTAAATATGGCACACGAGACATCTGCCACGTTTTGATTGAGTACCCTATTTACCAAACTCTAAATACGGCCAAAATGTTTTTTACTAGCACATCGGCCAGCTCGGAGCTTTTCCATCTCCACAAACCTCTGTACATAAGCTCTCACAAGTCGGAATTCACCTTGTTGAGCTGTTCATACTAAACTCGGGGCTCCTTGCCCAGTGGCGAGTAAAACAAATCTGTAAACTAAACAAAAGAAATGTGACCGAATATAGCTGCCCAGTACATTCGTAGACATCAGCCCTGCCAAGTACAACGCATCAGGCGTTAGACTAATGCATTTCAGTGTGGCGGTCCGCATCACCGCACTGAAATGCATTGTCACGCATTCTAGGCCTCTCAGCTGTGAAGCTGGAGAGCCAATAATGCACCAGTATTGAAATCCGCAGTAGTAGTGCGATGTGGGCTTCTCCGGCAGGCTTGGGGGCTGGTTCGTCTGCTCCTGTGCTACAATGTAACACCACGAGGCCTGATGTCTGGAGAGGAGTCATTGTCAGAGCCAGATTGTAAGACGCATTTTAATAGGGCGGGCAGGCCGGCACGAGAGGGCGGCATTTCAAATTTAGTAACTGGCTAGGCTGCTCCGCTGCTGTGTGCGTCGGATTTAGGCAGTGCAGCTGAGCACGCTGCTTCTATCACGGTTGCGGCGGCAGATAGGATCCCGTGGGCGGGCTGCACCATCTTAAGCTCACTCGACCCCCGGCGCTAGCGGCGGATGACTCCCTTGCTGTCGTGAGCCTGGTCAGGGGCGTAACACAGGCCGCCGCAGCCCCCGCGTTGTGGGGGGCCCCCGTGCTCCAGGGGCCCCCTCACTCAGCGGAGCAAGCAAGCCCCTTAGTGCATGAATTAAATGGTGCGCACGGCCATGGTACGCACGCACGGCCTCCTCATTAATTAAATGGTGCGCGCACGGCCAGGGGCGTAACACAGGCCCCCCGCAGCCCCCAACAAGCCTCTTCATGAATTAAATTGTCCGGCCTCTTAATTAATTAAATGGTGCGCATGTCCGCCGGGCCCCGGGCGGGCCTCTGAGGCTCTTTATTAGTTATGGTGCGCGGCGCGTAGAGGTCTCCGTGTCTGCGCGAGTGCGCGTCTTCAGGGTGGGGCATAGGCTGGGGACCATACCATTGTCATGCGCATTGCGCAGAAGCGCAATTAAAAGTGCGCGTGACGAGTGCAGTGAGGCATCCCACCCAGGACCCAGCCAGAGTGACTACTGAGAAAGACCGTCACCGTGCGGCGCCCCCGGCCATAATTTAATTATTACTAGCCCCTGCCTGGCTAGCCTTGCCCTTGCTCTCTTCTGCTGCCCGCTCGCGCCTGCCACTGAAGCTGCAGGCCAGGCCTCAGGTGAGTCTGTCCAAGCCGAGGCAGGAGTGGTCCGTGGAGGCGAGGAGTCTCAGTGGGTGGGGTGGGATGAGATCATAATTTGGATCAGGGAGGGCATCATGGTGGGGCCCGGCCGGGAAATCGGGAATAAAAGTAAAACGTAATATGTAGGCCGGCCCAGGGCGTAACTGACCCCCGCAGAGGTAAATGACTGGACGCTTGCCCTGGTTGCAGAAACCTCTCTAAAAGGCTGGCTTTGGGGAATATCACTACACATACTTTCTGTAGGTAGAGGAGGGAATATACAGGCTGTCAGCTGCAACACAGGTAGTGCCTGGGCCTGGAACAGAGCCATAACACTCCAGGGATGGAAAAGGACAATCACTAAGGAAACTCCCCTGCGGAAAAGTACCTTCTTAGAAAAGGGACACATTGAAAGGATTTAGAAGATGGCATCTCTATGGAATTTCCAAAGTAGGGGACCTAACACAGGGCAGTGGAGCTCGAAGACACTTGAGCACATGCAAAGGAATATAAATACATACAGCTAAAGCTATGTCCGTACGTCGTGCCCATAATATGGGCTGAATTGTTGGAATATAGTCTGTGGGAACGTGGGGTTCTAGTGGAACGTTTGTCTAAAGGACAATTTCTGTTCTTTACAAGGCTCAGAACAACAACATGTCTGGCTGCCTCCATAGGCTTACAACCTCATGGGAAAGAGATCTGGGCCCCCTCGTGGGCACTGCCTGGGATACGGCCCTCTTGCCCATGAATTTGAACAGTGTCGCTCATATTTTGGATCAGCCCACAGGAAAGCATACTTAGAGCAGGACAATCAGTCAGCCCTCTTTATCCATGGCTTTGTTGAAAGCTTCATTTACATTTCTAAATGCCAGTCATCATGACTGACTGCAGTTTTAATCTTTACTTCTCTGAATTCGCTCGCTTTTGCTTAACCCTTTCCATGCGTCCGTCGGCCAACGGCCATCGCGAGCACTACCTCCGTAGTGCTGCGCACGTCCGTTGGCCGACGCAGCCCCGCCCACTCAATCAAACCGCCGCACCGCGGCGGAATTGCCGCCGCGGTTAAGGGGCTTTTGAGGGGATGCTGAGCAGCTCCCTCAAGGGTGATGGGTTAATGGGCCCTCACCCCTGAGCAACAGCTGAATTTGCAAGGAAGAAAAGTAGACTTTTCCATATGATCTGGGTGTGTAGTGCTATACATATCTACTGGAGAACTACAGCCAGTGAACTCTCAGGAAGAGTGAGAAAATGGTCCTCTGACACCACTATGCATAATTTTAGGTACCAAACAATGTGAACTTGGCTAGACCTAGACTTGCTTGTTGCTTCTTTGGGCCTTATGGAAGAGAAGAGGGATGTAGTTAGAGCATGGGTACTCACAAACACTTTCCCAGGGGCCACAAAGTACAGTCTGCGGTGTGACTGAGGGCCACACTGATGCCAGCAGGGTGGCGGTCGGGTGATATGGGGTTTGTAAGGTGGGTGTAGAGGAAGCAAAGCATATACAAAAAGTGGCTGATTTGCATAATGCGAAATCAGAAAACCTGTTATCAATCCCGGCTTCCCCACTTGACCAAACTGTGTGATCTAGGCAATTGTTTTTTTCCACTTTGCCTCCTTTTTCTTTTCTTGTGTTTAATTTAATAAACTATGATGTAGTCCATTTATAATAGCAGCCCAGGCCACCCAGAGGGTGCACATGACAATTGACTTGCCTCTTAGTGCACTATTGACATTGTTGTCATGGTCGGTGGAAGCGTGAATGTTTCTACATTCATGCGTGAAAACTATCCTATTAAAAAAAAATACCTCTCAATGCAGTGATATCATCAGATATACTGTGGAGAAAAGGCTTTAGAGGTTAATGAAAAAGACATTTTGGAATTTTGAAGAGACTTTATCATATTTTTACACGTTTACTGTAAGATGTCTTTAAAAAATGAAGGAGTTTCTAAAGTGTTGCAGGACGTCTTAGTTAATTCCATTCTGAATGTTAGTGCTGAGTCAAGTAAACAGCAGACTAGTGCTGCTGTTCACTAAGGGGTTGCATGGAAAGGTCAGGAGAGCCGCAAGCAGCCCCCGCGCCGTACTTTGAGTATCACTGAGTTAGAGGGTGGAGAAGTCCTGTGTGCCTGACCAGAGCTGAGTGGTGCATGGGTATGGACAAATGCATAAAGTCTGAAAAGGTCACTTATGTTAGTAGAGGGTGACCACAAATATTCTAAACATTTGGCAGCCAAGGCAGAGCTACTTTGGGCAGTGGCGGCTGCTAGGGAACAGTAGTGGTGAGGCGGGGGGAGGTAGAAAAAAAAGAAAAGACGACTTACCTGCTAGCCGTCGCCTCTCCTCTGTCCTCTTCTGTTCCTCCCGGCCTCACACAGGCTCCCAGACTCCCCTAAGTCAATCACGATGCTGCTGTCACCAGCATTACAGCAGCGTCGTGATTGATCTGAGCGGCCTGGTTTGCAGCTCAGACAATGACCAGGCGCCCCACCGCAAATAGCAGTGGGGCGCCCTTAGTCGCTCCAAGTGAAGGAGCCTAAAAGCGGGAGTCCCTCGTCGGTTTCCGGATAAGAAGAGGGTCGCTGGCTGGTGACGTCATCAGGGGGCGCCCGGAGGCTTATAAGGCATCGCAAGAGGGGAGACCACCTCTTTTTCTCTCCACCGCGCACCAGCCTGAAGTGGGTGGAGAAATGCTAGTGCGCATGTCTGTTTGGCCGGGCCTAAGACGGCAAGCCAAACCGTCATGCGCACTTACGGTGCACCAACCACTCCTCCTCCCTCTGAAGACAGCCAAGCCCCACCCAAACCTGGCTTTGTACTAAAAATAAAATGATAATAACATTGTGTTATTATCATTTTTTTTTCCTTTTGCACTGCTCAGGGAGCAGTGGGGCGACGCTTCTCCGCCTTAGCGGAGGAGCGGCCGCTGAGGGTTAGAAGAGACAGAAGATGGAGAGGTTTCCCAGCAACCCCCGTGGATGGTAGAGGAAAGGTTCACCGAGGTGTGGCAGAGGGAGGGGGTTAAAGTTAAAAATGTCTGATGGGAGACAACTCCCTTGTCAGTGAAATTGCAGAACTACTTTGTGATGTTGTCATTCTCTATAAACGGTTACCTTTGCACATTTTGGAAAAAGAATAATAAATAAAAATTGTAAATAAAAAAAATATCACTGGAGGGAAGAGAAGACGAAAGGAAAACGAGAAGGAGGAGAAATGGAAATAAAGCAGGGAAGAGAACAGAGAGGAACAAAGCAGCATGCTTTTACCTTGGTTGCTCACATAGCGCTTTGCCGCTTCCCCGCCTTAGGCCGCTTTAATTTACAAAGAAGGGAAGGAAAACCAAAGAGAGGGAGGAAGTAAGAGAAATGGAAGGAAGCGACGCAGTGTCAAACGCTGCTGCTTGATTACACGGTGCCTAGGCTGTCTCTGGGCCCCATTAAAGGGCGGAGAGAGACAGACGAGAGGTGGAGGGGGCATGAAAGGGGACAGGGCCCTACAGAGGGAAGAGGGCTGCATGGCAGCTCGAAGAAGGAATAATGAAGCTTGACCATCTTATTGGTTTGTAGCACTCGTGCACCCAAAGGTCACCTCACGGTGCTCATCTCTGGATAATGACTTAGTAGACATTTCAAAACTAAAACTGAAGAAAAGTATGAGGACAGCTAGGGATTTGGGGTACATTTTCCAAATAAAAGGCAGAAGTGTCCTCCCTCAGGTTAAAAAAGGTTGTGCTTGGATAAGACCTGTGGGCTACTGGGCTTTGTTAGAATGGCATTCAGTGCTTAATTTGAGCCGGTGGGGGCACTAGCACTTATTTTTGGGACCGGCACTGTTCCGAGCGCAAGAGAGGAAAAACACAAAGAACAGAAAGCAGCCAACTGCAAGAGCGAGAAAAATGGGCAGGGAGTGCATAAAAGACTTTTGGCCTTGGTATTTGGTGCACCCATGTTTAATTGCACGGCCGCCAGCTTCTGAGCAGAGCTTCGGGCACCGGCACTCTTGCGTTCCCAAATTAAGCACTGATGATGTTGAGCCAATTTTCGTATATCAGAAAGACATGATTATCTGTCTACCAGAGCATGTAAACTGAAGAATAAAAGTGATAAACAAATATATAGATAGCGGTTTTGGGTTGCCTCCTTCAGCTATTGGTTTTTGAAGGTGTCATTCACACTTTTGGTCGGCACACAGGAAAGCATACATAAAATATGATAATGGGTCATCCCCCTTCAGTCATTACTTTGTTGGAAATGTAATTCACATTTTGTAATATGTTATGTTATACCAAATTTGTATAGCACACATTCACCAAAAAGGTTTCCTGGCGCTGTCAGTCACCATGAATGATTGCATTTTTAATCTTTAATTCTCTGGGTCCACTCGCTTCTAGTCTATGAAACTACCAACCAGTGAGGCAGATGAGAGCACGCTGACCATCTCCCCCAAGGCCAATGGAGTAAGGGGCTGGTGCATTTAAACCCCTGCGCAGCAAAGGTGGGGCTGGGAGGAGGACAGCCTGCTGCCCAGCACATTGTGCCTCCTGTGGAAGGTGGTTTCTTCTGAGCAGCCTCCATCCCGGTTTCCAGTGTTGTCCTTTTTTCACACCTGTGGCTCCAGTTGCTGCTCGGACGGTCCTAAGGCTGGAAACCAGTGCTTAATTTGAGCCGGTGGTTTCCGGTGCTCTGCCCAGCACTTAATTGTCAGCACCGGCTCTAATGACAGTCCACCACATGGTGGCGTTGTCTGTCAAATGTTGAGATGAGCACAACAGTGTTTAATAAGTCAATGTACATTAAAATGAATAATATTTTATTATAGCTTTGGGTGGCCTGCAATAGTCTGAATTGTCACTCTTGTGGCAGTGCTGACAGGGGCAATGGGTGGTGCAGACTGCAGTGTACTTTTTTTTTTATTACAAATTAAGCACTGCTGGAAACATCGGTAGAGGTAGAGAGGAGACCAGCAGCGGAGAGATAAGCTGGAGGCACTGGGAGGTGAGTGTGGAGCAGAAAGAGTGGCAGTCCTGCGCCGGCAGCCTCGATAGCAGTCTCAACTCCCTACAGTCTGTATCCTCCGTTCACACCATGGCAAGTTCTGCTGCTGAGCTGTGAGCTCCTGCAGACCCTGCCGCACTCGGCAGAACCTCCTGCCCAAAACACCTCATGTTGGCCAGATTCTGCAGCCGTCCCTTCCCGGGTACACGCTGTGGGGTGTGAAACGCCCTCTTCACTCTCTTTTCTTCACTCTCAACCAGTGCACTAAAATACACACCATAATAAGGTAGAACGAAGGTAGACTGTGCAATGAAGCACTCAACACTACCTTAAAGTGCTGAAGGCTGTTTTAATGTAACAGGTTAACCCAACACCCTACAGCGTATGTCTTACAGCCTGATATCCACCTTAATCATACAATTAATTGGATCTACCATTCTCACCCTTAATCCTCCAGAAGAAGCCCAGACAGCCAAACGAACACCACCACATTCCACACATTCCTAAAGTCAACTGTTCTAGTCCATTGTTGCACCCTTTCTGTTCAACCTTCCCAGTCACTGATCACAACCCCACCACAGCGAGCTAGAACTGACTGTCCTGCCACCATCCCAACCATCACTTAGTCCTCCTGCCTGTCTTTCCTGCCGCCATCCAGCAAAACCTCAACAGGTCTTTCCTGACCCCTCCCCTCCCCCACCCCCCCCGCTCCCCCAGTACTCCCCTCTATCACCAACATGTTAATCAAACCAGTGGCGTAACAAAAGCCCCCACAGCCCCCGCAGACGGCCGCAGTGCAGGGAGGGGGGCTCCCAAGCTCCTGGGCCCCCCTCCGTCACTGGCAGGCCCCTGGCCAGAGAGCTTCAGACTGGGTCCGGAGCGTGGGGGCCCCATGCATGTACTTTGCAGGGGGGCCCCCTCAAGCTTCGTTACGCCACTGTGCCTGCTGCTCAACTCTGAGAACTGTAATGCTGGGTAAGTAAAATTATTTTATTTTTCAGGTAACATACACTGTCGGAGCTGAATAATCAGAGCTGAAACTGAGGGTTTACCATGATTGAAACATACATGGTGAGGCCTGGGCTTTACAGATCAGCCGTGCCCTGCCCCGCACGGCCTGCTTCCGTCCAAGTTTACTCAGGGCATGGGTGTCATGAGGCGGCGCCATGCCTGCAATTTTCCTGCGACGTTTGTGACGTTGATGGCCAGCAGCGTCACACACTTCGCAGATTGGCCCCAGGTAGACAGAATGGCGGGCGGCAGCTTTGTCTTTCTTTGCAGCATCTGCCAGCCATCAGCAGGCAAGAAGTGGTGCTTTCTGTACCGTCCGATCCCTTACAGTGTTGTGGGGAGGGTCGTGGTGCAGGGTGTTGGATTGCAGCCTCCTGGGCCCATGCCCTCCTAAGCCCTCAACCAGTCTGGCCACATATTACCTCAGATTGTTGTCAAAAACAGCTTTGCAGCTCTTGCCCTCCGATCACATGTGGTTTCGGGGACGGGGCACAGGGTTTGTCCATAGTACCATTATTGGCAACACACCCCACCCACACAAACACATAGCATGCATGCTACATAAATAAATACACAACACAACTTTTGTTTGGGAAAATATTGCTGCAGGTTTATTCCATACAAGAGTATGCAATATGGTGGGTTATCTTACGGGCGATCCAAGGGCAGGCAGCCCCTCGCTGCCCGCCCGCCTGATGAGCCAAGCACTGTGGAGAACCCAATCAGTGCTACATTATGGGGTGATCCTCTTTCCGGATCATGTGACACATTACTCACGCCCCTTTCAGGGCGGAGCGTAGCAAGGCAAGCCCCCGGTTGTTCAGGCCCACAACCGCCCGAAGGACTAACGGTGCGCTGATGCGGTTTTCCAGGAACCTGCCATGAGGCTCCTGGCATTTGGCTCTGGCACCCCTATTGTGCCGCGCACAGGTACCCTTCTGTACCCATCCGCTTCCAGATCGCCCTGTATCTCCGCCTGCAACACAAAGAAAACATTACAACATTCCATGTACCTTGCCTGCCACCCCCACGCCGGGTACGCGGTAGGGTGGGAGACGGCATGTCTGGCGCAACAGAGGACGCCAGGAAGGCGGGGGAAAACCTATATACCTTCCCCCCGCTCCACGGCGCGCCGGAAGTGACGCGCCAAGCGCGCCACAGGCAAGTAGGGGGGACTCCTCCCTGAGTCCCGTGGATTGGAAGGGGGGGGTTGGGTTGGTGCCCAAATGGCACTAGAGGGCCGCCCGCTTAGGTGCCCCCCTGCGGGGGCCGCGGGCAGCCGCATAGTGCCATTATTGGCAACACACCCCACCCACACAAACACATAGCATGCATGCTACATAAATAAATACACAACACAACTTTTGTTTGGGAAAATATTGCTGCAGGTTTATTCCATACAAGAGTATGCAATATGGTGGGTTATCTTACGGGCGATCCAAGGGCAGGCAGCCCCTCGCTGCCCGCCCGCCTGATGAGCCAAGCACTGTGGAGAACCCAATCAGTGCTACCTTATGGGGTGATCCTCTTTCCGGATCACGTGACACATTACTCACGCCCCTTTCAGGGCAGAGCGTAGCAAGGCAAGCCCCCGGTTGTTCAGGCCCACAACCGCCCGAAGGACTAACGGGGCGCCGACGCGGTTTTCCAGGAACCTGCCATGAGGCTCCTGGTATTTGGCTCTGGCACCCCTATTGTGCCGCGCAGAGGTACCCTTCTGTACCCATCCGCTTCCAGATCGCCCTGTAACTCCGCTCATGTTGGGAGGCAATGAATTGCCTGGGTGATTGGCACTGCCTGCTGCACAAGTGACGTGCCCCCTGAATGACAACTCAGGGCGAGACCCCATAAAGCTCACTTGTTCCCCCGCTCCCCCTCAAACGAGGGCCTAGTTTAATTGCGTCTCGCTGTGCTAAGAGAAAACCGCCCGGAAGAAATTAGTGCGGCATCGCCTGCCCAATTTGAATACAGCCCCGGCATTCCCAAGCTGAAGCGGATGCCCCCTGACTCCCGTTGCGCGTAGGCCTCTAGGAGTGCATTTACGGTGTGTGGGGGGGGGGGGGGGGAAGGAGCTAATAAAGCCCCCACACTCACCGCAGTAAAAAACGCCGCCTTTACCATCTTACCTTGACCCAATATGGCCGCCCCTGGATCGCCGGACGTGCTCTCAACAGGGAAAGGACCAAGACGTGCCATGTCCACATTGCCATGCCGGCCTCTCTACAGCAACTTGCTCGCAAAAAACAGAGCACGTGTGCAACCCGACAAGGCCTGGAACGCAACCACATCGCCTCCAACATGCAGACCCCGCAAACTGTAACAGGCAGATTCCTATCAATGTAGCAAACAATTCATGAAAGCCGCCCACGCTGGTACATATTCCCCAGTTGCTATCCAAACCCGTCTTGGGTGCGAGTGTGATGCACTCTAGCATTCTACCGCAAATCCTCTGCTAACGTGATGCAGCTCTAACAATCCACTGTTCAAACAGACTCTGCAACAACGAAGACACAGCCACCACTACTGGGGCCAGAACTACCGTCCCAGCGGGAGCGGCGAGCCCAGCCCCGATTGCCCGCGAGCCCAGACAACCCCCTGCAAATCACAGCAGGCGGGGCCACTCTGTTATGGTTGTACTCGGGTGTCAGACAATTCTTTACACACTCGAGCACACACCTCCTTGACGAGAGCCCCCCACCCCACGATCGCGGTGAGCCAGAGGACCGCATGCCACGACCCCTTCCCAAACACCTGGCATCCATGGGGCTGTCCCCCACCACGAGGTGGCAGGGGTCCCGACACCGCCAATAAAGAGGCCGATCAACGAAGCAAATCAACCGACACCTCACCCACGACAGGGGGGAGCAAATAGGATGCCATCACCACGCCGCCGACGCCAGACCAAGGCCTGTGGACCGCGACCAGGAGGAACCAGACGGCGTGGAACCTCGACGGCGTGTCCGGCGCAACAGAGGACGGAGTGTCCGGCGCAACAGAGGACGCCAGGAAGGCGGGGGAAGACCTATATACCTTCCCCCCGCTCCACGGCGCGCCGGAAGTGACGCGCCAAGCGCGCCACAGGCAAGTAGGGGGGACTCCTCCCTGAGTCCCCAGGATTGGAAAGGGGGGGGGGTGGGTTGGTGCCCAAATGGCACTAGAGGGCTGCCCGCTTAGGTGGCCCCCTGTGGGGGCTGTGGGCAGCCGCATTCTCCTGATCCCGGGCCTTTTCCGATCGGCAAACCGCACAAGTGTTTAAGCGCGACCTTGACCAGCCTAGGCTGTCAACAACTCCAGTCGAGGCTTGTGCCATCCCCCATCTCAGTAAGAAGGCAGCTGGCAGCACTGGACCTGGGAGACAATCTACCCAGCGTGAGGATGCGGCCAGACAGCAGCAACAATTTGGCAGTTCTTCAGAGATCAGAAAACTGTGGTCATTAATTTTGGTAATGCCTATCAATTGCACCACATTGAAATACCAAACTAGTTTAAAAAATGTTTTACTACAGAATTAATTTTTAACTTACAGATCAAAGCGTATATGCAGGCCAACGCTGAGATAGGACAGCTGTTATTTGGTATAGATAACCAGCTGCATTTTATTAAATGCTACAAAAAAATATTACAGGAAGGTATGGTACGGTAGGAAAGGGTGCAGGGCAACTTCACAACTCACAAAGTATGCCATGTCAGGTGTGAGTGGTGTATTTAATCCAGGTACTACACTGCATTTGCTAAAACAACATTTTCGTTTTGTACCATACATTTTCTTAATCCACTGCTCCTTATAAAGTGTCACTGAAGGTGTCACACATGAGACGTGAATATCGCTCATAGGTGACTTGAAAACATAGAAATGTTACTGGTGCATACTGAAACCTTGGCAGCTATATTTAGGCCACGCAGGTGAGCGTCGGGTGACTCTGGTCAGTGGTGACGGAGATAGTGTCACTCATAGTCGTTGAAATGTCACTCATAATTACACTGTAATTATGAAAATATCACCCATAGCAATCTGAAACCTTGGCAGCTATGAGACATTACACAAAGCACAGGCCTCTCAGAGACACCTTCCCTACCTGGAACTTTGTGTGATTATATTTAATCTTCTTCACTACTGCAACTTGACTAGTGTGTGTAGATCCTCGCAGCTGGTATAGGCAGAAATACATAAAAATAACTAATGGAGTCATGTGTGCCACACAAGCAGACTTTTCCCTGAAAAGACTGGTACATGCATTGCAAGAGCTGCTTATAGGGTAGCTTTGGTACTGTAGACGTTGCATCTCCTATCTTTCCAAAGCAGAGTCCAAGCTCACATAATTAATGCCCCTAAATGATGGAAGTTAACAATCAGTAAAGGAGGTACATTTCATGATTTTTTCTGTCTAAGACCATCTTGGTTTCAATGGCAGTCATTGGCTTTAGGTCTGCCAGTGGGAATTATGTCAGATGGGCCACACTTAACTCTGTAGCCTCTCCTATGCTCTTCCAGTCAGCAGAAGACCCACCTACAGGTTGTCCTCGAAGGAAGAGCGGGTAGTTTAAATGCTACCTTTCCTCACAATATAAATCAGCAGAAGGGACACAGAGGTGAAGGAAAAGACACCCATTGTTTTTCTGGCAAATATCTCACTTCTGCCCAACTCTAAATGAGGCTCGAAGTCCTACCTTTGTACAATGGTCAGACTTCCAAGCCCTATGTGACCATGTACACCTGCAAGGCAGCTTTATTTTGGTCCAGATCCCACTGAACGGAGCCTAGAGACATAGGCATTGATTCACATGCATTTGTGTATACATATGTGGAAACAAAGTGTAAAAAAAATGGACATATTTGAAGAAATTCCCTTATGACAATTCAGAGAATTCAGCAGTAGACGTTTATGCTCATAGATCAGACTTACAAAGACAGACTAATCATCTGTCACCAGTCATAATTATGGGTGCTCAGGCGAACTAGTGGGAATTCCAAGAAGCTCGGCCATAATTCACAAAGAGTTAATACACTGCTTCTTACCTTGAAAAAAGACACAAATGTTTTCCTGTGAAAATCTGGAGTGAATACATTTTCCAGGGCAGGAAAGAAAAATGTACAAACTTAATAAATTGGTGTAGGGGGTTGAAATTTCTCAAGAGAGAAACAAAATCCACAATGAGTAACACAAAAGTGCAAATTTACACTTTTCTGCCATGCACACTGAAAGAAAATGGGTTCTTGGTTGAGGGGGGGGGTGAAACCCTTCTTAAGCACCAATCACAATTCTTCTCAGGATAAAGTCACAAGTAAACACTAAGTTAACTTGTGCTCAACCCTCGGGTAGCTTGGCACAGAGCAGTCAGGCTTAATTCAGAGTCAATGTGTAAAGTATTCGTGCAACACTTCAAACAGTACAGTAAAAACACACCACAAACAGAGCCCACAACAAATGTAGGAAAAATAGAGTAGTTTTTTTAAATAAATAAAACAAGACCAAAATAACAAAAATCCATTCAGTAGAACCTGAGATATTCAATTTTTAAACTTTTAATAAAAATAGTGCCTGAAGGCGTAAAGTGCCAACTGTAGATATCTGGTCACGCCGGACTGGGAGAAAGTCACAAGTTCAGGGTGACATCGATGTAGAGCGGGCCGGCTACAGGGACCCAGTTAGGCCTGCTGGACAAAGTATCTTAAATCCTGGTTTGCAGAACATTGCGAGGATCCGCAACGAAGATGCGTCGCGCAGCCGCAGCGATGCATTGGTTCCGAAATGTGGCGAAGCTGCAGTGCGAGGTCCTGTTGCATTGTCAAAGATCCTGTAGACAAGGGCTTGCGTTTGCGAAGTCTGGAGTTGGGGATGATTCACGCAGTCAGGGCGATGCATTGATTGCGAGGCTGCAATGTGGAGCCTGGAGTCGTGATGAGACGCGAGGACCTGTGCTGAGGATGCTTCGAGCTGTGGCGGTTCCGATGTGGTGATGGGCTGCGACGCTGGTCTTTGCGCCGGTTCTGATCCACGCAGCAGCAGCAATGCGTATGTTCTGCTTGGGATTGCGTCACGCAGAAGAGATGCGTCGGTTCTGCTGGATCCACAGAGGCTGGCAGAGCACATTAGGCTCACTTCCAAGGGTCCAGGACTGGGTTGGCACGACTTGGCAGGGTAGACTCACAAATGGCAGAGTCCAGGTGAATTAACAAGGTTGTTGGAGCCTTCTGTCCCTGAGGCTCAAGTCAGGGGGTCAGTCAACTAGCCCTTCAAGTCACTCTGGGGTTCTGGGTTCAAGGGATGCAGGTTCACCCCCTCACCCAGGCTGGAGGGCAACAGGTCAGCGTGGCAAGGCAGGAGTCCAGCAGGGCAGCAGTCTGGCAGAGTGACGGTCTTTCAACAGCTCAGCAGTCCTTCTTCCTGGCAGAGTATCCACAGGTCCAGGAGTGTACTGAAGTAGTGATTTCTAAGATCCAGTATGTGTACCCAGTTTTGCCTTTGAAGTGGGGTAGAAGCTTCTAGAGGTTTCCCTTTGAAGTCCCTCGGCATCCTGCCTTCCCTATCCTGGCTCCAGACTAACTAAAGGGCGTATGAAGCCCTTTGTGTGGAGGCAGGGCATGGCCTATTCAGGTGTAAGTGGGGCTGTCCCCAGCTCCGCCCTCCCATCCTTCCAGTGATGGCCCATTCAGGCACACCTAAGCTCCCTACTGTGTGTGGTTGTCTAGGATGAATACACACATCTCAATTGTCAGCTACACACAGTCATGTGACTAGAAACAGGCTACAGGCAATAAATGGCTATGGCAGGAACATGGCAACTTTCTAATGTTAAAAATGTTAAGAATTGTAATTGAAATTCTGACTACACCATAAATTAGAATATTAAATTGGGATTCCAGAGACACAAAACATGAATTGGTTACCTCTTCTCATTTGGAAAGTTCCCTTATTAAATGTAATAAGGTAACTAATGTTATCTGATGGGAGAGTTAGGCCTTGCAGTAGTGGAAAACGAATGTAAGAGTTTTCTCTACCAGGACATGTAAAACTTAGAGAGGGCATGTCCTACTTTTGAAATACATTGCACCATGTTCTCTGGGCTGTCCAGGGCCTACCCTAGGGGTGATTTATATGTATTAAAAGGGAAGGTTTGGACCTGGCAAAAGGGTTACTTTGTCAAGTTGAAATGGCATTTAAAACTGCACACACGCAGGCTGCAATGGCTGGCCTAAGACATGTTTAAAGGGCTACTAAATGGGGTGGCACAATCAGTGCTGCAGGCCCACTAGTAGCATGCAATTTACAGGCCCTGGTCACATTTAGCACCACTTTACTGGGACTTACAAGTAAATTAAATATGCCAATTAGGTATAAGTCAATGTTACCATGTTTTAAGCAGGGAGTACAGGCACTTTAGCACTGGTTAGCAGTGGTAAAGTAAGCAGAGTCCTATGGGCAGCAAAAACAAGATCAGGAAAAATGGAGGAGGAAGGCAAAAGGTTTGGGGGAAGACCATCCTAAGGCTGACATGTCTAACACATATATCACTGGATTGTTGACCAAACAAACAATACACTGAAGTATGCAAAGTTGACAGTCATCACGCCTGGAAATTTGAGTGGATTTTTTTAAGGATGAAAGTTTCAGTCAAGTGGTTTGCACAATCTTTTTTTTATTTTGCGAGAGACTTTTTGGGTTGCCTGATCCCTAGTAACCAACTTAATTGCAGCTTGCCTGATCGAGGGACCATTGTGGCCTGCAGCGAGCACTGTGTGCCCCCACAGTAAGTCTTGAACTTGGCCTACACTGCCTAAGAAGGAGATGGAGAGAGTTAACGATTTTTCTGCTTTGCAGCTGTGTGGCATTTGTGACAAAAAATTTGTAGCAGCTTTGTCATAAAGTATTTACAAAAGTATTTTACCACCTGCCTCTCAGTTTGTCAGGTGGGTTTCTTGCAAATACCATAGACTTTAACAGGTCTTCATCTATTCTAGGACTGTATCCATAAAAACCTAGGTACGGTTATCGCTGTTTTACCCCTGCCTCTGCAGTGTTACTTATTTTAGATTTAGAATTATTCAAATGAAAGAAAAATGAAGATTTTTTTGAAATCCCATTCTCTGGTTATGGTATTTAACTGTTGTACCTGTTGGGAATTATTTATGCTGTTTCTTGTAACACCTCTTACACATTAAACCCAGAGTCTGGGTAAGCATCCAAGGACACCATGGAAAGACTTAATATACCAATATCTGTGAAGAAATAGATGCAGGAATAACACAGATAAGATGTGGTAAACAGAAGCTAAGAACATATTCTTACCTTTGTAACTGGGCCGTTGATTTCCTCAAAACAGTACTTCTTTTTAAAATAGTGAAAAACATTTTTTTGTGCTGAATGCAAGCTTTCATGCACCTCTAGCTTCTTGCTAGAGGTGCATGAAAGCTTGCATTCAGCAAAAAAAAAAACAACATTGTCAGTACAGACAAACCTCTGTACTCACAATGGAATCTACAGTAAAAGGACTGCTTCGTCATGTTATCAGCTATTTGCTGTTATATGAAAAAGCAAATACAAGTAACTAATGCCAGCCTCATGGGTGAATGTAACAAGCTCGTAGTTAGAATATCCAAGGGAATGCTAGCATGGCACATGCATTATGGGAATGCTTAGAAAAGAGCGCTGGTGATCAAAATTCATTGGATCTTGTATATGTGGTGTGCATTATAGAAGGATTTTTTGCAAACAAGATCTGACATTTTGTAAGTTGGACTCCATGGGAGGTATGGTGCAGACGCATCACATACAGGACCAACACTTGAACTATGGTTTCCATCAACATCCGAGACTGGTGGTATGCAATTGCCTATCTGAAGAGTGACTGACTTACTGACTGGTTCATCCTGTTGATTCAGCACACACAAAGGAGAAGAGTAGAATAAAGAACGTTGTCTGTGCATAGTACATGGAATAATAGATTGTGTAGCTGTTACTACATTCCATACCATGCAGGTTCATAAAAGATGTTCTTCTCTAGCTTTAAAAGTCAGATAATTTTAATATAATTGTATTGAGCTGCTTCGTAGCAGATTTAAACCTATTGCACGCTTGAACATTTGACCTTCAGCCATGTATGTTTGTTGTTGGTATATTTTTGTCAGGTAAGCTACTTCGTGTGAATGACTAAATGGACATACTTTTCTAACCAACAGACTGGTTCCAAATGTCTTAAAAATGTATATATAAAAGAAAATATACAATTTACCGGCCAGGAGACTACAGTGACAATGAGAAACAACACCACTTAAATGTATTAACACTAAGCGGCCCATGACACAAACTCCACGTAAGTGTTTCAAGTATTAGGAACCCACAGTATGATGCTTCGCTCTAAACATGTGCGCGTCTTGAATATTCTCATTATGCTCTAAACATGTGCGAGTCTTGAATATTCTCATTATATAGGCTACCATGAATAAGCTACAATAAAGTATGAGGCACTTTGTCGTGAATCGAAGTCATGTTAAACTGTGGGCACTTTTGTCTCACATCAAGTGTTCAGAACGCTAGTGACAGAAATGGAAGTCTGGATATCTCTATGCAAAAGCACTTTGATACAGCTGTCTGGCTGGCAAACAGTTAATATCTATGAACCTCAGCACATTACTTAGGAGCCTTGTAACCTAGGAGACAGGGCAGAGGGAGGCACAGGGAGGAGCAATGGGAGAAGGAGTCATATACTGGGAGGCAATAGAGTGGAACAAGCCAAAGAAGTTCTTATTGAGGGTACCAGACGAAGCTGTTGTGTTTTGAAATCCTGCTGTGCGTGCAATCCGTGGCTTTTTTGGAGCACTCCTCTGACCTTAATTAGATGCAGTTATAACTAAAGAAGGGATCCACGATTGTTATGTAGGGTATTTGTAAAGCGCACGGCTACTAGGAGTGTCCCGGCGCTACCTTCACCCTATCTGACAGAACAGTTATCGCGCAACATTGAGTGTCACATCTATTCGATTCGAATAGTCCAATGAAGCCCTTGCGAGACAGACTGACCTTCTGGACTGTGGCCGTGCTACCTGTAAAAGAACGGGCAGGAAGGAGTACTACTACTGTGAGGAGGATACAGCCGAAGCTCTCCCTCTCCTGCCGCTCTGAATAGCAGGCAGAGGAAGGACTCGGGCCTTAAAGTGCCGGTACCCCATTTGCCAGATAGCAAATAAAACACAGTCGATTCGAAGTTCTTCAAGGAATGGCCCTTTCAACTTGAGACCGCCCAGCATGAATTAGTTAATATACAGAATAAACGACCCGCTCCATTTCCCAGCCACATGCTCCAATGATTAGTGTATTTTTGATGCACTTCAACTTCATTTTAGTTAGCATTCATTTACCACACGTATGCGTCCGGCTACTAGCCACCTCACAAACACGTACCTTGCGTCGCGAGCGCCGGATTTAATTGCCTATCATCGCTTCTCCCCAGCCATTAAGAACTGGGCGAGGGGGACTGCAGATTTAAAAATAGTGCATCCGCACGTGAGGGGAATAGTAAGTCTGCGGGGGGAGTGGCCGCGGCGCTAGAGCAGCATTTCTAAACATGCACGCCAGGCGCAGGGCTTGCTCGGTACCCACCATCTTGCAGACGTCCAGGGCTCGCAGAGTCCGGTGGCCGCTCTCGGAGCTCCCCCGGCGCTCAGTGTCTCGGGGGAAGGCTTTGCCGCTGATCTGGAAGAGAGATCCGGCCGAGCGGGGGCGGGTTTTGCGCCCATTCGGTGCAGAACTCATGCAGACACATCCACCAAAAACCAAGGCTACGCCGAGACAGCAGAGCAAAGGGCGGGCGGGGTAGAGAGAGCCGCAGCGAGGAGCCCGGGGCCGGGGCACTCCACACGCTGCGTTCAGAGAGCCGGGGCCGGCTGGAGCGGTTGCTGATAACCTTCAGCTTGAAGGAGAGAGGGCTGAAAAGAGGCGGCTGCCCTGCCTTGCAGCATCGCTTTCCATTGCCAACAAAACTGCTCGCTTAAACGTGAACCAAAATGGAAAAAAACAGGTCAACTTCTCTTCAGCAGCATCTCAGTGCCTGCAGAAATATCCCAATGCTGTCATGCTGACGAGCCTTCCTCACCACATCGATTTTAAGGCATGGAAAACACAGCCATGTCTTGTAACTGAGAGTTTCCATTCAGAACTGAAAGGCTTTCAGAGCCAACACTCGCAGGTCTCCGTGTGCCTGGATGCCCGGAGCTCCGGCTGCGGCTTCATTACTCAAATGAGGGAGCTCCGGGCTCTGAGGACCAGTAAATCGTCCTTAATTCGGCAGCCCGGATCTTGCCTCAGAGGTCCCCCATGTCCTCACAGGTATCCTCTCGGCGCTTGCTTGGCAGTGGAGCTGGTAGACACACTGGGAGTCTGGCAAACTGACGTTGTTAGCGGCGCAGCACATTGATAGGACGGGCATGCTAATGTGGTCCGTCAATCCAGCCCCCATGCACCTTACACACTCGCCCTATCGCATTCTCAAGAATATCTTTTGTGATATTACTTCATTCCGTGCTATAATTAGAAACGCCAAGTGGCATCAGAGGAAGGAATACGAGCACACTAAAACGAATTTCTTAGGGGTTTGGTAGGCAGAGCCCTTTTACACAGCTCCACCCAGAAAAGTTTATTTTATCGAATTCGAAGCTTCTTTGCTTTACTGTATCATCATTAGACAAAACAGCCGTCGCATTTTATGCAGGGAAGCGATGCACATGGGCATGTTTTGCTAGACTATTGTACAACACCCTTCTTCTGGCATAATATTTTCTTATTTTTTTTTTTTAACAAATGCTTTAAATCTGTTAGATGGATTCTTGCAGACTACAACATTAAAAACACAGCACTAATTGTGTGTAGACCCACCGTATATCATATACTGGTCTCAGGTGAACAAATGTAATAGGGGCCAATTTATGCATGCGTATACCTCTTTATAAATAATTATTCTCAACTGGCCCTATAGAATGCAAATATGTTGGTAAAATGAAATGGGCAATATCAGTGCGCTTGTACACATCGTAGTTAGATATGTTTCTACAACTAAGTACAAAAAGATTTGTCTGACAACATGAAATATTTGTCACACCAAATCCATGGAGATTTCCTGGACAAACTCTGCTTCCCATTTAGTGCGCTTGTAAACACAAGACTTAGATACTGCAAAATATTGTTAGGCCACCAATGGACTTTTGCAACTGCCTTCTGCACCATTTGGACAGAAAGTGCTTTCCTTCAGTTCACGGTGAGCGCAATTCACAAGTGCAACCATTTTTCTTCTCCAAGTCAATGAACATCAGCTGATTTCTTGTTTTGCGCTGTACCACTATACTTCAGATACATGTACATAGATTAGTACCTGGTACACACAGTCCTCTATGTTTTGTAGAAAGTGTCATGCTGTCCAATAATTCAAGGGTACTTACAATACTTAATGTTTTACGTACAATCTTTGCCCTGTTGGAAACTTTTTCTGCAGATCGAAGTCACTTGCACACAGAGTTATTCTTCAATACAACGATTTATAACATGTTCAATACCTCTACACAGCTAAGATGCATTAGGAGCACATGCATTTTGTAAACACTTACATCGATTAGCTGAACCCAGGCCGTACAAAATTAAGTAGAAAAGTAATATGACAGTTACCTGAGACTATGTAAACTGTAAAAAAAAAGCACACTTGTTAGATGTCATGAGTGATGTCATCAATGATGTCAGTTATGTCATAAATGATGTCATAGAACATGTCATGAGTGATATAATATGTGAGGTCATAAGCAGTGCATGACGGGGGCACAAGTTATAGCTACTCTGCTTACTATAACTGGTGAATTTCTGTGTTTTCTTTTTAGTTCAGAACGTTAATGTTGTCCTGACTATTCTCTTAACTATAACATTACTTTAACCTTTAGTTTTTCCAGTGAATATAAAGGCAGTGAAGGGGTTAAATCCCAAATGAATAAAGTAACAAGAGACTCATTTCTTACACAGAGAATATTACGACACATCTACCTCTAATGTACCATATCACAAAAAATGTACTCCTCCCTAGCAAGAATAGAACAAGCATTGGCATAGCCAATAGGTCTCGCCTTTTGGACCTTATAAGTTTAGCCATGCAGCAGGTTATCCCCAATTAGCATGCCCACACACTCAACATTTTCGAATAATCGCACACTTTTTATTTAAAGTCAATATGAAATGAGCCAAGATGCGTTGGAGATGAATGGGCAGCATGGCTGGAGTATGGGTGCCAAGGCGGGACGTGGCAGGTGTAATGGTGACGAGCACGCACGTGTGACTATTGACCTTGGCAGCATTATTATGATATATTGAGAGGGTGGCTGTATAAAAGGGGGCATGCTGTATTAATGCTGTTGCAGCGTGAAAACAGGTTTGTTTTGTTTGCTGGTGCGGGGAGAGGACTAGGGCTAGGTAGAGAGAGCGAGAGAGAGAGCGAGCGAGAGAGCGATGGAGCGCAGCAATAGAGTACTTCAATAAAAAGAAAAATGTAGCGCATGGAAAAGTGAGCAGTGGAAGGACACAGTGATAATAGGTCTATGCTCCAGGGAAGAAATACAAGAGGAAGGAAAGCCCACACACACTAATGATTAAGAGGCAATTCAGAGTGCAAATTAAGCCAATGAATGTTAAGCAGTGGGCTTGTTCTAAGCCCACTGTAAGCTAACAATATGTCTTGCAACACAGTGCATGTGTTGTCTTAGGCAAGACCTAAAAATGTAAAACAATTAAAGTGCCAGGTAAACTATAGGCATGATATCAATCTAATAAAAGAAGACAGCTGAATGAATCTGGTTCGTACATTTCAATCTGCTTAAGGAGCTCAGCTTCCTAACAAATCACCACATTGTCATCAGTTTAGAAGGAATGATGGCAGTCGCAAGTAGAAGTGAAGTTTCAAGAAGATTTAGCGCAAGTGCATTACATTAGTACCCCAAAGACTCATGCAGCACACCTTTCCAGCCTGGGATCTTTAACAAATATTTTCATTCTAAGACCTCCCTTATGCACGTGTACAAGTGCTTACAGTTGAGAGGAATTAGACTTTGAGCAAATGTCAAGACCGTCAACACTTGGATCAATCCATTTAACTTTCTACTTTTAATTCTACTGCTTGACGCCCACCAGTGCAAAGAAAGGTTGATTCCCTATTGAGCATTAGGGGAGTAGGTCGCAGAAAGGGAAGTAGAGGAAATAATCTTTTTACTGCGTGCCCCCAAGAAAAGTCATGGACTAGTTAGTCACTTAGCCAGTAACAATGGCACATGCTGAAGGTTGCCTGGTTTGTATGAGTGAGGAGGCATACAGAAGAACGTAGTCTGGGCAGAACGTGAGGGATCATACTGTGTCGGAAGGGAATGTTAGATTCACTTAGAAGTATCCTTTGCTCCTGAGAGTAACACCCCCACAGCGAGCGTTCAGCAGCTCAACTGTTGCAGTTAAGCAGCAGAGGGCTTGAAAAAGAGTTTGAAGATTTGAAACCTCCAAGCACCTGCTAGCATTCCTCTAAAGAAGCAGGAGTCGCAATCACGATTAGTTGGGGGGGAAAAAATATGATGGTGGCATAAGATGCTGCCTGCAGTGTACAGGCCTCAAATTAGAAGTCAGTTGTGGGCAGGCGAGCCCCCGCGGTTACAGATGAAACAGAAATACTACTACCTCACATGTTAATAGGGGTGTTTTATAGAACCAAATTGCTCCTCTGTATTGAAATATTTTAACAAGGAATTTATTACAGCAAATAATTTGGTCCGCAGGTACACAGCCACCTACCCTTCATAAAGAAGGAAACTGAAATGCTGGCAATGGCTTCAAATGCTCTTAAAATACTAAAGAGCTCCTGCCACGTAAAAAGTAAGCTCAAAGGGAGGTCTAAAGCCAGACCAGCGAGAAAAGCTAAATAAATCTCTCAATGTTTATTTTTAAGAACAAAAGTAAAGCTTGAAGGTCAATATTTCAACTTTCTACATAGGCACTGTGTATGAGCCATGCACTGCTATCGTTCAGTAATCAGCTTCTTAAAGAACTGACTGGGTTTTATCGTTAACGAATGTGGGCAGAGATGCTAACTGTATATCGACCTCGAGTCCAACAAGTATAACGTTAATGAAACGCCACCTAAGTTATTGCTATGCATAGAATTTTCCCGGTGGTTCCACAACGGGAAGAATTCCTGGGAATAAGCAAAGGCATTGTTAGGATTATGTTATTGTGAGGAGCGCACACCTATGGGGACCTTTAGCATGCGTGGGATGATGACCTCTATGCTTGAGTGATAATACTTCAAGATTCTACACAGGCACTCCTACAGCGGATCTCGGCCCATGCAATAGACTAATCTCTCACCAGTAAGGGTGATTTAAGCTGTTCTTGGAAAATGCATATTTGTCACCAAACCATCACTACACAAAAGAAAACAAGCACTGGCATAGCCAATAGGTCTGAAGTCTTTAATGTGTCAATTATTGTTTAAAAAAATAAAAAATAAAATAAGGCACTCGTTAACGCTCTTTGCAACCACAAATGCTTTGCTCTACATTAAAGTCTGCCCTTTTGACTTAGCCAACAATGGGTAAAGAGCAGCAATCAATCAAGGTCTTGCATTTGGGACCAATTGGCTTTGCCAATGATTTTTACTGATGGTGTATGGTATATGTAGAGTATCCCCTACGATGTGCAGTATTGTTAAAGAGAAATGCATTTTTAAAAAGACTATGCTGGCCGAAGCATTTTGCAGGAAAGCGCACCAAGCATGCAAGAAAGCAACATGGGGGAGCAGCACACATGAGGGTGCACAACACGGAGGGGGTAGAGTTGAAGCACAAAGGTGAGACAGCAACATAGAGCGCGGTGCATTGGGAGGAAGAGAATCACGCACGGGGGACAGTTGAAAAAGAAAAACAAAACTGGGGTTGTAGACGGCACATACGCATGAGATAATACGGTAGGATTGCTTACAGTACTCAAATCACAAAGAAGTACCAGACGATGCAGAAGTGCCTAGTGGGGTGGAAAGGTAGCACAATGAGGACCATCACAATGAAACCAATAGGAGATAAGAAGTAAAAGGTTCACCACCGGTGTGGGCGCCTGGAAACGCTTCCCTAGACCGCAGCTGGTGACGCTCGTCTCTTTTAACAAGGAATGCGCGTGAGAGAGAGGGGGAGCAGGAGGTGAGCCCGGGAGTGGTGCGTGCGTGCGCGCGCAGTCTGCTCATTTTCAAGCACTGCACTCGTGCTTGTGGCGCGCCCCTGCTCGCTCCCGCAAGGTGGATGCCGCCACAAGCACGAGTGTGTGCTTGAAAATGAGCAGAGCGACGGCTAAAGGCCCTCCTATGCAGCGCATGCACGCTGCGTAGGCGAGACCTAAAAACACTGTATGGAGGCACTCAAAGGCCGGAGGCACGCCTACATCGCAAAAAGTGTCATAATAGGTGGTCACGGCATAACCGTATAATTCTTGGCGTATTGTGGGCATCCATGCAGTGATGATCCCAGTCCTAGTATAAAGCTGGCACAGCACAGAGGCGATATTCTTCGCATATTGTGGGTATCCAGCGCATGACTGTTCTTTACCCTGGCATAATGGTGGTCCTGACATAACGGTGGTAATACCTGGAAGATTATGATTCTAATGGCATGATGGGGCCTACACCTGGTATAATACGGGCCCTGGAGTAATAGTGGTAATTCTTGACATATGATGGGCATCCCTGGCATGAGACCCTGATACATGGGCATGCTAAGCATAAACTATCCACGAGTGATGATAATCTGGGCGTGTACTTAATGAACATGTCAGGTTGATATTTGGACACCAAATATATGTTTAATAAAATTGAAAAGCTGTTATATAAGAGCAAAAAATGTGTTTTGGGGATTTGAGTATATCTTCCAAAAAGTAAAGAAAATGCTACTTACCAGTATGCATCTGTTCTTGGCATGTAGAGCTGCAGATCCTCACACTTTGCATTAGATCGTCATCTGGTGTTGGGCTCGGATGCTTGCACTTTGTTGTTGTCTTCGAAGAAGTCTTTTGTAGTCATGTGATAGGTGACTCCTCCTTTGGACAATAGTGCGCATGGGCATCAACTCCATCCTCAGATTGTTTTTCGCCATAATGGGGAGTGATGAAGTTAGTAGAAAAGGATGTCCATGTGTGTATATCTAAATAAGATAGGACTGGAACACATACAGGTCCCGGGGAGGTGGGTGGGCGTGTGAGGATCTGCAGCTCTACATGCCAAGAACAGATGCATACTGGTAAGTAGCATTTTCCGTTCGAGGCATGTGAGCTGCAGAGCTCACACTTTGCATAGACTGTACCGCAGTATCTCCCCTAGCGGTGGTCACCTGTATGTGTTGCAGTAGTTTGAAAAAGTGTTCTAAGGACAGCTTGGCCCACAGAAGCTTGTTGCTTGGCTTGCACATCAACACAATAGTGTTTAGTGAAGGTGTGTGTTGTAGACCATGTGGCTACCTTACATATGTCTTCTAGGGGATGTTCCCTAAGAATGCCATGGAAGCCCCTAGTTTGCGTGTTGAGTGCGCTCTAGGGGGAATTGATAATGTGCGTTTGGCTTTTGGTAGCATATTTGGATACATTTAACAATCCACCTTGCAATCCCAGCTTTTGAGATGGGGTTACCCTTATGTGGTGGAGAGAAAGTTACAAACAATTGTTTTGTTTTACGAAATGATTTGGTTCTGTCAATGTAATACATTAGGGCTCTTTTGACATCCAGGGTGTGGAGAGCTCTTTCTGCTACAGAATCTGGGTTTTGAAAAAACACGGGTAGTTCTACAGATTGGTTAAGGTGGAAAGGCGAAATGACTTTTGGAAGGAATTTTGGGTTTGTCCTGAGAACTATTTTGCTATGATGTATTTGTAAGAAGGGCTCTTGTATAGTTAAAGCCTGGATCTCACTCACTCTCCTGAGAGAGGTGATTGCAATTAGGAACGCGACTTTCCATGTAAGGAATTGAAGTTCACATTTATGCAGGGGTTCAAATGGTGGTCCCATGAGCCTAGTAAGTACTATGTTAAGATTCCACACTGGGGAAGGTGGTAATCTGGGAGGTATGATCCGTTTAAGGCCTTCCATAAAGGCTTTAATGGCTGGGACTCTAAAGAGTGATAAGTGTTGCCTGTTCTGTAGGTAAGCAGCAAGGGCCGCTAGATGCAGACGTATGGATGAGTATGCAAGATTACATCTTTGCAAATGTAGTAAGTAGCAAATGATGTTTTGCGTGGAGGCCTGTAATGGCTGGATATTATTGTTAGTGCAGTAAATAGCGAATCTTTTCCATTTTGCTGCATAGCAAGCTCTGGTAGTAGGGCGTCTAGCCTCTTTAATAATGTTCATACAGTCTGCCGGTAGGTTAAGGTAACCGAATTCTAGGACTTCAGGAGCCAGATCGCAAGGTTCAGTTGGGATGGATCTGGGTGCCTTATCTCTCCATGGCTCTGCGTTAGCATTGATGGGGAGAGGTGTAGTTTTTGATATGGGACTACTGATAGTTCCAGCAGTGTGGTGAACCACGGTTGGCGTGCCCATGTGGGAGCTACTAGGATAATTTTTAGAGACTGTTGTCGGAGCTTGCGTACCACAAGTGGAAGGAGTGGTAGTGGTGGAAAAGCGTACGCAAATCTGCCGGACCAGTTCATCCATATCGCATTGACCTTGGACTGCGGGTGTGGAAACCTGGCGGCGAAGGTTGGGCATTTTGCGTTTTGTTGTGTGGCGAACAGATCTATGTCTGGCTGGCCCCACATGCGGAAAAACGGTAGAAGAACTTGTGGATGTAGTTCCCATTCGTGAATCTGTTGTGTCTGTCGACTTAACAGATCGGCAATCTGATTGTGAACTCCTGGTAGGTGTTCTGCTAGAAGGTATATGTTCTGTGGAATGGCCCACCTCCAAATGTCCTGTGCCAGTTGGGACAGTTGTGGAGAGTGTGTCCCCCCCTGTTTTTGTATGTAGTACATGGCTGTGATGTTGTCTGTTCGGATCAGGACAGCCTTGTTTTGTACGTGGAGTTGGAAGGATTTGAGAGCTAGGAATATAGCTAGTAACTCCAGATGATTGATGTGGAGCAGCTTTTGTTGAGTGGTCCACTTACCTTGTGTTGTATGACCTAACAGGTGTGCACCCCATCCTGTGAGTGATGCGTCCGTTGTTAGTACTATTTGTGGAACAGGCTCTAGGAACGGCCGCCCTTTGGACACATTTTTTGTGTTCCACCACTGCAGAGAGCGATGTGTGCGGCTGTCCACCAACACCAGATCTGTAAGTTGTCCATGAGCCTGGTTCCATTGGTGCGCTAGACACTCTTGTAGGGGACGCATTTGAAGTTTTGCATGAGGGACGATGAAAATGCAAGATGCCATCATGCCGATTAGTTGCATGAATACTCTGGCTGGGAGAGAGTGTTGCATTTGAAACCTGGTGATGAGGGTTTGTATACTGGCTATCCTGGCTGGGCTGGGATAAGCTAGGGCTGTGGAAGTGTTTATTGTGGCTCCTAGATATTGATGTATATGGGATGGTTGGAGGTGAGACTTGGTGTAGTTTATTGTGAACCCCAAGTTGTGTAGTGTTTGTATAGTTTGATGAGTGTGTTGGACACACTGGTTGAATGATCTGGCTTTGATGAGCCAGTCGTCCAGGTATGGGAAGACGTGTATTTGCTGTCTTCGTAGGTGTGCTGCTACTACTGCAAGGCATTTGGTAAACACTCTTGGAGCGGTGGTGACTCCGAATGGAAGTACTTTGAACTGGTAGTGCTGTCCATCGAGTACGAACCTTAGATACTTCCTGTGAGCAGGATGTATGGGAATGTGGAAGTAGGCGTCCTTGAGGTCTAGTGTGACAAGGAAGTCCTCTTGTTGTAGTAAGGGAAGCACTTGTTGGAGAGTGATCATGTGAAAATGATCCGAATGTATGTACTGATTGAGGGGTCTGAGGTCTAGAATGGGCCTTAGAGTCCCATCCTTTTTGGGGATTAGGAAATACAGGGAGTAAACCCCTGTGCCCTGGTGTTTTAGAGGGACTGGCTCTATGGCGTGCTTTTGAAGCAGGAAAAGAACTTCTTGCTTTAAAAGCATGAGATGGTCCGCGGACATTGGACGCTGCCTGGGTGGTATGTTTTGGGGGGCAGCTGTAAGTTCTAGGCAGTAACCATGTTGGATAATTTGTCTCACCCACCTGTCTGTTGTAATGGAGTTCCAGACAGGTAGGAACTGTGCTAGTCGTCCCCCGACAGGAGTGGAATGGTCGGGGGGAAGTGGAGGGAAGTCACTGTTTAGGAGTGGGGGAGGTACAGGTGTTGGTACTACCTCGGCCTCTGCCCTTACTGTTGTTGCCTCGGTAACCACCTCTAAAGTATCCTCTATTGGGAGATGTTTGGGTGGTGTTTCTGTAAGAAGAGGAATTGTCTGTGTTGGTGTTCCTAGAGCCTCCTCTGTAGAAGGAGCGGCGAAAGGAGCCACGTTGTTGTGGAGACTGCAATGCTCCCATTGATTTAGCAGTGTCAGTGTCCTTCTTCATTTTTTCAAGTGCTGTGTCTACAGCCGGACCAAAGAGTTGGTTCTGATTAAACGGCTGGTTTAAAATGGTGGTTTGAACCTCTGGCTTGAAGCCTGAAATGCGTAACCAGGCATGCCTTCTGATGAGTACGCTGGTGTTAACAGACCTAGCGGCGGTGTCGGCCGCATCAAGGGCACACTTAATGGACGCATTGGAGATTAATTTGCCCTCCTGAATGAGATCATTTGCCTGCGTCTTGTACTGGTCAGGGAGGTGTTGCAATAGGGTTTCTAGCTGGTCGTAGTGGGCCCTATCGTATCTTGCCAGCAGTGCCTGGGTGTTGGCTATGCGCCAGTGATTGGTGGCTTGCGCAGCCACTCGTTTGCCAGAGGCATCCAACAATTTTGACTCCTTATCAGGGGGCGGAGCGTCTCCTGAAGTCTGAGAATTAGCCCGTTTACGAGCATTGGAGACGACTAAGGAGTCAAGAGGGAGCTGGCCTTTGATGTAGGCAGGGTCATCAGGGGCAGGTCTATATTTTTTGTCGATCCTAGGGTTAAGAATCGTGGCCCGTACAGGATCTTTAAATATCTCAGGAGCATGTTTGATGACTCCTTTAATCATGGGCAATGTCTGTACAGTTCGTTGAGACTGTTCGAAGGTATCTAAGAGGAAATCTTCCTCTGGTGGGTTGGTGTGTATATGTACCCCATGAAAGACAGCAGCCCTGTGAATAAGTTGCCCAAAACCAATGTTATCATCTGGGGGAGATGGTTTTGTGGGATATGGTGGAGGGCTTGGGAGGTCTGGAAGATCTATGGGATCATTGTAGCCCCAATCGTCCTGTGGTGGGTCATCTGGGTCTGGGAAAACGTCATCAGGGTCACCACCATCCCCCATGTCGTCCTGATAGTCATGTGGTGGAGATGTTACAGGCTGAGGCGGTGTAACAGGGATGTAGAGAGGAGGGGTGTTAGGTGGAAGGACAGGGGAAGAAGGAGGCATAGGGGAAGTAGCAGAGTCCTTCTTTTTAACAGGGACGGGCTCGTGGCGTGGCACAGTAGAGACATGTCCAGTTTTAGGGTTAATGTAAAGTTTATGTTGTTTAGGATCGATAGGATCCGGTTGAAACAGTTCCTCCTCCTGCAGATTTGGCTTCGGCGCCGACTTTTTCGGTTCCGAGCGCGGTGATGGTTGCTTTGTGTGCTCTTTGGCCTTGGAAGGCGTGGAAGAGTCCTTCGGCTTGGCAATCGGCTCCGACGGCTTAGGGGCTGTGTCGTGGAGCCTTGGTTTCGACGCCGACTTATCCGCATGCTTGGAGGCGGGTTTTGGGACCGAGGTGGATTTTGGAGCCGAGTGTTCCTTTGGCTTCGGCGCCGAAGGTGCCGGTGGAACTGATACATGCGGCTTGGTCGGTACCGAGGAACTGGAAGGCTTTAGTCTTTTCTTCGGTGCCGAGCCGGAAGGCGGGGCGTCCAAAGCATTTTTTCGGTCGCGACTGGGGCCAGCAGGCAAAGTCTTGACCGGTGCCTTCTGTTTTGATGGGGGGGTTGGGGCAGGGGCAGTAGTACTCACTCGTTGCCCAGGAGTGATGGAACCGTCTGAGTCCTCTGCCTCCGAGACGATGGTTAGGTCTTCGGAATCTTCCTCCGGGACATCGGGGCCCTCGTTGAAGATGTCGACAGGTTCTGGAGCGGACCGTTGCGCCATAACGTGTCTTCGAGCTCGACGATCCCGAATGGTCTTTTTGGAGCGGAAGGAGGCGCAAGCTGGGCAGGTGGCCTCGTTGTGGTCGGGCGAAAGGCACAGGTTACAGACCTCGTGATGGTCACTGTGGGGGAACTTTGCTCCACACTGGGGGCATTTTCGGAAGGGCGTCCTTTCCATTAGCTGTAGGCCTTACGGCGTCGATGGGACCATTGCCCGCGTCGACGACTGGAAAGGGGATCGAAGAAGAGACGCGTCGAGATGGCGATATCGACAGAAGTTGTAGAAGGTTTGAAGTATTGAAAAAACAGTAGAAGAAAGTTTCGAACCGGAGTGTCGAAAGTTGCATCCGAACCCGATGGCGGAAAAAAACAATCTGAGGATGGAGTCGATGCCCATGCGCACTATTGTCCAAAGGAGGAGTCACCTATCACATGACTACAAAAGACTTCTTCGAAGACAACAACAAATTGCAAGCATCCAAGCCCAACACCAGATGGCGATCTAATGCAAAGTGTGAGCTCTGCAGCTCACATGCCTCGAACAATACGTTTCTTGATATCAAAGTGTGTGCATTTCCATTAACAGTCCAGCTATAGTTTTGGGACACATTATTGCATTACCCAATATATCTGTAAAGCTCATATTTAAGTGATAGTTATTACTGCAGTTTGCCACCATAGCCTGCCTACTATTCGAAACAAAGTTTCTAGAAAAGTGATGAAGGAACAACAGGACCCACCACATTGGACCACCTGAAATTTAAAAAAACTTTGGGGTGTCCGCTGTGAGATATTGGTAACACAACTTTGGGTTTATTGTGCAAGTTGGAGGAATTGGAAAGAAAGTTTTAGACTACAGAATACAAGTTTGTGGTTCACTGATTGGTGTCAACGGGGAATATATAGTGGCGATCAACCAAATTCATAACTTGGGAAAAGAGCACGAGAAAGGCAGAAAGGAGCAGAGCAATTTCAGACTTGAACTGTAGGGATTACCCTAGATAGCTGTGCACAGAATTATCATATGACCAAAGTACTTGCTCATTAGCGCACAGCACACTTCATTCTAGGGTTTGTGGTTTATCATCTCTCCTTACAAACGCTGGGTTTCTAGTAGGTGAATGTACTTCCAGTATGAAACATCGCAGTCACTGGAAATCGAGTGTAAACCTCTAGCTAAATCTCCCACCGTGCAAAAACAACAAGCCAATCTTTATAAGGTTTTGACAAAAAAAGAGACACGAGAAAGAAATGGGCGTTTATCAAAAGGTCCAGCATACGTGCCCAACTACCATAGACAAGAGAAGTAGTATGCAGTTCCTGTAAAGTTCGTATAAGTAACCGGCAGAGAGAGGCTACGAAAAAATTTAATTTAACCAGAAAGGGGACGGGGAATTCCTCCTTTCGGAAAAAGTGCCCTCACACACCCAGCCCGCTGGGTGTCATGCTTCATCATCGGGCATGCTCCTCGTCAGGTCGGCGGTGCAATACCCGACGGGCACCCTCTGTGGGGGCTCTTTGGCAGAGATCTTTTTATCCTTGCCGTATGGTGCGTGTGTGTGAGGGGCTCTAAAGTGTAGAGGTGTAATATGTGAAGAGGTGCATTAAAACAGGGGACGGTGGTCAGGGCCACTAATTTAATAATCCTGCCTCCTACCCTGATTAAAAAGGTGTATAGCGGTTAACTACAATAATATTGCAGCCAGTGGTTATAATAAGGTCAACATGTTTCTTGCCTATCATTCCCGAAACGGGATCAAGCGGCAATTCTTCAGGACCAGGGAATGAATTAAAAAAAAACAGTGATACAAAATCTACACTAGTGTCTGGTATGATGGAAATTACCAGTTCACTCACACATCTTTATAAGGTCCCATCCCTGTCCAGCGCCACTTCATTACGGGCAAAGGCCAGAGAAAACAAAAATAATGGAGAAATTATTTTTTATCACTACATTTTGCTAATTATTATATCGGCCTAAAATTGTGCTAGAGACATTTAATGTAGGTATGTTCTGCATGGAGACGGATGCTGAGGACCGCATGTACCAATACTAAAATCAAAGAATGACACCGGAAGCCCCAGTAATTCGAAAATCAAAGTAAGCCAGGTTATAAAAATCCGAGCTTTTTACTGTCAGACAGGAAGCAATCATACATCTAGGAGGCTGACACAGGAGGTTGCTGTAGGGATCTTGAAATAGGTGCCAGTTAAAAATTGAATGCGAAATGAACCTGTATATGGAAGGGAACAAATTGGTGATCACCCCCACATCAGGGATTAAAGTGCAGTTTGAGAACTACAGTGTTTGGGACTACGTGCCCTCATAACAGATTTTTGGAAAGTGTTCTGTAGAATGTTCAGCAGGCTAGTCCAGCCACTAATCAGAGCCTTAACAATACATCGACGAGAGATGCGGCCTCTTATTGATATGATCACATTCCCAGATACCATCTAATTACCGCTTTAACGAGGTATGCGTAAACAAAGCCTTAGTTTCAAGTGGGTCGGAAAATGAAGGCATATCAGCAACGATGGAGCAGCAACTGAGCTCGTTCCCCTGCAGATGACGTGTGAGCACGAGGCGGCGACAGGAGCACCATTCAGGGCTGCCAGCACTAAAGTAACGAGCGAGTGGGGGGAGTGCGGCCGAGAGCACACACAGCGTTTCCCTTGTGGGAGCGAGCAGGGGCACCATCTGTTTGCAAGTTAATTACAAACATATGGTGTCAAGCTCGCTCCCGCAAGGGAATCGGCAAACGTGCACACGTTGCCATTGAAGGCAATGCAACGCGTGCACGTTTTTGGGACAAAAACCGTAGCTATTGCTACAGGTCTTTTTTCCTATGCAGCGCATGCGCGCTGCGTAGGCGAGACCTAATAAGGAAACGGAATTTACATTGGGCTCTGCAAAAAAACTGATCTCTAAACTTCCAGCTGCTCGACTATTCCTGACGTAAACAAAAAGAACCATATTTTGCTGGCACTGAAAGCACTCCACTCGCTACGGTTACCACAAGTATTGTTATGTGCCAGAGTTATGGCCATGTAGCAAAGCTGCACATTTTCTTACATTGTCCTCTTTCTGCACAGTAACTCTTTTTTCGCTGTGACCTTTTGCACAGTATTTGCGTGCGTGACAATGTTGGATTAGTTTCTCTGAAACTGCTTTGCTTATACATCTGACTTCGTGCAACATTATCATGATGCGTCGAACACTGAGTACAAGGCCTTTACGCACAATGTACAAATGTCCTTCTATCTTCATCCACGGGGTGACAGGGCTATCTGCTTATCCATAACAATGCCAATCTGTGTATACATTTATGCACAATGTACAAATGTCGATCCGACTTCATCCACGGGGCAACAGGGCTATCTGCATAGCCATAACAATGGTAATCTGCGTGTACATCGCAACAATGCTTTTTATTATAAATAAAGAAGCATTTCCGGGGGTAAGCAGAGGAAGCACTTCTGCTGACATCAAAAGATCCTGCATGCTGAGGCTTCGCTAAGCAGCTGTCTAACATCTCCATGAGGGGGTCCAGTTCGTGACCAAGACGGGGTCCTGACATTCTTTCCCGCCAGGTAATGGGGTTGGATCATCCCGGGGGTGGGGGTCTTGGCTCTACACCTACACAACCTAGAAATACCCAGAGTAGGGATTGCATAGTAGGAGTATGCCTGATTACTACCTTGTATTATATGTCTGCATATATACTCTGTCTTAGCACTATGGTGGAACTAAATCTACTATTTACTCTTTTGGTGCTTGTAATCTATTTTATTTGCTTCTGTCTACTGATTATCGCAGCACATGTATTCTATACAAGAATTACGTTGGTTCAATAAATGTATTGAAAACGTCCCATTGTGTATTCTCTTTATACTTCTCCGATAACAAGGGTGCACGAGTAAATGAGCGAAAAGGTTCTAGATCTGTTACCACAATCCCGGAGGGGTGGTTGTCATGTCCAGTGGTTGCCAGAAACCATTCGCTCCTTGTTTAGGTTAGGGGGGCTTATGGTAGCACTGTGAGCTAGTTGGTTTCTAGGCCAACATATACTACGGGGGTGCATGGAATAAGTCTAGGCACCTCACCCAAAGTTTATGTTGTCCACAGACATGCAGATCCTACGGATTAGTGGGAACTACACAATAGTATATCCATCACAGCTTTTAGACTTGCCCATCCATGGTCTGGGAACGCACTTACTACAATGAAACCCAAAACTATACAACCAAAGGAGAAATGTTTGAGACCGATCAGCCCCTTTACTGAAAGTATTTGTAAATGTATTTATATAGCGCGTATGACCCCATACGAGGCATTGAAGCACTTTTTCAATGAGTAGCACTCTACTCCAGAACCAAAGATTAATAGTAGACTAGTACAATTATTTTTTTTTCCTGTGCATTAGTTGTTAAGTTTGTGCTATTGATTTCCTCCATGTTTAGTAAAGTTTGGAGCAGGGATAGAATGATAGGAATGGATTTGCAAAGGGGGAGGTTGGAGTATGGAGAGAATGCTAGGAACGGAACTGAAAAAGGCAGAGGTACGTTTTTTGTAAGTAGTGATCGTGTGTGCTTATTAGTTGAGTGGCATAACTAACAAGCATTGGCATAGCCAATAGGTCTCGCTTTTGGGACCTTATAAGTATTTAGTTATGCAGCATAATATCCTTGGTGCAACAACATTAACTGTTGCATGGTTAAACACTTATAAGGCCCCAAAGGCGAGACCTATTGGCTATGTGAATGCTTGAGGTGGTGTTGAGGTGGTGCTGAGTGATGCTGTGGTGGTGCTTAGAGATGCTGCTGAGGTGGTGTTGAGTTGTGGTGGTGCTGAGGTGGTGCTGAGTTGTGGTGGTGCTGAGGTGGTGGTGGTGGTGCTGAGGTGGTGCCGAGTTGTGGTGGTGGTGCTGAGGTGGTGCCGAGTTGTGGTGGTGGTGCTGAGTTGTGGTGGTGGTGCTGAGTTGTGGTGGTGGTGCTGAGGTGGTGCCGAGTTGTGGTGGTGGTGCTGAGGTGGTGCCGAGTTGTGGTGGTGGTGCTGAGGTGGTGCCGAGTTGTGGTGGTGGTGCTGAGGTGGTGCCGAGTTGTGGTGGTGGTGCTGAGGTGGTGCCGAGTTGTGGTGGTGGTGGCGCCGAGTTGTGGTGGTGGTGGCGCTGTGGTGGCGCCGAGTTGTGGTGGTGGTGGCGCTGTGGTGGCGCTGAGTTGTGGATGCGCCGAGTGACGCTGGGGCGGTGCCGAGTGACGCTGGGGCGGTGCCGAGTGACACTGGGGCGGTGCCGAGTGACGCTGGGGCGGTGGTGGTGCTGAGTTGTGGTGCTTAGTGATGCTGAGGCTGTGTTGAGTTGTGTTGAGGTGGTGTTGAGTTGTGTTGAGGTGGTGCCGAGTGATGCTGTGGTGGTGCTTTAGTGATGTTGTGGTGCTTAGTGATGCTGAGGTGTTTAGTGGTGTTGAGGTTGTGCTTAGTGATGCTGTGGTGGTGCTGAGTGGTGCTTAGTGATGCTGTTGTGGTACTTAGTGATGCTGTGGTGGTGGTGCTTATTGATGGTGAGGTGTTGTTGAGTTGGTGTTGTGGTGGTGCTTGGTGATGCGGAGGTGGTGTCGAGGTGGTGTCGAGGTGGTGTCGAGGTGGCGTCGAGGTGGCGTAGAGGTGGCGCCGAGGTGGCGCCGAGGTGGCGCCGTGGTGGCGCCGAGTTGTGGTGGCGCCGAGTTGTGGTGGCGCCGAGTTGTGGTGCTTAGTGATGCTGAGGCTGGTGAGGTGGTGCTGGTGCTGGTGATGCTGAGGTGGTGCCGAGTGATGCTGTGGTGGTGCTTTAGTGATGCTGTTGTGGTACTTAGTGATGCTGTGGTGGTGGTGCTTATTGATGGTGAGGTGTTGTTGAGTTTTGGTGGTGCTGAGGTGGTGGTGCTGAGGTGGTGGTGCTGAGGTGGTGGTGCTGAGGTGGTGCTGAGGTGGTGCTGAGGTGGTGCTGAGACGAGTTTTGAATTTAATCTGTACATCCCGCTGTGTAGATAATTACACTCTAGGCACAGATAGATATGCATTATTCTGCCTTCTGCACACCGACAAGCATGTGCAAGGCTGAGCGAGAAGGGGAAGATGTTTGACAGACTATGTACTTAGCGAGACTTTAAAATGAATGCATTTAAGCAGAGACAAACCTAGCCCATTGTATTGGCTTGTTGACTGTTTTAACTCTTTGCTGTAAGCGTCCGTGGTGGCCTCCTCGTCTGCTGACAAAACAGGCAAATGCAGTGGTGACGAGATGTGTGGTGGGGGAGGGGGCATTAAAGCGCTTGTCCGAGCGAGAGGAAAGCCAGATGGCGCCTGAGAAGGGAGGGGGTAGTGCGCGCAGTGTCTGTAAAACAGGAACATGTGTAGACTGCTTCGGCTTCCTTTATTTCAAAAGATACATTGCCTTTTGCACCATTGCGCTTCTCTGATGCAAAGAAAGAAAATGAGCAATGTAAAAACTCCTCGTCTGCTGACAAAACACAGGCAAATGCAGAAGCAGTGGTGACGTGATCTGTTCCTTTAATTCAAAAGATACATCGCCTTTTGCACCATTGCTCATTTTCTTTCTTTGCATCAGAGAAGCGCAATGTAATAACTCCTCGTCTGCTGACAAAAACAGGCAGATGCAATGGTGACGTGATCTGTGGAGGGGGCATTAAAGCGCTTGTCCGAGCGAGAGGAAAGCCAGATGGCGCCTCTGAGAAGGGAGGGGGTAGTGTGCGCAGAGGAGCCATTAGAGAACACCCAGATGGCAGCTGCGCGCGTGCACGCCATCGTAAACGCAAGCTGGAGGCCAGCAAAAGCCTCTCTGGTAGCACTTCAAAAACCCACTTACTAAGTGTCTCGGCCAGAGCAGCGCTAAGCGCTGGCTCAGGCAAGACCTAAAAACTGGTGCATCCATTGGATTTATGGACGTGGCAGAGAGAAGTTTCCTACATTGTATCGCAGGATCCGGTGACTGGTCACTTAGAAAAACACCACATACAACTATCTGCCATGAGCAGTGTGCAGGCACAGAAGGCGCAGTATATCACTTCTTGTGCAAATACACATTCATGCGTGCACTAAAAGGACTCTTCTGGTGGACGTACTTACATTCTGTAATGTTGATTAACATTGCAGGGAAACCTACACTTGCTCATCCTGGTTGCTGCATTTGTTGCGGAGGGGGCTCTTACGCTACAGGTTCCTCCACCTCTTTCCGGGGAAGGAGATATGATTAATGACTTCCTAATCAGAGCACGGCATTGCAGTCGGAGCGTTAGAACCGCCTCACCACTGATGGGTGCCAGTGAAAATAAAGCGAGCAACACAGAACAAGCACATCGGACGGATTTCCTGGGAAATCCCACAGACGAGCAAGTCTTATAGAGGACAAAATAAATTTCACCGATATTATTAACTACCCTTGGCTTCTTTTGCAGAGGGAATGTATACAGCGTTATTTTCAATATTTTATTTGACCTTCATCTGGCTGAACAGCAAAGATATCGATGCTACCTAGCTAGATCTCGTAGAGGAACGCGTGTTCCACAGAAAAGGATCTATATGGAATGGTGAAAATCCTCCTCTAACACCAAGTAGTGCATGAAAAGTTCACAACATTCGTATAATTGAGGGCGAGGGGCAGCGCACCAGCGGTGTCGAAGTCATGATCGTTTTACTAAGTGCTCCTCCGTGACTTTGGAAGGGATGCGGAGGGTTTCGTGAGCTGTCGAGGTAGCTTTAATGTTATTATGGGCTATTAAAAGCAGGTTACACACACCAACCCACTATGTTATCTTGATTGGTTACACTGCTACAAAGGCACACACATACGGTCAACTGATCTGGTTAGCGTGGATGGTTTTTGATAAAAATGTATTCGTGTGATTCACCACCTCTCCACACTTATGTCCTTCCTAACATGTCTGGCTTTCTTATTTTTACAATCAAATATGTCTATGATGTTTCTGGACCTAAGCTATGCTGCATTTCTAACAATCTGTTAAAATAAAAAATTATTAAGCCATTACTTTAAGCCTTAAAGCTCCAGTACCAAAACAAGGGTACAGATAACCCCCTTATCTTTTTTAAGCGAATTCTGTCGATTTAATGTTCCCTTCAAAATGAATGTCATACGAGCCAACTTGTCTTATGGCGGAGTCTTCCCACTATCCCTCGTTTCGATACAAAAGAAAGGACAAATACTAAGCTCTGTTTTGGAGAGTTCCCTCCTGGGTGTTCCAAAATGTAGCATGAATGAATCACAAAGACGTTTTCTTCCCCGCCCCCTCTCCTGTTAGCCGCAGATGGGGGTGGTGTTACACCGGTTTATCCCGGTTCGATGCCATAAAGCGCTTTTAGGAATTCCACGAGTGGCGATCAGTGTGTCCCAAGTTGGGTACAAAGGTCCCTTTGCTCCCCAAGTCTGTTTACACCTTTGTTGGCTCTCAAGACAGTGTTGCAAATATGTGCTGGCTATGAGAGCGTTTGCTCTGAATAAGAAGGGGCAACAAAAAAGTGCAACCAGGCTGCAAAATGAAAAAGAAATGGCGGCCGCGCGGTAAAAAAATAAACAGTGGTGCGCGCGCACCACAGAGGAGCGGAGGGGGGGAGGAGGGAGCGCGGCAGCCTGCTCAGCTGACCAGACGCTCGTGCGTCATGGCCTTTTGCCGGCATGTTTTTCCAATTATCGCGCCCGCGTCTGGGCACGATAATTGGAAACACATGTTTGCCGCGCGTACCCATCCCAAAAAGGCCAGCCACTACGCACGAGCGTTTTTTGGACTGCTTTTCAAACTCACTTACTAAAAGTCTTCGCCTCTAGCAGCGCTTGCGCGCTACTCGAGGCTCGACCTAAAAAGGATGCGTGCAAGTTTTTAGAAGGATGTTTGGGAGTTCATAGTAGCCACAAAGGTTTGGGATGAGAGAGGGAGGAGAGATTGGAAGGACAGAATGGATTTTTTTGTTTTTAATAGCAAAATGTAAATAATTTATACACACATTGTTGGAAAACGAGGCTGTATCTGTGAGGCCTGCACAAATAACATGTTACATTTATCCTTCTCTGGGAACCAAACACCCCATTGTAGCGCTTGACTCTCAGAGGGTAGCGTTGCAGAGCAGTCTAAGGCTTACTCAAGGGAGGTGGTGTAGGCTAGTAATCTCCATTTACCAGTACGCAGAAATAGCACTCAATAATTGATTGTCCAGTCTGTACTTTGCTTTATAAAAGTAAGAGTACATTTATTGAAACACACACACTACTCAATACTATGCACCAATTTACAAATATACATAAGCTGTTGGAATTACTTTGTGACATTGCATAACATCTCCACCCCTACCGCGGGGGGGTCTAGTACCACCACTCCCATGTATGCACATCATCTTGCCCCCTAATGCAGTGGGTTGACACAACCTGGAGCAACTGGCACCATCCCAGTGGCGACCACCCCATCATCTCAACAAGTATTAAAAGTAGGTACACCTGCCCTGGGGACACCTAACCCAGACTGAGCATCTTATACTGGCCATACAGTATGCACCCCTACATCTTAGTGGCTCACAGTCTGGGTTGTTCTTCCCCTAACGCAGTAGCAAGAATACATGTTTGGGCATAACTTTAAATGAGGTACTTATCATCGCTGATAACAGTTGTACAGCATTGCAATCACAGCCCCTAAAAGGCATCACAGTTATAATCACAGGATTAAGCATATACAGCCAGACACCCTAGCAGGAATGTCCAGCAACCTAACCCCACTTTGCTTATGAATTCACAGTACACATGTGACTTAGTCCCACCATAGAAATAACGTTGGTAAATGCACTTCTTGTGCAATTGCACTTCTTCATCTCCAGGGGATGCTCTTCTCCAGACATCCCCAGCACAGCCTTCCACACATTGAGGCAATCCATAAGGCACCCCGAGCTGTAGAACAAAAGTTCCAGCCCCGGTGAAAGTTGATTGCTGACTGAGCCCTTGAGGGGTTATTTCTTTGGAGTCCCCCAGAAACTTAGTGGGGGACTTGACCCTTCGTGCTGGGGGAGACTGCGTTGCTCCTGCAGCTCCCCCTGCACCTTTGCACACCAACTGCGGTGGCCCCATCTTCCTGGGGCCACCACATGCCGAGATAGCCAGGTTTCCTTGCATGCTTCTGTAAGCCTCCGGGGAGAGCCGCGCTGCCCCCTGCGACCTCACGCCGGGTCTCCAGGCTTCGGTGGGGGGCCCGGTCCCACCCGGACCCCCAGGTGAGTTAGGCAGCTCGGGGAGCCCACCCCCAGCTGCTTTGGCTGGTTTTTGGGGGCCCGGTCCCACCCGGGCCCCTTGCACCTCTTCTGCGTTGGAGAGCCGCTCGGGGACCCCACCCACAGGCTCCTGCCGGCTCCCTGACTGGCCAGCACCCTCGCGTGCTGCCGCAGGAGCTGGCACTCCTGTTCTGGTCTGCCCGCTCCTGCGGCCAGACGCGAGTCCGCCTCTGGCCTGGCGGGTCTTCGGGGGAGTGCAACTGCACTCCCCCCGCTTTCCTGCGGCCGCGGGGGAGTGCGACGGCACTCCCCCCTCCTCTGCCTTCAAGTCGGGGCCCGGGGATGGGTTCCCGGGCCCCAGGCCAATTCTTCACGGGGAGCGCGACGGCGCTCCCCGACTTAGCTTCTCGCATCGGGCCCGGAGTTGGGGTCCCGGGCCCCTGAAGAGGCTTCACGGGGAGCGCAATGGCGCTCCCCGGCTTATCTTCCCTCGCGAGGGGGGTTGCGCGACCCGCGCCCCCCTCCTCTCTGCCACCAGCATTGGGGCCCGGAGTTGGGATCCCAAGCCCCAGGGAACCTTCGCGGGGGGGGGGCGCGATGGCGCTCCCCGGCGTCCATCGTCGCGGGGACCAGGGTGGGCTCCTGGCCCCCCTGTTGGGGCTCTTCACGGGGAGCGCGAGGGCGCTCCCCGACTTTACTTCTTCTGGGGGCAGCCCCCGGGACCTGACCCACCCCGGGGGCACATCTACGTCCGGCGGCGGAGCCCCACGCGCTTCGTCGTTGGTCCCAGTAGAGGTCAATGGTCGCCTACCTTCTGGGGGGCATATCTCAGCCCCCAGGGTACTGATCTGCACCATTGTCGCCTCTTCTTGCTCCTGGTGGCGCTACCCAGACACTGGGAGCACTTTCTTTCGCCCGCTTGGTCTCCAGGAGGGAGCGGTCTTCACTGGCTCCCTGGCCTGGCTCTCTTCCTGGGCCTCTCTTCTACTTGCGCAGAGGCCCAGGCTTCTGCTCACTGGTCCTGGTCTTCCCTTGTGGCGCAAGTCAGGGTCCTGGGCCAGCCTGGAGGTTCTTCCTTCCAGCTGCCCATGGTGCCAGGCTCCAGCACCAGTCTTCCTCATCAGACCACACCCCAGAGAGAGCTCCTCTTCCTGTGCAAGCTCTTTTAAGAGAATTTGGAGGGGGCTGGCAGGAAGTCTCTGCTTGCCCTATCAAGCAGTGACACATCACCTCTCTGCCCCTGCTCCCTCCCTCCTGCCCAGGCCTCTGGGTTGGTTCAAGATGGCGTCGTCCAGGGGTCTCATGTCACATGGTCTCTGAAAGCCCCTTCCCCCCCCTTTCTGCCTTCTCTCCAGAGAAGCTTGGTGCCTGCACCAGGTGACAGCTGCTGATGGATTAACCTGTAGCTCCACCCATCTTCTCTTCTTGGAGAGGAGGCCTTCGCCCTTGGAATGCTTGTCGTGCAGGGCTAGGCCTCGGATGCTACAGCTTGGGGAGGAAGGGCATTAATCCAGCCTGGCAGGGTCAGCCCCAGCCAGGCTCTGGTTAAGAGCTGACTCAGCGGAATATGACATTTCTGGATGACCCAAAAGCAGTACAGATATGACTTTGGACTCTGCAGAATACTTCTTCTCACCTAAGTTACAGTGGACTTTAGTGCGTGTCTGGAATTTGTAGGCCCTAGGGAAGTGAAACTATCCCAAATGGTCCCCATCCTCATAGGGGAATAATGACGTGGTCTTTCAGTGAAAACAGTAAATCACACTGACTTTCCCTTACATGTTTCTTCCCATTGTATAAAGCCTATTCCATGTCACCACCCAGCTCTGCATAATTCCTGCCACACCATTCAATTTGTTGCTGCTCCTGGGCTGCGCACGCCAGGAATCTCCCCTGCGCAGCCCTTACACTTGTGCACATGCATGTACACACGTGTCTGCATGTAACCAGCCCGGTGCCCCTTACTCCGGCTGCAGCGCAGCGGCCTACTCTAACCAGGGGGACACCGGTAAAAATACACATGCAGTCCCTTTCATCATGAGTTCACTGTGGGTGAGTCCCAACTTATGAGGCTCTCCCACAGTAAAAGCTCAACAATTAGGTGTTCAAAAAGCGAAAAATCTGTGCGGCTCAGATGGTCAGAACCACCTTCTAACACACGCCGCGCCCAGCTGATTCTTACAGGGAAGAAATAGCCACTCTACATGGGTACTCTTCCCGTAGCCAGCGATAACTAGTTATAAGGGGTTCTGACCAGGCCCCCCTTACTCACCAGTTATCCGCTCAGACCATCTACTCCTCCCACCCATGAGACCTCCACCCACTACAGGGCTCCAGACTACCCTAAGAACCCTCCGGGCTCTAGGTTAGATACCTCTAGGTCACTCACGGTCTACATGGACTCAGCCTAACTAGGCCCACCTTTGCCCCTGGTCACGCAACACTATGCCTACCACTTCTCTGGACAAGGGTACAGTGCCTCAGCACCGATGCGGTCTTCTGGGATAGGTCTACATCCCCTCCCCTGGGGCACTAGCTGGTCTCCCTTCTGGAGATTGTTCCAACCAGTACCCTCTCTCCTTTTGGTCCTTGCACCCTAAAGATGCAACCTCTCCGGACCCTCACCCTCAGCCTGCCGCTGGAATCGTTCAGCTGCCACCACCCTTTCGGGATGACTGTCTTCCCTAAAGAAAGCACAGCCACTCGTACTTTCCCCACACAGAAAAGCACCTCCGGCCACTGGCCTGGCTCCCTGATAGGACCTCAGACCGGCCTCACTACCACACTGGCAGTGCCAGGGAGGAACACTGAGGGTGCCCCGTCAGACATCCTACAGCTCATTCCCCCAGTCAGTAGCTCCCCACGGAAACTACCCCGGGAACCTAGACCCCTTTCTTGTTCTCTGCTGCGAGAACAGGGCCTATGCACCCTTCTCTCCGAGAGGCGCACTCTCCTCCCGGAGTACCCTTAGACAGCCCATGGGCCCTGAGTTAGCTACACCTAGGCCCACCTCTCAGAGCTCTCATCGGTCTCCCGGCAGCGCCTTGGGAGACCGTGCAGGGACCCGCATGATCCCTGGGTGGCCGGCACCACCCCTTCCTGAAGCGCAGGGTCCCTTCACTTAAGATAGGCCCCACCTGCCTTCAGGGTGGTACTACCACACTCAGCCAGGGACCCTCAAGATCCCGGATAGGCCTGCACCACCCCTCTGGGAAGCACAGGGTCCCTTCACTTAAGATGGGCCCCACAATGTCTTCAGGGTGGTACTACCTTGCAGAAGTCCACCTTCTGCATCGAGCTAGGGGAACACCCCCATGCTCCTGGTCCTGGGGTCCAAGCCCCCAGGATCTACCTGACTGGTCACTGGCTGGGCATCGCCCCAGCCACCACTTCAGGTTCACAACACAAGCTTCAGGATGACATCCTGTTGCTTCCCTGGGTAACCACCCACCCGACCCTGACACCTCAGGGTCCGCCACTAACCCTTCACCTGGAATCTAGGGAGCACATCACCCCCACGCAGATCTCCACTGGGTCAGTTACCTAGCCCACCTAGTGTACCTAGGGGCTACCACTACACATCATGCTTGAGAACTACCCTCCTTTGGGGCCACCCACTACCATGGGCCACCCCTGGGTTGCTCACCTTCCCAACCAGTTAACCTAGGGGGCCTGCCGGACACACAACTCTACCACACCCTCCTCCCTCCGTGGGAAAAGTTTCTTGGGGTCCCCCACCATGGGAACCCCTGGGGTGTTACTACCCAGGGTTAAGAAACCTCCTGCCCCACCCTTCCAGTGGTTTTGGGCCTGCGCCCATGGCAAGAGAACTTTCAGCGGGGAAGGATATCTGGGGCCCCTTCTGTGGAAACCCTCCCTGCACTTAAAAAGCGCGGGAATTTCCAAGGACCCCCTACCACTTCTGTCCCCTTAAAGTCCGTTCCACCCCTACACCCCCATTTGTGATGTAGGTATCAGTTGCTGTCCCTATCTCTTGAGAAGACACCCTCCTCATGCAGGTGTAGTGTGTGTAGTGTTAGGGTTCAAAGGTGTACAATATGGCTTAGAACACTTGTATGCAATCATTTCCTGGAAAGCACCATCCCGCTATCACATGATAATCAACATAACTCAGTCATATCAATACAGTTTACATTTAAACCATAATATCTTCACATGACATATATGTGCGCGGGGCTTTCCTTTCCCATACTTTTAGTTCACATAACCAAAACTTTGAACCCTTCTCAGAGCCTTGTGCTCTTCCATTTGCTCATTACTGCATAGGTAATGTGTGGCAAAACTGGACTTATCAAATGCTATAAATGCGTACCAGAATGGGATACTATGTTTCCCGCCGCTAGACACCAATGTTGGAAAACGAGGCTGTATCTGTGAGGCCTGCACAAATAACATGTCACATTTATCCTTCACTGGGAACCAAACACCCCATTGTAGCGCTTGACTCTCAGAGGGTAGCATTGCAGAGCAGTCTAAGGCTTGCTCAAGGGAGGTGGTGTAGGCTAGTAATCGCCATTAACCAGTACGTAGAAATAGCACTCAGTAATTGATTGTCCAGTCTGTACTTTGCTTTATAAAAGTAAGAGTACATTTATTAAACACACACACTATTCAATACTATGCACCAATGTACACATATACATAAGCTGTTGGAATTACTTTGTGACATTGCATAACATCTCCACCCCTCCCGCAGGGGGGTTGGGGTCTAGTACCACCACTCCCATGTATGCACATCATCTTGCCCCCTAATGCAGTGGGTTGACACAACCTGGAGCGAGGGCCTTACCAACTGGCACCATCCCAGTGGCGACCCACCCCATCATCTCAACAAGCATTACAAATAGGTACACCTGCCCTGGGGACACCTAACCCTGACTGAGCATCTTATACTGACCATACAGTATGCACCTCTACATCTTAGTGGCTCACAGTCTGGGTTGTTCTTCCCCTAACGCAGTAGCAAGAATACATGTTTGGGCATCACTTTAAATGAGGTACTTATCATCGCTGATAACAGTTGTGCGGCATTGCAATCACAGCCCCTAAAAGGCATCACAGTTATAATCACAGGATTAAGCATATACAGCCAGACACCCTAGCAGGAATGTCCAGCAACCTAACCCCACTTTGCTTATGAATTCACAGTACACATGTGACTTACAGTCCCACCATAGAAATAACGTTGGTAAATGCACTTCTCGTGCAATTGCACTTCTTCACCTCCAGGGGATGTCCTTCTCCAGACATCCCCAGCACAGCCTTCCACACATTGAGGCAATCTTTAAGGCACCCCCCCAGCTGTAGAACAAAAGTTCCAGCCCCGGTGAAAGTTGATTGCTGACTGAGCCCTTGAGGGGTTATTTCTTTGGAGTCCCCCAGAAACTTAGGGGGGACTTGACCCTTCGTGCTGGGGGAGACTGCGTTGCTCCTGCAGCTCCCCCTGCACCTTTGCACACCAACAGCAGTGGCCCCATCTTCCTGGGGCCACCACACGCCGAAATAGCCAGGTTACCTTGCAGGCTTCTGTAAGCCTGGCAAGGCATTATGGGGCGCTTCTCTCTTTGCTGTGCATATTATAGCAGCAGCTCTCCCGCTGCTTCGGGGAGAGCCGCGCTGCTCCCTGCGGCCTCACGCCGGGTCTCCAGGCTTCGGTGGGGGACCCGGTCCCACCCGGACCCCCAGGTGAGTTAGGCAGCTCGGGGAGCCCACCCCAGCTGCTTTGGCTGGTCTTCGGGGGCCCGTCCCACCCGGGCCCCTTGCACCTCTTCCGCGTTGGAGAGCCGCTCGGGGACCCCATCCCCGCCGGCTCCCGCCGGCTCCCCGACTGGCCAGCACCCTTGTGTGCTGCCGCGCGAGCCGGCCCTCCTGTTCTGGTCTGCCCTCTCCTGCGGGCAGACGCGAGTTCGCCTCCGGCCTGGCGGGTCTTCGGGGGAGTGCGACGGCACTCCCCCCGCCTTCCCGCGGCCGCGGGGGAGTGCAAAAGCACTCCCCCCTCCTCTGCCTTCAAGTTGAGGCCCGGTGATGGGGTCCCGGGCCCCAGGCCAATTCTTCACGGGGAGCGCGACGGCGCTCCCCGACTTAGCTTCTCGCATCGGGGCCCGGAGTTGGGGTCCCGGGCCCATGAAGAGTCTTCACGGGGAGCGCGATGGCGCTCCCCGGCTTATCTTCCCTCGGGAGGGGTGTTGCGCGACGGCGCGTCCCCCTCCTCTCTGCCACCAGCATCGGGGCCCGGAGTTGGGATCCCGGGCCCCAGGGAACTTTCGCGGGGAGGGGGAGGCGTGACGGCGCTCCCCGGCTTCCATCGTCGTCGGGGGTCAGGGTGGGCTCCTGGCCCCCCTGTTGGGGCTCTTCACGGGGAGCGCGATGGCGCTCCCCGACTTTACTTCTTCTGGGGGCAGCCCCCGGGACCTGACCCACCCCGGGGGCACACCTACGACCGGCGGCGGAGCCCCACGCGCTTCGTCGTAGGTCCCAGTAGAGGTCAAAGGTCGCATACCTTCTGGGGGGCATATCTCAGCCCCCAGGGTAGCGATCTGCACCATTGTTGCCTATTCTTGCTCCTGGTGGCGCTCCTCAGCCACTGGGAGCACTTTCTTTCGCCCTCTTGGTCTCCAGGAGGGTGAATTGAGCAGGGAGCGGTCTCCCCTGGCTCCCTGCGCCAGCCTTTTGCCTGGCTCTCTTCCTGGGCCTCTCTTCTCCTTGCGCAGAGGCCCAGGCTTCTGCTCACTGGTCCTGGTCTTCCCTTGTGGCGCAAGTCAGGGTCCTGGGCCAGTTTGGAGGTTCTTCCTTCCAGCTGCCCATGGCGCCAGGCTTCCTCAGCAGACCACACCCCAGAGAGAGCTCCTCTTCCTGTGCAAGATCTTTTAAGAGAATTTGGAGGGGGCTGGCAGGAAGTCTCTGCTTGCCCTATCAAGCAGTGACACATCACCTCTCTGCCCCTGCTCCCTCCCTCCTGCCCAGGCCTCTGGGTTGGTTCAAGATGGCGTCGTCCAGGGGTCTTATGCCACATGGTCTCTGAAAGCCCCTTCCCCATCCTTTCTGCCTTCTCTCCAGAGCAGCTTGGTGCCTGGCACCAGGTGACAGCTGCTGATGGATTAACCTGTAGCTTCACCCATCTTCTCTTCTTGGAGAGGAGGCCTTCGCCCTTGGAATGCTTGTCGTGCAGGGCTAGGCCTCGGATGCTACAGCTTGGGGAGGAAGGTCATTAATCCAGCCTGGCAGGGTCAGCCCCAGCCAGGCTCTGCTTATGAGCTGACTCAGCGGAATATGACATTTCTGGATGACCCAAAAGCAGTACAGATATGACTTTGGACTCTGCAGAATACTTCTTCTCACCTAAGTTACAGTGGACTTTAGTGCGTGTCTGGAATTTGTAGGCCCTAGGGAAGTGAAACTATCCCAAATGGTCCCCATCCTCATAGGGGAATAATGACGTGGTCTTTCAGTGAAAACAGTAAAGCACACTGACTTTCCCTAACATGTTTCTTCCCATTGTATAAAGCCTATTCCATGTCACCACCCAGCTCTGCATAATTCCTGCCACACCATTCAATTTCTAGCTGCTCCGGGGCTACGCACGCCAGGAATCTCCCCTACGCAGCCCTTACACTTGTGCACATGCATGTACACACGTATCTGCATGTAACCAGCCCGGTGCCCCTTACTCCGGCTGCAGCGCAGCGGCCTACTCTCACCAAGGGGACACCGGTAAAATACACATGCAGTCCCTTTCATCATGAGTTCACTGTGGGTGAGTCCCAACTTATGAGGCTCTCCCACAGTAAAAGCTCAACAATTAGGTGTTCAAAAAGCGAAAAATCCGGGCGGCTCAGATGGTCAGAACCACCTTCTAACACACATAAATATACACACATGACACGTGGTAAAGTTATATTTACTTGATTAAACCTCTCTATATAAACACCCATCTGTACATTAAAGCAGCAATATTCACATTTATCTTGTGGTACATTTGTTTCGAATAACTGTAATTAACTTATATATACATAAATAAACAGATGCCACTTATTGTAGTTATCAGTAGCAGGCATAATCCTCTACATGTGCACCTTTAACTACATAGAAGCAGCAATTTTGGCATGGTCTATATATATGTTTCTTTGGTGTAATAGATAGTTTTCCCCTTATAAAAATGTATCTAGTAACAAGTACTCAATTACTACAAAAACACATAGCTGGTAGCAGTTTCATTGGAAAAACGTGAAGGCAATAGAATAAACTCTCAAACAGAATCAGACTGATAACCGGCCATACGGAATTCAGACATGCTAGACATTTTAAGTCAGGTTTGTATATGCTGCATGCAAATCTATCCCTACACATTTTTTCTTTTAGCTTCATGCATAGACTGATCACATGCTACTGCGACATGCAGCACACTTTGTAGGCATAATTCTTGACGTCAATGCTCAATACGATTAGTTGACACCACTCACAACAACGTTCCTGCAACCAAGCACAAGCATTCTTAAACCAATATCCATTGGTTATTATTTTTATTTTGGTAAACAATTTTATTGGTTTTTATAAGCAACAAAGTGAACAGTGCATCACTATGACATATAAAGCGTTTTAGTGCATTTGTTGAAATTTCCCCCCTCTGGTCTCATGATAGACAAGCCCTGTGTTGCTCCCCAAGACTTTCAAACATTTCCTGCGATACATCCACCCAGCAAGCCCAGCCATTTGCCCCATATACGCTCGTGTTTGGCCGGACAGCCTCTTGCCTCATACACAGATTTTTCTTGGATGGCGCACCAGTCCACTCCTCTACGCCACTTCGCAATGGAGGGAGATGCCGAGTCCTTCCAGGTCGCTGCAATGTCTCTCTTGGCTATCAAAATGGCAGTCCCTGGGAACAATTTATCAGTATGGGAACCATCCATCCCCTCCATCGCCCCCAAGAGAAGGGCAAGAGGACTAAGAGGGACCACAAAGCCCAGTATGCTACTTAGCTCAGCCACAATCGACGCCCAGTATTTGGAAAGGATGGAGCAGGACCAGACCATGTGGTAAAAATCGGCTGCCTCTGCCTCACAACGGGGGCATTTTGGGGTCGGGAGGAATCCCGCTTTGTGTAGCCGCACAGGGGTAAGGTTTGCACAATGGAGATAATAGATTTGAATTAGGCGGAGCCTAGCCGATATGATTAGCACCCTAGGGGCCATCAATGCATCCCTCCAGTTCTCCTCCTCAAAAGGGCCTATCCACTGTTCCCAGCGAGTCTTAAGGGAATCCAGTGTGGATGAGGTATTGTTTATCAGGGATCAATAGATTTGGGATATTCCCCCCTTCCCCAAATTCCCCATAAGGAGCTTAGCTTCCAACGGACTAAATTCTGGGAATGCCGTGTGGTCGAGAATGTGGAGGGCGAGTGCAAGACGCGACTGGAGGTATTTGAAAAATTGAGTCGAGTTTAGGGAGTATGTTTGCTGCAGTTCCAGGAAGGAGGAGAAATGCTCTCCCCTCCATACATCCCCCAAGCAAGTGATGCCTATCTGGTCCCACTTCTGGGAGCCCGCTAATGTCTCAACCTCCCGCAGCCAAGTCCCATGCCAAAGGGGCGTTTGAAGTGTAATTTTAAAATCCCATTGGGTGTCCTGCAACGCGGACCGCCACGCAAGGAGGGACGCTCGGGTTACTGCTGGTAAAGTGTGGGGAATTGGAGCCCCGTAGAGCATAGCCTAGACCTGAGGGAACCCGAGGCTCTCCAGTTCCAGTCAGTAAGCTGGATCCGACCAACCGCCATTAAACCAGTCGTGGATCTCCAGGAGACGGGTGGCCAGATAGTACAGGAAGTGGTTTGTCATCCCCATTCCCCCATCATATGGGGCCCGTTGGCAGTCGTGGCCACCCCGTCCAACCTACGGAACCAACTGTGGGGAATGTGGAGCGGGAGATTCTGGAGTACATACAGAAGATGGGGCAGAACCATCATTTTGAACGGGGCAATCCTACCAAGGGGGTTGAGTGGAAGCAATTGCCAACGACGTAGGTGGTCTTTTGTACGTTTGAGCAGTGGGTTGACATTGAGGGACCAGGTCAGCACCAGAAGAAGCTCTACCCAGATTCCGAGATATCTGAACAAAAGTCTTCGCAGGCGGATAGTTGTTTGCAAGTCCACGCATTTTCTTGACGCATGAAGGGGCACCAGAGTGGATTTTGCCGGGTTAAGGCGTAATCCCGACGCTCTCTCAAAGGAGTGGAGGATCTGGAGGCACCTCGGTCCGGATTGGGCAGGGTCAGCTAGAAAGAGCAGGACATCGTCTGCGTATAGGGAAATTTGATCTTCATGGGAGACCGGCCAGCGCCATCCCTGTATCCAGACTTCGGCCCGAATGAGACAAGCCAGAGGCTCTATTGCAAGAGCAAATAGGAGAGGGGAGAGTGGGCATCCCTGTCGGGTTCCCCTCCTGATAGGGAATGCTTCTGATAATGCTCCGTTTTTGAGGACTCCCACCATTCTCCGATACTGGGGGCTGCAGCCCGCTCTCTCCAGCACGCTCCCCAAGTAGTGCCAGTCAACCGTATCAAAGGCTTTCTCAAAGTCGAGTAGCACTAAAGCTAGGTATAGAGAAAGGAGGTTACAGTGAGCAAGGGCCACAAGGAGGCGTCTCAGACAGTGCCTTGTGCTACGATGCGGCATGAAGCCACATTTATCATGGTGTATGAGAGTGTGGAGTACCCGCCTCATATGGGTGGCGAGAATCGTTGCGTAAATTTTAATCTCAGTATTAATCAACAAAATTGGGCGGTAGTTGGAACATAAGGCTGGGGTAGGGTCCGCTTTAGGTATAACCACGACTGTGGCTGTGTCAGTGTCAAGGGGAAAGGCGCCTTTTTCCAGAACCTCCTCAAACAGGGTATGGAGTTGTGGGGTCAGGATTTCCCGAAATGCTGCGTAGTATTGCGCAGGGAAACCATCCGGACCGGGAGTCTTATGGGTAAGCTAGTGATGAAAACACTTCACTGATCTCCTCAGTCATGATGGGCTCATCCATGGCCTCAATTTCATTTTCTGGAAGCAGTGGAAGAGGAATACCCTGGAGGAAGAGGGAGCTGGCAGCCGGCTTCTGTGAGTGATCTGTTGAGTAAAGCGTTGCATAGTAGATCGTAAAGGTTTGCACGATTTCAGCAGGGGCAAGAAAGACTTGCCCTTGTCGTCACGGATTTTGGGGACGATTCGGTTGGCCAGGGGATGGGTGGCGAGCCAATGAAACAATTTGCCATTTTTGTCACTCCAGCCATAAACTCGGGCCACCAAGGACCTCCAAATCAATTTAGCAGACTCAAGAGAAATGATTTTGATCTCTGCACGTACCAAGCCTCCCCATCCATCATGGCCAAAGCCATTTCCAGGTGGAGAGCCCTGGCCTCGAGCTGAGAGAGGTGACGGTCTTGGGCCTGCAGTCTGTGTTTAAGGAACCCCATGGCATACCCGCGGATCGTGCTGTGAAGTCGCACTGTGCCCTCATTCGCGTGGAAGTAGTTTTTCAGTTCCCCCTCGATCCCCTGTTTATATTCTTGGTCCTGAAGGAACCAGGCGTTTAGTCTCCATATAGGCCGCAGAGCTCCCATGGAGCCCCCGATCAATAGGAGGGGTGGGGAGTGGTCTGACACTCCTAGGGCCAGGATTTGGATCTCTTTAACAGTCCTACAGTTCGGAGCAGGCATGAAGATAAGGTTATTACGAGAGTGGCTATGGTGTGCCGCGGATGTGTGGGAATATTGTAGTGTACTAGAGTGCCAGGTACGCCAGACGTCGCAGAGGCCCAATTTGGAAGCCCAATCTCCGAGATGTCTGGCACCTAACCTTCTGTGGGAGGATGGTGTACCTGTGGCGGGTTCTGGGACAGCATTGAAGTCTCCCCTATCACAGTCATACCTTGGGGGAGGGAGGATATTATTGCCACCGCGTCCCACAGAGTAGACTCTAGGTATGCCGGGGGGGCATATAACGACATCAAATTGATAGTGATGTCTCCAAGGGTACCTGTGAGGGTGACAAATCGGCCCTGATGGTCGCTAGTTGCGTGGACCGGCGTGAAGAGGAGGGAGCGTCGCAAGAGGATCGCCGTTCCTCGAGCCCCTCTAGAGAACCCTGAGTGCCAGACCCTGTCGAATCCCTGGCGTGCTAGGAAGGGACATCGGTTTCCCAACAGGCGAGTCTCTTGCAGTAACAGGACATCTGGGTTGACCCTCCGTGCATATTTTAAAATCGCTGTCCGTTTAATTTTATCTAGGAGTCCATTAACGTTCCATTACAGGACTCCAAGAGTTCACCCCCGCTACATGTCTGTGGCATTATGATAATGTGACGATGTGTGGGGCCAATGGCCAGGGAAGCCTAGGTGCGTCGGGTGGTTAGGCCTTGGGAGCAGTTGGGCGCGGTCAGGTTCACTACGAGAGCTGCCCGGGGGCGCGTCATGGGTTTTGTACATAGTGTTGCAGAGAAACAGAATAACACAAACAAGAGCAGGGAGAACAATCCCTACCAAAAATCCCAACCAACTCCCCTACCCATAATTCCCCAATTGAAGCATCTGTCTGCAAGTGAACTGAGATTTAGAGTGTGAAGAAACTAACTATTGAAGCATGGTGTAAGGGTAACGTGTTTAGCCCCTCTACAGTTAAAGATTAGCATTCCTCCAGTTCAAGTTAATACTAATGGTAGTGCTTAGAATCAGATTTGGGGTCTGCGTGAGAGGTCAGTGTCATCAGAGCTTGGTTTTGGAGAGTCAATGGAGCCCTCCTCGGGTGTCAGGTCCAATCTGCCAGAGTTTTCACGGAGTCTAGATGGCTCTTGGGATGCCAACGACAAGTTCTTCCCACGGGGGGAGCCAGCCGGCGAGGCAGATGCAGTTCCAAGGGTGTTCCGCCGTCTCCGGGACCCATGATGTGAGCAGTTGCATTGCGGAGGTCCTGGCGGATGATGGCCATGTCTACTCGCACCTCCCCAATCTTGATCACCATGGAGTCTTGACATGCTTTGATAGCTGTATCAGATCAAAAGGGGGAGGAAGAAGAAGCTGTGATCCATTCGGCTTCCTTGCGGTAGTCTATTATCAATGGGGTATGTATCACTTGTACCTGTGTAACCAGGGTCAGGTATTTCTGCCGTCTTTAAAAACCCTCATTCACGTACATAGGCAATCAGGCGGTATATCTTGATTCTCCGCCTAATTATTAACGTGACAGCATCATCATTGGGTTTCTTTTGGTATGCTATCCTCCACCTGGAGGAAGATCCTCTGGTTATAGCAGTAGTGATCAGTGATAAAAAAGTGCTCAAGTGAGGTGAGTTAAAATTACCTGCATTGCCAGAACTATAACTTTATTCAGTTCGGAATGGAGGAAAGTAAAAACAGTGTGGTGCGTAAGAAGACAAGTTACCAGTCTAACGCACTCATTCGTCCATGTAAGTGGTCGACATGTTTCAGCCCCATTTCATTGCCCAGACGGGTCAGGGGCTTTCTTCAGGACCTAAGGTTGTGCAGGCTGAGTGGTGTCACAGCCTAAGTGAGTATATCACTGACTCACCAAACTTGTATTAGTCATGGGTCAATTAGTACCTATAACTGTGGAAAAGAAACAGAGACAAAATATGTATTGCTAATAGTACCCTAGAACAATGTGTAAATTGACTTTCAGATAACGGTGACTCTCATAGTGATGTGTGCTGTCTCACTTCTATTGTAATTCGAAACACAAAAATGTATTCCAAAAATTAAAAAGTTAATGAATACTCAGTACACATAGTTTCATGAATGATAAATGCACATCTTATTTGGTAGAATGCTGATGCCCTGAACAATAAGCAATTTAAAAAATGGCAAGTCTCTACCCCCGTTGATACTTGTATGTTGCATGGGGTGCTAGGGAGTGAACATCCCTGCATTATTGTAAGAAAGAAACTTTCTGAATATAGCAAGTCTGATTAGTGCATTAGAAGTAGAGTGAGTATAGCGTGTCTAGTTGCCAAGAACTGGTAAGTATAAAATGGCATAACACGTATGTTATCAAATAGAATCTAAAGCAAATTTATTCCGGTGCGCGCCACGTCATGCCGAGGCATTGAGCATGATGTCAATAAAGCCCTCAGAAATAGGCGGCAGTAAGTTAGTGAGCGCGCAGTGATTTGGTCCGTTTTGAAAAAATGTGTGACCGCTCTGCGTGTGTTTATTTTACCTTTAAGTCCCTAACTTGGGGCTTCTTCGGGGTGCCGGCGGGCATATTAACCTGCTAGGAGTCAAAGGAGAACCACAATAAACATAGAGTAAGGAAAATGTAATACGATACGTGTCGGCGGTTGTCTCCAGGGATTGTCCGCCTCCGTTTGCGTTAGTACCTGGCGTGGCTGGTTGACGCGACTTGTGCTCGCTCTCCTCACAGTGACGTGGGCACGTTTGGAGCGGCCATTATCTATTCTTTTCTTGATGGCCATAGTGGAAAGACTGTGTCATTGTGGGGAGACGAGTTATGTCCGAATGTTGTTAATTAGTTAAAAGACCGGATGTATTACAGAAGTTATGAATATTCAGAAAAGGAGTTTAAATTATGAAAATATGAATTTTAGCTTTAGAGGTCATGTCCTGATCTTTGTAACGGACACATTTGGAGCGGCCATTATCTATTCTTTTCTTGATGGCCATAGTGGAATAATAGGGAGACGAGTTCTGCCCAAGTTTTGTGAATTAGTAAAAAACCAGGAAAAAAAGGGGGGGGGGTTTAAATTATGAACTTGGTCTCTGTGAAGTCGTCTAATACAGACATTATTGGTGTTTGTTTCAGGAGAGGATCCCATAGTTGAATTCGTATCCTAGTTTCTGGATTGATACCTATCCTCTAATTAAAGAGCGGCTGGTCGAATCCTATGCGTGGTTGGTGGAGACTTAGGTTGTCATTTGTTCGTTCAGGATGATTGTGTGGGAGCAGTTCTCTTTATATATCTCTAGGAGACAGTATCTATTCTAAGATCATCACTACTGTGCCTTCCCTCTAGGGTGATGGTATCATTTATTATCTAATGCTCTCTGATGGTGGTTGTTTGTATTGGTCACCTTCAGGAAAGCTATCAGTAGTTTGTAGTCATTGTATGGTACGGTGTCCTGGCTCTATGTTCTGTATTATGTCAGGCTATGCCAGGGAATATTGTCATTCAATCCCGTAATGTTCGTCTTGAGACGGTGTACCCACCTTTGCTCCTTTTCAGAGAGTATTCGTTCGGCATTCTGTTTTTTTATTTCTAGAGTCTCCAGGATCACCCAGTTTAGGTCATCAACCGTGTGTTGGAATTCGATGTAGTGGTTACTCATCTTCGTTGTTCCTCTCTTACATTTAACATTACTTCTGTGTTCACAGAATCTCTGTTTCACCTTTCGGCACGTCATCCCAATATACCGAATATACCGTAGGCTGCATGGACACGTGATCATATAGATCACGTGTGTTGAGTTACAGTTTGTGCGATGTCTAATGGTCCATTTTAGTTCTAGTGTTAGTTGGATGGTCTTGGTAGCCGTAGTCAGTTTGCACACTGAGCATGAACCACATGGGTAATGTCCAGTTACGGGTGTCATGTTCCATAATGTGGTGACTGCTTCCCTCCTCGTCCGTTGTGGTGGTCTCGTGTGGACCAGGATGTCTTTGAAGTTTTTGTTCTCCTGTTTGCAAACCTTGGCTTAGGCCATTTGAGTGAACCTGATGTTAGTATTCTCCAATTTTTGTTCACAATCTTCTTCACTTCATTCGTAGCTATGCTATATGTAGTGACACAGGTTAGGACATCTTGTGAAGGTTCTTTTGGCATTATTTCCAGTAGGCTCTCTCTTGGTTGATTTCTCGCTCTTTTCTGACATTTTTTTATTGTTTTCTCTGGGTAGTCTCGTTTCAACAGTTTTTTGCAGAGATCATTTGCTTGGATTTTGTATTCTCCTAAATCACTACAGTTCCACCTTAGGCGTAGGAACTGGCTGTACGGTAAATTGTCTCTGAGCGGTCAAGGATGGAAACTGTTGTAGGAAAGCAAACTGTTTTTAGAGGTTGGTTTGTAGAACGTTTTGGTCTTGATTGTAGTGTCTTCTATATAGATAGTTATGTCAAGGCAGTCCAGTTTTTTGTTGTCTGCAGTGTAGGTGAATTTCAGACACTGGTCCCTTGTGTTGATCCATTCGTGGAAATCCTGCAGACTGTCTGGAGTGCCTTCCCAGACCACGATGACATCGTCTATATAACGTTTCCAAAATCGAATTTTGGAGAAGAAAGGATTGTTGTTGTTCAGTATGAAGGTGTTCTCAAAGTTGCTCACGAAGAGCCCAGCCACACTGGGAGCGAATGTGCTACCCATTGATGTTCCGTGGCATTGTAGGTACATCGTACCATTGTATTCAAAATAGTTCTCCGTGAGGGCTAGTCTACAGCACGCAAGGATGAAATGTCTTGGTGTTTTGAAGTCCCATTGTTCACTGAAAAGTAAATCTTCCAGGGTCTCCAGGGTTCTTTGTTGTGGGAGGCTTGTATATAGGCTTTCCACATCTAGTCCAACTAGGAGCATCCTGCTGTCTGAGAAGGATTGTCCCTTCAAAAGTTCAGTAGGTCGGGTGTCTTTTAGGTATGTCGGTGTTTTTTGTACAATGGGTCTCAGGTATTGGTCTGCAAATTGTGATAATGGTTCCAGAACTGAACCAATACCTGAGACTATAGGACGTCCTGGTGGTGGTCTCCTATCTTTGTGTATCTTGGGAAGTGAATAGAAGTAAGGTACTTTCGGTGATCTTGTTTTGAGAAAGTCCGCTTCATTTTTTGAGATCCATCTGTTTTGCTCTGCTTCATCAACCATAAGCTCTGTGGTTCTCTGCAGTTTCTTGGTTGGGTCTATGGTAATTACTTTGTAGAATTTTCTATCGGAGAGGAGTTCAAGACATTGTTGATCATATCCCTCTTTGCTCAGTAGGACAATTCCTCCACCTTTGTCAGCCGGTTTGATTATAAGATCTTCATGTTGTCGGAGTTCGTCTAATGCTTGTTGTTCCAATCTCGGCACGTTCATGAACGTTTTTTTTGTGTGTTTCTTGACATCCTCTATTTCCTTCATGACAGCTTGCTCAAAAGCCTGAATCTCAATTGGTATCTGATGGTTCGGAGGGCATAAGGTGGACTTGCATCGTAGTGTAGTATCACACTCTGTTGTATACTCATCTTTGTTGCTAAAGAAGGCTTTTAGTTTTAATTTTCTGCAGAATTCGGCCATTTCACATTGCAACTTGAATACGTCGAGTGGTGGTGTAGGCACATAGCCTAATCCTTTGTTCAAGAGGTTCTCTTGGTCTTTGGTCAAGGTGATATTCGTCAGGTTCACTATGAGTGTGTCGTGCTTGGTCCTGGTCTCTCCTTGGACATGCTCCGGGTCAGGACCTGTCGTTCCTGATCTGTCCATGTGACTCCTTTTCTTCTTCCCCTTTGGTTGGTCTGGCCTCTCCCTAAAAAGGAGGTCTTTGCATATAATGAGGACCCATCATTGGTCCCATTGGTGGTGGTCCTTGAATATAGGGATTAATCCAACCGTGATAGTTTGGTGTGAATGGTTGGAAAATGGGAGGTGGTTGGTCGCCGTACTGTGGTGTGCGCCAAGTGTTTGGTCTCCGGCGTTGTTGGCATCTGTTCTGTCCCCTGCTCCTTCGTGGATGTGTTGTATCATCACTGCTCCAGTCTGAATTGTTGGTGGAGTTGCCTCCACTAGATTCATTTTCAGTCGACTGATCTGGTACACTGTAGTCATCCTTGGTGTAGGGATGCATTTTCTCCATTGAGAAGCGTTTCAGATCCTTTCCTAGCTTTTGTATTTTGTTTTGTGTAATGTATTCCTTTGTCTCATTTATCTCACGGTTAATCTCTTCTAATCTTTTCTTAAAGACAGTGATGTGCACCATGCCTTTAAGTTTAGCCTCGCTTACTTGTATTTTTATTGCCAGTGCTTCTGTGAGCCTTGTTGCAGTTTTTATGATTAGGACGAGGTAGTCCCTTGTGCATTTCCATGAAATGTCTGACCAATCTTTCCGAAAGGCAATGTCATGGAGAAATATTCGTGGGGCATTGTGCACCCAAAGGCCTTTGGGTGCCACATTGGCGCGAAGGTATTCAGTCATAATTATTCCGTGTATGGCAGTTCTTACTTGCTCTTTTTTGGTCTCTGTTAGGTCATCCCAGTCGTTGGTTTGTGCTAGGGTTTGAGTTAAATCACTTTCTTGTAACAGGGAGGGTAGTGATAGAATTACATTTATCTCTTCAGCTGTGTAGCTCAGACCTAGGTTCTCAGCCATATCGTATTCAAAAGATTGAGTCAATGTTCCTCTTGTTTGCTAGACTGATTTGGTGGCGTTAAGAGAGGGAGATCCCTTCTGAAAGATCGTCAGACGGGATGTCAGACTCCGATTAGGATAGTCTCCCACAGCTGTCCGCTGCTTAAATCGTATCAGATCAAAAGGGGGAGGAAGAAGAAGCTGTGCATACCAAAAGAAACCCAATGATGATGCTGTCACGTTAATAATTAGGCGGAGAATCAAGATATACTGCCCGATTGCCTATGTACGTGAATGAGGGTTTTTAAAGACGGCAGAAATACCTGACCCTGGTTACACAGGTACAAGTGATCCATTCCCCATTAATAATAGATGCTTTGATAGCCTGCAGGATGGTAGCCAGGTCACCTTCTGGGGGACTGGACGAGGGGGGCGCGGGCTCGCCATGACTGAGGCCACTGACAGCATACTGCTCCATACGGGTCTGGGTCGACGGGGGTTTTGCCCCTCTGTCTTTCCCCATGGCCGTCCGATTTCCCAGAGGGTGCGGTCCGAACCCACCACATGCGTCTCCGTTCAAGTTCCTGGAACGTTGGCTGGCGTAGCCGTAAGGTGAGGTCTCGTGGCTCCAAGAAGAGTTCTGTAGCCAGGTGGAGCCCGTGAGGCCCAGGCCGCCGTGGTCTCCCGCTCTGATTGCCCGTAGTGCACGGAGGTGGTCCAGTGCGTAAGGAGTGTGTAATCCCAACAGAGGCGAGTATAGGCTAGGGGGGGCCAAATGACAGTCCACTCCTGGCGATGACAGGAGTGTGTGGGCACTTGTGCGCCGAGAGCGCAGATTAAGGAGCTAGGGGGCTCCCTGGATCCACCCAGGCCTTCGACTTCGCCATGTTGTCATCCGCTGATCAGGGGTCGATCAGTGGTGTCCCCCTCTCAATGGGCCTCTGGATTCGGGCAGGCTCCCCCTCATAGGTTAATTCTGGGTCTCGGAGTCTTCGGCCGCCGTCAGTCCCTATCTCCCGCGGAAACACCCCACGCCTTGGGGCCAGTGACTTTTGCAGGTACTCACCGCCGCTACTGTGATGTAGGGGAGCCCCACTGCTCTTGTGGTTTAGGCCCACTCCCAGTTTCAGGCTTCGTGTAGTGGGGGAGGGCGGGGTCCTCTCCCGCAGGCAGACGTGCACTCCTGCCGATCGCGGGTCGATCAGCCCCTGCTCCTCGTATCAGGGACCCAAAGAGGCAAGGCCCGCCAGTTGAGGGCCCACCACAGGCCCACCGGAGGCATCCCATCGAACGCGGGTCGACAGCCTCGGTCGCCTCCACTGCCCAGGAGGATCCCGACGGTGTGCTGACACCCCCGGTGGTCACATCAGGCCGTCTGCCTGCCGGGCCGGGGGTAGGAGATCCTCCAGCCCCACAGCTCTCAGGATCTCCGCTGGCCCCAGCAGGTGAGCGCGCGGCCTTGCTGATCGCGGGCCGGGGAGCACCCTCGTCTCTATCCTCAGGGGCGGAGGAGGCAGGCTCCACCGCCGATGAGCTCACCCCAGGCGCCCCTCACAGTCAGTCCCCGTGCCTCATGTCTGCCAATGGTTCTCACGAGGTGAGGCGTCCTGCCGACCGCAGGCCGGATGCCTCTACAGCAATGCGCAGCTGGCCATATTTCGTCGTTGGGGGGCAGCCACCGTCTTTGATGGGAATGCGGTGGCCCCGCTGAGCCTTAGACGTGCCGCCTCCTCACCTCTGGTGCCGCAGCAGATCGTTTCGACTCTATTCCCACCTAGGATGCCATTTCAGACGCCGCAGCCTCGGTCGGTCCCCAAAGCCGCGTTCGGCAGCTGCGGTGTTAGCGGATCAGATTCGTAGGCTCCCGGAGTCGGTCAGGCGGTGGGGACTCTGGTTTGGCACGTCCCGTGGCACCCAGACGGCCAGCCTCCCCGGTACTGGTTACTGCGCCGCCATTTTGCCGCGACCCGCGTAGATCCGCGGGTCGCCGCCGGCTGCCTCCTCCATCCCGGTCCGTGCCGGTTTTGGGGTCAGTGTTGCTACAGGCGTGGGCACCCTACGGCTGGGGGTGCACAAGCTGGATATCTTGCTCTGGAGTAAAGTTAGGATACTAGAGGGGCTGGAGCACTGTTAGATTGCAACTGCCATCTAGGCTCACCAAGCCACGCCCCCTATCCTTTGGTTCTTAAGACACTTTGAGACCACAGCTAGTGGCAGAAAAAAGAACCATGGAAATGCTATATCACAAAACAATATATATGTCCCACTCTGTAGCTTCCAATCTCTGCACACGCCTATAACCTTCACTAAATAGCAAATCAAATCAAATCAAATTAAAATAAGCTTTATTCGAAATCACAAAGTGAATCATAAAAGCTACAAAGTACATCCATGACAGTACTTAAAAATAACCAAAATACAAGTTTAAAACAAGGTACAAAATTCTTCTGTATAAAAACAAAAGTGTTAAAAAGTATTAAAAGACTGTCATCACAGCACAATCATATATTTACTATTTACAACTGCTTCCTGTAGTTAATCACGGCCAGCAAAAAACGTGACATTACTGTACAAATAAAAATATTCGGTAGCATTTGCAAATAAATAAACGCCGGACGGCATTGTGTAAAACCCAACTGTAGTAACAAGGGTTTAATAAATTTCTGTCTCAACCCTGAGAAATGTTTACAGAAAAGCACGGTATGCATGGTGTTCTGAGGTGAGATATCATCACACGTGTAATTCCCCAGGTCAGGTGACCAGTTGTTAGTAATAGGAAAGCTAATTAAGCGGTGGAAAATATCCAGCCGAAAGCGGGTAAGCACAAACCTGTGACGCGGATTATACACTTTGACTAGATATGCTTGCATATAAAAACTAGTCAGGATCATTTGATTCCTCAGCACAGTTGGTTTACAGATTTCAGACGCTAATCTGATTTCCTCCAATAATGAGATGCATTTCAGTTTCAAAGCTTTCCTTTGCACATTGACCAGGCTCTCGGGAGATTAAAATATTCAGGATGGCCGAGGTCTGTCAGAAAGTTGTACACATATTTGAGCCACGGGATGTTAAGGGCATTTGAGGATTTTTGGCAATCGGCAATTATGGCTCGATTTAGAGTTGTGTGTTCAGATGACCATATTTTGTGCCATAATAGCACTGGCTGGATCCTAATCAAGTCTGCTATGTAGGGGGCACCTAGTTCAGAATGACACACATAGGTTGGGCTACTTTTCGGGAGAGCAAGGAGAGACCTGAGAAAAACATTTTCTTCAAGCTGTAATATATCAATCTTTCCATGCCCCCAGAGCTCAGCCCCGTACATGGCAGTGGATCTACACTTTGCATTATAAATTGTCATCATCTCCTTTGGATGTTTAAAGCCAAGCTGTCTGGCAAAACTTAACAGGGCCATTGTTGTTTTCATGAAATGGAGTCGCCTTGATTTGATCGCCCCTTGCCAATACCCTGATTGATTGAAGATAATGCCCAGATAAGAAAATGACTCAGTAAACTGAATTGTGGAACCCTCAATAACGATGTCACGGCAGCGAGTGGCCTTCTTCCCAATCTTCATGGCAAATGTTTTGCCTATATTGATTTTTAACCCAAGGTTTCGCATGAACTGGGCGAACTCGTCCACCAGACGCTGCAGGGCAATGGGAGTACGGGCCATTAACACCGCATCATCGGCATAAAATAATGCTGGTATAGGCCGGTGTCCCACCTGGGGTAGGTCAGAACATTTGCTTGTCAGTATGTCGCCTACGCTGTTAATATAGAGGTTAAATATGAAGGGGGCCATTACACATCCCTGGAGTACCCCTCTTCCTAATTTAAATGGCTCAGTACAAATACCGTTGAGGCCATAACGTACTCTAGCTCTGCCCTAAGGAAGTTCACAATGGTGCAATCCACGCCCATATTGGCCATGATTGCCCATAACTTATCGTGAACTACCAAATCAAAAGCCGAAGATAAATCAACAAAAACTAAAAACAAATTGCCACCTTTCATGTGCACGTATTTGCCAATTAATAAATCTAAATTAATGGCCTGCTCTACAGTTCCCAACCCAGCCCTAAACCCGTACTGTAGGTCCGAAAGGATATTATTTATTTCAGCCCAATCCTGAAGTCGTCCTAAAAGCATGCGACCAGCCACCTTAACCAGTCAGTCCAGAAGAGAAATTGGCCTGTATTGCGCTGGGTTGTTGCGGTCTCCCTTCTTAAATATGGGGACAATAAGCGACTCAGGCCAGGTGGATAAGAATCCCTGGTCTTGGCAGGCTTTAAAAAGCAGAGTAAGGATGGGGCCCCAGAGCTCAATATTAAATTTAAACAGATCAATAGGGATCCCGTCGGGCCCTGGGGCTTTACCCCCCTTACTTTCTTTCAGTGCCAGGACAACTTCGTCCAAGGAAAACTCTGGATATCTTGAAACCTTTAAAGGACCAATAGAATTGGACGCGTTGGCAAGAGGAGCGGGTCCATTATGGCCCGGAGCACTAAGGGAGGGAATTACAGTGTCTTCCTTAGGGGAATACAGATTAGTAAAGTGAGCTATCCAAGCAGCCTCAGTGATAGCTATCTCTGCACGGGGAGAGTCTGGGAGGTTATGGGAAGGAGAATTGATGACACGCCAAAACATGGTATTGTCATTTGATAGACTGGCCTCAAGTAACGTCTTCCACGTCTCCTCCTTCAAATTTATTTTCCGTTGTTTAATGGCTGATTTATATGGTAATCTACACTCACGGACTTTCCTTACAGTTCTAGGTTGTTCAGCTAGAGCTAATTTCAAATTTCTGTGCGCTTTTGTACACGCTGAGTCGAACCAGCCACACACACCTGCCTTTGGTGTATTCTGTTTTGCAAGAAGCCCCTCGCCTACGCCCTTTTTTATTCGGTTGAATGCTAGAATAAATTTGTGCGCCTCTGTAGTTTCATCTAGGCAAACCTCAAAAGCCTCCCTCTCTTTTCGAATCAGTTTTGCTAGGAAGTTAGATGGATCCACCAGGGACCATCTTAACGCATACCCATTACGGCGGGAGATCATGTGCCGCCTCCTCACCTCTGGTGCCGCAGCAGATCGTTTGGACTCTATTCCCTCCTAGGATTCCATTTCAGATGCCGCAGCCTCGGTAGGTCCCCAAAGCCGGGTTCGGCAGCTGCGGTGTTAGCGGATCAGACTCGTAGGCTCCCGGAGTCGGTCAGGCGGTGGGGACTCTGGTTTGGCACGTCCCGTGGCACCCAGACAGCCAGCCTCCCCGGTACTGGTTACATCGCCGCCATTTTGCCACGATCCGCGTAGTTCAGCGGGTCGCCGCCGGCCGCCTCCTCCATCCCAGTCCGTGCCGGTTTTGGGGTGAGGGCTGCTACAGGCGTGGGCACCTTACGGCTGGGGGTGCCCAAGCTGGATATCTTGCTCTGGAGTAAAGTTAGGATACTAGAGGGGCTGGAGCACTGTTAGATTGCAACTGCCATCGAGCCGCACCAAGCCACGCCCCCTATCCTTTGGTTCTTAAGACACTTTGAGACCACAGCTAGTGGCAGAAAAAAGAACCATGGAAATGCTATATCACAAAACAATATATATGTCCCACTCTGTAGCTTCCAATCCCTGCACACGCCTATAACCTTGACTAAATAGCAGTTATTCATCTACTAGTGATTGCAGCTGCCTTCTTTCTCCTTGACTGGCACCTTGTAACTCACTTTAGTGCATTGGCTGCTTACAGGACTACCTTGAGGTGGAAGGCACTATTTGAATTTTCATCGCTTAATTCTTGTTGCTTCTTGCTGCAGCGTGCTTTACAGTCCAGGTTAGATATCCCAGTCTTTGTAGTCTGTTTCACTTCATAAGCACTATTACACAGACTACACGCTGCAAGTGATGACCAGAGACAAGCCATAGGACTGAAAAGTAGTTTTCTCTAGGTACTCTCAACTTGTAAGAGTATACCTAAATTGCTCCACCAGGGGCTTGGTGTCTTCCCTACACCGTGCTGTGGTCCTCTTATAATCGCAAGTGAATGACATCCAATAGTACACTAGAGAAGACCTGTCACATCATACTTTCAAGGGCACGAACAAGAGCATAAATAAAGGACAGGAGACCACAATATTGCCTCTCTTTATGTCATCATGTTTGTTTCGATGAATGGGTTGACTCATTCATCTGATCTCGACCCATGGCACCCTACATGAACGATGTCTTACGACGAGATTTCTAATCTAACAGACAAGAGAGCTGACACATTTGCATTTTCTGACAATGAAGCACAGAGAATGTATTCGCTAATAGGTGAAGTAGAAATGTCCTTGTCTGGTACTGGCTCAATCCAAAGCAACATCAAACAACTGTTATACTTCTCAAGGAGGGAGATAAGCCAACGCTCACATGCTAGCTCACTGATCAAATACCATTGAGTACAACGGATAGCAAGAGGGCTCAGGATTCCTCTAAAACCCTCTTCATGCAAAAACAACCCCAGATTCATAGACAAATGGTACCAAATCCTCAATAAATGTTCCCTTGACTTAATCCTGCTAATTGTGGAAGAATTATCTAAACTTCTTGAAGAACTTTCCATTGAGATTAATCAACTCAAAAGTGAATTATCTTCTAAAATGGAGGCTGATGAGTGGTCGAATACACTGGCCGATATTAACAGCCAGCTTACCAGACACACCCAAGAAATCAACGAGCGCAAGATAAGAAAGTTTAAACGTGACACCATTGATTATAAACTTGGGGAAGTATACAATTGGGCACATTTCTTTTGGTGGCGAATACTTATATTACCAGCAAGACCGTTTCTCATTTCATTCTATTGTTTCTCTACAGAACTTTTCCCCTGAGGAAGGGCCACTATGGCCCAAAATGCATTGGGATTATGCGAATTAATTGCCATTTTATGTATGTTTGACGAAAGGACATGTCGCTATCTAATTGAATTTCATCTCCCTTGGAAAATTTTCATTCCTAAATGGTTGATACCTTGATGAATCAAATCAAGTGAATATCACAATCAAGCAAAAATAAACAAAATACAACAGATCCAATATCGTTGAACTGTAATTACTTTCCCTTTTTGGGGACCCCTGGCGGTGCATCGAAGGGACGTTTGCCACAACGAGAATGCTACTTTGAATCATGTATGTTTCCCAACTGTAACAATGGTATGTGACATGAAGTTAATTTTCTCAACATAACTTTTGAAATTACCTTCTTAAATGCTACTTTGTGGTTGTATGACAGTGATGTATCAGTGTTTAAAGACAGAATTTGTTTAGGGAGTGAGGGCAGTTAAATCAGCAAATGGCAAAAGGAAAGTAATATATGCATGGACTGAGTTACAAATTGGCTATATGTTTGAAGCGGAGACAGGGCCAACCAAATTTCTAAAAATTACAAAAATATTCTGTTTTGAGTGTGACTTGTGGGCTTATGCTCTTCTCATTTTTTTATTTCCAGAGTACATTTAGTTTGAATATATGGATTCATTTCCAAAAAGACTTTTAATTTTTTGAATGACATCTAGACTGCCAATCCAGTAAAGGTCTATGATCAGATTAAAATCACACCTCAGGATTACAAGTGAGTCCCCTACACTCAAAGGGTTATCTGCAAATGCCTTCACAACTTGGAAATATTGGCTGTTAGCCCATATACAATATAAAATGACACCTGGAGACCACCGAATTTGAGTGAAATTGTGACCAATTAACTACACATAATCAGACTTCTGATTTAAAACAGCTGTATTGAGAGATTCATGTAACAGGATGTCAGTGCCATTTTCGACCTTTGGTTGGTGGACAGACAAAACCAGATTACTGGGTTTTGGTCACGCTTACTGTCAGGAAAAAGATTATTTATTTGTGGGGTGGGTGACCATATCATCTTAATAAGGCACTATCTTGCTAGGTTACAACACCATTCACTGAAAAAAACTCTACTCAACTGCTCGTACCTATGGCACAAGCAGCAGGCTTTCTCCTAGAGAAATGCGCGATAGGTTCTAGCAGTACTAAAAAAAACATTAAAATAGAGCAACATCGCAGTAAAGATCCCAAACCAATTTAGAAAAATCAGTAAACAATGTTATAAGCTCAACGACACCAAAATGGTTAAAATAGGATTAAGTTAAAATAGGATTAAGTTAAAATAGGATTAGGGGAACAGGAGATATGACTTCAAAACAAAAAAACTGTTTAAAAGCTGCCAACAGGAATAATTGGGTGTAAAGTCATAGTAGTCTATGCTTATTATAAAAAAAATGGCCACCACAGGCTGCTCTTATACCCAAAAAAATGAAAACAAGAATAGATAACTGTTCTCCAGGAAGTTCAGGGGCAGAGAGGTATCTTTCATGCAGGTACACTCCAATAATTTAAATCTCCCTGGTACCCTTCTGCAAACTCTAGTTATAGCTCCAATTGTGAGACAGATCTCTTTGTCCCTGCTTCTTGCTACATCCAATTTCTTGAAAATATTTGAAAAGTCACTCTTGGTCTCTCCCGCTGCTCCCTGGTTTCTAGGAAAGTTTCCTAAGTTGAAGGTTTCCCTCCAGTGAGTGTTCTTGCAAAGAGCAGTGCAGTTCACTACCATCTAGCTAGTTGCTTCTCCAGCACAGGATGGATGAAGCCTGTCTTCAGCCATCTGTGTCCCTGAAGCCGTATGGGTGCAACCTGTTGGCTGCACCCATGGTGCTGGTAGAGGGCTGCACATTTGTATCTAATGCACTAGTAAGTTATTAGCGATCTGCATAGCCCTGCAAAATTCTGGCTAAATCAAGAACTCCCTACTTCATCAGCTCCTGTATAACGTGACTGTAAACCTTCCCAGAAACATAGATCTAAAATGACAGAAGTGAGCCCCCCATCTACTCCCCCCCCTCATTTCCTTCTAGCTGGGGGCAAAGCAGAATGTCTAAAATGCCTATTTTAGTGAAATGCTTCTGTCACTTGAGCATCCTTGTGGTATCTTCGTGTCAAAAGTCATGTCTGCTCTGGTCCTTTGTAATACAATCTGCTCGTCTACTCCCAAATCATTGCTTAATTTGAGCCAGCGGTTTCCAGTGCTCGACACCAGGACTTAATTGTGAACACCGGCACTTATGACAGTCTGCCACAGGGTAGCACTATTTGTCTAACTTAGAAATGAGTTGCCTAATAATTCAATATACATTTAAAAAATGACTCATACTGTTGTAGGGATTCTGCACATACACAGAGCTATGCACAGGATAATAGGACCTCGGAATATAGTGGTGAGCCAACCATAAACCTTAGCACCTAAAACCCCAACCCGACTAGCTGTAGCGTCTCATTAGCAACAATACTACCAATGATTAGACAACCCAGAACACGGTATCTCTCTCTCAGGACTCGCAGGAGCAAGAACACCCTTTCATCACTCACTCATACCTGTCCACAACGCGCGTAATAAGAGACACAGTATAGTTTAAATATTTATTTCAACTATCGTGCTCTAAGATACAGTACACGAGCCAGTACTATCAGCATAATGCATAATGATAATATAATCAGCATAGTTACAATTCCATAGAATACAAACGGGGAAAGCATTTCATAAAGCAGTGGATATAGAGCTAAATGACTATACCACCCTCCCCGTGCTATTAGCTAGTTTATTATATAAACAGAAAACCTCTGGGCATTGTTAGGCGGACCCTCATACCTCAATCTCTAGATGCAGGTTTTACATCAGTAGACAAAAACAGCTCTTCTCTCTGGAAAGGTTTTTCTCCAAGTGCCTCTAACAGTGTAATCACCATATTAAAAGCACACGAATTTCTCCAGTGCAGCTGCACATAGTGTTATGTCTAGGTGCGAGGGACAGGCCAGATCAGTAAGAACAAGGGACGTTGTTTTTCGACCTTGTACATGTTGTGCAGAAGCAACCCACAGGGAACAAGAGAAAAGGTGAAAGACAGAAATGCAGACAGTCCTAATATAACCAGGCACAAGCAGAGGCTTGAAAAACAAAGTCACAAAGTAACGTGTGCAGAAAAGGCATCATGGAAGCCAGGCCGCAGCCAACTTAGCAGGGCAGGCCATGAGGCCACAAACCACATGACACCCTCCCTGGACAGTCCATCGACCTAGACGGAGTTCAAAGCGAATGAGCAGAACAGAAACGTCTGTTTGTGAAAAAGTCCCCATGAAGGACAACGAATGGGAGAGAAAGAGAAAAAAAAATCTGCAGAAAAAATGCAGGGTGAAGCTGAAAGCGGAGGCCCTGTTCAATCCATCAAGGTGTAGGTGCAGAAAAACACCACACTTTCCAAGAGGACATCGTTGGAACCATCATAAAAAAGAGACGCCATCCAGTCCAATAAATCAAAACTGCAGTCATGTTCCTCATAAGAGGGAGCAGTGAAGAGCATTGCGGGACAACTTGCGTGATACTCAATATAACTTTGTTGTAGGAGAGTCTGAGCAGCCGCACAAACATCCCATTGCGCCAATATTCCAAGTGCAGCCGCACGCGCCATATAGCCATCCCCGGAACAGTCCCGCTCATGTGCCTCTAAGGGACCCATCAAGGGGACAAAATCCGGGCGAGACAGAGACGCATTGGAAAGGCAATAATCCAAGGACCAGGAAAAAGGACAGCGGATGCAAGTCATCACAGGTTGCACGCAAGTGAAATACGCAAAGCGAAATGAAAGACTGTAGGACACACTGAGGGTCGCCAATGGCAGGACGCCGAAGCCGGCGAGCATGCGTTCACGGAGCATCTGAAGTCGACCGTGGTCGAGAAGGGCCCAATGAAGTGCAGCCATTGCGCAGTAAACAGACCAAAAGCAAAATACCAGCCACCAAAGCGAGGATCAACGGAATGCCGCCGAAGACGCTGGAAAAAATGGAATGAATAAAAGCCGGTATTACACCAAAGATAGTTTGAAAGGAGGTCACAAGGCCAGAGCCCACAACTTTAAAAAAGTGCACCAGACCCTCGGTGCGCGATGCATTAAAAACGCGGTGAATCAGTTCACCGAAATGCTGTGGGAGGTTAGTGTTCAAAAGGGCCTGTATTTCACTGTGGGTACTTGCCACCTGGAGAATGAATGTTTCCCGGGCGGATGTGAGCATAACCTCCTGATTCAATAATAGCGCCTTTATTCTGCTCAATTTATTGAAATCCGCCTTCAAGGTAGGAATGGAATGCCAAATGGAACTATCTATGATGTCGTGCAGGGGAGGAAAAAGCAAATTTTTGCAGCAGACAACTCTGTGGGAAACGGGTACGATAAAGGGTATACCGGCCAGCATGCCACAGCAGTCCTGATTATTCAGAAGCAGATAGCTACCATTTGCAAGCACAGTGAAAGTAGGAGAAATAGCAGAAGCAGGAATACCCTTCAAAACACAAGCAAGATTCGGAGCTGAAACGTTACAAGCGCCGTGCAATTTAATGTGTTTGCAAATAAGGGAATGACCCACAGTAGAATCACAAGTCTCGCCTGTGAGAAACACCTCCTTCCCGTCCCGAAGACATTTAAACATGAAAGGTAGGGACCACAGTTCATACAAGAAGGCACTGCCCAGAGGCTGAAAACGGCCAACGGGATAATGTTTCATGCAGGAACTGAATTCAAATAAAGAGAAAGGTAAAGCGATAACCCCGTGTACTAGCCACACCGCAGAATCCAATTCCGCAACAGAGAATGGTAATGGCTCTATTTTCTCGATATGTAACAGAGTGTATGTGGAATCCTTCATGGACATGAACTGCTGCTTGTCAGTCAAATTAAAAGGTAAAAACAAGGCAGTGGTGTTCAGAAAATGCCAAGGAACTTTACCCAACTTAAGTGTCTGCAAAGTCCATGCAAACTGCATAACTGAACGCAATTGATTCTGACCATGATATAACACAAAAACATCATCTTGTACAATATCAACAACAGAGGACACAATATTCTCTAACGTGTAAATGCGTGAAGACAGGGTATTAATACTATTGTCAACAACAGCAAGCACCTTTTCTAAATTTGCCTGATCAATCTCCCGAAGGCGGGAGGCAGCTTCAATTTGCGAAAGCTTCCAGAGTTCATTGTAAGTTTCATAAATGAATCTCTTAGGTCGAGGGCCATGAGGCCCCAGAACAAAATTGGACAGATCAATGTTGCCTGAAAGGAGGGATAAATGCTGTTTCACAGAATCTAAGGAGGAGTGTTGTAACCACTGTTTACATAATTTTCCAACAGAATACGTTGTAACTGTACGAGAGTCAGAAAACCTCTGGTCTGGCTTATCCTGTTTGTAACCAGGAGCTGAGTCATGAAAACGCAGTTGGCAGGCATTCGCCGCTGTTGGCCAAGCCAACCAGGGTGACTGAACAAACGTGGAAACATTAAATGAATTGTTCTGAAACAAAGCTTGCAAATCAGTAAGTGAAATATTAAAATGCAAGCTTTCATTAGTGGTGGAAGACAACACAGGAATGGAAGGGGTATTTAATTGTTTGGAAGTAGCCAAAACCCAACACGTTGTTTGATAGATTGAATGATTTAAAAACAGAATTTGGGTAGGGATGAGGGAAGCACGGAGCAAGGCTTCTGTGCCTTGCACCTGCCATGATTTGGAGCCCCAAATAGATTTCAAGTCAATGGTGTCCCGCCAGTACTCATAACCACCCACAGCCAAAGCGGCCAAAAAGGAACCCGAATACAATAATTTGGTGTGGGTCAACATGATCTTCTGCGTAGAAGAGGCGTTTAATTTAAAATAATAGGACCCAGGGTTCGATCTATCAAAGTTGGTAAAATAAGTAAACTTGTTTCTAAGAGTGTGGGAGCTGCCTGGCAAAGGGGTAGGACAATGTTCCCATTGGGTGTAATTAACAGGACCCCTAAGGGTACTTGGTTTATGGAGGAAATGGTTGCCCCAATGCTGATAACAATATAAATCGGCATAACTTGCAGAATTCATGTACAAATCTTCAGCATTAAAAGCAGCATAATATTTCAAATCAGTAAATAACGATTCAACGGCATGCACATCCCAATCGTCAGAATGAATATTACTTTTAACGACATCACCCATTGAAACACGGAGAACATTTGGAACATTAATAATTTCGGTAGGTCCATGAATTTGGAAATTTACTGCATCCCATACGATGCCATCAGCGACTGGGAAAGCTGAAATGTTCACAAATGTGTGGTCACGCTTCATGATGTGAGATGAAGAATGCGGAGCCAAAGTTCCAGCGACACAGTTCACTGCAGAGCGTTCTGGTAAATATTGACCATTGATTAGTAGAAAAAACACTGTGACAAAACCAATGGACATGAACAAAAAAATCAGGAAAAAGACCAACCAAATATATGTCCAGGGAGGAACCAAAAAATTGTCTCTGAACCAGGATACAAACAAGCTGAATTTGGATGGGATTAGTGATGAGGTGGAATCCGAGTCAAAGGAATAACGTGTTGGGCTAAGTGGCGTAGTTGGTGCGTGAGCCACCGACTCGTTGGCTGGGTATGTATACTCAGTCTCCTCTTCGCAGGGGGAAGCCAGGAAGTCGAGTAAGCGATCAGGCAAAGCTACCATCTCGATAGCAACATCTGTGACCGTTCGGGCAAGAGGGCCACAAACATATGTCCGGGAAATGACTGGACAAGAGACCGCTGGTGTTACACTATTCAGGATCGGCCAGATGTTGTAGCTTGACATTGTCCACTGAGATGAATCTGTTGTCCTTTCGACCAGGAAGCGGTGGTAAGATGACTGTACGAGTACCCTTCAAGCCAAGGACTGGAACTGGTGCACAATAAGATGGGCCAAATTCTTTTTTGTTCTCCACTTTCTCTCGAACCAGATCTCCAATCTTCGGAAGCCAGCCGGCAACCGGAATCTGCAACGCAGTGTCTGTGGCTGAAGGTAAATGTTCATTTGCAAGTTTGTCTCGGTCTTCTCGTAAGCCCTGTAACATAGTAGAATGGTTATCTACATCAAAGATGGCGGACTGCGCCGCCGTGTCTAGACCATCAAGGTCGGGCACAAACATTCGTATGCCAAAGAGCATTTCATATGGGGTCCGCCCACCCAGAGGTTTTCTAGGGAGATTATTAAGTGCACGTTGTACGGTATACAAGTGGGCCAGCCAGTTTCTGCCAGTACCTAAGACTCTAGCTGTCAAGGATTGCTTTAAGTCACGGTTCATTCGTTCAACAATCGAATTGCCCTCAGGCCGATATGGAGACGAAAATTTCACCCGCACCCCCAGGGAACCCATTGCGTCCTTGTAAGCCTTAGAGGCAAACGCTGGGCCTTGGTCCGAATGGAAGGTGCCACATGCGAAAACTCCCACAAAGACACGCAAATCCCTTATGACATTTCGAGCGTCAGCACTCCGTTGTGGCCAGACCCATAGGAACCGTGTGCACAAGTCCACTGCAACCAAGATGTATTTATATGCAGTGTCCGAAGAAAATGGACCGCAGTGATCCAGGTAAACACACGCAAAAGGTCTGTTTGAAATGCAGAGCGGTGTTTGTGGTGGACGTGTAACCGTGGAAGGCTTAATCTGCTGACAAACGTCACAAGAAAGCACATAGGTACGGGTTTGTTTGTATAAACCACGCCACCAGTAACGCTGCTGCAAGATGGAAACAGTCGCAGACACGCCTGCATGAGCCGAAGCCATGCCTTCGTGTGCGGCCGTTATCAAGGAAAGCCTGCGGTCCGGGTTGGGAATCAGCCGATCACCAACGTCGGGAATACTTACGAAAGGAGCCTGTTCGGGACCTAATTGATAAGTATATTTGGAAGGGAAACCCCAGGGATATTTGGTACCTTCCTTTGTTGCAGCAATAGCTGCCAAGATATCAGTATCTATTTTAGTCATGGATCTTGTAACTGCTGCGACTGAACACGTGGCTACTGCTGATTTGGCAGCTTCGTCTGCCAAACCGTTACCAACGGCGTGTGCGCCCACACGCTGGTGGCCAAGGGTGTGAATCACCTGTGTGAGAGGCAGACGTTGTTTCAAATCTGCCACTCGAACCCAAAGCATTTTATGCTTAATTGTGCTGCCTTTTGCATCTCTATAGTCGTTTTGCGACCAAAAGAATAGATTGTCATTGAAAGATTGAACACAGTAGTATGAATCACATACAATCAGAGTCGTCACATCTGGATTAGCGAACTCAAGGGCGAGCACCAATGCGCGCAGCTCGGCCAATTGTGCAGTACTGTCTCCTAGTGCCTGTGTGTGCACGACAGTTGATTTGAACTTTCTGTTCACCATGGTACCTGCAACAATAGCACATGCCGCGGAATAAACATGCCTGGAATCCGTGGCCGGTTGTGCCGAACCATCGGTATAGATTATACAATCATAATCCTCAAGCGGTAGCAGAGACAGAGGAGGAGGATGAACGAATTCATACTGTAAAAACTCCTGTGTCTGAAGAGAAGAATCAAAAATGAAAGTGACATCCGGGGACGTCAAAGATGTTGCCCATTGTATCCAACGGGGGTGCAAAGCTTTAGAGTTCGGAACACTTGCTTTAGTCACTGCCTCTAGGGCAGGATATGGTGTTACCACCAGAATGCGTTTTCCCTCTGCCAGTGCGCGTTCTTTTAGAATCGCCATTTGCACTGCAGTCAGAACTTTCTCCACAGACGAAAAACGAATCTCTGCGGAAGTGTAAAGATGTGACTTGTATGCGATGGGTACTGTGTCACCTTCGTTAAAGGTTAAGTATGTGAAACCCACTGCCCCTGGAATTATTCTAATCACCAGGTTTGTGTGGTTATCACGAGTCAACAAGAATTTAGACTCAAGAAGGTCTGTCTGCAAAGACTGCAGAATGGAGGAATGCTCCGGAAGCCAGCATGACTTCGAAAAGTTAGGTTGTATCAAGGCATACAGTGGCTTGATACGCTGGGCATATTCGGGAATGTAAGTACGCCCGAAGTTCAGAAAACCCAGTAAAGACTGAAGTTTCTTCAGAGTAGTAGGAGGGCACAGAAGTGCACATTTCTCCAAGAAATGGGGGCTAAGCCCTTACCTTCATTGTTGAGTTCATAACCCAAAAACAAAACGGTAAATTCAGCAATGTGGGATTTGGCAAAGTTGAATTTGTATCCCAGGACTGCAAATTCAAGTATAATGCGGTCCACTCGGGAAAGATGCGGGTATAATTAGTCGTCTGTCAGATAGATATCATCGACGTACGAACATGCATCTGGGTCTATGCTGTCTAACAAAGAGACGACACGGGCAGCGAATACACCTGGACTGTTCTTATAGCCCATAGGTAAACGCCGGAATTTGAATTGTTTACCACCGGAGGTAAAAGAGCTCCATTGGCTGCTCTCCGGGGCTAAGTTATGCGTGTAGAATCCATTGGATAGGTCAAGGGTAGTTTTATATTTTTTACGCACAAGACTGTCTACAAGCGCAGAACTGTGTGTGTTTTGCACCGCAAAGGTCCGACAATGAGAGTTCAAATGTCGGTAATCCAATACTAAGCGGTACGATCCATCGGGTTTAGAAACCGCGAAAAGGGGATTATTCATAGGTGATACGCATGTTTCAATTACTCCTTGATATTCCAACTGAGTCAGAATGTCGGAGACGGGACCTTTAGCTTCCCGCTTGATGGGATATTGGGGTTGTGGCTGAGGCAGCGACCGCAAAGGAATATCATGGGGGGGAGAGTCTTCGTCCCAGCCCACGTGGTTGCAGTATAGCGCCGGAGCCAGGGACGCAGCCCACTCGGCTGCAAGAGCCTCCGCTTTGTCCTTGGGGACATGACGAGAAAAGCTCGGAAGGATTACCTCCTCCCCTCTACGCGCAGCTAGTACGAACGGGGGCGGCCAATCCGCCTCTGCCAACAGAATGTCGTACGAAGAGGTCAGATTTTCCCCAAAAATCCCTTTAATAACACGCTGTATGTCACCTTCAATTTGAAAAACAATATCGTATAGTCTGTCAGGGGGTGCCACTCTGGTGTCTGCTGTCTCAACAGTAATGAATGTATCAGTTGCTGTCGCCTCCACATGAGGACGTAGCGCCTCCCGCACTATGGTAACTTCCGCGGCGCTGTCTAGGAGTGTCACTGCCCACGTCCAATTCAGGAGTCTCGTTCTCACCGTCTGTGGCATATCTCGCTGTAACAGCGGCAACTTTTTTCTTCTGAAATTGTGGGCGAGAACGTGGAAATTCGTCTGGCTTCCCTCGGACTTGTTGTCGAGGTGGGTCTTGTCCCTGAGGAGTCTCGTGACCCCTTCCTCTATCTTGGCGATCTCCACCGGCCTGAGAAGTTGTTGGTGCCTGTGAAGAATGAGGAGAACGCGAATCAGGGACTTGAAATCTCTCTGGAGATTTAATTCTCGCCCTATCGCGCAAATCATAAGTGCGTTCAGAAGAGACTGAAGCCGGGGAAGCGCCTCGCGACCCGGGCTTCTTTTGTTGCTTACCCTGTTTTTTCTGTCTCCAGTTCTTTTTAGTAAAGAACGGCTTCTCATCCTTCTCTGTTTGAGATTTCGGTTGAGGCTGTGATTGAGTTTGCGTTTTTACAAAAGGCTTGACGCCCAGGCTATTACGTCCAATAGTTTTGTAAGCCTGGGCAATAATTTTTGGTAATTCGCGCGGCTTGTCCGGATCTGGGACCAAAGCCAAAGCATTAGCTACTTGAAAGTTCACTGCATCGCCCTTGACATTCGCAAGGATCAAATCAGCTACTACGTCGAACACTCCCACCAGTCTCATCCCTAATTCCACAGCCGCTTCAGGGCCATGTTCATCCTGTACACGTTTAATTACAGAGGGGAGAACCGTCATGGAAGGAGTGCCGAAACACTTCGCATATACTGCTGCGAATACCCTACCCCAGTTGTTGCATTCTGCCAACTCGGGGACTAAGTCTTTAGGCAAACTAATCGTTAAAATCCTGTGTTTATCCACGGGAGAGGTGTTAGGAAAAACTGCCTCCAGCTGGTCAAACTTCTCTGCAAGCCAATAAGGAAAATCATCCTTATTTTGTGTGCGCTTGCTCATCACCAAATTAACCATGACAGGGCTTATGGTCACACCGCCTGCACCAGCTGGATGGGCCGCAACTCCAGGCGGGGCTCCCTGGATGTTGCCTGTAACATATTGTACTAAAGCTCGATGCACTCGTATCAAAGACGAATGCATATTACGCAGTTCAGCGACTGCCGTCATATAACGCGGATGTGGGGTATACCCGGCCAAAACAGGCCAAGTGGCCCCTTCAATGGATAAGGGGCCTAAACGAACCGCGGTAACCGGTTGGGGGAGGGCGCCATCAAACCAAACACGGTGTTGCCAAGCCGTGAGCGGTACTTCAAGATTCCTATACGGTCTATAGTGATTAGGAACAGCGGTGGCTTCATATTCATGGAACATATTATCAGTCCCATCCACCGCCGGAAAGGTGATCCAAGAATAGAACACCTCAAAGTGGTGAGCTGGATCTGCTTGTACCACAAAGATTAGATCGACACCCGCGTCAGGCACTCCATACACTGTTAAGTGAGCCCGGAGCGCTGCACGGCTATGTGCCGCAATTTGAACAGCCATTCTAGGCTAAAAGTTTTCGACAACCTAATATGAGGCAGCACAATATAGGGTTTTAGTTAAGAACCGTTTAACAATTTCAAGCTTGAATGAACCTATAAAAACGTCAATATAGGAGGTATCACCTTCACACACGCTTCCGGAAGGGTCTGTGAAGGGGTTGTGGACAAGCACAAGTACTACTCAAGCGTCTCGCAGATAAGCAGCCCACTCGTTGGTCGCACCATGTTGTAGGGATTCTGCACATACACAGAGCTATGCACAGGATAATAGGACCTCGGAATATAGTGGTGAGCCAACCATAAACCTTAGCACCTAAAACCCCAACCCGACTAGCTGTAGCGTCTCATTAGCAACAATACTACTAATGATTAGACAACCCAGAACACGGTATCTCTCTCTCAGGACTCGCAGGAGCAAGAACACCCTTTCATCACTCACTGATACCTGTCCACAACGCGTGTAATAAGAGACACAGTATAGTTTAAATATTTATTTCAACTATTGTGCTCTAAGATACAGTACACGAGCCAGTACTATCAGCATAATGCATAATGATAATATAATCAGCATAGTTACAATTCCATAGAATACAAACGGGGAAAGCATTTCATAAAGCAGTGGATATAGAGCTAAATGACTATACCACCCTCCCCGTGCTATTAGCTAGTTTATTATATAAACAGAAAACCTCTGGGCATTGTTAGGCGGACCCTCATACCTCAATCTCTAGATGCAGGTTTTACATCAGTAGACAAAAACAGCTCTTCTCTCTGGAAAGGTTTTTCTCCAAGTGCCTCTAACAGTGTAATCACCATATTAAAAGCACACCAATTTCTCCAGTGCAGCTGCACATAGTGTTATGTCTAGGTGCGAGGGACAGGCCAGATCAGTAAGAACAAGGGACGTTGTTTTTCGACCTTGTACATGTTGTGCAGAAGCAACCCACAGGGAACAAGAGAAAAGGTGAAAGACAGAAATGCAGACAGTCCTAATATAACCAGGCATAAGCAGAGGCTTGAAAAACAAAGTCACAAAGTCACAAAGTAACGTGTGCAGAAAAGGTATCATGGCAGCCAGGCCGCAGCCAACTTAGCAGGGCAGGCCATGAGGCCACAAACCACATGACAATACCTTGCTGCCTAAGCCATTCTTATACCTTTGGGGCCCTGGAATGGGCTAAATTGTCACACTTGTATGAGTGTAATGGTTAGTAGTTGTGTTGGTACTGTCATCTGCAGCCCTGGTAGGGGCAATGGGTGGTGCAAGCTGCAGTGGCCTCCTGAAGAGGGCCCTAGCACTTATTTTTTTCTATAAATGAAGCACTGTCCCAAATGGCCTATTCCAAATAGGTGCCCAATTATTTATTTCTTTTTTCCGGAGTTTTATATAGCACGATCTAGACCCGAAGGTATCAGAGCACTTTACATGAGCACCAGTTGCGTTACAGACGGACACATAATTTTTTTTGTTTTTGTTAGGAATGGGGAGATTAGGTAATTTGCCCAGAATCACAGGATGTTGAGCGTCCCTGCCGAGACTAGAACCCGGTTTCCCAGCTTCGAGGTCGGCCGCTCTGGCCATTAGGCCACATCCGCCACTTCTGTCTTTCTGACTTTAGAAAGTGGTCTTTTGTGTTTTGGAAGAGCATTTCTTTCGCTCTTCATTAGGAAGCTAGTTTCTGCCACTGAAAGGAAGGGAAAGCTACCATGTAGCTTTAGATGGCACGAAGTACAAATGTTAAAAATTACCTTTCAACTATACTGAATTCAATTTATTGTAAAGAAAGATATTTTTTTTGTTTTGTCCTCATCTCACCATTCAGCGTCTGCAACTTTAACTAGAAGCCATTTACCAATCCTAGGCACCCCGGGCTTCTACCACTGCATTGGCCATAGGCCTAACCAGGCCAGCTTCTTCGTACGAAACTTGGTGTAATCATAGGACCAGGGTTATCTGACCAACCTCATCTTTCTACTCCATGCAACAAACTGAGACCAGATGTTAGAAATGTCATTGTTTAAATACCCCTGATCCAGGCGTGCCATAACGAGTGCTGCTTTCACCCAATCTTCGTAACGTGGGGGCAGTGGATCTTTCCATAGTTTACATATCTCCCTTCGGGCAATAAGAACTAAATATAGTAGCAAACCTCTTTGCATTGGCTGCAGAAGATTCATCACTTCAAAATCCATACCGAAAATTACTATAGTAAGGTTCACATTAATCTTGACTTTGAAAATGGCACCCAGGGCATAAAGAAAGATATTTTAAGCACATTTCTAGCTCTTTCTAGGCCAATATTGTGACAAAATTGTTTAATTACAAGACATTTGTAGTTGTTCACTGTTGACAAATACCTTTTTTTAATATCTTCCATGTTTCACTTTTATACATTAAGTACCCAACCCTGTAAGTTTGCAGGGCAGGCTTAGCAGTTACTTTGCTAATGTGTGAAAGTAGATTTTTCTACCCAGCAGAACAATTTTCTCTGACATGTATGAATGGAGTGTTTTAACCAGCCAGGTGACAATGGTTCACCTGGATCCATACTTTTTCAATCACATGTGGAAGTAGTAAATATACACCTCACAGGTGCCATTTAACTTCCACGCCAGTCGTGCATTTCTTATGCTGATTAGCAACCAATCAATGGGGATTGTTATAGAGTGCAGCTAATCTCCTGTCAGGGTCTAAAGGAATTGGGCGGGGGTGTGTCTGCAGTTCAGTCGACCATGGACAGATCCAAAAATTAAATAAACCAAATGGGTATAGACATTTTCACTTCATGTTTACAGAGACAGAGCACATGCACAATGACAGTGAATAGCAGTGTCACAGCACACACAATTGTAATACTGTTAGAAATCGGGTCTCTAGTTGACAGAGGTATGCGCCCTGTACAAGTAGGGACCACAATCCTAGTCAGGGTAAGTCACAACACAATCCTGTGCTCACCCTTCAGTAGCTTGGCACAGAGCAGGCAGGCTTAACTTAGAAGGCAATGTGTAAAGTATTTGTGCAATAACGTAGACAACAACACAGTAAGTACACCACAAAAAGACTCCACAACAGTTTAGAACAATAGAGAATATTTATCTGAGTAAAGCAAGCCCAAAACTTTTAAAATCCATTAAGTAGAAGCCAAGATATTGAAAAAGAAATAAATGCAATAAAGCGCTTAAAAGCAGGTAGGACTAAAAAGGTTACTTCAGATCGTGAGAGACCAGTGCAAATCCAAAGTTCAGGCCGACGAGGCTTAGTGTTGTCCGGCTTCGGTTCCGAAAGGCTGTGCAATGAGGCTTTGCAAGTCTCCATGTCATCCGGAGTCGGTTCAGAGAGCTGTCAGCTGTGTGGCGAGGCTTTGTGGGGTTTCGCGCAGCATTGCGTCGGACTTGGTAGAATCCCAGCTGCAGAACCCACTTATGAGGCCTAGAACTTGGAGGGGGAACCTCAGTCAAAGGTAGGACTCACAGAAGGTAGAGTCCAGCAGCACCAGCAGAACTGCAGAAGTCTTTTGTGTCCCTGAGACTGCAGAAAACAGAAAGCAAGCTAACAAGCCCTTGGAGATCACTTTGGAGGGAAGGCAGACTTCAGCTCTCCTTCAGCTGAGTCAGAGAGCAGCAGGCAGCAGGGCAGCAAGTAGGTAGCGGTCCTTCCAGAAAAGCAGTCCAGTTGAGTCCTTTGCACAGCACCGCGGTTCTTTTGACAGAGATTCGGTGTAGGTCCAGAAGCGTCTGATTTGATGGGGCCAGAGACCCAGTACTTATACCCAAATGGGCCTTTGATGTGAGGGAAATGTCACAGAGTGGTTTTGAAGTGCACCAGTATGCCTCTCAATCCCAGCCCTCACTCCAGACTACCAGCAGGGTAGTAGGTATAGGGTCAGCCCACTACCCCTTGAAGGGTAAGAGTGAGCCTCTTTCTCCCATCTGCCCAGGAAAACCGATCAGAATGCAGATGAACACAGATGGATGCTAAATCACAACCAGTCCTTTCCAGTGTCTGTGGCTGTCTAGAAGGAATGCCCAAAGGGATCTGTCACCTAGCCCAGGCGTGTACTGTAAGGCACACAGAAGAGTACAAGCAGAGAAATGTCCACTTTCAAAAAGTGACATTTCTAAAATAGTAATGTTAAAATCTGACTTTACCTGTAAGAGGGATTTATTATTACCATTCCAAAGATAGGAAACGTGAAAAAAACTAATCCTTGCTGATCAGGAATTACAGCTTAGAGGTATGGTAAGGAATTCCCAATGCTAGTTTATGAGAGGAGTAGGCCTCACAGCAGTGAAAAAAAATGTAGCTGCTTGTCTCTACCAGGACTTGTAAAACTTAGAAGTACATGTCCTGCCATTTACTTACATTGTGCCCTGCCCTTTGGGTTACCAAGGGCCTTCCTTAGGTGTGACTCATTTGTAATAAAAGGGGAGTTTAAGGCTTGGCAAGAAGTTTTAAATGCCAAGTCGAAGTGGCAGTAAACTTCACACCAACAGGCGCTGCAGTGGCAGGCCTGAGACATGGTTAAGGAGCTAGATATGTGGGCGGCACAATATGTCCTCTAGGCCCACTAGTAGCATTTAATTTACAGGCCCTGGACATATGTAGTGCACTTTACTAGGGACTTATAAGCAAATTAAATATGCCAATTGGGTGTGAGCCAATGTTAACCATGTTTAGGGGAGAGAGCACAAGCACTTTAGCTCTGATTAGCAGTGGTAAAGTGTGCAAAGTCCTAAAGCCAACAAAAACGAGTACAGAAAAATGAAGGGAGGCAGGCAAAAAGTTGGGTCAGACCACTCTAAAGCTGTCAGGTCTAACAAATACTATAAAAACCAGTACAGAAAAATGCAATAACTAGAAAAACATGCACAAGTTGAAATTGCTGTGCTTAGTGTCTCCCTATTTGCAATAATGTTGTCTTTCGATACAAGTCTAAAATTCGTACCTGCTCGCTAGATGACAGAGGCCATCAACAATAAAGAAGTTTTATTCTTGAAGTAACTTTCACCATAATTTTATTCTTATATCATGCTATAAGCCAGACCTCATCTTTCCAAATGATCCTTATATATGGCTACCAAGTGTACAAGTTAAAAGAAACCTATAAAAATGTACATGCTAAAAAATAAGAAAAACTGAACCAGGTCCATACTGATGATCCAGAAATAAAAATGTTTGTGTGGGTCCATAACCAGAGATCAGACAAGATGGCTAATTTAGCCTAAGGCCCTATGATTGTCTGGCCTTTACCACTACTCACTCCTACATGCATTGAGACTGATATAAAGTAAAACTAACAATCTCATAGTACAGCTCCTCCTAAATGCAAGAAAATGTTACACTGATTTGTGCATACCACATCCCTTGTATTTTATGCCCCCATATACATACAGGATTCAGAACATTTCCTAAATGTGTGTTTACAGACTTGTATTTTCGAAATGTGAAAAACAAAATCTTTGTCTTAAAAAGAAAAAAGACCATTGGCATCCAGATATCAAGCCACTTATTGAAACATTCAGTACATTCGTGACAAAACGAAATCTGTCCTTTCTGAAGGCAAAATAAGTACAGGTGTTATTTCCGCACTTGATGTAGTGCATCAAGATCTTGGCACAGGTTGCATGGTGCTTTCCAGTTGTGGTATGGTATAACAATGAACAAAACACATACAGGTGATAAAGCAAGTGTTACACAATTTCAGGGAAATAGTGCAATCTATGTCAGATCAGGTTCAGAGAGACTAGATACGAATGGCAGGTAATAGATCATGTGAGCTTTTTTTTTAATAGAAAGTACTACTTGAAGTCACTGATATAGTCACAACTTGATGGACATGTACCAGATCAGCATTTCAAATCATTGGTGCATTGCCAGAGGAAGGTTTTCTTAAACTGAGAGTGTTCAGCTTGAGCGGAGCGTTGTTTCTTTATGTCCTGCTTTTGCCAGAGAGCAGAAAATGTTGTGAATGATTTGGGTTTGTTCATGTGGATCGCATTAAAGTAGTGTATGGAATCTCATTCGCCTCATGGTGAACCAGGAGACATTAACCAGGGATGTAGTGACTGGTGCCATGCACTGAAATATTTTTCTATAGAAGACTAGACAGGCTACAGAATGAAGGACTACGTAAAGGGGAGCTTCCGAGCTAATAAAGATTGGGGCAGGCCAGTGCATAGCAGATTTCTGTATTCTATATGTGAAAGGACTAGCGCTTGAATAGTTAATTTAAAATCTTATTTTGGGAGGAAAATCTTGAGGCTGCAGAGAAATTTCAGTTGCAATTTGGTGTTCTTGGACTTCTCTTTGACGTGGTGATGAAAGTAGAATATCTTGTTGGGTGTGCAGCCAGAAGTTTCGCTGAGATGATCTTTTGTGCAAGACCCATATCTCTGAGTTGATATGACCACTTAGCAGCAACTTACTTTCCTTTGTTTGGGGAGACAATGAAACTCAGTGTTCTGAGTGCTCAAATGTAGTTTTAAGCTTGTCATTAAGGTCTGACTTTCTCTAGGGGAAGCAGGAAATGGTATTGTGTATCATCTCCATAATGTAGAAAGGAATTACCATGTTCTGTTAGCACTGCCTTTGGTCATTCCACATATAAAGTGCAAGGAAGGGGAGTGTAAACTGGAGTCTTGCGGGGTTCCGCAGGGGGATTTTATAGGATTAGAGAAGAATTTCCTATTTTAATTTTAAGATTATGTCCTAACTGAATGTGAGAATGAGATCCTAATCAAATTAGGAAAATATTATCATGGAGATATGGCTGGCCTGGGCCCAAGAAAGCCATGTAGTCATGGAGCTATGAGCCAGTTCCCCTCTCTCCTGCTTGTTTTGCTATCTTCAAGCATCACACACCTCGCCAAAGGGGGAAAGGGCTGTGAAACGGCGGGGTAGCTGGAGCCTTGTATGGAGCCGCTTGAAGGCGAGATAACATCCTAGCGCCCTTCTCGATTCGCTCCCTGCGGACTAACTGCTGAGTTAAGCAGGAGCACACAGACTATGTTGGCGAGGCACTTGCAGCCCTACCTGGCTTTCCTACTCGATAGCGGGGGTAGCCACACATGACATAAAAATTGAAACAGCCATGAGGAACATTCTGCCAGTGTGCCATGGCCTAACTGAGGCAGTGGCAGACAATTGTGGACACCTGAAAGGCTGCCGGGAGGAGCCGGGGAAGATGCTCGGAGGCAAGGGAGGGCTCAAATGATTCAGGATGACAGCATGGGTGACAAGAAGAAAAGACAGGAGGAGCAATGCTAACAGGAGGAGCCCAATATGAGCACCAGCCCCAAACTCCTCTGAGCACTTGGAGCGAACACCTGGAGAAGTCACCCTTTTGCAATGATTAATGTGCTTCACACAGACTAGCCTAGAAAACAAAGAATGAGGCAGGGGTGGAGTAGGTCCAGCACATGCTGGAGGGGCTTTCTGAGACAGTGAAAAGGATGGCCTAGAGTCAAACAAGGTGGTGGCAGCGGCATCTTGACTGACAAAGATGACTCTGCGGTCTCACATTTGGCATCCTGCAAACCCTGTGCCAAATACAGTATTTTGAAGTTGGACTCCCACCAGGATCTCCTAGATAATCTTTGCAGAGGGGCAATCTTCTGGTGCAGACGGTGCCTTTGAGACTTCTTGTAGATTCTTTATCAGATGAGATGGACAATGTATTGAAGGACCTGCTCTCAGAGCCAACACAGCGAATTGTGAAGCATGTAAATAGTCTCCCTCCGAAGTGACAACAAAGAGGACAACACATCTGGAGGAATAGCAACGGTCACTAATGCCTGCAGATTGGGGCAGATGATTCTACTTGCAGCAATTGGTAATAAAAAGGCAGTGACTTTTGGAGAGAGCCGCTTATTTGTCTTTCCTGACCCACCCCTTGACAGTGAAGGGGGAGATGGTAGCTAAGGGCCTTATTGCCCATGTGGAATTCCCAGTAAAGCTCACAACAGAACATAATGGAAAGCATTAGGTTTTCACTCAAATGGAGTCATGGAGGGCCTTTCAAGCAGTTTATCCATCAGCCCTGGTGAATGATAGTTTCAGTGTTATACATCAGCCTCGGCTTCTGGCAGTAGCAGGACATAGAGGCATCTGTAATTTTTAGTCCCAGGGTACTTTTTGTGGGGTTTGGAGTTGATTCAGGGTTGTTTCTGTTGACTGTCATTGTTACCAGTCTGTTGTTTCTCTGCTATCCTCCTCTCCTTTTAGTGCCCTTTGTTCTGCAGCGCTATGTGCAAAGAGTTGTATCTGCAAATAGTTTACGGGATCATTGTTGGATATACATTCTGAGGGTTTTTGTTTGGGAATATCTGCACTCCACTTCACATTTGTTTCCTAGAATAAACAGATTTTAAGGTAAAAAACATTCCCAAGTATTTAAACACCATGGGCATAGAATAGTGAACAGGCCTCTCACCTCTACAGAAGGACGACTTCATCTGGCAATAAACTTTTAGCTTCCAATCAAGCCTGGTTATTTGACCGGACTCTCATTACACCATTACTTTTAGTCAAAAAAGACAATTTTCCTTTTGTGGCTCCTACAAACCATTCACAACTAGGGGCCTGATTTCGATGGCGGACGGACCGGAGTCCTTTCGACATCGATTTGGTACTGGGACGGACCGACCTCCTGTCGGCGGTCCCAACCCAGCAATTAGGATGCGACCAAACACGGTTCGGTTGCACTCCTATTCTTTATAATGGGAGCATGCATTCTGACTGGAATGCATGCTCTCATTGTAAAGAGAAGATGTGCAGTTCATCCCTGCCACTGGGTGCAGGGATCAACAGGAGGGCACCCGTGGTGCCCCCTCGGCCTCCAACTGGAGACCGTGCACCCATGTGGGCCCTGCTGGGGGCCCCAAAGTCGACTTCCACAGCCTTTCTGTGTCGGAAAGGCCGGCACGGAAAGGCTGTCAGAATCCGACATTGTAATCCCTTGGGGGGAAAGAGCCGCCCTTGGGATTACTGGAGGCTTTCCGAATGGTAGACGGGCTCTCCGAGCCTGTCGGAAGCCATTGGGGAATCCAGTTTGGATTCCTTTCCGACTTACTCCATCCAAATTGGTCGGTCGGAAATGAATCCGAACAGCTGATTACGATGCCGTAGGAACGGCTCCGACCAAAGGTCGGACCCCTTTATCTCCATCAAATAGAATACTCATCCAAACCAAACAGTTACAGTGGAGAGGTTAAGCTGGACCTGTAATCCAGTTTCACAGGAAACTCGTAACACTTTTTGGGTTGACACCCATGTCAACTCTTATTGCATCTTTACTAACTGTGATCTTCATTACTCCAGTTCTTCCTTCCTTCTCTCTGTGCTTAATTCATTGAGGCCTCCAAATAGAGCCTCACTCCACACCCCAGGCTTCATGACTTTTTTCCGGTTTCAGATGTTTCATTGGCATAACTGATTCTTGCTCCATCTGGTGCCTCATCAAGACAGGCACTCTGAATAAATGCTGTCTGCAATCCAAAACTTTTCCCTGCCCGTTAGTTATGTCCTACCCCCTGCATGGGTCATAAAGTGCGGTCACACCCACAACAATCTCTGCTAGTGCCAATGAAACTAATCAGAATTGTAGAAATACCTAAAATGGACGGCATTATATAAGAACTGGGACATGGAAGGGAGAATCACAGTAAAGAACATTACTTAAGTAATCAAGCCTCACCTGCTTTTCTTTCCATTACTTATTTGATTGAGGATATACCCAAGCAGTATTTCTTCATAGCAAATGAACACAAAGGAACAAAGACAGACCAGTGTAAATCAGCAACAAAACACACTCCCACCACTGCCACAAGCAGACAACGGGCAAAACTCAGTCCAACCGACGGTCATCAAGGTTGTAGGACTTAAAGGTAAAACCGAAAAGGCTCAAAAAGAAGCACCACAAGACTGCCATCTGGTGGTGAGGGCCTCAATAGAAGGAAATCCCCCAAGGAAGGCCAACCAGATCTGTGCCACAGTTCATAGTAATAGACATAGCTCCGGAGATACTATCGAGACAAGCATTTGCAATGCAATAGGTCTCGCATTCACGCGAGTTTGAGCTATTACCATTATAAATGACAATGCCTTTTATTTATGTTTTGGGTTTTAAAACATAAATAAAAGGCATTGTCATTTACAATACTAATAGCTTAAACTCTCGCAAATGCGAGACATATTGCATTGCAATAAAGGGCCTCCTCGACCGCTTGGTAGGTTGTAAATATCAGAGGAAGAGACCGGCCTGCGACGTCTTCAAAGTAGTGATAAATAGTGCAGTGAAGAAGATGTGTAAGTGTTGTAAATTACACAGACACAAAGTGTGAAGTGAGAGTTACATATGATCCGAGCTATAAACACTAACAAAGCGCTCCAACACCTTTCGCACTGTGATTACACTGTCGCAGCTCAGGAGGAAGAGCGGGAGGGGGGGCTATTTCCTGCCCTCTCCGTGATTTGAGTGTGCAGTGTGGCATTGCGTAATGTCATTGCTATCTTTGGCCTAATAAACACTCCAGCTGTAGTAGGGCCCTGGCTTTACCTCCTGATGCAGGGCGGGCTGTGCTTTATGGCACACATGGAGGGAGGGAGGGATGGTCTCGGCTGCAGCTCTGGCCTCGTACAGTGCCCCTGCTATTACTAGTGAGCAAGAGGCGCTGAGGTGGTGGTGGTGGTAATGGTGGTGGTGGTGGTAGTGGTGGTATTGGTGGTGGTGGTACTGGTAGTGGTGGTACTGGTGGTAGTGGTACTGGTGGTATTGGTACTGGTGGTGGTGGAATTGGTGGTGGTAGTGGTGGTATTGGTGGTGGTAGTGGTGGTACTGGTTGTATTGGTGGTGGTACTGGTGGTATTGGTGGTGGTACCGGTGGTATTGGTGGTACTGGTACTGGTGGTGGTACTGATACTGGTGGTATTGGTGGTGGTACCGGTGGTACTGGTGGTGGTGGTACTGGTGGTGGTGGTACTGGTGGTGGTAGTACTGATGGTGGTGGTGGTACTGGTACTGGTGGTGGTGGTACTGGTACTGGTGGTGGTGGTACTGGTGGTACTGGTGGTGGTACTGGTGGTGGTTGTGATAGTGGGGGTGGGGGTGGGGGTGGTACTGGTGGTGGTCCTGGTGGTACTGGTGGTGGTGGTACTGGTGGTGGTGGTACTGATGGTGGTGGTGGTACTGGTGGTGGTACTGGTAGTGGTGGTACTGGGAGTGGTGGTGGTGGTGGCACTGGTGGTACAGGTACTGGTGGTACAGGTAATAGTGGTACTGGTGTACTGTGGTACTGGTGGTGGTGGTTCTGGTGGTGGTGGTACTGGTGGTGGTGGTGGTAGTGGTGGTATTGCTGGTGGTACTGGTGGTATTAGCGGTGGTACTGGGACTGGTGGTATTGGTGGTGGTACTGGTAATGGTGGTACTGGCAATGGTGGTACTGGTACTGGTGGTACTGTTGGTGGTGGTGGTGGTACTGGTGGTGGTGGTACTGGTGGTGGTGGTGGTCATACTGGTGGTGGTACTGGTGGTGGTGGGTGTGCTGGTGGTGGTACTGGTAGTGGTGGTGGTACTGGTGATGGTGGTACTGGTGGTGGTGGTACTGGTGGTACTGGTGATGGTGGTACTGGTGGTGGTGGTAGTAGTGGTGATGGTATTGGTGGTGGTAGTGGTGGTGGTAGTGGTGGTATTGGTATTGGTGGTGGTGGTACTGGTGGTGGTACTGGTAATGGTGGTATTGGTGGAACTGGTGGTGGTACTGATACAGGTGGTACTGGTGGTGGTGGTACTGGTGGTGGTGGTACTGGTGGTGGTACTGGTGGTGGTGGTGGTACTGGTGGTGGTGGTACTGGTGGTGGTCCTGGTGGTACTGGTGGTGCTACTGGTGCTGGTACTGGTGGTACTGGTGGTGGTGGTACTGGTGGTGGTACTGGTGGTGGTACTGGTGGTGGTGGTGGTGGTACTGGTGGTACTGGTGGTGGTACTGGTGGTACTGATGGTGGTAGTGGTACTGGTGGTGGTGGTTGTACTGGTGGTGGTACTGGTGGTGGTGGTGGTACTGGTGGTGGTGGTACTGGAGCTGGTGGTGGTGGTGGTACTGGTGGTGGTACTGGTGGTGGTACTGGTGGTGGTGGTACTGGTGGTTTGGTGGTGGTACTGGTGGTGGTGGTGGTACTGGTAGTGGTGGTACTGGGAGTGGTGGTACTGGTGGTGGTGGTGGTACTGGTAGTGGTGGTACTGGGTGTGGTGGTACTGGTAATAGCGGTACTGGTGGTGGTGGTATTGGTGGTGGTACTGGTGGTATTGGTGGTGGACTGGGACTGGTGGTATTGGTGGTGGTACTGGGACTGGTGGTACTGGTGGTGGTACTGGTGGTATTGGTGGTGGTGGTATTTGTGGCGGTACTGGTGGTACTGGTGGTGGGACTGGTGGTGGTGGTATTGGTACTGGTGGTGGTACTGGTGGTGGTGGTACTGGTGGTGGTTCTGGTACTGGTGGTGGTTCTGGTACTGGTGGTACTGGTACTGGTGGTGGTACTGGTGGTGGTGGTACTGGTGGTGGTGGTGGTGGTACTGGTGGTGGTGGTACTGGTGGTGGTACTAATGATACTGGTGGTGGTGGTGGTACTGGTGGTGGTGATACTGGTGGTGGTTCTGGTGGTGGTATGGTACAGGTACTGGTGGTGGTGGTACTGGTGGTGGGACTGATGGTGGTGGGACTGGTGGTGGTACTGGTGGTGGTGATACTGGTGGTGGTGGTGGTGGTACTGGTACTGGTGGTGGTACTGTTGGTGGTACTGGTGGTGGTACTGGTGGTGGTACTGGTGCTGGTGGTACTGGTGGTGATATTGGCGGTACTGGTGGTGGTGGTACTGGTGGTACTGGTGGTGGTACTGGTAGTGGTACTGGTGGTACTGGTGGTGGTGGTATTGGTGGGTCTGGTGGTGGTACTGGTAGTCATGGTAGTGATGGTGGTACTGGTAGTGGTGGTAGTGGTGGTGTGGTGGTGGTACTGGTAGACACAAGATAATGCCGGGTTAAAGTGATTGAAAGCAGGCACCAGTGTTACGAGGCAGCCGTGCTGCTTAAAAAAACACAAGCATTTGCAATGCAATAGGTCTGGCATTTACGCATTTAAGCTATTGGCATTGTAAATGACAATGCCTTTATTTATGTTTTAAAAAGAAAACAAAAATAAAAGGCATTGTTATTTGCAATGTCAATAGCTCAAACTTGCGTAAATGCAAGACCTATTGCATTGCAAATGTTTGTTAGATTAGTGAGTAGAAAGGCTCCCTTTCGGCCCGTGCGGCAAATTAATTAAACAGACAAGCTCGGCAGCTAAAGTGAGAGCGGACCGCGCTGCAAATAAAAAAAAAATAGTGCTTACCGACTTATGAAGGAGACCGTGTAACGCGACAAGTAAAAGATCCTGTCCTGATGGGAGGAAACAAATGGCAACAGGGCGGTAACAAGGAGGGACTAACAAGCCTCATTATCAATCGGAAGCCAGCATTTACCAAGGACAATGACACCAGCCAATCAAAAATATGGGCAGAGAGAAGGCAAGGCTTCCACAGCATACTCGACTACTGCATGCCTCGCAGAGCGAGCAACGCATGCGCGCTGCCGCTAGGCTCGACCTAAAAAAGCGGCCTATATACACCAGAGCAACACCCAGAACAGTGTGGAGGGTGAGACAGCAGCTCCTGGAAAAGCATTGGCTGTCCATACGGTCAGACAACAGGAAGCCAGAAAGGAAACAGCACTGACATAAAGAGGCCTAAACTATGAAGCCACACCTATTCAACCATCATGAACGGGGTTGTTGCACATGAGTGGCTGAAAAAATAGTGACTAATGTGAGGACAGGGCGCCATTAACAGGGCTAATCGAAGACACCAATCTCCAAACAGGTAGAAAAAGACAAGTACTACTGAGCCAAAAGGAGGCACAACTGACCCATTGCTGCAGGCCCTGCATAGCTCACCAGGAGCCTGTGAAATAAGCAACAAGCATTAGTAAATGCAATAGGTTTTGCCTATGTGATTATTAAATCTTTTGTTGTTGTAAGTTTTAGCTTGGTGAGCAGGTGTAAAAATATGGTGAACTAAGATTTGAACGGGGTCACCTGAATGCCAAGCACTATGCTACGAGGTGAGAGAAATGGATAAATAAAGAGACAATCAATAAAGGAAAGCATGAGAGAAGGAGGGACTGAGGAAGAAAGCAAGTAGATAAGTAAGGATTTAAGAAAAAAGAAAGAGAGGGTCAACGAGCAAGTAAAAAATAAAAGGGAAAAGAAATGAGTGAAATCTGGGTAGTGAAAAAGAAACAAGCATTTGCAATGCAATAGGTCTCGCATTTACGCGCTGGCTCTAGGCTCGACCTAAAAACGAAAATGTGGAGTTTTGGATGAATCAAATAAAGGTTTAGAATGTTCTGGTCACAGCACCTACTCTCTGGGCAGGATAGCTGTAAGTAAGAAGAGTCACTCGCTAGAGCAGCTACAAATACGTTGCAGTGAAACTGTGCCATGAGAGGAGGTTAAAAATAAAAAGAGAAAAGCTGGGGTAGGGGAGAAGGGAGCAACCAGGAGCGTGTGAGGTAAGGCCAGACATCGAATGAGAAAGCAGCACATGCGGGCGAGAGGAAGTGGATTGAGGGGAAGTAACACGAAGCCCACAGTAGCTCAAGAACTGTGTGTGTGTCCTGGAAGCTGCAGCAGCCTGGGCTGAGACACACGAGGGAGGTGGTGGAGCAGGGAAGCCCTATGGACCATGTGTGCCTGGTGAGGATTCCATCAGTTCTTTCTTTCCCAATACCAGTCTCTGATGAAAATACCAATTGCGTGAAACGGACGATAAATTGGTTAAAATCCTAAGCATTTCTTTATAAGTATCCTTCTTTTTGCTTTAATAACCATTTAGAATTAATTTAAACAGCTCTCAAATATGGTTAATTTCTTCCTGTACCTGGTACTTAAAGTTTATAAATCAAAGGTTTAAAATACCAGATGTCACAGACTGTTTTCCCTGCTAGTTTTACGGTCTTGACATAAAAGTATAGACCAGGATGGTAAAATACTGGCCAGACGGCAAGTCTACTTTCTGTGCCATTCCCCCATCCCGCAGCTAACTTGCTACTACTGTTCAAAGTGAAGAACATTTCTGCAAGGTAGGTTGGTAGGTTCCGAGACCGGTGAGTTGCTGCAGAGCTGAATAGGCTAGTGATCTGAACAAGCTGCCTGGGGAATCTGCGTCTTCCCACCAACTCGATCTGCTTAACGGGTCTTTTGGCAGTTTCAATAGCAGGGAGCCAAGTTATCAAATTTGACAAGCTTAGGAGGCCACCCAGTCAAGAATATGCATGACTTTGCTTTAACGCTGGAGCCGCCAAGTGATACACTGAAGGAAAGCGTGCCATGGACAGATACTTACAGGTATATTGAGTACCTGCACTGCTTTAATTTGAGAAGGGAGAGTATCTGCACATCTCAGTGGGCGCCCAATACTATATATGGGAGTGTACCTGCACTTCTCAATAGCACACAGCCCTTGACGTTGTGAACCCCCGCTTTAGCAACTACAGCAGGGGTGGGGTTCTTTACGTGCCTCTTCTGTCTGCTACTTGGCAGACAAAAGGTCATACTTAATGCTTTAGAAGAATACAGCACCAACAGAAGAGCAAGGAAGAACGAAAGATGGGTAAATAGTAAAGGGAAGGATGGAAGGAATATTGAATGGAAGGAAGGGAGGAAGGATGGATGAGTGGGTGGATGAATGAGTGGGTGATTGAATATCTGGGTGAAAGGACAAGTGAATACATGGCAGAATAAAGGGATGATGAATAGGTGGTTGAGTGAATGGATAGGTGAAAGGGTGGCAGAGTAAATGGATGGTAGAAGGATAGACAGTTAAAAGGGTGGCAAAGCCAAAGGATGAATGGATGAAATGATGAGTGACATGATGGCAGAGTGGATGGGTGAGTGAATGGATAGCACAGTGAATGGGTGGAGGGCAGAGTGGAAGGCTGTATGAAGGATGGGTGTATGGATGGCAGAGTGGATGTATGGAATAGGGAAAGATTGTAGGATGGATGAAATAATGAACGGATGACAGAATGTAAAGGTTAGATAGTGGATATCAGCGGATCGATGTAACAGGGAAAGGCTGAATGGATAGATGCTTGGATTGAAGGGCTCACTTGCTTGTTGCCATCAGAGTATTAGTTTAAAGTGGGGGCATTTTAATTTTTGGGTTACTCCCTTGCACATAGCTATTCAGGGGCAGTGAGTACCTACACCTATAATTTAATTTCAACAACTAATTACAACACAATACATATCATGCCCTTTAATCTTACAGGATATGCTCTGCTCCTACAAGCTCAATATGGAACATAAAACCACCAGATGAAGGCAGATGGCCAAACCTCGATGGTGGCACCGGAACATGTGCTAGCAGGGGACCAAAACTGTGCCCTCGAGCTTTGCATGGCTAACTGTGGTTGAACTTCTAGGATTTGCACGACTAGAGGTGGTTGGGCCGCCAGAGTTTATTTATGTATTTATTATTGCAGATTTATAGAGTGCAAAATCTACCAGAAGGTATTGAAGCATTTTACATGAGCACTATTTACATTACGTAAGGATTGATGTATTTATTTTCTTTAAACATGGGGAGATTAAGTGATTTGTTCAGAATAACCGGATGATGAGTTGACGCCGGTTTCCAACCTGGTTCTCCAGTTCCTAAGTCGGCAGCTCTGGACCGTGACATGATGATGCCAAGCGGATCCCTAATGCGAGGGTGAAAGTTTGCAAATAGAGGGCTGACTGTGACATAGGAAAGGTTGTCTAATCTGCCAAGCTCACAAGGCTGAACTGCATAAATACAAGTTCCCACCTTCCCCGTCATCCCCAAGTCAAGAGGTAGGTTCCCAAATGTGCACCTTACCTCTGCCAGAAGATATTTAAAATTCGAATACCTTTGCTTTGAACTTTAGCTAACTTCAATTAAATAAAGCCAATGAAAGAAAAATGAAATTCTAGATTCATGCGGAGTGGCAAGCGCAGCTTTGTGGCTACAGTTCTTCTCAGTCTCACAATTGAATAAAAAGAATTACCCGCGTGTCCAGGAAACACCTTTCTCGCTGCTGCTCCAGAAGTTGATAGCCCAGTCGTACGTGGGCCGGTGTTGTGTAATACCTGGTATCTCTGTAGGATCCTGTATCCTCTGCTTTTCGGCGGACTTCAGAGGCCTTGCCTATTGGACAGTTTGAACAGGCCCACAGCAACCCCACCCACTTCAGGAGAGGCGGAGCAGGCAGAAGCAGCAGCGCTCCAAACAGCGCTGCTGCTAGAAATGCATCCATCGCTCTGCTTATGGGGACACTCAGAAAGGGTTCCAATAAAGTGCTTAACTGTTCCATTTGTTTTTCCTATCGTGACCTCTGACTATTTGCGCTGACAGCCTCAAAATATTAATTAAATGTAAAACAAAGGAGAAAAATAAATGGAGATTTCGAATGCTAAATGAAAAGATTAGTTTAAGGAAATTAACACGAGGAAATAAGCACGCGTGAAATGCGTTCAGCCATGGGGAGACTATGTAAACAAGCAGAGCAAAACCTAAAAAACAAAAGAGTCCCACAAAAGCGTATGAAAACAGTACTTGGGCCATGGGACACTGATAAGAGAAACATAGGAGAGGAACAACAGGAAATAGTATGCTACAGCCAATAGAAATGAAGGAAAAGTAAGTCATAAGTACAGCAACAATCAAAATCAAGGGCGGGATGTAAGCACCTTTTAAGATCTGAGCCGAGTCTAAGAGCCGGGCAAGGTGGCTTAGTGGACTAATGCATCCACTATAGGGGCCTGTGTTCGACCTTATGGTCACAGGTTCAAATTCTGGCAGGTCCACTCAGCCTTTGATTCTTCTGAGGTCGATAAAATGAGTACTGAGTAGGGTAACAATAAACATCTGCTATTCAGCACCAAGATACCCTTGCGTGAATGTGCGCTTTACAAATACATGTTATGTTAGGTTATATTAAATACAATAGATTTCACAGGCAAAACCTAAAAAGGGAGTCACTACTAGCACAGCCACAGCTCAAAAGGCAGCAGAGCATTGATCAAGTAATTCACTGATGCAGATCAAAAAGGCACGCCCCTAAACCAGGTTGTGTCTACGGGTGGAGGGCACCATAGATAAGGAACACTGCAAAATACCCTAAACAAATGGACACAAGGCTCCAGCTCTAACCACTAGACGTGCTGAAGGGGGAACAGCTATGGCCAAAGGAGTTGATAAAAACAACAGGAAGGGTGAACCCATTTCTGCTAGGAAATGTAATGGACCATGGAATCTAGAAGCAAACAAGTCTATGGCAAACAGAAAAACATCTGGCTGAGGAGAAGACACAAAAAGACCCAAAGACAGAACCCAAGAACCAGATCAATGAACTAAAGGGAACAGGCCCCAGTTTCCACCCACCATGCGCCTGTGCACCCAAAGCCATGCACAGGCCTGGGGCCACACCCACTGCAATACAAGAAACCAGAGGGGTCATACTGGCAACAGTAAATCAGCCCCAGCACTGGTGCTCTGCATGCGCCCGAGGCAGGATGGACTGCAGGAGTGAGAGAACAAGCCATGGACTTACAAACACAGTATTCAAGAAGCTAAAATGTCGACTGATACAATGAACCCAGCACCAGGCTAAAAGATCCCAAGAGGAGGATAAAAGACTAAGGGCCTCATTAACTATACTTTGACGCAGGGCAGTGCAGCAAGCATTACTGCTGTGCTGAGGTGCATCAAAATAAAAGGGCAGGAATGCGCCATATCTACAAGATATGGCGCATTCCTGTCCCGCTCCCCTGTGCCGACACACAAACAGCAGCCGTGCGCTAACGCAGACACCCTTGCACCATGGTGCAAGGGTGACTGCATTGCATGGATGATTGTTGCTGTGCAAGAAGGGACACCTTCCTGCACAAAGACAATTATTAATGCCGTTTTGCTCCTTCTATCACATGGAAAGAGCAAAAAACGAGGAGAAATAAAAGTATTTAGGGGTAGTAGTGCTTGGAGGGTCATAAATACCTATGAAATCTGTATGGCAGCACACAGAACTGTCTCAGCCGCATGAAACAAGGTGCCAGGAAATGGAGTTGAAAGGCATGGACCAACTCCAAAAGAATCAACCAAGAGGGCAATGGACAATAGGAAAACCTCGCTGCCAACAACCACAAAAGAAACACCAGGCGGGCGTCTAAATCAAAGTGGGAAGTGTGACACACAAAGTCAGTGAGGATCTTGACTATATTACAATTTCCACCGGAATGTAGGATGAAAAATACAATATAGCCCATGAGCAACTATTACACGAGAGAGAGGGTGGAGAAACTGTTACTATCTGGACCACTAACCAGGCATGTCAAGGCAACTGTCAAAACCCTTTTAGAGGGCCACTGGACTAAAATGAGTTATGGGCCTTTAACTCCTGATGTCCCAGAGCCCGACATACGATGGGTTCTGAGTAACTGGGCCAAGTACCCCTACCGCACTTGACTCTCAGTGGTGGCGCAGGTCGAGCAGTCCAAGGCTTCCCAGGAGGAAGCAGATGCAGGGGCTGAACGCAGGCGCACATCTCAAAATACGCTCAATACCAGCAATAAATGATTGGCCAGTAAAATACTTGTTTTTATGACAAAAGGAGTATTTCTATATGAACACAAAGTGAAATGCGGCATATATAAACAGTACACAAAGATCTCCTGAAGTCAGTACTCTAGTGTTAGATAGGCAGGTCCTTGAGTCCCACTTCCCTTCCTAATGGGATTGGTTATTCCCCATTCATGATAGGCAACATTCAGGATAAGGCCCACTAGCAGTCCGAGACTTAGGAGGCCCACTCCGACTTTTCTAAAGTCAACAGGGTTCCAGCACCTATGGCACTATGTGGCCAAACGTTCCACACTCAGATGTCGCGGAGGTCTGCTGTGGCTTCCAGTGGTGAGTAGAACTCTCTGCTTTGCAGGGGATGTGACTTATCTGTGGTGCTCTCTCTGGTGTTGCGGTAAGTTCCTCTGATCCCTCCAATCTCAGGTCACCACAGTGGCCTTCCCTCTTGGTACCAGTGGAACTAGGTCACGATCCTTGGTCTTTACGGAGGCCCCCCTCTGGCTTACGGGGTCGCCAACTTTACCTCACACATGGCAACGACCTGTTCAGCGAGACAGTAATTAACTCTGCACGACGGCCCCTCCTGGAATGTGGAGTCATCCACTTTATTCCACACACAGGCTATTGCCCGATTGGCACAGAAGCAATGCACTCTTCATGGAGGCCCCCTCCTGCATACGGGGTCACCGACTCTTACCAGCACATAGGCGATGGCCTGATTGGTGCAGCCATTGCTAACTTCACTGCAGCCCGCTCAGGCATGGGAGGTCGCCGGCTTAAATCTGAACACAGGCAACCGCCAGATCGATGCATTAGCTGCTTTTTAAAACCTCGCTACGGGGATCCACTTGCCAGGATCCCACACTACACCTCGCTCCCTCCAACCGCTCTCCTCTTCCTCCCAGGGCACACTGATCTTGGCAAGCACTAGTGCTCCAAGTCAGGTTGTCTACCATTTCCTTGTCCCCTACCCAGCTGGCAGACTGTCAGACCTTCGCCATCCATTCCTGGTCACCGGTAGAAGTCTTGCAGAGCTTCTCCTCCTCAACCGGCTACTTGACAGTTGACAATTTTGGGGACCTCAAGCTTTCCTTCCTTTAGTCCATTTCCAGACATCAAATATCAGAATAATTTATTGTACAATCATTTAAAATCATTACAATCATGCCACGTTTCTATTAAAAATGTACTATGAATCAAGCATTAAATAAGAGAATAAAAAGATTGGTACCAATGGCTCATTTAGCGTCTTTCTTTGCTTACCTAGCTTTTTAGAGTGGAAAAAAGTAAGGTCAAGGGGGATATGATTAAGAAACTTAGTTGTGACTATCAGTGCAAGTTTGAGCTACGATTGTGGTGGTGCAGTTCTTTAATTACATCTAGTCCTGCAGGGTGACATCGGTCGTTGACTTAAACGTTTAATATTGACAAATGATGCAAGTTTGAGCTAAAGACGTAATAGTGCAGTCATGTAAATGGTGATCCTTTAGGGCCCTGTAAGCACAGTGGTGGAAGTGTGTCTTTCCCCCTCTCCACAGGTGGTAGTGGAAGTCAGCTTCTGCAAGAGTCAGGAATTTCCCGGATCAACAGATCATTATTAAGTCCTTAGAGTTGAAGCAGGCTACTGCTGCTGCCCTGCAGGTGCTCCTCGCCCCGTGAACGCCTGGTGCAGAAGGGACCTCCGTCTTCTTAGTAGGGCTTTGCGGATGTATACTAAGTGAGTTACGTTCTCTGTCACCGGCCCACACAGTCTGCATAATGCTTTGTTGGTTGGTTCCAGCCAGACTGGCAGTTGTGATAGCGTTTTGTAGTTCTGCATTAGCATTCAGGCATGGCGTTGTTTCAAGAATATATCCTTGTCTTCTTGCAGAGATCGTGCTGTCATTGATTTATTTATTGCTCAGAAGGGTATGTGCATGGTATCTCCCATAGAAGTTGGATTTTTAATTTATCGAGTGCTCCCTCCAGCTAACTTCTTGCTCTTGACATGCCTGCTCTGTTGTTTATTTCCTACCACAGGTGCTGATTTTGAGCGTTTCCAGGTGCCGTTTTATGTCTGTAGCAAGTTTTCACAAAAGTGCACGGCCTGACAATTGTTTGTTTTATAAGGCCAAATTCCAGTCTTATCTGAGCTGGGAATGCGCTTTTGGGGAGGGATATTATGTACCTGTACGTTTTGGCTATTATCAGGTCCAGGACTGTTGCATTTCCCCCGCAGAGGGCCTCACTGCTGTATGTCAGCATGGCGAGCAGTTTTATGAACATGACTTTCAACGTTGTGTAGAGATGGCCCCTTTAGGGATCTGTCTAGTGCATGGAATAGTGCCATTAGTTCCAGGCCTTTTATTCTGAATTGGCGCAGTTGGGGTGAGACGAGGCCTCTTGAATGGAATAGAACTCAGAGAGACTTGTACTCCTTTACTGATTCTATCTGGGTTCCTCCCAAGAACCATTTTTTTTTTTTTTTTACTTTTGCCCACTGCCATGACCTTTGTCTTAGTCAGATTTATTTTCATTCAATTTTGAGTATTGGTCCAGGGAGTCTATCAGTCTCTGTAGACCAACTTTATTTATACTTATCAGGATCAGATCATTCGCATAAATCAGGTTAAATAGCTGGTATGTGCATAGGTTTGGAGGGTGGAAGTTAATCCTGTTCAGTTGCAATGTCAATCCAGCTAAATATAGGGGCATAATTTAGGTGCCAGCTTGCATCCCTTCCTCAATCCTGAGGACGAATTAATTTTCCTTGATAAGTGCGTCCCATTTACAGTTTTGATCCTTACCCAGGTGTTCATGTGCAGCACTTGGATCTGTTTTAATAGTTGGGATGGTATTTTACAACTGGCTAGTTTGGCTCACAGCTTCTCATGCTGTTGGTTTATCTACCTAAAGAGGATATTGCCCAAGTACATCCTCCCAACACAGCATATAACACATAAATTAGTGCTTGGGTATTTTTAGACTGACCTTTAATATAGCCCTACATTTTATTATCTGCAAGTATAGAAAAAGATATGGATAAGTTACCTCACCCACTTTGTGGAATGCTTCGTCATCTGTGACCTAGCCACACCAAGGTAGATGAATACCACCTTGGTGGTCTCTACTGGTATTCAGGAGTTCAGATAAAGTTTGTCTGGTTAGTCGTAGGGATCCAGATGTTTAAAACTATCTTGGAGTATAATCCCATGGACTTACCAATTAATGGAGTACCCCTGATATGACTAAAAATGGGATGTTTGGATTATTGATGGGGTATAATGTGCCATCATTCCACTATTAATAGAGGGTGAGGTGACCTATCCATATCTTTTTGGATACTTGCAGATAATATAATTTAGGGCTCTATTAAAGGTCAGTCTAAAAATACCCAAGCACCAATTTATGTAATATATTCTTCGCTGTTGTTTCGTAATAGGTGAGAGCGTTAAGGTATTTGTCGAAGTTGCAATACCTTTGTTGAAGCCTGTTTGATTGATGGGTATTATCTCTTGTTCGGTTGCCAGATCGTTGACAGATCATGTAGCAGTAGCATGGCAAAGTATTTGGCCTTGTTATCCAGCAAGAATATCAATCCGTAGGTCTCCGGTTGTGCCTAGTCTCCTCTTTTGTATATTAGGTTGATTACCGACCCTCTACAAGAGTCCGGTATCACTTACTTTTGTAAAATGTAGTTATATACTTATTCCAGTTGCTCTGCCCAGTACTCTGGGTTTGTCTTATAGATGGCTTGTGGTACTCCATTTAGTTCTGGTGCTCCATTTCTGCAGCCTCCTTCCATGAATTGTAGAATTTTGCTCTGCGAGCAGAGGTTGGTACTTGCCTTTTAGTCTGGACACTTGCTATGGGGTTTGGGGTGTTGTTACAAACTGATCTGTATTTTTTGGCTGCCCTTTTCTCCAGCTGTTATCTTGCTCTTGAGTACTCACATGTTTGCTGAAGTGTTTTATTAGAAACATTGCCAGGCTGTTTTCTGTAACGTTTGAGTTGTTTAAGCAGTTTGGGCATCATCCTAGGCGGTTAACTGTCATCCAAAATTCTTTTGAAGTTGCCTTTTGATTTAAATGAGGCCGCTTTGCCCAGAAGATATCTTCCCTCTTTTTCCTTTTCTCTTAGATTAATTTCCTATATTTTTGCCTTCATTCCTGGAAGTGTCCCTCAGATGTTTGTTTTCTGGGTTCTTTTGTAGATGTCTCCAAGCTCTATTTGTTTTTTCAATAGTCGTCTTGCTTTTGACAGCGCTTTGCTATCTTTTGCTGACGCCAATTTTGTGTTATGTGTTGCCTTAGCTCCATTCATTGCGCTTGTTATTTATTTCCGTAAGAAGGCCTCCCATTTTTCTGATGGGGTAAGCTATTCATCATGATTGTCTAGAATCGGTTCTTCTGCCATTTTTTTGTAAGGCCATTATTGTTTTTCAGGCCATTTCAGTCGCTTATAATCTATTGTATAGATCGCTTTAATTGATGGGGTTGGTGTACCCATTAAGCTTTCTGCAATCTGTAGCTCTATTCTTTGAGAAACGTGATCACTTTCACATCTTTGCTGATTTTAATATGTTATGTACCTATAGAAGGAGAGGGATGTGATTTATAGGCTATTATTGTATTTATTGTGCCTGAGTAATGGGTTGATGCTGGAAGACTATCAGTTTGGAATTTCCCATTTAGTATTCTTAGACCCAGCTGGGCTACCTATGTAAAGGCCTCAAAAAATCATAAAAATGTTACTAGACCTGCAGGTCTAGAAACTTGAATAATCTACTCAACCTAACTGTAATGTACTTGACCCATAAACTGGTCTTATATCACCCTAGGCAAATGCCTTATTTTGCAGAGCCACCTTTTTCTTCATTATCACATGAGAGCATCTTCCAATACGTGAGTTCAACATTCCTGCTGTACAAATTGTTTTGTTTGATTTAATAGACTAAACATTTGCTCCATGCATAGAATCTAGCCCATATATAGGGTACCCATGACTCCTAACTTGCCTCTCAGTTCACTAATAGCATTGCCATCAGGCCAGGGCAGTAATGATTCTCAGTTCATCTTAAAAAATCATTTTTAATAAATATATTACTAACGCATGAGATGGCAGTGCACGGTCATTTACAGACAGCACTTTCTCCATTGAAATGGCTAAAACATTCCCACTAACATGCAGTTTTACTTATAAAACGATATAGTGTATGAACAACCTGTGGAAATTGGGTTTCAGCAAACATATTTATCATTTTCGCATCACCAAGTAAAGTGTTATGATTTGTTTTCATCCTATTAAAATATTTTTTTCATCACCCAGAATTACAAAACAAGGGCTTGCGTAACTACTGAAATGTATTTTGAAATGTTTGTACAGTTCACTTTTTAGCTATTTAAATGTGTTAGAATAAAACATGAAATCCTATAGCCGTTCATTTCACACGTTTTGCACAGTATGTTTGTCAGACAGTTCACTTTACAAAATCCTCAAACTTTGCAGTCAGAGAAAGAAAATTAATTGCAGATGTAAACTGACTTTTGTCCTCTGTCTCTGAACACAGAATAAATGAGACAAGATAAAAACAAGAGTTAAAGGCATCTTTAATGCTCCTCTACTTTGTAAGTGAACAGAACACCTGTTGTTTGTCAGCTCCCCAGAAGGGGCGAGTAGGCCCTAATTATAGCTCGCCCTGATAAAATCTGACTTGCCATAGAGAGTGGGTGAGTTGATTTGTTGAGTCTTGCAGTGGCAAGGTTCATCCCTTCTTTGTCAGCTCGGATTAGATGATACTTTTACTTTCCCAGGGTTGGACTTTCCACATTTGGTCTATGATTAGTTGCTGTTATTCTGACTGTGAGTGGTGGGGTTAATTCATATTAAAGTCCCCTGTGATTACAAGATGGATCGTGCCCGGGTATTTTTGTAATTCCATTATTAGTGCTATTAGTTTCTCTGATAAATTTTGCTTAGAAGACGATTTAGGTGTAGATATATATTTATCTTTGCAAAGGTTGTTCCTTCTTGCCGATTCCAGTTTTCCATTAGTACCACCAAAGTTCCAGAGTGTCTTCCAAAGGCTCACATTCAGACTGAATCGATGCTCTAATGTGAGTTACCAGCCCTCCCTTCAGGTGTCCTTTCTGTAGTGATTTTTGTGCGGGGTTTGTAATTTCTATAAAGCCAGGGAGTGGAATAGGCTCTGTTGACCATGTTTCTTGCATCATAATTATGTGAAACCCTTTCCAATAATTTACTACATACATGTTATGGATTTTTTTTGGTTGAACTCCAATATTCCATGAGCACATCAGGGGCTGCTTATGGGTGTTCATCAAGTCAATTAGCTACACTACCTCGTTTTAAACTCAGAATGGTTGAAGCACTTAGGGAGTCATCCCCAGTGTGAATTGTTTGCATTGTTCTCATTACTAATTGCACTAGAGGCCTCTTGGTGTATTTGGCTTTGTGCAGTGATTGGTTTTCCCACTGCGTTCCACAGTACTAAATAGACCATCCTCTCTTTGGGGTGTATGGATTTCTCTTCAATTCTTCCAATATGTGGGAGTAACCTGGTACTTCATACTGGGTTAATTTTATGCCCCATGGTTTACATTTTTTCCCTACTGCCAGGATCTCTCTGGCCATCCTTGCTGATGCCCAGGTTCCTAGGGTCGCGCGTTACTGTTTATCTGCCTGCGGTGACTGAAACTCTATTGTACTATATCGCTCGAAGAAATATTTTTTGATATTTCCTTTGATTGCAGAAGTCTTAGAATGTTTCCACTGTTTATGAAATCATGCATACCCTTTGACCGATATTCCGGGATTAGTCTGCCTCCCTGACACTTCCTCGTGTGGTTCTGCCGGAGCCCAGTTGCCCTGACCGGTATAGCTTTCCAGTTTCCTTAAAGGTTTGCAACTTATTTTTATGTTTTTGCCCTTCTTGACATTCAGTGGTGATGGGGAGACTTCCATCTCATTCCTCGGTTCTCAGGTCGGCCGGGTTTGTCTTCCTGACCCACCCTCGTGCAGGTCTGCCAATGGCTAGTTGTCCTGGACCATTTGACTATTCGTTACCATCAGGGGCTTTGTGCTTGTTGTGGTGTAACTGCCTTCTTTAACATTAGCTGCTGGTAACATTTCTTCCATTGGTTCCCTGAGTACTGGGTCCTGTGTGTCTTCTTGTCCTTCCGGAAGTGGTACTCCCTCCTGTCAGTGGTTATCCGTTTTTTCTTTAATCGGGCGTGCAGTCCTTAAATGGGCTGCTCCTGTTGTTAGATAATCTTCTTTTAAACTTTCCTGCATGGCTGCTGTGTTCTTTTTTTCTTCTCCATCGCTATCTCTTTCAGGGCTTTCTACTTCTTTAAAAATTGGCAACATTTTTCTTGCCTGTTGTTTGCTTACTGCATAATTTGGTTTCTTGTGTCAGACTTTCCTTTGCCTCTTTCGCTGTCTTTTTGTCAGGCCCTTGGCATAAGTCTCCCATGGAGGAGTCATCTCTGTGCTCTTCTGTGTAATATTTGACGGTTTTAAATTCAAATTAATTTCGCTTTAAGTTGCGCAGTGGTGAATATTCGCTTTAATATGCTGTAGTCTTATTCCATTTTTGGCATTTGTGATTTTACTGGTAATTTGGGTATCATGGGAGGTTCTAAATCAAGTTTGATAGGTCCATTAGTGTGGTCTGCGGTAGTTGTGAGTCCGGCTGTGTATCAGGGTGCTGCTGTGTACTGTTTCAGGGTCAAATTCTGTCAAGGGCCTGTTCCCACAAGCCTAACAAGTCCTGACCATGTCTGTTGTAAACTTTGTTACTATTGTTTTTAAAACTGCTAAAAAGCTACAGAGTTTGTCTATTAGTGGTGAGCACTGGCAGTTTACTTGCAGGAACTCCGAACTTCCCTGTACTCTTTTTACCATGTTAATCAGGTTGCTTAATTCACTGTCTAGCCCTCAAGCAAATACTGCCAGTATATTTAGCAGATCCGCTTGCAGTTCTAGTTTTTAGGTCGAGCATTCGAAACCTCTTGTATATACTTTAGTATGTATATGTGTATCTACTTTGTGGGCTCTGGAGATCAGCCCTAGGACTTGTCTGCTTCCGCTTAGGGACTTTTTTTTTCTGTTCAACTGCCTCTATTTAACTGTCTTGATAGAAAACGACCAGTAGAGGTCAGTAAAATACCAGAATTGCTTTCTGTTTGTTCAACTGCCTCTATTTAACTGTCTTGATAGAAAACGACCAGTAGAGGTCAGTAAAATACCAGAATTGCTTTCTGCTGAGGGACTTTCCTTTTTTTTATTTTTCTGGCAACTGCCTCTATTTAACTTTCTTGCTAGAAAACGACCAGCAGAGGTCAGTAAAATACCAGGATCACTTTAGCATTCTCTAGATTACAGTCCATAGAAATTGTCTTCCACGAGCACCTGTAGACAATAATATTTTTTTCAAATCTTGTATTTTCAGTGATATGACCGCCAAAGGCCCTGATTTTATATTAAAAACAGAGCTTTGGACTCTACCATTTCCCGCTGAAAGGCAATATTTCTCTCCATGTGTTCCCATACCTGGCGTGTCATGCAGTTTGGTGCTTACTTTCCCTCCATGTTAAAGAACAGTAGATGTTTCAGCACTCAGGCTAATGTGCTGCATAGCTAAATACATATAAGGGCCCAAAGGCGAGACCGATTGCATTACAAATGCTTGTTTTGATTGGTAGTTAAGGGTGTCCACCGTTGATTGGAAGCTTTTTAATAGGGCTGCTCATGTGTCTGCATTACCTTTCTCTATTTTATTCACCTGTCCAGAAGTGATAGTATAGGCACATTCAAATTGTGTTCTGCCTGGATCTTATGTTGCGGCAGTTGTATTGTTGAGAGGTTTATCTGTACGTTCCCATTCCTAGCTGAGTCAGGACTCCTTTCCTGACTCTGTTCGAGCTTTCATCCAGTTTCGGCCTCGACCTGCCTTGCCCTTGTTAGTAGTAGTTCCTTGAGGTTATAGATGCCCTTCATGTCCGTTGCCTCTTTGTTCTCTTTCTTGGAGGTCTGCTAAGCTCTGTCTGCCATTTTATTTCCTAGGTTGACAGCATCCATGGCCTTGTATAATTCCACTGTGTGGTCTGCTCGATCTGCTATATACAAGGTCTCTCCTCTATGAGGGCTATTTGTGCCTGAATACTTTACTTCAGGCGTTAGCAGGTGTGCTGCATCAGTTGTAGTGAGCCCCTGGTTCAATCAGGTAGAGGTGTTTTGTGTGCATGATTGATGTCTTTGATCAAATCATCACTGCTGTTGAGTGACTGCTCACCCTCTCGACGTCCCCTTGGAGTATTGTACCTTGCCCCATCTTTGCGAGTTGTAATACTGCTTTGAGTAGGAGTCACTGGTGATGGGAGGCATACTCTTTAGTCTACCTGTTCAGACAGTAATGAGAAGGCGAGATCCTTGTCCATGTTGAAACTTTGATTGCTTCTTGAACATTTGCAGCAGCGAGGGCATTGGTATCGGCACTGCTTCTGGCCATGTTCGCTGCTCATCGTTCTTCAAACCCCAGCTTGTTTCCATCTGTTCTCTTTTCCGTTTGGTTAGACTTAGTTTGGGTGTTACTCTGGTCTTCTCTGACCTAATTTTCTACTGCTTTTCTGCTGTCTTTTAAAGGTTTTGAAGTTGCTGGTGAGGATTATTCAAGTTGCGGCACTTCGGGGTATTAAGTTGAGTGAGCTTACTTGTGCCGTTAAATTGGTGAGCTGTCTCTAACCTGTTTTCTTGTGGCAGCAGGAGAGCAGCAGGATAGGCGGTGGACGTAGGTGGCGGGGGGGTAGCAGGTGGATGCGGCAGCTTGCAACTCTGCTTGCGTTGGTCAACAGCAGCGCCCTCTCAGCATACTCTTGCACCGCTTGCTCGCGGCTCAATTGGTCGGGGGCGAATCGGCTGGGTTTGCCTCCCTCACACGGTCGTGCTATCCGAATTCCAATACGTTGTCCTGGATTAGCCTCAGTCCGCGGCCTGGCAATGACGTCATAGAGGCCAAATGTGATTTAGGGTCTGAGTCTAAGATGTTTGAGCTGGGGGTCTGATCCTTTTGAAGTGGCCACTCCTCTGTTCTGCTCTTCCTCCAGCGAGCAGTCTGTCTGTCACATCAAGAGCGATTCTAAATCAGATAGCCCCAAAACACAGGCCATTAGAGTGACTAGAGGTTCACACCTGGATGTCAGCCACAGTGATATGGGCATAAAAGGGTCCCCCTGGGCCTCAGCCTTACTCTTCTGATTCTCTTATCAGAGCCATCTCTTTCCTAAGATGTGCCCAGACAACTGGGTCCCTGCTAATGAGGTTCCGAGCACCAGTGTTCTTTCCCCAAAACTGTACCATTGTTACCACAATTGGCACACCTCTGGCTCACAGATAAGTCCCTTGTAAAAGGTACTCATGGTACCAAAGGCCTTGTGACCAGATAGGGTCTCTAAGGGCTGCAGCATGTATTATGCCACCCTAAGAATCCCTCACTAAACACAGGCATACTGCCACAGCAGCCTGTGTGTTTTGGTGCAGATAAAAGTGAGGAGTCGACCTGACACACATCCCTGTGTGCCAGGCCTGCCAGCACTGCAAGAGGCATAGGTAAGTGACCCCTACAGCAGGCTTTACAGCCCTAATGCAGGGTGCACTATACCTCCTGTGAGGGCATAACTGCATGAGCAGATAAGCCCGTATAGTGTCTAAGTCCATTCTTAGACAATACAAGTGCACAGTGAAGCCATACTGAGTACATGGGCTGAGAGCTTGTCATTACGAGTTCCACAGCTCCATGATGGCTTCACCGAATTCCAAGATGTTTAGTACCAAACATCTCAGCTTAATAAACCCACACTGATGCCAGTGTTGGATTTATTAAGAAATGCACACACAGGGCACCTCAGAGGTGCCCCTTGAAATCCTACCAGCTAGCTAGTGTGTCCTCACCAGCCTACTACCTCTAGACATATTTCTGACCCCTTGAGGTGGGAGCCTTTTGTTCTTGTGGGTCAGAAACAAAGCATAGAAAGGCAGTTAGACTCAAAGGCTTCCCGTCCTTTGTTATGCTGACCAAGGTCTCTCCAGCTAGTGGATATCCTCGTCCCCTGACCAAGACACATTTTTAGCAGCCAGGTCGGCGGGAAAATTATTTAGCAAGAGAGGTGTGTCCCCTCTCAACCAGTGCCATCCCTAAGGTGCCCTGAGCTGAAGTGACCCCCTCCTTTCAGAATCCTCCTTATTGTTTTGGAGGACTCTAGCCAATAGGGTTAGGAATATGCCCTCCCCCAGAGGGAGTGGACATACAAAGGGTCTAGTCACCCTAAAGGTAAGCAGCCCATTAGCTACTACCTTCTGACCCCTGTAACACACCTAAAAGTTAGTATTTAGGGGCACCCCTGAGCCTTACTCCTCAGATTACCGACAACCTACGAAGAAAAGGACAAAGAAGAGCCGTGCAGAATCGGTGACTGAAGACATCAACTGACTTGGCCCCAGCCCTACCGGCCTATCTGCAACCCTCAAAGACCCTGCTAAAGAAGATAAACTCGTCCCGCAGACCAGCGACCTCCAGAACCCCGAGAGGACTGCTTGCCTTCTAAATAGACTCCTATTCCCCCGTGGACAGCGGACCTATCCAGAAGAAAATCAACTTTAAAGACAAAGTTCTTTGCCTGCGGAAACGCAAGACCAACCACATCTGCACCCGATGCCCACGGTCTAAGTCCAAGTGGCCCACTGGTCCAGCAAAGGTTCCCCAGCGCTCCTGAGCAAGAGTCCACTGCGGGTGAACCCTTGCCAGACTCCACGTCAACGCCTGCAGCCTCTGCACGATGATCCCCCCAACCGCGACCTGCACCGGTAAGCTGTTTTCTGACATCAAAGGACACCCCTTCACCCGGAGCCCCTGGGCCTTGGGGAGATCAACCGACGGTGTCCCGATGCTCCAGCACATCCCAGCATACTTGTGCAGCTGTAAGTTTCAATCGATAGGCCTCCTGGCCTGAACCTTCAGTCTTGTCCAAGTTTGAGATTCCCCATTGGTTTGCATTGGGCGCCTTACACTGTGTTGGCACTCTGCACCCGGCCGCCCCTGTGCCGCTGGAGGTGTAGGTTTGGTGCTGTCTTGTGGCCCCCCGGTGCTTACCTTAACCGCCAGAGTTTGGGTTACCAAAAAGTACTACTTACCTGCAAGTAGTACCACTTTGTTTGCCCCCTTTCTCCATTAGATAACATTGGCACCAGATCCCGAGTTTGACCTCTGCACCCAGCCGCCCTAGCACCACGAGTGGTGCAGTTTTATCACTTACCTAAACCTTACCTGATACTGATTCTTTATCCAGAAACTCAATATCGTAAATCGTTTACTTACCTGCATATTGCTGACTGTGTTTTTCTCCCATAGGATAACATTGTACTGTTGAAAAATGCAGTGTCCACTTTTTACACTGAAAAGCATTGATATTGCAAAACGTATTTACATACGTAAAAGTATCTTTGGCTCTATAAAATAAATATACTAAATGTAATATTTTTACAAACTACTGGTCTTGGATTTATTTGGAGATGGTTTTGATGAAATCATTGCATTTTTAATACCGAACCCTTTTTTCCTCGCCGCTCTTTTAGGGGTGTTACCCACTGCTGTGCTTTCAACTGCTGAGTAGATGGTTTACCATAAAGATTTCCTGCCCTCCTCAAGACCAAGAAGTGCCCTCCTGGGCCAGCAGTGTGATTACTACAGCAGGAATACTGAGGATGCTGCTGATGGCCTCCGCTGGAGGCACCATGATGCTAATACCCCTCGGGTTTTGTCTTTTAAGAAAACTGCTGAGAGGCAATCATTTTTCATTTTTTGGTACGTGTCCCATTTTCATTAACGTGTCATAATTAATGGAGTTGTGGTGACTTGCAGCTGTAATGAGTTCTAAGCATAATAATATAATTCTTTCTAATAAGTGAGCACTGCTGGTGTTTAAAAGCATACTAAATCAGACACCGTACTATAAACGTATTCACTCTTTCCCTCAGCATTAGCTTGAATAGTAGTTATTTACATAAGCATATATCCCATTACCCACCACCAGGGCAGGAAAAAATGATGAATTATTCATATATTTATTATTATTTTTTGCAGTTTCTATATAGCGCGAACTCTACACAAAGGTATTGGAGCGCTTTTCATGAGCATGAGTTACATTACACAAGCAAGCACACATTCATTCTTGTAGGCACGGAAAGATTAAGTGGTTTGCCCAGAATCGCAGGGCACGCTGCCCGAGACCTGAACCTAGTACCCTAGCTCCAAAGCAGGTAGCTCTAGCCGTTACGCCACATCCTCTCCCACAATCAACGTGATTGATTTGCATTTCTAAACAGTGATGATGTTTATGTCAGACTTCAGAATAGTGTCTTTACACTGTCCCTATTTCACATCCACTTATTTGGCCTCGTTCAATTTTATACTAATCTGTTTCCCTAGAACATCATCAGTGGGACAGTTCCTGAGCCTTCCATACACAAATCAGAGACACTGCACTCCTCCCTCCAACTGCTAGAATGGCAGAAGCAGCAGATGGGCACTTTTGTCACTGTCACGATATCTCGGCATGGGATTAACATGGAGCCCCTCAAACATCATGTTCGAAGGTAGGTGTAATGCAACTGAGGGAATGCAACACCGTTATCTGTGCGCATCTGTTCACTGCGCCCCAGGCTACTTTTGATGGCTCACCAGGGTGCCGGGGCGCACAGATTGGGAATGCTGGGTATGTGCATTATATTTTCCATTGGTTTACCTGCAAGTGAAAGGCCAATCAAACAGTTGTAGAATATTCAGCTCTTTTTGAGCTCTGACCCCACTCCAACTGGACCCGGCCACAATTTACATATTTTTTGTTATGCACTTCGATGGCTGTGTTTTAAATCTTCTTCTCTCTAACATGTTTCAAAGAGTTTACTACTGGTATACGGAGTAGTGTGAAACTTGGTGAGGGAGAGAAGAACATAAGTGATGATGATAGGAAATGTGGAAAAAGTGAGAATGAAAAACAGTGAAAGAGAGCGAACAGGCGGTAGAACGTATGTGTATCTGGCTTAGCACATTGCCACAGCGGCTCTGTGCTGACTCTTCTAGGCGCTCTCATTCTCATTATTATTGAGTGCTTATATAGCAACTGTGGAGAACGTTACCGTTAAACTCCGCACTTCGCAATGGAGATGAGGTTTTATTTGGGTTAGTGCGCTCAAAATGTCTTTTCGTGCGCATGGGAGCGACTTGCTGGGCGCTCGCCCACGAGATTTTCAGGGCTGTTCGCGGGCGCCACGAGATTTGCTAGCCGGCTGCATGCTCCAGTGAGATTTTGTGGTGGCCAACATGTCATTCGGGCGCACCAGCGACGTCCGGCTGATGTTTTCTGCCATACACAATTCTCTCCTCAAGAAGCATCAAAATCTTCCCGAAATGACAATTTGGAGTTAAAAACCTCCTCAAATTGACATTTGACATTGGTTTTTTGTGCGAGGAGTCCTTTTTTTTGTTTACTTCTTTTCCAACTGGAAGGAAGTGCCCCAGAGTCTCCAACTTCCTGTTCAGCAGGCTCCTCCCAGTGGTCTGCCCATCTCCTGGTCACTTTTCGTTTGGATTTGGAGCTGGAAGGCTCACTCTTTATGCCTGCTGCATATCCCATTGGATTTAAGAACTTTGTATTTGAGATTTTACAAGTAAGTTGAAAAAACTGGTGGTGTTTGTTTGATTGGGGCCATGCACCTGGATTTATTTGTACTTTCAATGGATTTTTTAAATGTACTGTGGTGGGTTTCCTTTTGTTTCAGTAGGGGCCTAGTGATTTCTTTACATTTCATTTTTCTTCTGTTCTAAAGGAAAAATGTTGCACAGTTTACTAAATTTTCGCCATTTTTTTAATACATTTGCAATAGTGATTTAATTCACTATGTGGCCTACTCTGCCAATTCGCCTTCCAGCAAGTAGGCCCAGTGCTAGCCATGCATGAAACAACAGTTTCTGTGGTGTTTGTTGAATTTGAAACAGCATTTAGGCCATGGATGGATTTGGATTGAAATATAAAATGTGGTATTTCATGTTTTTTGCCCTGCAAACCGTGTATAGGACTAGGTGGGGTCATGCCTTTGAAGGATGTGTGTTGTTGTAAACATATTTATTTTAGCCCTGTTAATTTTCACTTTTGGCATTGCGGAATTAATGCTGTGTTCTCTGTTTTACCATGCCTCCTTTGTCTGGCCATTGTGGGTGAGTGTGTTTGCCATAGGCCACCATTTGCCTTTGTATCACATGCCATGTGGCTACTGGCCATTTTGTATAGTCAGTGGACTGCCCATAGGCCTACATGTGCTCTTTGTTTTACATGGCTCCTCCCTCTTGTTGTGAGTGACCATGTGGCTGGCGGCCATTTTGTGTACCCAGCCAGTGCGCTTTTGACATAGGCCTGCATGTCTTCTTTGTTGTGGCCATGCTTTCTTGCTGGTTGTTGTGACCATGTGGCTGGCAGCCATTTGGTGCAGGCAGCCAGTGTGCTTTTGCCATAGTCCTGCATGCGTTCTTTGTTTTCTAAGCCTCCTGCTGCTTGTTGTGATCATGTGGCTGGTGGCCATTTTGTGTAGGCAGTCAGTGTGCGTTTGCCATAACCTTGCATTTGTTCTTTGTTTGTGGCCGTGCCTCCTTGCTGGTTGTTGTTGTTATGCATGTAATTTTTCTTACTTTATTCAGGAAAAATGTGGCACAGTTTAGTACATTTTCTCCATGTTTCCTAATACATGTGCAATATTCTTTTAGTTTAATTCATTATGTGGCCTAGTCTGCCAATGGGCTTTCTAGCCTGTAGGCCCACTACTAGTCATCGGTGCATTAAACAACCGTTTCTGTATTGTCTGTTGGATGAAACAGCTTTTTTAGGCCATGGATGGATTTGGATTGAAATACAAATGTGTTTTTTTCTGTGGTATTTCATGTTTTTTTTTCATGCATACTGTGTATAGGTGGGGTAATGAATTTGGAGGATGTGTGTTGTTGTAAACACTTTTAGCCCTGTTAATTTTTGTTTGTGGCATTGCTGAATTAATGCTTTTTTTCTCTGTTTTACCATGCCTCCTTTGTCTGGCCAGTGTATGTATGTGTGTGTATTTGTCATAGGCCTTCATTTGCCTTTGTTCCACATGCCATGTGGCCAGGGGCCACTTTTTATACAGTCAGTGTCCATCAGCCTGCATGTGTTCTTTGTTTTCCAGGCCTTGCCCTCCTGCCTCTTGTTGTTGTGACCATGTGACTGGCGGCCATTTTGTGTTACCACTAGCCAGCCAGTGTGATTTCCCCATAGGCCAGCATGTGTTCTCTTGTGACCATGTGGTCGGTGGCCATTTTGTGTAGGCAGCCAGTGTGCTTTCCCTATAGGCCTGCATGGCTTCTCTTTGTTCCCAATGCCTTCCAGCTCAGTGTTGTTGTTGGTGACAATGTGGCACTGGTTGGCAGCCATTTTATGCGTCCAGCCAGTGTGGCCCTTTGCCATAGACTGCATGGATGGATGAGCAATGAGATAGCAGTTTAATAACTTATTATTATATCTTTGAGGATAACTTCACTTATGTTTAGTTTTTTAAATTTCTTCAATTTTTTTATTAATTGGTATATTATATTTTTTCCATATAATTTTCCACTACATCTAGCATCAATCAACCCCATGTCTGCTATAGGTGCACAACAGCATTCATTGTCTAGGGATTATTCCTTCATTTGTCAGCTGCACCTCCCTGAGTGCCACATAACACATGAGTGACGTCACGTGACGCACATAAAGCAAACAGTTTCATCTGTATGTTGTTGTTGTTTTTGCTCTTTCTTATCCTTCCTGAGTGTACAGTCAGTCTCAATGAAAGTTTATGTTGGTGTGGTTTTCCGTTTTACGGACACACTGTATTGTTAATTATTTATAATAGGGAGTAACCAGTGACCACACTAAATGATATTGTGTTTGTTTGTACTACTAATTGAACTGCAACAATGCCACGTTTCACTGATGTCCTTCTTAACCCCTTTGGTGCTTGCGTCGGCCAATGGCCGACGCAAGCACTACCTCCCTGGTGCGGCGCACGTCCATTGGCCGTCACCAGGGAGGGCCCCTACTAAACCCCGGTGCATCGCACCGAAGATTGATTTTTTATTCCCCCTGGGGGAGACGTGGAAGGCTTTCCGCGTCTCCCCCCGCCCCGCCCATCTGTGACGTCAGCGCGCCGCGGCGCGTGCGGCGTCACTGATTTCCCCACCGGAGCCGAGGACAGCAGCAGGTAAGGCCGTGCTCGACTCCGATGGGGAAATCCGGCAGCGGCCTCCCCAGCTTTCAGGGAGGCCTCGTTTGAAAGGGAGAGTCTCCCCTTTCAAGCGAGGCCTTCCTGAAAGGGTTTCCTGGCCGTGGATCGCGGCAGCGCTGCGATCCACGGCCAGAAACCCACTAGACACCAGGGATGTTTTTGGGGGGGTCGGCCCTCGTGGTAATGGGTCGGCCCCCCGGGAGAATATTTTTTTAATTTTTAAAAGTTGGCTTTGTTTGGGGTGCACGATCGCACCCCAAAATGAAAAAAATAAAATGGAAAAAAAAAAAATGGCGGCGATATTGGCAGGGGGTCGGTCCTCCTGCTCAGTGGCCGACCCCCTGTGGGGGCATATTTTTTATTTAGACATGTTGGCTTTCCTTGGGGGGCACGATCGCCCCCCAAAAATGCTAAAAATATTTTTTTTAAAGTACGATGGTGGCAATATTGGCAGGCGGTCGGTCCTCCTGCTCATTGGCCGACCCCCTGTGGGGGCAATTTTTTTTTATAGCTATGTGCTTTCCGTGGGGGCCACAATCGGCCCCCAGGGAAGCCATAGCTATAAAAAAAATTAGAGAAAGAGAGAGATCTTTCTATATATATATATATATATATATATATAATCTACTGGCGGTCGCCAGTAGATAGTTATAGTTACAACCTATTATCCATAGGAAATCCGCGACATTCTATTTGAAATAACGTTGGCGCCGGTTGACGAATCTTCGTGAAAGTTTCCAACTTGTTGGGGCGCTCCGCTCCGCTCCTACCCTGAAAGTCTCGGGGTGATACGTGAAGCGGGGGCCGAGAAAAAGGGGGTCCCAAAGCGCGTTTTCCCCATTCATTTTTCCATAGGAACCTTTAGTCGCAGCTACAGCCCGAACTGCTGAACGGAATTACCCCAAATTTGGCAAAGAGGTAGCCCTTGGTTCAGACTGGTGCCTTTTGCTAAAATGGTGTAAATCCGTTCAGTAGTTCCTGAGAAATTCACAATTAAAATCACATATATATCTATGGGCGCGTCGGATCCGCGTACCCTCCCGATCACGAGCTGCATGCTAATTGGCTGTCAACACTCCAAATCAAGAAGTGTTGGCAGCCATTTTATCCCTCGGTAGAACCGAGGGACAGAAACAAGTGCGCAAAGCGCAAAAAGGGGCAGGGTAGAAACACCCTGACCCCTAGGTCTGCTCAGGGGGTCCCACAAGGACCCCTGGGCAGAAAAAGATTTATTTATTTTTTTAAATCGGCGGGATGCGCTTAGGGTGCGCGTATCCCGCCGAGAAAAAAAGAAACAAGTGCGCAAAACGCACAAAGGGGGCAGGGTAGAAACACCCTAACCCCTAGGCCTGCTCAGGGGGTCCCACAAGGACCCCTGGGCAAAAAAGCATTTTTAAAAAAAAAAAATCGGCAGGATGCGCCGGCAAAAAAAAAAAATCGAAGCGCGGTCTCCCGCGCTTCGATGTTAGTTGGCCCCGGGTGGCCCAAGTCCCGGGGGCATGGTGGGGGGATAATTTAATGTGTGGGGGCCTCAAAGGGCCCCCAAGCCCGGGGACCGCCACCCCCCGGGGCTTTTTAAAAAATGGTGCGGGAGGGCTCTGAGCCCTCCCGCAGCCCCGAGGACCACCACCTCCCCGGGGCTTTTTTAAATTAATTTAACAACCTGTGTGGGGGCTCCAGCCCCCACACGCCCCGAGGACCGCCACCTCCCGGGGCACTAACAAATTAAAATGGGGGTCCGTTTTGAACCCCCGAAGCCCCGGGGACCACCACCTCCCCGGGGCTGTGCTGATGTAGGGAGGGGGCCGCGCGGCCCCCTCCTGGAGCCCTTGATGGCCCTGGGGACCACCACCCCCAGGGCCGGCTCCTGCAGTGTCCCGGGGTGCCTACCCCGGGACACTGTAGTTTGCTATGGCAGGACGGGAGCCTCGCGGCTCCGTCCTGTCATTGCAAACTGCTTTGGATATTGGAAGAGAGAGCAGGAAACCTGCTCTCTCTTCCAATATCCAAAGCACATTGCTTTCCACATGGGGAGCAGCATGTCAGCTGCTCCCCATGTGGAAAGCAATGCCGGCTCCCAAGGGACGTGGGGAGCCGGCGGGACTGTGGGGGATTGGGGACCCCCACAGTCCCCAACGGAGAAGGGCCAGCCCCGGGGGATGGGGTCCCCGGGGCAAGTAGTGGCCCAGGAGGGGGCCACGCGGCCCCCCTCCCCAAAAAAGAAAAATTAAAAAAATTAAAAAAAATGGAAAGGCCGGCCCGGGGGATGGGGTCCCCGGGGCCTTAAATGGCCAGAGGAGGGGGCCACGCAGCCCCCTCCAAAGAATAAAAATAAAAGGCCATGCCCCGGGGGATGGGGTCCCCGGGGCCAATACAGGCCCAGGGAAGGGGGCCACGCGGCCCCCTTCCCGTTTTTTTAATTAAAAATTTAAAAAAAGGGGTAAGGCCCTGGGGATGGGGTCCCCAGGGCATAAAAACAGGAAAAAGGAAGGGGGGCCACACAGCCCCCTTCAGAGGACAAAAAAAAAATTTAAAAAAAATGATCGGGCCCGCAGGCCCCGCCCCTTCCTTCACCACTCTGCAAACGCGCCCCCTGGCGCGTTTGCAGAGAAAACAATTCCCCTTGAATACTGGGGGTCCCTGGGGGCCAACTAGCCCACCAGGAACCTCCAATATGCGCCAGGGGTTGCGTTGCAGAGACGTGTAGAGAGGCCACACCCCTTTTACACCTCTCTGCAACGCAGCTCTGTGGCGCTTTTGGAGGTATATGGTGGGCTAGTTGGACTCCGGGGACCCTCAGGATTCAAGGGACTTAATCCCCCAACTTAAAACGCGCCACGGGGCGCGTTTGCACAGTGGTGAAGGGAGGGGCGGGGCTTCAGGTGACATGTGTGCAAACAGGCCCCGTGGCGCGTTTTAAGATGGGGAATTAAATCCCCTTCAATCCTGAGGGTCCCTGGGGGCCAACTAGCCCAACAGGTACATCCAGAAAGCGCCACAGAGCTGCGTTGCAGAGAGGTGTAAAAAGGGGTGTGGCCTCTCTACACGTCTCTGCAACGCAGCCCCCTGGTGCATATTGGAGGTTCCTGGTGGGCTAGTTGGCCCCTAGGGACCCTCAGGATTCAAGGGGACTTAATCCCCCAACTTAAAACGCGCAACGGGACGCGTTTGCACAGATGTCACCTCAGGCCCCGCCCCCTCCCTTCACCATTGTGCAAATATTCCTCTAAAATCAGCCGAAATACGAATTCCGATTTACTCACCTGTTATCAGGAGAGTCCTCAGTGCTGTATCTTTCAGCCCAGTACTGGTCCTGAAAAGTAATTCTAACCATACTTACCAGTAACTTGAATTTCCTTCCATAGGCTAACATTGACTGGTTTCACTTGGAAATTCTTCTAAGTGTGGAGTTTTGGAACTTTAAAATATTCCTCTAAAATCAGCCGAAATACAAATTCCGATTTACTCACCTGTTATCAGGAGAGACCTCAGTGCTGCATCTTTCAGCCCAGTACTGGTCCTGAAAAGTAATTTTAACCGTACTTACCGGTAACTTGAATTTCCTTCATAGGCTAACATTGACTGGTTTCACTTGGAAATTCTTCTAAGTGTGGAGTTTTGGAACTTTAAAATATTCCTCTAAAATCAGCCGAAATACGAATTCCGATTTACTCACCTGTTATCAGGAGAGACCTCAGTGCTGCATCTTTCAGCCCAGTACTGATCCTGAAAAGTAATTTTAACCGTACTTACCGGTAACTTGAATTTCCTTCATAGGCTAACATTGACTGGTTTCACTTGGAAATTCTTCTAAGTGTGGAGTTTTGGAACTTTAAAATATTCCTCTAAAATCAGCCGAAATACGAATTCCGATTTACTCACCTGTTATCAGGAGAGACCTCAGTGCTGCATCTTTCAGCCCAGTACTGATCCTCAAAAGTAATTTTAACCGTACTTACCAGTAACTTGAATTTCCTTCCATAGGATATCATTGCCTGCTTTTTGCTGAAAAAGTTTCTAAGTGTTGATTTTTGAAACATACAAATATTCCTGTAAAATCAGCCGAAATACGAATTCCGATTTACTCACCTGTTATAAGGAGAGACCTCAGTGCTGTATCTTTCAGCCCAGTACTGGTCCTGAAAAGTAATTTTAACCGTACTTACCGGTAACTTGAATTTCCTTCATAGGCTAACATTGACTGGTTTCACTTGGAAATTCTTCTAAGTGTGGAGTTTTGGAACTTTAAAATATTCCTCTAAAATCAGCCGAAATACGAATTCCGATTTACTCACCTGTTATCAGGAGAGACCTCAGTGCTGCATCTTTCAGCCCAGTACTGGTCCTGAAAAGTAATTTTAACCGTACTTACCGGTAACTTGAATTTCCTTCATAGGCTAACATTGACTGGTTTCACTTGGAAATTCTTCTAAGTGTGGAGTTTTGGAACTTTAAAATATTCCTCTAAAATCAGCCGAAATACGAATTCCGATTTACTCACCTGTTATCAGGAGAGACCTCAGTGCTGCATCTTTCAGCCCAGTACTGATCCTCAAAAGTAATTTTAACCGTACTTACCAGTAACTTGAATTTCCTTCCATAGGATATCATTGCCTGCTTTTTGCTGAAAAAGTTTCTAAGTGTTGATTTTTGAAACATACAAATATTCCTGTAAAATCAGCCGAAATACGAATTCCGATTTACTCACCTGTTATAAGGAGAGACCTCAGTGCTGTATCTTTCAGCCCAGTACTGGTCCTGAAAAGTAATTTTAACCGTACTTACCGGTAACTTGAATTTCCTTCATAGGCTAACATTGACTGGTTTCACTTGGAAATTCTTCTAAGTGTGGAGTTTTGGAACTTTAAAATATTCCTCTAAAATCAGCCGAAATACGAATTCCGATTTACTCACCTGTTATCAGGAGAGACCTCAGTGCTGCATCTTTCAGCCCAGTACTGATCCTGAAAAGTAATTTTAACCGTACTTACCGGTAACTTGAATTTCCTTCATAGGCTAACATTGACTGGTTTCACTTGGAAATTCTTCTAAGTGTGGAGTTTTGGAACTTTAAAATATTCCTCTAAAATCAGCCGAAATACGAATTCCGATTTACTCACCTGTTATCAGGAGAGACCTCAGTGCTGCATCTTTCAGCCCAGTACTGATCCTCAAAAGTAATTTTAACCGTACTTACCAGTAACTTGAATTTCCTTCCATAGGATATCATTGCCTGCTTTTTGCTGAAAAAGTTTCTAAGTGTTGATTTTTGAAACATACAAATATTCCTGTAAAATCAGCCGAAATACGAATTCCGATTTACTCACCTGTTATAAGGAGAGACCTCAGTGCTGTATCTTTCAGCCCAGTACTGGTCCTGAAAAGTAATTTTAACCGTACTTACCGGTAACTTGAATTTCCTTCATAGGCTAACATTGACTGGTTTCACTTGGAAATTCTTCTAAGTGTGGAGTTTTGGAACTTTAAAATATTCCTCTAAAATCAGCCGAAATACGAATTCCGATTTACTCACCTGTTATCAGGAGAGACCTCAGTGCTGCATCTTTCAGCCCAGTACTGATCCTGAAAAGTAATTTTAACCGTACTTACCGGTAACTTGAATTTCCTTCATAGGCTAACATTGACTGGTTTCACTTGGAAATTCTTCTAAGTGTGGAGTTTTGGAACTTTAAAATATTCCTCTAAAATCAGCCGAAATACGAATTCCGATTTACTCACCTGTTATCAGGAGAGACCTCAGTGCTGCATCTTTCAGCCCAGTACTGATCCTGAAAAGTAATTTTAACCGTACTTACCGGTAACTTGAATTTCCTTCATAGGCTAACATTGACTGGTTTCACTTGGAAATTCTTCTAAGTGTGGAGTTTTGGAACTTTAAAATATTCCTCTAAAATCAGCCGAAATACGAATTCCGATTTACTCACCTGTTATCAGGAGAGACCTCAGTGCTGCATCTTTCAGCCCAGTACTGATCCTCAAAAGTAATTTTAACCGTACTTACCAGTAACTTGAATTTCCTTCCATAGGATATCATTGCCTGCTTTTTGCTGAAAAAGTTTCTAAGTGTTGATTTTTGAAACATACAAATATTCCTGTAAAATCAGCCGAAATACGAATTCCGATTTACTCACCTGTTATAAGGAGAGACCTCAGTGCTGTATCTTTCAGCCCAGTACTGGTCCTGAAAAGTAATTTTAACCGTACTTACCGGTAACTTGAATTTCCTTCCATAGGCTAACATTGACTGGTTTCACTTGGAAATTCTTCTAAGTGTGGAGTTTTGGAACTTTAAAATATTCCTCTAAAATCAGCCGAAATACGAATTCCGATTTACTCACCTGTTATCAGGAGAGACCTCAGTGCTGCATCTTTCAGCCCAGTACTGGTCCTGAAAAGTAATTTTAACCGTACTTACCGGTAACTTGAATTTCCTTCATAGGCTAACATTGACTGGTTTCACTTGGAAATTCTTCTAAGTGTGGAGCTTTGGAACTTTAAAATATTCCTCTAAAATCAGCCGAAATACGAATTCCGATTTACTCACCTGTTATCAGGAGAGACCTCAGTGCTGCATCTTTCAGCCCAGTACTGATCCTGAAAAGTAATTTTAACCGTACTTACCGGTAACTTGAATTTCCTTCATAGGCTAACATTGACTGGTTTCACTTGGAAATTCTTCTAAGTGTGGAGTTTTGGAACTTTAAAATATTCCTCTAAAATCAGCCGAAATACGAATTCCGATTTACTCACCTGTTATCAGGAGAGACCTCAGTGCTGCATCTTTCAGCCCAGTACTGATCCTCAAAAGTAATTTTAACCGTACTTACCAGTAACTTGAATTTCCTTCCATAGGATATCATTGCCTGCTTTTTGCTGAAAAAGTTTCTAAGTGTTGATTTTTGAAACATACAAATATTCCTGTAAAATCAGCCGAAATACGAATTCCGATTTACTCACCTGTTATAAGGAGAGACCTCAGTGCTGTATCTTTCAGCCCAGTACTGGTCCTGAAAAGTAATTTTAACCGTACTTACCGGTAACTTGAATTTCCTTCATAGGCTAACATTGACTGGTTTCACTTGGAAATTCTTCTAAGTGTGGAGTTTTGGAACTTTAAAATATTCCTCTAAAATCAGCCGAAATACGAATTCCGATTTACTCACCTGTTATCAGGAGAGACCTCAGTGCTGCATCTTTCAGCCCAGTACTGGTCCTGAAAAGTAATTTTAACCGTACTTACCGGTAACTTGAATTTCCTTCATAGGCTAACATTGACTGGTTTCACTTGGAAATTCTTCTAAGTGTGGAGTTTTGGAACTTTAAAATATTCCTCTAAAATCAGCCGAAATACGAATTCCGATTTACTCACCTGTTATCAGGAGAGACCTCAGTGCTGCATCTTTCAGCCCAGTACTGATCCTCAAAAGTAATTTTAACCGTACTTACCAGTAACTTGAATTTCCTTCCATAGGATATCATTGCCTGCTTTTTGCTGAAAAAGTTTCTAAGTGTTGATTTTTGAAACATACAAATATTCCTGTAAAATCAGCCGAAATACGAATTCCGATTTACTCACCTGTTATAAGGAGAGACCTCAGTGCTGTATCTTTCAGCCCAGTACTGGTCCTGAAAAGTAATTTTAACCGTACTTACCGGTAACTTGAATTTCCTTCCATAGGCTAACATTGACTGGTTTCACTTGGAAATTCTTCTAAGTGTGGAGTTTTGGAACTTTAAAATATTCCTCTAAAATCAGCCGAAATACGAATTCCGATTTACTCACCTGTTATCAGGAGAGACCTCAGTGCTGCATCTTTCAGCCCAGTACTGATCCTGAAAAGTAATTTTAACCGTACTTACCGGTAACTTGAATTTCCTTCATAGGCTAACATTGACTGGTTTCACTTGGAAATTCTTCTAAGTGTGGAGTTTTGGAACTTTAAAATATTCCTCTAAAATCAGCCGAAATACGAATTCCGATTTACTCACCTGTTATCAGGAGAGACCTCAGTGCTGCATCTTTCAGCCCAGTACTGATCCTCAAAAGTAATTTTAACCGTACTTACCAGTAACTTGAATTTCCTTCCATAGGATATCATTGCCTGCTTTTTGCTGAAAAAGTTTCTAAGTGTTGATTTTTGAAACATACAAATATTCCTGTAAAATCAGCCGAAATACGAATTCCGATTTACTCACCTGTTATAAGGAGAGACCTCAGTGCTGTATCTTTCAGCCCAGTACTGGTCCTGAAAAGTAATTTTAACCGTACTTACCGGTAACTTGAATTTCCTTCATAGGCTAACATTGACTGGTTTCACTTGGAAATTCTTCTAAGTGTGGAGTTTTGGAACTTTAAAATATTCCTCTAAAATCAGCCGAAATACGAATTCCGATTTACTCACCTGTTATCAGGAGAGACCTCAGTGCTGCATCTTTCAGCCCAGTACTGGTCCTGAAAAGTAATTTTAACCGTACTTACCGGTAACTTGAATTTCCTTCATAGGCTAACATTGACTGGTTTCACTTGGAAATTCTTCTAAGTGTGGAGTTTTGGAACTTTAAAATATTCCTCTAAAATCAGCCGAAATACGAATTCCGATTTACTCACCTGTTATCAGGAGAGACCTCAGTGCTGCATCTTTCAGCCCAGTACTGATCCTGAAAAGTAATTTTAACCGTACTTACCGGTAACTTGAATTTCCTTCATAGGCTAACATTGACTGGTTTCACTTGGAAATTCTTCTAAGTGTGGAGTTTTGGAACTTTAAAATATTCCTCTAAAATCAGCCGAAATACGAATTCCGATTTACTCACCTGTTATCAGGAGAGACCTCAGTGCTGCATCTTTCAGCCCAGTACTGATCCTCAAAAGTAATTTTAACCGTACTTACCAGTAACTTGAATTTCCTTCCATAGGATATCATTGCCTGCTTTTTGCTGAAAAAGTTTCTAAGTGTTGATTTTTGAAACATACAAATATTCCTGTAAAATCAGCCGAAATACGAATTCCGATTTACTCACCTGTTATAAGGAGAGACCTCAGTGCTGTATCTTTCAGCCCAGTACTGGTCCTGAAAAGTAATTTTAACCGTACTTACCGGTAACTTGAATTTCCTTCATAGGCTAACATTGACTGGTTTCACTTGGAAATTCTTCTAAGTGTGGAGTTTTGGAACTTTAAAATATTCCTCTAAAATCAGCCGAAATACGAATTCCGATTTACTCACCTGTTATCAGGAGAGACCTCAGTGCTGCATCTTTCAGCCCAGTACTGGTCCTGAAAAGTAATTTTAACCGTACTTACCGGTAACTTGAATTTCCTTCATAGGCTAACATTGACTGGTTTCACTTGGAAATTCTTCTAAGTGTGGAGTTTTGGAACTTTAAAATATTCCTCTAAAATCAGCCGAAATACGAATTCCGATTTACTCACCTGTTATCAGGAGAGACCTCAGTGCTGCATCTTTCAGCCCAGTACTGATCCTCAAAAGTAATTTTAACCGTACTTACCAGTAACTTGAATTTCCTTCCATAGGATATCATTGCCTGCTTTTTGCTGAAAAAGTTTCTAAGTGTTGATTTTTGAAACATACAAATATTCCTGTAAAATCAGCCGAAATACGAATTCCGATTTACTCACCTGTTATAAGGAGAGACCTCAGTGCTGTATCTTTCAGCCCAGTACTGGTCCTGAAAAGTAATTTTAACCGTACTTACCAGTAACTTGAATTTCCTTCCATAGGCTAACATTGACTGGTTTCACTTGGAAATTCTTCTAAGTGTGGAGTTTTGGAACTTTAAAATATTCCTCTAAAATCAGCCGAAATACGAATTCCGATTTACTCACCTGTTATCAGGAGAGACCTCAGTGCTGCATCTTTCAGCCCAGTACTGGTCCTGAAAAGTAATTTTAACCGTACTTACCGGTAACTTGAATTTCCTTCATAGGCTAACATTGACTGGTTTCACTTGGAAATTCTTCTAAGTGTGGAGTTTTGGAACTTTAAAATATTCCTCTAAAATCAGCCGAAATACGAATTCCGATTTACTCACCTGTTATCAGGAGAGACCTCAGTGCTGCATCTTTCAGCCCAGTACTGATCCTCAAAAGTAATTTTAACCGTACTTACCAGTAACTTGAATTTCCTTCCATAGGATATCATTGCCTGCTTTTTGCTGAAAAAGTTTCTAAGTGTTGATTTTTGAAACATACAAATATTCCTGTAAAATCAGCCGAAATACGAATTCCGATTTACTCACCTGTTATAAGGAGAGACCTCAGTGCTGTATCTTTCAGCCCAGTACTGGTCCTGAAAAGTAATTTTAACCGTACTTACCGGTAACTTGAATTTCCTTCATAGGCTAACATTGACTGGTTTCACTTGGAAATTCTTCTAAGTGTGGAGTTTTGGAACTTTAAAATATTCCTCTAAAATCAGCCGAAATACGAATTCCGATTTACTCACCTGTTATCAGGAGAGACCTCAGTGCTGCATCTTTCAGCCCAGTACTGATCCTCAAAAGTAATTTTAACCGTACTTACCAGTAACTTGAATTTCCTTCCATAGGATATCATTGCCTGCTTTTTGCTGAAAAAGTTTCTAAGTGTTGATTTTTGAAACATACAAATATTCCTGTAAAATCAGCCGAAATACGAATTCCGATTTACTCACCTGTTATAAGGAGAGACCTCAGTGCTGTATCTTTCAGCCCAGTACTGGTCCTGAAAAGTAATTTTAACCGTACTTACCAGTAACTTGAATTTCCTTCCATAGGCTAACATTGACTGGTTTCACTTGGAAATTCTTCTAAGTGTGGAGTTTTGGAACTTTAAAATATTCCTCTAAAATCAGCCGAAATACGAATTCCGATTTACTCACCTGTTATCAGGAGAGACCTCAGTGCTGCATCTTTCAGCCCAGTACTGGTCCTGAAAAGTAATTTTAACCGTACTTACCGGTAACTTGAATTTCCTTCATAGGCTAACATTGACTGGTTTCACTTGGAAATTCTTCTAAGTGTGGAGTTTTGGAACTTTAAAATATTCCTCTAAAATCAGCCGAAATACGAATTCCGATTTACTCACCTGTTATCAGGAGAGACCTCAGTGCTGCATCTTTCAGCCCAGTACTGATCCTGAAAAGTAATTTTAACCGTACTTACCGGTAACTTGAATTTCCTTCATAGGCTAACATTGACTGGTTTCACTTGGAAATTCTTCTAAGTGTGGAGTTTTGGAACTTTAAAATATTCCTCTAAAATCAGCCGAAATACGAATTCCGATTTACTCACCTGTTATCAGGAGAGACCTCAGTGCTGCATCTTTCAGCCCAGTACTGATCCTCAAAAGTAATTTTAACCGTACTTACCAGTAACTTGAATTTCCTTCCATAGGATATCATTGCCTGCTTTTTGCTGAAAAAGTTTCTAAGTGTTGATTTTTGAAACATACAAATATTCCTGTAAAATCAGCCGAAATACGAATTCCGATTTACTCACCTGTTATAAGGAGAGACCTCAGTGCTGTATCTTTCAGCCCAGTACTGGTCCTGAAAAGTAATTTTAACCGTACTTACCGGTAACTTGAATTTCCTTCATAGGCTAACATTGACTGGTTTCACTTGGAAATTCTTCTAAGTGTGGAGTTTTGGAACTTTAAAATATTCCTCTAAAATCAGCCGAAATACGAATTCCGATTTACTCACCTGTTATCAGGAGAGACCTCAGTGCTGCATCTTTCAGCCCAGTACTGGTCCTGAAAAGTAATTTTAACCGTACTTACCGGTAACTTGAATTTCCTTCATAGGCTAACATTGACTGGTTTCACTTGGAAATTCTTCTAAGTGTGGAGTTTTGGAACTTTAAAATATTCCTCTAAAATCAGCCGAAATACGAATTCCGATTTACTCACCTGTTATCAGGAGAGACCTCAGTGCTGCATCTTTCAGCCCAGTACTGATCCTCAAAAGTAATTTTAACCGTACTTACCAGTAACTTGAATTTCCTTCCATAGGATATCATTGCCTGCTTTTTGCTGAAAAAGTTTCTAAGTGTTGATTTTTGAAACATACAAATATTCCTGTAAAATCAGCCGAAATACGAATTCCGATTTACTCACCTGTTATAAGGAGAGACCTCAGTGCTGTATCTTTCAGCCCAGTACTGGTCCTGAAAAGTAATTTTAACCGTACTTACCAGTAACTTGAATTTCCTTCCATAGGCTAACATTGACTGGTTTCACTTGGAAATTCTTCTAAGTGTGGAGTTTTGGAACTTTAAAATATTCCTCTAAAATCAGCCGAAATACGAATTCCGATTTACTCACCTGTTATCAGGAGAGACCTCAGTGCTGCATCTTTCAGCCCAGTACTGGTCCTGAAAAGTAATTTTAACCGTACTTACCGGTAACTTGAATTTCCTTCATAGGCTAACATTGACTGGTTTCACTTGGAAATTCTTCTAAGTGTGGAGTTTTGGAACTTTAAAATATTCCTCTAAAATCAGCCGAAATACGAATTCCGATTTACTCACCTGTTATCAGGAGAGACCTCAGTGCTGCATCTTTCAGCCCAGTACTGATCCTCAAAAGTAATTTTAACCGTACTTACCAGTAACTTGAATTTCCTTCCATAGGATATCATTGCCTGCTTTTTGCTGAAAAAGTTTCTAAGTGTTGATTTTTGAAACATACAAATATTCCTGTAAAATCAGCCGAAATACGAATTCCGATTTACTCACCTGTTATAAGGAGAGACCTCAGTGCTGTATCTTTCAGCCCAGTACTGGTCCTGAAAAGTAATTTTAACCGTACTTACCGGTAACTTGAATTTCCTTCATAGGCTAACATTGACTGGTTTCACTTGGAAATTCTTCTAAGTGTGGAGTTTTGGAACTTTAAAATATTCCTCTAAAATCAGCCGAAATACGAATTCCGATTTACTCACCTGTTATCAGGAGAGACCTCAGTGCTGCATCTTTCAGCCCAGTACTGGTCCTGAAAAGTAATTTTAACCGTACTTACCGGTAACTTGAATTTCCTTCATAGGCTAACATTGACTGGTTTCACTTGGAAATTCTTCTAAGTGTGGAGTTTTGGAACTTTAAAATATTCCTCTAAAATCAGCCGAAATACGAATTCCGATTTACTCACCTGTTATCAGGAGAGACCTCAGTGCTGCATCTTTCAGCCCAGTACTGATCCTGAAAAGTAATTTTAACCGTACTTACCGGTAACTTGAATTTCCTTCATAGGCTAACATTGACTGGTTTCACTTGGAAATTCTTCTAAGTGTGGAGTTTTGGAACTTTAAAATATTCCTCTAAAATCAGCCGAAATACGAATTCCGATTTACTCACCTGTTATCAGGAGAGACCTCAGTGCTGCATCTTTCAGCCCAGTACTGATCCTCAAAAGTAATTTTAACCGTACTTACCAGTAACTTGAATTTCCTTCCATAGGATATCATTGCCTGCTTTTTGCTGAAAAAGTTTCTAAGTGTTGATTTTTGAAACATACAAATATTCCTGTAAAATCAGCCGAAATACGAATTCCGATTTACTCACCTGTTATAAGGAGAGACCTCAGTGCTGTATCTTTCAGCCCAGTACTGGTCCTGAAAAGTAATTTTAACCGTACTTACCAGTAACTTGAATTTCCTTCCATAGGCTAACATTGACTGGTTTCACTTGGAAATTCTTCTAAGTGTGGAGTTTTGGAACTTTAAAATATTCCTCTAAAATCAGCCGAAATACGAATTCCGATTTACTCACCTGTTATCAGGAGAGACCTCAGTGCTGCATCTTTCAGCCCAGTACTGATCCTGAAAAGTAATTTTAACCGTACTTACCGGTAACTTGAATTTCCTTCATAGGCTAACATTGACTGGTTTCACTTGGAAATTCTTCTAAGTGTGGAGTTTTGGAACTTTAAAATATTCCTCTAAAATCAGCCGAAATACGAATTCCGATTTACTCACCTGTTATCAGGAGAGACCTCAGTGCTGCATCTTTCAGCCCAGTACTGATCCTCAAAAGTAATTTTAACCGTACTTACCAGTAACTTGAATTTCCTTCCATAGGATATCATTGCCTGCTTTTTGCTGAAAAAGTTTCTAAGTGTTGATTTTTGAAACATACAAATATTCCTGTAAAATCAGCCGAAATACGAATTCCGATTTACTCACCTGTTATAAGGAGAGACCTCAGTGCTGTATCTTTCAGCCCAGTACTGGTCCTGAAAAGTAATTTTAACCGTACTTACCGGTAACTTGAATTTCCTTCCATAGGCTAACATTGACTGGTTTCACTTGGAAATTCTTCTAAGTGTGGAGTTTTGGAACTTTAAAATATTCCTCTAAAATCAGCCGAAATACGAATTCCGATTTACTCACCTGTTATCAGGAGAGACCTCAGTGCTGCATCTTTCAGCCCAGTACTGATCCTGAAAAGTAATTTTAACCGTACTTACCGGTAACTTGAATTTCCTTCATAGGCTAACATTGACTGGTTTCACTTGGAAATTATTCTAAGTGTGGAGTTTTGGAACTTTAAAATATTCCTCTAAAATCAGCCGAAATACGAATTCCGATTTACTCACCTGTTATCAGGAGAGACCTCAGTGCTGCATCTTTCAGCCCAGTACTGATCCTCAAAAGTAATTTTAACCGTACTTACCAGTAACTTGAATTTCCTTCCATAGGATATCATTGCCTGCTTTTTGCTGGAAAAGTTTCTAAGTGTTGATTTTTGAAACTATACAAATATTCCTCTAAAATCAGCCGAAATCCGAATTCTGATTTACTCACCTGTTATCAGGAGAGACCTCAGTGCTGCATCTTTCAGCCCAGTACTGGTCCTGAAAAGTAATTTTAACCGTACTTACCAGTAACTTGAATTTCCTTCCATAGGCTAACATTGACTGGTTTCACTTGGAAATTCTTCTAAGTGTGGAGTTTTGGAACTTTAAAATATTCCTCTAAAATCAGCCGAAATACGAATTCCGATTTACTCACCTGTTATCAGGAGAGACCTCAGTGCTGCATCTTTCAGCCCAGTACTGATCCTCAAAAGTAATTTTAACCGTACTTACCGGTAACTTGAATTTCCTTCCATAGGCTAACATTGACTGGTTTTCAGCAAAAAAGTTTCAAAGTGTTGATTTTCACAAACTACAAATATTCCTTAAAATCGCCTGTATGACTTAAACGCATTCTTTCAACTGTTTACAGGAGATGCACCAGTGCTGGATCCAGGATCCAACACTGAGTAAGAAAAAGTAACGATAACAGTTTTTACCTGCTAAGTGAATTTCCTTCCATAGGATAACATTGGTGATTCTATGAGAAAAAGTTTCTAAGTGTCAACTTTTAAAATACAATAATATTCCTTAAAAATCACGACTGTAACCAAAACGCTTTTACTCAACTGTTTACAGGAGATGTACCAGGACTGAATCTAGGATCCAGTCCTGTGGTTACAAAAGTAATCCATAAAGTAACTAATTGCATTTAACTAGAAATTCACATTGAGCTGAATGTTGCATTGTGTTTGAAAATGTGTTGCCCATTGCAACAACTGTAACTATTGTACTTAAAAGTCTATTGCCTATCTGCAAAGTATTTAAACTAAAGTAATTCATTCTGAGAAAGTAGTTTTTGTAATGTAATGTATAATGTAATTACAATGTAATTTAAAAAATAAAATATGTAAAAAAAAATTGTTTTTAAAAATGTAGTAAACCAGTATGAAAAAAATTAATATAACAATTAATACATTTAAAAATTGTCATTTACAAAACCTTTGAAATTCACTGAAAAAACCGTAGGTTTCAGGCACGTTATAGTTAGAAATTAGCATTTAAAAAACCTTTGAAATTCACTGAAAAAACCATAGGTTTCAGACACGTTATAGTTACAAATTAGCATTTAAAAAAACCTTTGAAATTCACTGAAAAAACCATAGGTTTCAGACACGTTATAGTTATAAATTAGCATTTAAAAAACCTTTGAAATTCACTGAAAAAACCATAGGTTTTAGGTACAGTTATAGTTACTTGGACATTGCACTCGTACAAAACCCGTGAAATTCCCCCGTTATAGTTAGTTCAGCTAACTATAACTCGCGCCCGCAATGCACTGCTGATGACGTCACATATTACATCACTCATGACATGGTCAGTGACATCACTGATGACATCACTGATGACATCTCAAATGACATCACTGATGACATCATCCACGTGATAATCTGATGCACCTCCTCACACCCTGATATAACCTTTGATACACCCACTCTAAATTACAGACTGCCATTCGCAAAACCATAGACACTCCAACACCAATAACTACATACCCACTCACTGATTCTTAGGTCTACACACACACATCCACTCACTCACCCGTACAGTCACTCATACTTACGGTCACTCAGTACAGGACTATCATATGCACTCTTACTCCTATATAGACACTCAAACAACGCCACTCATCCATAGAGATACTCACACACCTAGTCAGTCATGCAAATAATTAAACACACTGCCATTTACTCACCTATACAGTTATACACACACCAGCTCACTTACTCATACAAATAGTAGCACATTGTTACGCTCTTATACAATCACTGATACAAGCACACACTCATCCATACAGCCACTATCACAATCACTCACTCTTGCTTATAGCTATTTATATACTCCAACACACATATATACTGCCTTTCACATATGTAGTTACTCACACATGTACCACTGGGACATACATTCACTCACTAACACACTCTTACACACACTTACCCACCCATACAGTCTATCACAGATGCACTCTTGAAACCATCCACCCAGTGAATCACTCACTCACACATCTATGCACAGAGTTGCACACACCCCTCCCACACAAACACTCAGGCACCCATACAGATACTCAGACAAGCATTCAATAACTCATATAGACACTCATGTAGCTATTCACAAACACATGCAGCCACTTACACAGCAACAGACAGACGGATACAGACATTCATCCAGTTTAGTCACTAACCCATGCATTCAGTAAGATACGTTAAATCACTCACTTATAGAGTCAGTCACGCACCTACTAAATCATCCATACAGACACTTACACACCCACTCATTCTTCAATACGTCTTTTCCTATATATATTAAAAATATTTAAACTTTACAGAAACACACAGTCACTGGATGATGTCATCAGTGATGTCATCAGTGATGTCATTTGAGATGTCATCAGTGATGTCATCAGTGATGTCACTGACCATGTCATGAGTGATGTAATATGTGACGTCATCAGCAGTGCATTGCGGGGCGCGAGTTATAGTTAGCTGAACTAACTATAACGGGGGAATTTCACGGGTTTTGTCACGAGTGCAATGTCCAAGTAACTATAACTGTACCTAAAACCTATGGTTTTTTCAGTGAATATATATATATATATATACACATATATATATATATATAGAGAGAGAGATCTCTTTCTCTCTGTAGATGATATATGTATATATATGTATCTATATACATATGTATGTGTATATAGATACATATATATACATAAGTCTAAAGAGTGAATGATATATATATATATATATGTATCTATATACATATATATGTATAGATATATGTATATAGATACATATATATAAATATATGTAGAGATAAAATCTATGTATATATATGTGTCCGTGTCCGTGTCCGTGTGTGTGTATATATATATATATATATATATATATATATATATATATATATATATATATATATGCTCCTTGATGCACAGTGAACGGCGTTCTTGCGGACGGGTGCTTCACAAACGCGGGGGTGCACCCGCGATATTTATCCAGGCTCGGTTTCCTTGTTTCCCAAAAAGAAAAACAGCACTCGCGGGGGCAGTTGCTAGAGTTTATTGGCCTCCGCGAGTGCTGTTTTTCGTTTTCGGAAACAAGGAAACGGAGCTTGGATATATATATATATAGCGGCGATATATCTATATATATATATTATCTACTGGCGGTCACCAGTAGATAGTTATAGTTAGGACCTATTATCCATAGGAAATCCGTAACATTCTATTCCCAATAACTTTGGCATCGTTTGACGAATCATCGCGAAATTTTCAAAACTAGTGGGGCGCTCCGGTCCGCTCCTGTCTTGAAAGTTTCGGGGTGATTCATCAAGCGAGGGCCGAGAAAAAGGGGAGTACCAAAACGTGTTTTCTCCATGTTAATTCCCATAGGAAATTTTAGCCACGGCTACAGCCCGAACTGCTGAACGGAATTACACCAAATTTTGCAAAAAGGTAGCGCTTGGTTCAGAAAGCGACCTTTTTTTAAATGGTGTAAATCCGTTCAGTAGTTGCGGAGAAATTCAAAAAATAAGAGTGAAAAAATCAATTTCCCATAGGAAACTTTATGCAAGGCTACAGCAACAACTGCTGAACAGAATTACACCAAATTTGGCAAAAAGGTAGTGCTTGGTTCAGAAAGCACCCTTTTTAAAAATGGTGTAAATCCGTTCAGTAGTTGCTGAGAAAATCCAAAATAAAAGTTTCGATATCTATGGCCGCGGTGGATCCGCGCACCCTCCCGATCACGAGCTGCATGCTAATTGGCTGTCAACACTCCAAACCAGGAAGTGTTGGCAGCCATCTTGTTCCTCGGTAGAACCGAGGAACAAGAAAGCAGTAAAACAACTGCGTAAAACGCAAAAAGGGGGCAGGGTAGAAACACCCTGACCCCCTAGTCTGCTCAGGGGATCCCACAAGGACCCCCTAGGCAGAAAAAAGCATTTTTTTTTCTTTTTTTAAATCGGCGGGATGCGTTTAGGGTGCGCGGATCCCGCCGAGGAAAAAAAAAAAAACACAAGAAACAAGTGTGCAAAACGCACAAAGGGGGCAGGATAGAAACACCCTGACCCCCTAGGTCTGCTCAGGGGGTCCCACAAGGACCCCCTGTGCAGAAAAAAGCACACAAAAAAAAAAGACCGGCATCGTGCTGGAGGCCCCGCCCCCTCCCTGCAGCAGTCTGCAAACGCGCCCCCTGGCGCGTTTTAAGAAGGGGAAGTAATTCCCCTTGAATACTGGGGGTCCCTGGGGGCCAACTAGCCCACCAGGAACCTCCGGTATGCGCCAGGGGGCTGCGTTGCAGAGAGGTGTACAGAGGCCACGCCCCTTTTTACACCTCTCTGCAACGCAGCTCTGTGGCGCTTTTTGGAGGTACATGGTGGGCTAGTTGGACTCCAGGGACCCTCAGTATTGAAGGGGACTTAATCCCCCAACTTAAAACGCGCCACGGGGCGCGTTTGCACAGTGGTGAAGGGAGGGGCGTGGCTTCAGGTGACATGTGTGCAAACAGGCCCCGTGGCACGTTTTAAGATGGGGAATTAAATCCTCTTCAATCCTGAGGGTCCCTGGAGGCCAACTAGCCCACCAGGTACCTCCAGTAAGCGCCACGGAGCTGCGTTGCAGAGTGTTGTAAAAGGGGCATGGCCTCTGAACACCTCTCTGCAACGCAGCTCTCTGGCGCATACTGGAGGTATCTGGTGGGCCAGTTGGCCCCTAGGGACCCTCGGGATTGAGGAGGAATTAATTCTCCAACTTAAAACGCGCCACAGGGCCTGTTTGCAGACATGTCACTTCAGGCCCCACCCCTTCCTTCACCATTGTGCAAATATTCCTCTAAAATCAGCCGAACTACGAATTCCGATTTACTCACCTGTTATCAGGAGAGACCTCAGTGCTGCATCTTTGAGCCCAGTACTGATCCTGAAAAGTAATTTTAACCGTACTTACCAGTAACTTGAATTTCCTTCCATAGGCTAACATTGACTGGTTTCACTTGGAAATTCTTCTAAGTGTGGAGTTTTGGAACTTTATAATATTCCTCTAAAATCAGCCGAACTACGAATTCCGATTTACTCACCTGTTATCAGGAGAGACCTCAGTGCTGCATCTTTGAGCCCAGTACTGATCCTGAAAAGTAATTTTAACCGTACTTACCAGTAACTTGAATTTCCTTCCATAGGATATCATTGCCTGCTTTTTGCTGAAAACGTATCTAAGTGTCGATTTTCGAAACATACAAATATTCCTCTAAAATCAGCCGAACTACCAATTCCGATTTACTCACCTGTTATCAGGAGAGACCTCAGTGCTGCATCTTTGAGCCCAGTACTGATCCTGAAAAGTAATTTTAACCGTACTTACCAGTAACTTGAATTTCCTTCCATAGGCTAACATTGACTGGTTTCACTTGGAAATTCTTCTAAGTGTGGAGTTTTGGAACTTTATAATATTCCTCTAAAATCAGCTGAACTACGAATTCCGATTTACTCACCTGTTATCAGGAGAGAACCCAGTGCTGCATCTTTTAGCCCAGCACTGACCCTGAAAAGTAATTCTAACCGTACTTACCAGTAACTTGTATTTCCTTCCATAGGAATCCATTGTCTGGTTTTCAGCAGAAAAGTTTCAAAGTGTCGTTTTTCACAAACTACAAATATTCCTTAAAAATCGCCTGTATGACTTAAACGCATTCTTTCAACTGTTTACAGGAGATGCACCAGTGCTGGATCCAGGATCCACCACTGAGTAAGAAAAAGTAACGATAACACTACTTACCTGCTAAGTGAATTTCCTCCCATAGGATAACATTGGTGATTCTATGTGAAAAAGTTTCTCTGTGTCAACTTTTAAAATACAATAATATTCCTTAAAAATCACTACTGTAACCAAAACGCTTTTACTCAACTGTTTACAGGAGATGTCCCAGGACTGAATCTAGGATCCAGTCATGTGGTTAGAAAAGTAATCCATAAAGTAACTAATTGCATTTAACTAGAAATTCAGCATTGAGCTCAATGTTGCATTGTGTTTGAAATTGTGTTGCCCATTGCAACAACTGTAACTACTGTACTTAAAAGTCTATTGCCTATTTGCAAAGTATTTAAACTAAAGTAATTCATTCTGAGAAAGTATATTTTGTAATGTAATGTATAATGTAATTACAATGTAATTTAAAAAATAAAATATCTAAAAATAAATAGTTTAAAAAAATGTAGTAAATCCGTATAAAAAAAATACATATAACAATTAATACATTTAAAAATTGTCATTTACAAAACCTTTGAAATTCACTGAAAAAAACCATAGGTTTCAGACATGTTATAGTTAGGAATTAGCATTTAAAAAACCTTTGAAATTCACTGAAAAAACCATAGGTTTCAGGCACGTTATAGTTAGAAATTAGCGTTTAAAAAACCTTACAAATTCACTGAAAAAACCATAGGTTTTAGGGACAGTTATAGTTAGTTGGACATTGCACTCGTACAAAACCCGTGAAATTCCCCCGTTATAGTTAGTTCAGCTAACTATAACTCGCGCCCCCGCAATTAACTGCTGATGACGTCACATATTACATCACTCATGACATGGTCAGTGACATCACTGATGACATCACTGATGACATCTCAAATGACATCACTGATGACATCACTGATGACATCATCCACGTGATAATCTGATGCACCTCCTCACACCCTAATATAACCTTTGATACACCCACTCTAAATTACAGACTGCCATTCGCAAAACCATAGACACTCCAACACCAATAACTACATACCCACTCACTGATTCTTAGGTCTACACACATATCCACTCACTCACCCGTACAGTCACTCATACTTACGGTCACTCAGTACAGGACTATCATATGCACTCATACTCCTATATAGACACTCAAACACCGCCACTCATCCATAGAGGTACTCACACACCTAGTCAGTCATGCAAATAATTAAACACACTGCCATTTACTCACCTATACAGTTATACACACACCAGCTCACTTACTCATACAAATACTAGCACATTCTTACGCTCTGATACAATCACTGATACAAGCACACACTCATCCATACAGTCACTCTCACAATCACACACTCTCGCTTATAGCTACTTATATACTCCAACACACATATATACTGCCTTTCACATATGTAGTTACTCACACATGTACCACTGGGACATACATTCACTCACTAACACACTCTTACACACACTTACCCACCCATACAGTCTATCACAGATGCACTCTTGAAACCATCCACCCAGTGAATCACCCACTCACACATCTATGCACAGAGTCGCACACACCCCACCCACACAAACACTCAGGCACCCATACAGATACTCAGACAACCAATCAATAACTCATATAGACACTCATGTAGCTATTCACAAACCCATGCAGCCACTTACACAGCAACAGACAGACGGATACAGACATTCACCCAGTTTAGTCACTAACCCATGCATTCAGTAAGATACGTTTAATCACTCACTTATAGAGTTAGTCACGCACCTACTAAATCATCCATACAGACACTTATACACCCACTCATTCTTCAATACGCCTTTCCCTATATATATTAAAAATATTTAAACTTTACAGAAACACACAGTCACTGGATGATGTCATCAGTGATGTCATTTGAGATGTCATCAGTGATGTCATCAGTGATGTCACTGACCATGTCATGAGTGATGTAATATGTGACGTCATCAGCAGTGCATTGCGGGGCGCGAGTTATAGTTAGCTGAACTAACTATAACGGGGGAATTTCACAGGTTTTGTACGAGTGCAATGTCCAACTAACTATAGCTGTCCCTAAAACCTATGGTTTTTTCAGTGAATTTGTAAGGTTTTTTAAATGCTAATTTCTAACTATAACGTGCCTGAAACCTATGGTTTTTTCAGTGAATATATATATATTCAGAAACACAAAGGATGCCGCACTCCAGAGATTGGTTTCAGAGTTGCTTTATTTTCACCACGACTGGTGGTAGTGGTGGTGAAAATAAAGCAACTCTGAAACTGGTCTTGGAGTGCGGCATCCTTTGTGTTTCTGAATTTAAATATTGGGTAAGGATTCTACCCGTTGCTGCCTGCACCAGGTATTGAGCGCTCTGACATTGGGAATTAATTGTTATATATATATATATAAATATTTATTTACAGAGATATTTCTCAGTGCTGAAATTATGAGACTGTGAAAGAACTATAATGAGTCTCTTTGAAGTTACCTGAAAGGCAGTAAAGTGTGGTACTGCTGCAGAGTACAAAAACAAAATTCTGCTAGATAGAGATATCTGACTTTTGTGTAGTGGCAGTTTTGACTCCATAAAGGGTATGCTGAAACGAACAGATCGGTATTATGTAGACAGCTAAGTGGATTAGTAAAGCCACAAAGTAGAAACACTTTGTAACAGACTAAATGTATGTGAGAGAGGGGCTATGGAGAGATGAGGGGCACGTTTGCAAGGATGGTAGTGGGCGCATCAAAGGAGGTCATAGTGTGCAATTGTAAAGCACACGTTCACCCGTAGGCATCTTGGCGCCAAAATGATGGTCGCACTGGCTCCCACCAGCGCTAAAAGGCTGCGATGATGGGTATATGGCAAGGTAAAGTAATACTGTGTCATTTTTATCTCTTTCTTAGTCTTTTTGGAGAGCTTACAGAGTTCGCAAAGGTAAGGTCACTTCGTCATTATTGACTTAAACACTTCACTCACGCACACACCCACCTACACTTTAAAACCAACAACCTATCTGCCTTCCTAGTAGGATTGTGTTTTAAAAGGATAGTTTAGGCACTAGCAGAGATGGCATATCGTTGGATGAATGCTGCCCAGGCCCTAAATCTGGTTCTGGAGTCCAGCTCTGAGGCAGGATCAGAGACTGAGACAGCAGATACTGAGACAGCATCTGAGGGAGAGGACAATGGAGCCGAATCTGGGAGTGACTTTTCAGTCGGCGCAGTTCCATCCGATGACTCATCGTCCAGCGATTCTGAAGGAGATGATGTCAGTCGTGCTGTGCCTTTGCCAGCACAGTCTGTGCAGAAGGACACCCGTAACAGGTTAGAGCAACCCAGAGTGCAGGCACGTGCGGCCGCAAGCACAGACGGAGTGCTGTCTTGGCAGCCTCCCAATTTAGTTCAGCCCCAAATTCCGCCTTTCACTGGTGACGCTGGATGTAAAGTAGATACGGCAAATTTTTTGCCAATTGACTACTTCCATCTCTTTTTTGGTGTTGACTTCCTAGACGAAATTGTGCAGCAAACAAATTTGCGTGCCGAACAATTTCTGAGGGAGCAAGGAGGCACTCTTGGGCCTCATTCTAGGGCGCGCAAGTGGACTCCCACTTCTCTAGGGGAGTTGAAGATATTTTTGGGCCTCACGCTTAAAATGGGGGTAGTGCATAAACCAACCTTGCTATCCTACTGGTCTACTCACACGGTTTGGTTAACCCCCATCTTCGCACCATACATGAGTAGAGATCGTTTTTTGCTATTGCAGCGCATGCTGCATTTCAATGACAACTCTGCTGCATTGCCCTGGGACCATCCAGACTATGACAGGTTGTTCAAAATTCGGCCTGTCGTGGAACATTTGTCTGCCAGGTTTCCAGAGGTTTATACTCCTGGAAAGAATATAGCCATTGATGAGTCCTTGATCTTGTATAAAGGGCGGCTGCTGTTTAGGCAGTACATTCCGAGCAAACGTGCTCGCTATGGCATCAAGCTGTACATGTTGTGTGAGAGCTCGACTGGCTATGTGTACAGCTTGAGAGTGTATACAGGGAAGGACACAACTCTTAACCCTGTAGGTTGCCCTCCCTTGCTAGGGGTCACAGGAAAGATTGTATGGGAGCTTGTCCAGCCACTTCTTCACAAAGGTTATAACCTTTATGTGGACAATTTCTATACAGGAGTAGAGCTGTTCAGTGAGCTCTATAAAGCTGGCACCGTGGCTTGCGGTACAATTCGTTGTCGCCGCAAAGGATTCCCGCAGGAGCTTGTTTGCAAGAAGCTCCAGAAATCCCAGAGCACTGCATTGCGTTCCAACGAACTGCTCGCAGTTAAGTTCTCAGATAGGCGTGACGTGTACGTGCTCACTACAATTCATGCTGAGAGCACTTGCCCTGTCACGGTTTGGGGTCAGATGGCCGAAGTCCACAAGCCCACCTGTATACTTGATTACAACAAGTACATGGGCGGAGTGGACAAGAACGACCAGATTCTTCAGCTATACAATGCGAGTCGTAAAACTTGCACTTGGTATAAGAAACTGTTTACGCACCTGATCCAGATGGCAACATACAATGCGTATGTTGTTTATCGTGAGACCACCACAGGAAGACTCATGTCTTTCCTTGACTTTCAGTTGTCTGTGATTGAAAGTCTTACTGCTACAGAAGCAGAAGCCTCCACTTCATGTGTTCTGGAGGACGTGGCAAGGCTGCAGGAGCGACACTTTGCAGATAAAATTCCTGCAACACCCAAAAAGGAGCGACCATGTCGTTGTTGTAAAGTGTGCTCGATGCAGGGAAAGAGGCAGGAGACTCGTGTTTAGTGTCCCCAGTGCCCAAGTAAGCCTGCCTTCTGTTTTCCTACTTGCTTTATGTTGTATCACACTAAAGCAAAATACTGGGAAATTGACTGAGGTGGTGCTGCCAATAGGTTAACCTTTCAATTGGTGTGAATGGATACCTACTGTCTGTGGGCCACTCCTTCACTACGCAAGCAGCTGCAGGATATTTCTTCCTCTACTTCATTTAATCATGGACTTCTCAACACCGTTATCTGCTTTCAGAACGTGGTAGTTGTTTTGTTCGCCAATTGACAAGTGCATTATAGTCCCCACGCTGCACATACTGGTGGACAGAACATATGCCACGTTGTCATGGAGTACCCGTGTTTCACATTCAACCGTTCTTCGTAGTTTATGATGGTCTCTTTAGGAAGTTTTTGAAAATTTCCAGCATGTTTGCCTTAGTTTCAAAGGTAGATATGCTTGCTCAGCTCGAGAAATGTTTTTGCGGCATACTCGGGCACCCCCCAACTTGCATCCACAAACTGGAAGGAGTTGGATAGAGCATTGTGAGAGAATTGATAGCTCGTGACAGAAATGTTCACTCAAGCTTCAAGTAGCTAGAGATGGAAGGCATTAGTATAGGGTATCTTAACAATTGGACAGGGTTAGTCAGGACTCTGAGGACAGACACACGAACGGGTTAGAACAGCTTACGGTAGGTACGCTTTCCGAGGAATATTGCAAAGGTAGAAGGCAGATAGTAAAGGTAGTATAGATACACGTCCTGACTTCTTCTTCACCCATGGATTCAAATCCATTGCTGCCAACACTCACACTGAATTTACTGTAGTACTTATGGGTCAATGCTGCTTGCCATGTTCATCCTCCGTTAGAACTTAGTAGATGGTCAGTTTGCTGTATGATAAGTGCATTACAGTCACTGCACATAACGGTGGATTGGACATATGCTACGTTGTCACGGACTACCCTTGTTTCACATTCATCCGTTCATAGTTTATGATGTTATCTTTTGAAAATGTCCAGCATGTTTGCCTTAGTTTCAAAGGTAGATATGCTTGCTCAGCTCGAGAAATGTTTTTGCGGCATACTCGAGCACCCCCAACTTGCATCCACAAACTGGAAGGAGTTGGATTTAGCATAGTGAGTGCACTAAAGGTGCATGAAAGACATGTCTTCCTGAGCCTCATGTGGCTGTCATGGAAGTCATTAGTATAGGTTCACTGGGCATGAGTTCGGTAACGTTCTGGAAGAAGGAGGTGGAGACTTGACAGGTGGTAGAATATAGTCAAAGTCATTATGTCTTGTGGCATATAAATGTGATGGGCCCTTGCATGGCGGCAGTATGTTTGTGTGAGTGCAAGTGATATGGTTGTTTGGGCCCGTGGCTGGCGGTACGGAAGTCTTGTGTGTGGTGTATGAATGGCGTGTGAATGGACCATAAAGTGGTTGGTGCCGTGATGTGGCTTTATGGCTCCCCTTCAGAAGGCTTGGCTTCAATATTTATATACTTTGATAAGTATTTGTGCTTTGAAGCCAGCGTTTCTGGAGGTGCTAAAACCAACCTGTGTAAGTGGTGGATTAGCTTTATCAAATGAGTGTTAGATTTATATTTGTGTCGGTTTAATGGCCTTTTGTAAGATATTTTTTTTTCACAATGGGTAGCAGGGGACTTTCTGCCCTAGCTCAGTCGTCACCTAGGCAAACCTTTACATTTTTGAGTAGTACACAAAGGGGGAAGTACAAGGGTGAATGACTTGCGTGGTTCTCACTGGTTTTTTACCCAACATGCCCTGCTAGCCTCATATTTTGTTGAAAAAAATCACTATTTCCACACATTTTTGTGTGGGAAAGTTGTGGCATCGCCGGGCAGACACGCATTTCCTACCACCCAGCGTTCCCCAAGGTCTCCCGATAAAAATGGTGCCTCACTCGTGTGGGAGGCCCAAGTACCCGCGACAGGCTAAGGCCCAAAAGGTATTGAGGCGACATTAAAATTGCCTATCACAAAACAACCTGGTTTTGCAAGGGGGGTCACCTTGGTTTTTGGCCCCGTGCTCGGCGGCCAGCTAGGAAACCTACCAAACCCACACATTTCTGAAAACTAGACACCCGGGGGTTCCAGGGAGGTATGGCTTGCGTGCATCCCCCAACGTTTTCCTACCCAGAATCCCCTGCAAACCTCGAATTTAGCTGAAAAAATCACTTTTTCCACACATTTTTGTGTGGGAAAGTTGTGGCATCGCCGGGCAGACATGCATTTCCTACCACCCAGTGTTCCCCAAGGTCTCCCGATAAAAATGGTGCCTCACTCGTGTGGGAGGCCCAAGTACCCGCGACAGGCAAGGGCCCAAAACGAATTGAGGTGACATTAAAATTGCCTATCACAAAACAACCTGGTTTTGCAAGGGGGGTCACCTCGGTTTTTGGCCCCGTGCTCGGCGGCCAGCTAGGGAAACCTACCATTTTGATGTTGCCTCAATACGTTTTTGGCCCTTGCCTGTCGCGGGTACTTGGGCCTCCCACACGAGTGAGGCACCATTTTTATCGGGAGACCTTGGAGAACACTGGGTGGTAGGAAATGCGTGTCTGCCCGGCGATGCCACAACTTCCCACACAAAAATGTGTGGAAAAGTGATTTGTTCAGCAAAATTTGAGGTTTGCAGGGGATTCTGGGTAAGAAAACGTTGGGGGATCCACGCAAGCCATACCTCCCTGGAACCACCCGGGTGTCTAGTTTTCAGAAATGTGTGGGTTTGATGGGTTTCCTAGCTGGCCGCCGAGCACGGGGCCAAAACCGAGGTGACCCCCTTGCAAAACCAGGTTGTTTTGTGATAGGCAATTGTAATGTCACCTCAATACGTTTTGGGCCCTAGCCTGTCGCAGGTACTTGGGCCTCCCACACGAGTGAGGCACCATTTTTATCGGGAGACCTTGGGGAACACTCGGTGGTAGGAAATGCGTGTCTGCCCGGCGATGCCACAACTTTCCCACACAAAAATGTGTGGAAAAAGTGATTTTTTTCAGCTAAATTTGAGGTTTGCAGGGGATTCTGGGTAAGAAAACGTTGGGGGATCCACGCAAGCCATACCTCCCTGGAACCACCCGGGTGTCTAGTTTTCAGAAATGTGTGGGTTTGATAGGTTTCCCTAGCTGGCCGCCGTGCACGGGGCCAAAAACCGAGGTGACCCCCTTGCAAAACCAGGTTGTTTTGTGATAGGCAATTTTAATGTCACCTCAATACGTTTTGGGCCCTAGCCTGTCGCAGGTACTTGGGCCTCCCACACGAGTGAGGCACCATTTTTATCGGGAGACCTTGGGGAACACTGGGTGGTAGGAAATGCGTGTCTGCCCGGCGATGCCACAACTTTCCCATACAAAAATGTGTGGAAAAAGTGATTTTTTCAGCTAAATTTGAGGTTTGCAGGGGATTCTGGGTAAGAAAACGTTGGGGGATCCACGCAAGCCATACCTCCCTGGAACCCCCCGGGTGTCTAGTTTTCAGAAATGTGTGGGTTTGATAGGTTTCCCTAGCTGGCCGCCGAGCATGGGGCCAAAAACCGAGGTGACCCCCCTTGCAAAACCAGGTTGTTTTGTGATAGGCAATTTTAATGTCACCTCAATACGTTTTGGGCCCTAGCCTGTCGCGGGTACTTGGGCCTCCCACACGAGTGAGGCACCATTTTTATCGGGAGACCTTGGGGAACACTGGGTGGTGGGAAATGCGTTTCTGCCCGGCGATTCCACAACTTTCCCACACAAAAATGTGTGGAAAAAGTGATTGTTTCAGCAAAATTTGAGGTTTGCAGGGGATTCTGGGTAAGAAAACGTTGGGGGATCCACGCAAGCCATACCTCCCTGGAACCACCTGGGTGTCTAGTTTTCAGAAATGTGTGGGTTTGGTAGGTTTCCCTAGCTGGCCGCCGAGCACGGGGCCAAAAAACGAGGTGACCCCCCTTGCAAAACCAGGTTGTTTTGTGATAGGCAATTTTAATGTCACCTCAATACGTTTTGGGCCCTAGCCTGTCGCAGGTACTTGGGCCTCCCACACGAGTGAGGCACCATTTTTATCGGGAGACCTTGGGGAACACTGGGTGGTAGGAAATGCGTGTCTGCCCGGCGATGCCACAACTTTCCCACACAAAAATGTGTGGAAAAAGTGATTTTTTTCAGCTAAATTTGAGGTTTGCAGGGGATTCTGGATAAGAAAACGTTGGGGGATCCACGCAAGCCATACCTCCCTGGAACCACCTGGGTGTCTAGTTTTCAGAAATGTGTGGGTTTGGTAGGTTTCCCTAGCTGGCCGCCGAGCACGGGGCCAAAAACCGAGGTGACCCCCCTTGCAAAACCAGGTTGTTTTGTGATAGGCAATTTTAATGTCACCTCAATACGTTTTGGGCCCTAGCCTGTCGCAGGTACTTGGGCCTCCCACACGAGTGAGGCACCATTTTTATCGGAAGACTTTGGGGAACTCGGGGTGGGTGGAATTTTGTGGATCCAAGCAGATTCCAGAACTTTCCACCACAGAAATGTGAGGAAAATGTGTTTTTTTAAAACAATATTTTAGGTTTGCAAGGGATTCTGGGTAGCAGAACCTGGTGAGAGCCTGCCAAGTCACCCCATCCTGGATTCCCCTGGGTGTCTAGTTTTCAAAAATGTATAGGTTTCCTAGGTTTCCGTAGGTGCCGGCAGAGCTAGGGTTCAAAATCTACAGCTAGGCACTTTGTTGAAAAAGGGTCCGTTTTCACTGTGAAAATGTGGTGTGTCCATGTTGCGTTTTGGGCCATTTCCTGTCGCGGGTACTTGGGCCTCCCACACAAGTGAGGTACCATTTTTATCGGAAGACTTTGGGGAACGCGGGGTGGGTGGAAATTTGTGGATCCACGCAGATTCCAGAACTTTCCACCACAGAAATGTGAGGAAAATGTGGGTTTTTTGACAATTTTTTAAGTTTGCAAGGGATTCTGGGTAACAGAACCTGGTGAGAGCCAGTCAAGTCACCCCATTCTGGATTCCCCTGGGTGTCTACTTTTCAAAAATGTATAGGTTTGAAAGGTTTCCCTAGGTGCCGGCAGAGCTAGGGTTCAAAATCTACAGCTAGCCACTTTGTTGAAAAAGGGTCAGTTTTCACTGCGAAAATGTGGTGTGTCCACGTTGCGTTTTGGGCCGTTTCCTGTTGCGGGTATTTGGGCCTCCCACACAAGTGAGGTACCATTTTTATCGGAAGACTTTGGGGAACGCGGGGTGGGTGGAATTTTGTGGATCCACGCAGATTCCAGAACTTTCCACCACAGAAATGTGAGGAAAATTTGTTTTTTTGGACAGTTTTTTAGGTTTGCAAGGGATTCTGGGTAACAGAACCTGGTGAGAGGCAGTCAAGTCACCCCATCCTGGATTCCCCTGGGTGTCTAGTTTTCAAAAATGTATAGGTTTGCTAGGTTTCCCTAGGTGCTGGCAGAGCTAGGGTTCAAAAACTACAGCTAGGCACTTTGCCAAATAAGGGTCATTTTTCACAGTGAAATTGAGGTGTGTCCACGTTGCGTTTTGCGCCGTTTCCTGACGCGGACACTAGGCCTACCCACACAAGTGAGGTACCATTTTTCTCGGAAGACTTTGGGGAACGCGGGGTGGGTAGAAATTTGTGGATCCACGCAGATTCCAGGACTTTCCACCACAGAAATGTGAGGAATATGTGTTTTTTTTGACAATTTTTTAGGTTTGCAAGGGATTCTGGGTAACAGAACCTGGTGAGAGGTAGTAAAGTCACCCCATCCTGGATTCCCCTGGGTGTCTAGTTTTCAAAAATGTATAGATTTGCTAGGTTTCCCTAGATGCAGGCAGAGCTAGGATTCAAAAACTACAGCTAGGCACTTTGCCAAAAAAGGGTCATTTTTCACTGTGAAATTGGGGTGTGTCCACGTTGCGTTTTGCGCCATTTCCTGTCGCAGGCTCTAGGCCTACCCACACAAGTGAGGTACCATTTTTCTCGGAAGACTTTGGGGAACGCAGGGTGGGTTGAAATTTGTGTATCCACGCAGATTCCAGAACTTTCCACCACAGAAATGTAGGGAAAATGTGGTTTTTTTGGACAATTTTTTAGGTTTGCAAGGGATTCTGGGTAACAGAACCTGGTGAGAAGCAGTCAAGTCACCCCATCCTGGATTCCCCTGGGTGTCTAGTTTTCAAAAATGTATAGGTTTGCTAGGTTTCCCTAGGTGCCGGCAGAGCTAGGGTTCAAAAACTACAGCTAGGCACTTTGCCAAAAAGGGTCGATTTTCACTGTGAAATTGTGGTGTGTCCACGTTGCGTTTTGCACCGTTTCCTGTCGCGGGCACTAGGCCTACCCACACAAGTGAGGTACCATTTTTCTCGGAAGACTTTGGGGAACGTTGGGTGGGTAGAAATTTGTGGATCCGCGCAGATTACAGACCTTTCCACCACAGAAATGTGAGGAAAATGTGGTTTTTTTGACAATTCTTTAGGTTTGCAAGGGATTCTGGGTAACAGAACCTGGTGGGAGCCAGTCAAGTCACCCCATCCTGGATTCCCCTGGGTGTCTAGTTTTCAAAAACGTATAGGTCTGCTAGGTTTCCCTAGATGCCGGCAGAGCTAGGGTTCAAAAACTACAGCTAGGCACTTTGCCAAAAAAGGGTCATTTTTCACTGTGAAATTGGGGTGTGTCCACATTGCGTTTTGCACCGTTTCCTGTCGCGGTCACTAGGCCTACCCACACAAGTGAGGTACCATTTTACTCGGAAGACTTTGGGGAACGCGGGGTGGGTGGAAATTTTTGGATCCATGCAGATTCCAGAACTTTCCACCACAAAAATGTGAGGAAAATGTGTTTTTTTGGACAATTTTTTAGGTTTGCAAGGGATTCTGGGTAACAGAACCTGGTGAGAGCCAGTCAAGTCACCCCATCCTGGATTCCTCTGGGTGTCTAGTTTTCAAAAATGTATAGGTTTGCTAGGTTTCCCTGGGTGCCGGCAGAGCAAGGGTTCAAAAACTACAGCTAGGCACTTTGCAAAAAAAGGGTAATTTTTCAATGTGAAAATGTGGTGTGTTCACGTTGCGTTTTCAGCCGTTTCCTGTCGTGGGCACTATGCCTACCCACACAAGTGAGGTACCATTTTTATCGGGAGACTTAGCGTAATTCATATTTGTAAAGCAACTGTTATTACCTATTGACTTTCGATGCATTTCTGCCTTCCAAATGAAAGACAATGTGTAAAAAGAAGTCATTTTGAAAAATGACCTATAATTCTCATGCTAGTATGAGTATTCCCAATTTCGGAAATGTGCAAATATCTACTGTTTCTAAACTCTATATTTTGTTCCCATTTCAGAAATACATAGGAGTCTTTCATACCGAATTTTCCATGTATACATTTTCCCAGAATAATTGCTATATACCCGGTACATAATAAAAAACCATTGCCAGACGCTGCTCAGTTTTTGGCTCTGGGTTCGTCGGGTTCTTGGTGAACCTACAAGTCCTAATTATCCCCACAACCAGTAAGGTCCAGTGGATGTAACGGTATATTGCTTTCAAAGAGCTGTCATAATTAGAAGAAGTTACAGGTGAAAACGTTGACACAAAAGACTGTTTTTTTCAACTAATTTTCCATTTTTCCTATATTTAACTGTTAGTTTCTATAAAGAAACCTTGATGGATTTACACAAATGACCCCTTGCTAAATTCAGAATTTTGCCTACTTTTCTAAAATGTATAGATTTCCAGGATCCATTATTGCTTTCATACCCATTTCTACCATTAACTAGAAGGAGGTTGAAAGCACAAAAATAGCAAAAATAGGCTATGTCCCAGAAAAATGCCAAAACTGTGTAAAATTTTTGGGTTTTCTGACAAAAGTCTGTCATTCCCTAAAAGCTGGGAAAATTGAGATTTCAGCCCCACAAACCCTTTTTGATACCATTTGCAGGGAAAAACCCAGACGCTTTCATATGCGGGACTTTTTCCCATTTTTCCACAAAAAAACAAAATTTAGCTGTGTTTTGGCTAAAATCTGGGACCCCTCCAGGGGAATCCACAAACCCTGGATACCTTTAGAATCCCCATGATGTTGGAAGAAAAGGACGCAAATTTGGCGTGGATACCTTATGTGGTCAAAAAGTTACAGAGGCCTAATCGCGAACTACTACAAATAGCCAAAAAAGGGCTCAGCACTGGGGGGGAAAAGGCCCAGCAGTTAAGGGGTTAACTTTTAGGTGCACAAGAGACAACATCACCCACAGTACTGCCAGAAAGAAGGCCTGTCCACAGTGTGATGTGTGAGTGACCCATATATCACAGACATCTCTTCAACTTGTGAAGCTAAGTGCCACTGCTAACTGAGAGCTTCAAGATGGCCCCAAAGAAAGGTGCTACCAAGAAGGTGGCCAGTGAGAAGAGGAAGGAGCTTACCACCACCACCACCACTGGTATGTCGCCCCAGATCTTTTTTGGAAAAGAAAATGTGCCTCCCGCACTAACCTCTGGGGAGCAAGCTGGGAGCAGCACACCCACATCAGTGGACCCACCCCAATCTAGGCCCAAGCCCATGTCGGTCACAGAGGCAGCCAGTCTAATCATGGCAACGCTGACGAGCAGTGATGTTTAAATTGACTTATCGCAAAGTAGTACCCAATCGTTGCAGGAAACTCAGAGAAGTTGACATCAGCCACAACCACCAATAGCAGTTCCTTCCGACGTAGGAGCAGTTCAAGAGATTGAGCTTCATGCTGAGGAAGTAGAGCAATCTGCTCTTTCAGAAGATCCATTATATTCCAGATCTCTAGCTAGAAAAAGAAGCGTTTGTGGTGCATCATCATCTTCTTCAAGCCCCGCTTCTGATAATCTAGAAACCACTTGGATCTCGCCTCAGTCCGAGAGTGAGACACACCACGAGACGAGGTTAGGAACAATGAAGGTTCCAGAAAGCCTTAGAGTTATGGAGAAAGATGTAGAAGAGGAGCATGACAACGAGCCAGTCATCACAGATTTTAGCCCAGCCCCAGTGGAGACGTCCTGGGGGGATGTGGCAGTGGCACCACAGATCCAACCATCGCCAGCTGCCATATTTGCAAAGCCCCAGCAGCGACCTACATTCACAACCACCTCAGTAGATGTAGGTACTGCAGAGAGTCAAACATCAAAACGCCCACCTACTGCCAGTTCATCCGACATTGGCAGTGGCACCAGCGTCAGAAAGTTGAGCTCCCCAGTTTGGGACTTCTTTTCGGTTAGCCAGAAGGAGGTGAACATTGCCATATGCTCCCTTTGTGGAGCAAGTGTTAGTCGGGGTAAGCTTAGTACAAACTATGGTACTGGGAGCCAAACAACCCATTTGAGAAAGCACAGTTGGGAGGCGCTCCTTAGCAGCCAAAAAACTGCAAGTGTTGTTGGTGAAAGGGGTGAAAGCCAGCTGAGCAGAGAATCCGAATTCGATCACGGTGGAAGGTGAAGAAGAGGAAGACGTCTTTGTTACGCAAAGCAGCCCTCTCCCCAGCAGTGCAGTAGTATCGCCCACATCAGCAACATCGCAATGGCACAAGACTCAGGTCGAGACACCAAGGCAACAGAGGACAGTGACTGCTCCGCTGAAAAGCACATTGAGCCTACCACCGCCTGCTCTCAAGAAGTCACCTGCATCAGTGGCATCAGGAAAGAAAAAAATCCAGGCTACTACTTAGGCCATGGTTAGGCTGGATGGGCAGTATGAATACAACTACCAAACGGCCCATTTGTACAACCAAAGCTGGCTAAAATGGTAGCGCTGGACCTCCTCCCTTTTTCTTTTGTCGAAGGGGTGGGTTTTCTTGAATTTGTGGCAGCCCGAAATAGAAGGTTACCAGCCGTTCCTATTTTGCCAGAGTTGCTGTTCCAGCACTACATTACAATCTGCTGGAATTGCTTGGACAAGCTTTACAGCAGTGCTGTTCACAGTATCCACCTGACAACAGACATGTGGACCAGTTGCCAAGCCACTGATTACATGTGCATCACTGCACACTGGATTTCTTTTGTGGGGGCTAGAGAAAAAATATTTGCTGGTGTTGACACTGCTGAGATTTTTAAGGCTGCTCGGAAGCATGCAACAGTAGCCATGTTCGCCATGGAGAAATCCCATACACCTGCCAACATTTTGGAAGAGTTTAACAACATGGTTTTGGATGGCTGGGACCAAGAGGGCTTAAGATTTGATTTGTTGCCATGGACAATGAGTAATATAGTTAAGGCCATGGCCGAAGGTGGCTATTTCAGGGTCCTGTGTTTGGCCCACTGCGTCAACATCATTGTACAGGACTTTCTCAAAAAAGAAGACCTAGTAAGCAACTTACTGTCCACCTGCAGAAGAATCTGCACTCATTTCAGCCATTCATTTAAAGCCCTGAAACAGCTGAGGGTCATTCAATGTGAAAATAGAATGCCAGTTAAAGCACCCATACAGGAGGTGCAAACACATTGGAACTCGACTTATTACATGCTTGAACGCCTGTTTGAGCAGTACAGACCTACCAATGAATATGTCATGCAAAGAGGGGATGCAACTGTGAAAGGCATAATCATTGAGAAGGACCAATGGGCCTAGTCAAATGCCTGACAGAGACGCTGCTTCCTTTTGAGGTGTTCACACGGGAGGTCAGCAAAGAGGACAGTACCATGGGCCAAGCTATCCCGTTGCTGCACGTGCTACAGGAACAGCTAAAGGAGGTGTCTGCAATGTACCAAGGTGTGGAGGAAAAAAAAGATGCTTAATCCTTCGCTTGTCTGCTAATACAAGGGTGCAAAGAGACATTGTGTCCTCCAAACATTACATGGATAGCTGAGCAAGGCAGTGAGCTAGAAAAAGAACGGCAGGAAATTAGAGGCCCACTCCTCCAGAGCACAAGTCCTGCCGGGCAGCCTTCAAGTTCAGAGCCTGAGGGCAGTGCTGTTGGCTCACAGCAGCCAAAACCAACGTGAACACCATCAACAAGACCAGGAGCAATGAGCCCCAAAATCTGCAACTGAGTGGTTTCTACTGGCAGGGCTTAAGTTCAGTGCAGAAGCGGAGGCAAAAGAGATCAAGCAAGGTGGCGCACCAGCAATGAATATTGAGCAAATGGTCAAGGCCTATCTGGATGACGCCACAGAGATCTACCTTGATCAAAACCCATTGGTGTATTGGTATGGGAAGAGGTGCCAATGGCCAGTGCTCAGCCATCTGGCAATAAACTATCTGGCTTGCCCGGTGCCAGTATCTCCGCTGAGCGTGTTTTCAGTGCTGCTAGTACCGTTGTCACAGTGAGAAGGACCAGTCTCGCCCCAAAACGTGGAGAGATTAACCATGATCAAAATGAATCAGAACTTTATACTACCGATTACTACATACCTGAAGTACCACAGGAGGAAGATGAGGAAGATTCAGGTCATGGAAGTAGTGTGTTAGATGACCTACTTCTGGGCAAACCACCAGAGTTTGAGGATGAGCTCTACTTTCCTGACTACTAGGCCTGGGCCAACAACAACCAGAGAACTTTCTCTCTCAGTCTCTAGTCTATCGCTGATCTGCTTTCTTTCTTTGACGCCCCAAAAAAAAGATATAGCTACTAGGGAACATTATTATTTACTTTATTATTTGTTTGTGTCTGGTTGACTAATTCATCCCCACGTATTACACTTAGACACATTTTATTGTCGGATTGGAGTTGCAACTTGTGCAGTGAAGAAGTCCCAACTCCCCCCACACCCATTTCCCTCAAGGGCATCGGTTGGGGAATACAAACAAATGTGTGCCTGCCTCCAACCCTAGGCCGTGACTATCTATCCTTTCATACCCTAGAGGGACTGCCCAACATGTGACATTATAATTTGATTTATACTGCCCATTCTCTGCTTCGTGAACAAATGGATCGGCATTCTACAATGTACCACAAATCGTTCACGGTGAGCACACCTGAAGAAGAACAGGTAAATGGCATGCATTGCATGCTGAGTGATTGTTGTTTGTTGTGAACTTGTGATGTGTGTTTAGAGATTATTCAAGTGGTGGCAGGCAGTGTGACACTGGGTGTTTATCCATAACTAATACATTTAAAATGTGTTTGTGATGATTTACAGTATTGGTGGCCTACCGACGGCTGATCAATTTTCCCCTGAAGGTTATTTATTGTCCTTCCCCTTTAAGAGATAGCGAGATTCCTTCACTGGGTCTGCTCCACAGTCCACGCTGCTTTGTTTTATAGTTTTCTGCTTTATACTCCTCAAAGAGTCAGACCTGACCAGTCCCTTAGATAATGCAAACAGTCTACACAAAAAATGATGAAATCTTTCCTTTCTTGTTGTGCAACAACAAAATTGTACTGTAGGCTGATCTACTGCATTTGAGTCTAGACTCGGGACACAGTTGGTACGGAGTTGGACACCATACTCAGAAGGATCAGAGATGATGGAATGACTCAGGGCGTGGGAGTGACTACTTCGAGAACTGCCACCAGAAGAAGATGGAAGTTTTCAAATTCACTGAAACCAACCAATTTGGTGATGACTTTGAAATGGCCTAAAGGCAAACAACAGACCTACACAACTCTGTGAAGTGGTGGTGAGTGACAGCGGTTCATTGATTTTATTTGATTGGGAAAATGCTATGTTGCTGGGTGTGTGTGTGTGCTCAGTGCTGTCTGGCTCAAATTCGAAGCTAGGTGGTGGTTGGGTGAGGGGCCTGTTGTTGAAGGTAACTGGAAACAGACAGTTAGCCATGCTGCCTCTGAGTCTTCTCGGTTCACTCCTTATGTAGTTTAACATTTTTCACCTTGATTCTTCAATATAATTTTTGTTTTTCAATCTACAGGCCTCTTACCGTGCACCATACTGGAAAAACAATATAACATACTCACACTTACCTTACCGAACCACATCCACGAGGCACCCAAGATTAACAGACAATCCAAGAAGAATGCAGATGCAATTCCCAATTTGGCAATACAGTATCATTCTCTTCTCTTTAATCATTAGAACTGTGTGTGTTGTTTATGTTTACTTGACTTCTACAGATATGTTAATTTTATTTGCTAACTTTCAAAGCTCGGTGCCACAGAACATAATGTAACTTGGGTCTCTCTGGGGGCAGACGGACAATTTGATTTAGTTTACCTGTCCTATTCATCATCATTCCTCCATTTTCAGTTTTCATAGTTCAGGGACTCCTCTTGGATCCGCGCCGGGACACTCCTTGGAGTAGCTGCTGCGCGTTATAAAAGAGCACATAACATAACATAACATTTTGTTTTCCTTCCATAACAGATTTATGATGGTCGGCTGCCAAGATGAATGTTGTCCTTGTGTAGTGTTTGTCTTTATCAACCCTTTCCCTCAAATCCCCCTTCCCATCCATTCATTGAATCCCTAATCCTCTTCCTGTGTGCTGTGTGATTTATTGAGGTGTGACTGAATTACATTTTCACCATTAATTAATCACACACTTGGTGTGGCGGATGTGGTGAAAGCAACACCAGTGCAGGGCAAGGTTCTTCTTCAGCTCTACGTATAGCCCACACTGGCAATATTATATTTAGATTAGCCACACACGCACAGTATTCAATATTTAACATTTTTTCAGAGGAACATAACTGTCAGCATTATCTTTCAGGTACTGTATTGCGTGAAAGGTTACGCTTGTCCACTTCGTCACTCGAGTCGACTACATTTTGTAACTTTTACTAGCTCACCATTCTGATTATTTTAATTTAGCATTGCTTATCATATTTTCTAAAATTGTCTCTCTTCTTTTTTTTTTTATTTAAACTTTATTTATCATTTTTGTAATGTTACAATAATACAAAGCATTAGTGCTCACTGTCATGCCATAATGTCTATGGAGTATGAAAAAGGAACATCATAATTAAAAGCACATATCGAAAAACACTATCACAGTTGTTACATAGGCAGGTCTCCCTACCACGATTCCCTGGCCCATCTAATACTGACAATCGACTATGCAGGTGTACAGCAGCCCCTTCAGGTCCATAACAGGAACGTTGCATGAAGAAATGAATCAAAAGCATGTAATAGCTACAAGAATATCTGGTATCTAGCATTATAAAGTCACCCCACACCAGTTGGCACGCGCCCCTGCTCTATTTGCGAATCAGATGACAAATGAGTAGATGCCGCATAATTCCTGAGTGGACCCCAAATGTCTTTAGGACATGAGGTGCGAGGCAGCGTGGTAGCATATGTCTCACTATTTGTGTTGCAATAAGCTAGACTTTTAACCAGTTTTGCAAGGTGGGAACCCTTTTCCCACCCCAGTTAATAGCGATCTCCCTCTTGGCTAACAGGAAGCTGATGGCAGCGAATTTCCTAACTCCTTTAGGGAAATTCACTACGTACCCCAGAAGCGCCACCTCAGGCAGTAGAGAGAGAGTTAAGTCAAGCACGAGTCCCAATGTTCGATGTATCGCAATCCAGTACGGCTGTATTTTGGGGCACGTCCAAGTTAAGTGTGCAAAATCTGCATGTGGAGCCCTGCATTTCACGCAGTGATGTGACCTAGACGGGTCAATTCTGTGGGAGTGCTCTGGTGTAACGTATATTCTACGCAAAAACTTAAAATGCAGTAGCTTATGCCGACTATTCAATGAAATATCTTTAGTAACTTCACAGCACTTTTCCCATTGATCATCCGATATGGGGTGCCCCAAATGTGTCTCCCATGCCTTGCGAACCTTGGCATCATTAATGGGTAGGAGGGCCGAGCAATCTCTATATAGTTTGGAAATCAGGTGCTCACCTCCCTTAGTGTCTATGATGGTAGAAAGAGGAAGATATGAGTCGGGCTCGACTGGGAAACTGGGGATAGTGGCTCGAAGCGCTGTGCGGACCCTATTCAGCACAAAGCGGTCCATAAAGGTGGCCGACCGAAAACGGTCGTCCTCCGCCAGGGAGAAAACATGGCCTCCTGGAAAAAGATCGCCGAATTTGACAATTTCGAACGCCACGAGTGTGCGCTTAACTAGTGTTTCTCCCATAATTGGGAACTAACGGGGGTTGGGAATAGGCAGGGCCGAAGAGTATAATAGGGGAACCCCCATCATTCGGCGCTATCTATCCCAGGCCAAGCTGGTGGTGGACACCATTTGGATATCTGTGGGGTCTCTGGGGACTCCCTTGGGGAGCACAGCCGAAAGGGTATCAGGAAGTACGAAGTCGGCCTCCGGGCGGAGGAATGGGATCCTGGCATCTGGATGGAACCAGGCATGAGCGTAACTACACTGGGCAACGAGAGAGTACAGTTTGAGGTCAGGGACTCCAAACCCCCCTCTGTTGTATGGTAGCGTAAGAATCTGCCACCTGACCCGAGGGTGTTTGCCCCCCCCATGTTAAACAGATGAGATGAGAACGCAGCAGCTGGAAGAAGCTATTCGGAAGAGGGATGGGGATATTATTAAACAAATATAAAAATTTAGGAAGGACGACCATTTTGATTAGAGCGACCCGACCAGCGATAGGCAGTGGGAGCCGCAGCCATTTCTCTATTTGTGTCTCAAGGGCGTCCAAAGCCCGTCCATAGTTAAGTCGAATAATTTGAGCAGAATCTAAATGCAAATGAATGCCCAAGTACTTAGTGGATTCGGTGCACCACTCTAACAGGAATTCGCAGTCCCAGTGTTTCATGCTAGGAGTCAAAGGGAATATCACTGACTTGGACCAATTGATGTGGAGACCAGAGAGCGGTCCAAATCTGATCGTCTCTCTGATCAGAGGCTCGAGATTTACCTGGGGGTCACGGACATATAAAATGACGTCGTCCGCATACAAGGAAACTAATAGTGGGCCGGTGTTAAACTGAAGTCCCCGCTGTAGATGACGCTCCTGGAAGTGACGGACCAATGGGTCCATAGCCAGGATGAACAATAATGGTGACAGAGGACACCCCTGTCGTGTGCCTCGGGAAAGAGAGAAGGGACGTGATAATGTGCCATTGAAGCGTATTCTAGCAGAGGGCTTACAATATAATAACGCTGTGGTAGCAACAAAGCCCATAGGCATCCCCATCCTGCGCATTACCGATAGAAAGAAGGGCCACTCAAGGGAATCAAACGCCTTCTCGGCGTCCAACAAAATCGCCGCGGCAGGGACTTCCGGGTTGATCCTGTGCAGGACCGCGAAAAGTGTCCTGAGATTCAGGGACGTGGATCTGTGAGGGACGAATCCCGATTGCGCGGGGGAAATAATGGATTCCAGAAGGAGGGATAAACGAAGGGCAATGATCTTGGCCAATATTTTGTAATCTAAATTTAGGAGGGACAGGGGCCTATAGGAGCCACAAGAGGTAGGGTCTTTACCCGGTTTCGGAAGGAGTATAATGACTGCTTCTCGAAGCGTGGGTGGTAGTTTGTTTTTCTCGAGTGCTTCCGCGTATACCTCCACTAATTTAGGGGCTAGTAGGTCTTTGTAGGTTTTATAAAAGTCCCCGGTGAAACCGTCCAGGCCAGGGGCGGTAGATCCATTGAGAGCCTCAATGGCGCTAATGATTTCCTCTGCGGAAAATGGTTCGGCGAGAAACTCCTGTATATTTTTTTCCAAATATACCAGGGCAATTTCTGACAGATAAGCCTCTTGCGCTGATATGTCCCCCTCCGTTCTAGTGGAATACAATGTGTTGTAATAGTCGAAAAATTCTTCACGGATAGCAGTAGTGTCCGTGAGTACGTGGCCATCCGGTCGACGCAATTCTGTGATATAAGATTTGGCATACGGGGAAATTGTCTCTCTTCTTCATGTGTACTAGTAGTCTAGTCTCTGGTGATGTCTAATTTTTTTGTAAAGCTTGCTCATAATAACGGCATTAACTCAGTTTTTATTTCAATTTGATTAGTTCCCTGCAATGAATATGCCTTATCTTACAGTTTTAGTTGAGCTAGGAGGGAGTGGGACCTCGCTTCTGGATCTGGTGCTTCCACTGTTCGACTAGTGTGCTAGCATGCTGCTACTACTACCACCAACACAGCCCCTTGGGAAACCATGCAGCCATCGCTTCACCTAATCAGGTAAGAGAAGAACTGTAGAGGATTCATTGCTGAACTGCAATAATCTATACACAATGGAAATTCACCCCCCCCCCCGAGTCCTTAGGGGTTAATATAGATGCAGAGACTAGGAGGAGAGAGAGTAGTAGGACAAGTGAGGGTACCGCATAACTATTTTGTTGGTGTTACACTATCAACAGATTTTAAAAACTGGCTGCGGGCCTGCGGCAAGGCAGCAGTGCGAAGTAAAACAGTAACCCTCCCAAAAAGATTTAAATCATATGTACAACTATAAAAAAAATATTTCCCTAACAAATATAAATAAACATACTAAACCCACTACAACTGACCCTCCACTCTCCCTAACCCCAACAAATATCCAAAGTAAAAGTCCAAAAATGAAAGCGTCCATAATAAGAAAACCCCAAAAATGCCCTAACTCCCACATTCCCACCCTTTCCCCAATGTTAGATTTGAAAATCCCATTCCTGCTATGCACTCATATCATGCTAGATTAGGTTAGCAGTGTGTGGCTAAATGGATGCCATTTGTATTCATGTTATGCAACCCACCGAGTTATCCCCGCAACATGCAAGCTTTAGTTAGCAAGTGTGACTCCATTTTGTATTTCGTAATCCCTATTAGGCTGTGTCTGAACAAGGCCTCATAATTCGTACTGCTTGCCTCAGCAGAATACTGTATTTAGTTATTATTTTTTCTTTCCTGTTCAAGGCTGTTTTCCGACTTACTAATGAATAGGCCATTCTGCCCTCGCATACCTATCCAAGTGTGTAGTTCTGCTCCCACGTTGGGAGACGCTGAGACTCAGTAGCGGTCGGTGGTGGGAGTGTCGCCGGGCGCTGACGTGGGGCGGGGGTGGGGCAGGGTAGGGGGTAGTAAACTACGGATTACGGCCGATTACAGGTAAGTACACATATAAATAAATAAAACGAATTTCGTTTCTCGCGCTGCATCGCCAAATGCGATGCAGCGCGCGCAACAAAATTAGTTTTATTTATTTATATGTGTACTTACCTGTAATCGGCCGTAATCCGTAGTTTACTACCCCGCCCCACGTCAGCGCCCGGCGGCACTCCCACCACCGACCGCTACTGCTGAGACTCAGCGCGGTGACCTCGAATCGTAGATAACATGTACCCATCTGGCGGGTGGTAGCCCATCCTCCTGTGCCTTCTTTGTTCATGTTCGGCTCAGGCCTGTAACTTTCTACTGTAGGCGTGGTTAGAGGCTTCTTGGGAAGAATGATTACTTACTGCTGACTGTTGGGGGGTCAGTCCCCTCAGCAGACATCTTAGGGTGCAGGTCAGATTGGACTCCTCTGCAGAGTATTACTAATAAAGGTATGTTTGTATTCTTTACTGTCTGACCGATCTTCGTTTCTTGGGAAGGCTTAGCAGGTGGTTGTGAGTAACCCGGGTGGCCCCTAGGGGCCACTTCCTTCAGTTGGCGCCCGAACAGGGACCCCGCAAGGTGATCCAGCTCACCCGTAATCGGGTTGCAGGGTCGGGGTTGCGTCTGGTCGGTCGGGCGGATCGGGATACCCCACATGATCAAGCTTGGTTCTCGCAACTGCCCCACCCAGCTGATCGGACGTCTCCTCTTCTAGTGGTCACCGGCTGGGGTCCTGAGAAGGCGAAACCTTGGAGTTGACCATTTGGTCCGAAGAGTCGGCAGTGGAGAATAACTTGACTCGACATGTGTGCACCAGGTGAGTGATTTGATTCTTGGAAAAATGGCGCCATTCTTGAACGGCACAAGCCTACGGGCTGTGTCTTGGTACAGTCTCCGGACTGTCTTGGTGCAGTTTTCGGACTGCCTTGCTTGAACGGCATGAGCCGACGGGCTGTGTCTTGGTACGGTCTTCGGACTGTCTTGTCTTGAACTTGGTGGGTCCGCGGACCCTTGGAAAAGGCACAGAGTGCTTGCGAGCAGTTTGCCAGGCCAACTGGTAATATGGCCAGCGCTTGAAAAGGTCTGGGACTGTTCGCGAACAATCTGCCAGGCCAATTGGTAATTTGGTCAATGCTTGAAAAGGTCTGGGGCAAGAGCCTGTCTTCTTGAAATTGGTACGGTCTCCGGTCTGTCGGGAGTGGTCTTTGGACCATTTAGTTTGGTTTTTGAATAATTTTTGTTGCTTATCTTTTTTTTATATTACTGTTTCTGGTGTTATGCCTGTCCGTTAGGGACAGCGCATGTGTCTTATATTAAGATGCCTTGCTTAAGTAAACTGGGGTGTTTTGGATGTCGGTGTTGTTCCACTGAGGCTCGATTGGAAGAGAGCCAGCCTGCACCTCCGGAGGGTACCCCAAATTTTGATGTATACGTCAAGCACGGTATTGGCCCTATTATGTTTAGCACATTGTGGAATAAATATACGAGGGACAATACTGAGTTGCAGTGGCCACTTCTTGGCTCGTTTGATGAGCAAAAATTGAATTTCTTGCAGGACAAATTGTTTGCTAAAAAGAGCAGGCAGTCTATGTTTGATTCTCGCAGAGTATGGCAGAAGGAATCAAAGCAGCGGCGTATGAGAGCAGAGAAAGAGGCCCGGAAGAGGCAGACACAAACAATAACGCAGAAAGCAGTGGCCTATGAAAGGGCAAAGATAGAAAAAGGCATAGAATGTGCTGATAGAAAATTTCAATTGCAGACAGATAAATGTTATGTCAATAGAGAGGAAGGCGATGTTTTCGTTGAAGAGCTATTGGATTCTCGCCCTCCTCCACCTTATGCTCCTGAGCGGATATACCCAAGGGTTCCCGCATCTCAGTCCCCGGCCTCTGGTGCCTTGTTTCCTAGTATTCCGGCCTCCAGTCAAACTGCTTCGGCCCCAGCCCTGCCTGCTCCTTCCCTGCTCACGCTAGGGACGGGGGTAGGATCCGTTAGCTCTCCTGTTCCGTCTACTGACTCTGTATCCACTGCTACACCCCCTTTCACTCCTATGACGCTGTCTCCTTTCATGATGATACCCGTCTCCTCATCTGCTCTTTCTTCCTCAAGTATGACACCCCTAGCACTGCCGATTGGCGAGATCCCTGTACGTTGAATACATGAAGGGAACGGGGCGGCAGCACGAGACCGTATGGACAAAGTGTTGGTGCGTTCTGCTGTGGGTGATGAGGAGAAGCAAATGGTGGCGAATCAGGCGGCTCAGTGGGCCCGGAACCTGATTTATAGTGTGGAAGATGTGTGGAGTGTGATGAAAGATTATGAGCCCTTTATACAGCAGAATGCCCTTAAGTACATGTCGGCCACGCTAATAGGACTGTGAGAGCAGTGTTTTCAGGGTGTGGCACCGCAGATCATCTATGACATACGGGACAGGGTATATGCTGCAAATATGGCTCCTAATGAGGTTTTTAGCAATGTAACGACATTGGTAGGTTATCGAAGCAGATTGCACCAAAAGGTTCCGACAATGGTGACCCAGTATCCCATGAGAGAGGTCCATCCCATTTATCATCCTGTAATACCAGAACTGCGCGACTCCACAAACACTGTAATTCGGCCACGAGTCGATGCTCGGTTTCAGGAGCAGTGGATCTACACTCCTTGGAAGAGGAGTGAGGTAATATCCCTTAAAAGTCAGTTGCCAGACCCTCGAAAAAACCCGACTGCGTATTATAAAGAGTTGACAGAGGCGGCCTCCTCCACGGTGATGACATTAGCAGATATTGAGTTGTTCTTTGGTTTGTTGGTACCGGTGGATATTTGGAGGCAAGTGCATACACAGGATCATGTGGTGGAATTGGGAGGAACATGGGTTCAGATCAGGGCGTGGGATAAGGACCGCAAGCCCGGTGACAAGCCGAGGGCGGAGATATTGGCTTTACCGGGCCGCATTATCACCTACATGCATTCCCTTATCCCGCCGAGACGGGTGGACTGGGACAAGTTGACTGCATGTCATCAGAAGAAGGACGAGAGTGTGTCTGATTTCTTTACTAGGTTTGAAGGGGTTTTTCTCGACTTTAGTGGCCAGGATTTGTCATTGGAGGGTGGTGTCCGGTTGTTTGTCAGCAGGTTCGTTACCAACTTGCTTCCTGAGATTGCGACTAGGTTGCAGGCTTCGGAAAGCACTTGGAGCACCTCTTTCCCGTCAGTAATTTTGAGTATGGCACAGTACTATGAGCATAGAGAGAATGAGGACAAAGAGAAGGTGGAGAAAAAGTCAAAGGATTTGAAGACGAGGGTGTTGATGCAGCAAGTTGCGAGAGGAAGAGGGAGAGGAAGAGGTTCGGCCCAGCGGCCACCCCAGACTAACAGGGGTGGTGCTTCGAATGCACCCCTTGGGCTCAATCGATGTGCATATTGCAAACAGGAGGGACATTGGCGGAATGAGTGCCCGGAGATTTCGCAGAGAGGTGAAGCCCTAAGAGGTGGGGGGTTTGGAGGACGTGGATGGGGAGGAGGAGGTCGCGGGAACATGCGATCAGAGAACACATCATCCAATAGAGCGGGAACTACTTCGACGACCCCCGCGGGGGCAGTACTATCATGACGACTATGACATGGACGAAGTAACAGGAATGTCCCACAGCTAGGACAGCCAGGGACAGGGTAAGGGACCAGTTCCAATGCCTGTAGATCAGTGTGTGCCCTATGTCACCGCAGATTTACATGGTACGACCGAGAAATTCTTAATTGATACAGGGGCTATGAATAGCTCTGTTTCCCGTTCACTGGTCCTGTGGGCAGCTCTGTCTGGCCAAAATAATGTTTTGGTGGGTTTCTCAGCCGTGCCGGTTGTCAGCCCCATTTCCAAACCTCTTGCTTTGACTATTGGCCCCTTCACGGTTGATTCACCATTTCTATTAACGTCAAATTGTGGGGAAAATTTGTTAGGGTTAGATTTGTTGAAAAGGTTGCATGCGACAATATTTTGTTCCCCAGACGGTGTTTACATGACTATTGGACCGCATGTGGCCCGCGCTAAACAATGCCTCGCAAAAAATGTCCCCCTCCCCGTTGAGTTTCAGGATGTGCCACGTACACTGTGGGCTACAGGAGACACGGATGTGGGGTTACTCCAGATCCCACCGGTCTCTATACAGATCAAAGACAATGCTATATTACCACGTATTCCCCAGTACAAGATATCCCAGGCAGGAGAAAAGGCCTTATTGCAAATAATACAGGATTTGATTAAGTCTGGTGTGGTTGAAGAGACAGAGGCGAATGTGTGTAACAGCCCTATTCTTCCTATTCTTAAAAAGGCACCATTGGATTCTTATGATGCTCACCCTGATGTTTACCGCTTTGTAATTGACCTTAGAGAGGTGAACAAGATAGTGGTCCCCCAGTATCCTGTAGTCCCAGACATTACCGGGATTTTGACAATGATTCCCCCGTCTGCAAAATTCTTCTCAGTCATTGATTTGAGGAATGCTTTCTTCAGCATTCCAATCCATACAGATAGCAGACATCTGTTTGGATTTACAATAGCCGGTAGGAGTTTTAGATTCTGCCGTGCTCCACAAGGCTATACAGAAAGTCAGAGTATCTATAGTCAAGCTTTGAAAGCTCAATTGAATTCTTTAGAACTTCCCCCTGGTAACGTGCTGTTGCAGTACGTTGACGACCTCCTGGTGGCTTCAGACACTGAAGATGGTTGTAAAGAGGCCACAGTTAAATTGTTGTTACATTTGGCACGCCATGGACACAAGGTGTCACTTTCGAAATTCCAATATTGTCGACAGGAGGTCGACCCTCGGTCTAGGTCCACTCTCTCCCCGCAGCTCCGCTGTGCCGTCTCTTGCCTCCAGACCCCGACCTCCTCCTTGGGAGGTTCGAGGCTGCTGCCCGCTCCTGCGCCTGCTCCCCGCTCCAACTGGGACCAGATTGCCTGCAACCACCGTAACCTTTCTCAGCCATTTTTTTTCTTCTTAATTTTTCCCTGTTGTGCCACTGTTATTGTGCCGATCTGTGTCTTGCTCTAATTCCACCACTGTTTTTATTTTCTCACGCCTGCCTGTTCCTTTCACCTTTTGCCGCTGCTGCCCCTGCGGCCCCTCCCCCTGGAATTCCCCCACTCCCACCTCCCAGCCTCTCCTCCCTCCCACCTCCCCTACTTAATGGCGCCTCCAACACCGCCGACGCCAGCACTGGCGACACCCTAAAATGCATCCTCCTCAACGTACGCTCCGTACACAAACACGCCATGGAAATCTGGAACCTACTCGAATCTCTCTCGCCCGACATCGCCTTCTTCACAGAGACCTGGACCAACGCATCCTCCGCCCCCGACATCAGCACCGCCATCCCAGAACGATACAAGATCCAGAGGAAAGACCGCCCCAACCACCCAGGAGGGGGCCTTGCCATCGCCCACAAGAGCACCCTCCGCCTCACCACCTCCAACGAAGCCTTCCCCTCCGCCGAACACCTGCACTTCCAGATCCAGACCACCCCCAAAGCCACACTCCGAGGAACCCTCATCTACAGACCTCCCTGCCCCCGAACACCCTTCGCCACCACCATCACCGACTTCATCGCACCCCAAGCCATCGCATCAACAAACTACATACTCATTGGAGACCTGAACTTCCACCTCGACAATCCCAGCGACCCCAACTCCACTACCCTTCGTGACAACCTCGCCAGCATCGGACTTAAACAACTCGTCAACACACTGACCCACAGAGCAGGACACACCCTCGACCCCATCTTCGCGGCAGGAAACAGCGTCCAATTCAGCCACACAACGCAGCCGCCATGGACCGACCACCACTGCGTACACTTCGCCATCAACAAACCCAAGGCACCCAAACCAGCCCCACGCCCACCTCGAAGGAACTGGAGCAAGGTTACCGACGAGCAACTTAACTCCACCCTCACCCGAGACAACCACACCTGGGCACACAATGCAAACGACGCAGCCAGAGAACTCCATACCTGGATCTCCAACTGCGCAGACGAGCTCGCCCCGCTACGCAACCCCGACAGACAACGCCCCAGGAAAGCTGCCTGGTTCACCACCGCTCTCCAAGAAGCCAGACGCACCTGCAGAAGCCTGGAGAAGAACTGGAGAAACACCAAGACAACCGAAAACCACACCACCTACAAGGACGCCATGACGGACTACCACACCCAGATCAGAGCCACCAAGAGGAACTTCATCCACAACAAAATCCTGGCCAACTCTACCAACTCCAAGGAACTTTTCAGTGTCATTCAAGAATTCACCAACCCACGCAGCGAAGCCACAGACATCACCCCATCCCAAGACCTCTGCGACAAGCTTGGAACCTATTTCCACCTCAAGATCAAAAACCTCTACAACTTCATCGACCATCCACCAGGCGCCACAGACGGCCCCCCGCCCCCCAGAAACACCAGCCAGCCCACCATCTCCAACTGGACACCGATCACAGCCGAAGACACCGCCTCGACCATGAAAAGCATCCACTCGGGAGGCCCCCACCGACCCCTGACCCCCTCACATCTACCACAGAGCCGCGGCCGCCATCGCACCCGAACTACAATGCACCATCAACACCACCTTCAAAACAGGCACCTTCCCAGATGACTGGAAGCGCGCAGAAGTCAGACCCCTGCTCAAGAAGCCCACAGCTGACCCCACCGACCTCAAGAACTATCGGCCCATCTCGCTCCTCCCCATCGCAGCCAAAGTTGCAGAGAAAACAGTCAAGAGGAAACTGACACGATTCATTGAAGAGAACGCCGTCCTCGACCCGTCCCAATCCGGATTCCGAAGCAACCACAGCACAGAGACCACCCTACTCGCCGCCACAGACGACATCCGCACCCTCCTAGACCAAGGCCACTCCGCAGCCCTCATCCTACTCGACCTATCAGCGGCCTTCGACACCGTCTCCCACCGCACACTAGTCGCCAGACTACACGACGCAGGCATACAAGGAACAGCCCTGGACTGGATCCGATCATTCCTCACCGCAAGAAGCCAAAGGATCAGACTCCCACCCTTCCTCTCCGACCCCACGAAAATCACCTGCGGAGTCCCACAGGGTTCATCATTGAGCCCCACCCTCTTCAACATCTACATGGCCCCCCTCGCAGCCATCGTCCCGACAACACGGCCTCAACATCGTATCCTACGCCGACGACACCCAGCTCATCCTCTCCCTCACCAAAGACCCCACCACTGCCAAACTCAACTTCCAGAAAGGAATGCAAGACGTCGCAGTCTGGATGACCAACAGCTGCCTGAATCTCAACGCCGACAAGACAGAAGTCCTCGTCCTCGGTACCACCCCTTCTGCATGGGACAGCACCTGGTGGCCGACCGCCCTCGGAAGCCCACCTACCCCCTCAGACCACGCCAAGAACCTCGGCATCGTACTCGACTCATCACTCACCATGAACCGACAGGTCAACGCCGTCACCTCCAGCTGCTTCAACACCCTCCGCATCCTCCGCAAGACCTTCAAGTGGATCCCCCCTGAGTCAAGGAAGACAGTCACCCACGCACTCATCACCAGCAGACTGGACTATGGAAATGCACTCTACGCCGGCATCAACAAGTCCGTACTCTGCAAACTCCAGACAATATAGAACACCGCCGCCAGACTCGTCCTCGGCATCCCCAGACACGAACACATCAGCCAACACCTACGAAGTCTCCACTGGCTCCCCGTGGAGAAAAGAGTCACTTTCAAAATCCTCACTCACGCCTACAAATGCCTACACAACAACGGACCCAAATACCTCAACGACAGAATCAACTTCCACGTACCCAAAAGAAACCTCCGATCTTCCAACCTCGCACTGGCCGAAACCCCGCGCATCCACAGAGCCAGAGCAGGCGGAAGATCCTTCTCTCACATTGCAGCCAAGACCTGGAACGAGTTACCGGCAGACATCAGACGCGCCCCCTCCCTGAACACCTTCAGGAAGACCCTCAAGACCTGGCTCTTCGGCTAAACAGATCTGCGGAGCACCCCCTCAGCGCCTTGAGACCCTCACGGGGGAGTAGCGCGCTTACAATTCCCTGATTGATTGATTGATTGACCCATTTAGGTCACCTACTGTCGAAGGAGGGTCGCAGACTAACACCTGAATGCATAGCTGCTATTACTAACATGTCTGTTCCTAGGACCCAACGCGAGGTACGCGCGTTCATAGGTATAACTTTGTATTGTCGGCACTGGATCCCTAATTATTTCCTACTAACAAAACCCCTCCTTTACCTGACCACTAAAGAAGTGCATGAACCCCTGCCTTGGACATCTGCATGCCAGCAAGCTTTTGAGCAATTAAAGACTGCGCTTTGCTCTGCTCCTGTGCTTGGTACTCCTGATAACCAGAAGCCTTTTGTGCTCTATGTACATGAGGCGGACGGTTGCACGCTTTCTGTTCTAACACAGGGTTTCTGTGGTAAGCAGAGACCCTGCGCGTATTTCTCTGCTATTCTTGATAACGTAGCCAGAGCGCTCCCGAGCTGCCTGAGGGCTGCCGCGGCGGTGGCAGTTTCTATCAGGCAATCGGCAGGGCTCATCCTTGACACTGCTCTCAGAGTAATGGTACCCCATGCTGTGGACACGCTTTTGAACAAGACAAAGACGCAGCACCTTACTAGTGCGTGTCTCACTGGATATGAATTGACCTTGTTTGCTCCGCACATTACCATTAAAAGATGTGATACTCTGAACACTGCCACGTTACTACCCCTCCCTTCGGAAGAAAAAGACAATGATGTCCATGATTGTTTATTTCGGACTGAGGAAGAAACGAAGGGACGGGTAGACCTGACTGATGTTCCCTTATCTGACCCTCAAGGGGAACTATATGTCGATGACTCTTGTTTCAAATTACCTGATGGCACTACCACTGCAGCTTATGCAATCACAAAGTTACACACTGTAGTTGAGACATCCCGTATCCCATATCAATGGGCCCAGGCTGCAGAGTTAGTTGCCCTCCTTAGGGCTTGAGAGTTGAGTGAGGGACTGACTGTCAATGTCTACACCGACAGCCAGTATGCCTTTGGGCACCTCTGGGCGGAGAGAGGGTTCTTGTCCTCGCATGGGTTGCGCATACAACATGGTCCATTGATACATAGACTGTTGACAGCACTGACACTTCCTGATAAATTGGCAATAATAAAATGTAGCGCTCACAAAGCAGTAACAGACGATGTTGGAAGGGGCAATGCTTTTGCAGATCAGACAGCTAAGGAGACAGCTAGATCGAAGATGAAAAAGATGTTCGTGGCTGGTCCCGCTAGGTGGGTTCCGGACAATGGAATGTTCGAGGACACATTAGACAATGTCAGGGAAATACAGAGTGAGGCAACAGTAGATGAACTGGCAGCATGGGAGGAGAGGATAGGGCGTTTGGACGAGGATGGGTGTTGGACTGACTTGTCTGGGAAACAGAGGTGGTTGCTGCCCAACGCCTATGTGCTCCCTGTTGTTACCATGTAGTTTAAAGGAACAATGGTTCTAGAGTGGCCTAAAAGGTCCAAGGGGAAGTAACCCTGTAAAGGGCACTGAGATAAGTAAAGGAATAGAAACTTAATTCATAAAAGAGAGCAGTAGGAAATATAACGAGGGACATATAGGTCAATGTATGACAAATATTTATTACACAATGAAGGTATTCAGGTGCTCACACAGTAAGTGACAATAAGCGTGACGTGAGAAGTGAGGGTGAACTTAAAATAATGACATCGCATTGACAACAGAAATAGAAGCTCCTTTAAAGATTTTTACAGAGTATAAGGAGTTCATGTTGTAGGGGGTCGACGACGTTTCGAACTCAATTATTCGAGTTCATCTTCAGGACAAAATAATGTGAGCAACTTGAATTGAGCTGAAGAAGGAAATAATATCCTTGGTAAAGGCGTCTGCGTAGCGCTGTGCTTCTTAAGGTGACCGGGATAGCCTGCGAAATAATGCGCGTTATGGTGGGGCCCGGTAAGGGGAAAAAACAAACTTAGTTTGCTGGAAGCAAATGCTTAAACTCCTTCGCCGTTAAATGGCAATGTGATGTGCCGGGGAATTAATTAAATTGGCCGGTCACAGTTCAGTAAATGGAGGCCTGGGAGATGAAAGGAGCGTGTCCTGCTCAAAGGAAAATCCGCGCTGAGTGTTGTTACCATGGCCCACGGCCCAGTACACATTAGTGCCAAAGGAATATGTAAGCTACTGGACCCAGTATGGCGAAATGATAATATCCCTAAGGTAGCCACACACTTGGTGAAACACTGCATCGTTTGTCTGAAACATAATCCTGGGAAAGGTACTCCTACACTCGCAGGTAATTTTGCACCGCCTTCCTTCCCTTTCGAGGTTCTCCAGATGGATTTCATCGAAATGGAACGAGTTAACAACTTGAAGTATGTGCTAGTAGTAATTTGCGCATTCAGTAAATGGATTGAGGCTTATCCCACTAAGGAGAATACGGCTATGGCGACAGCGAAGGCACTCTTAAAAGAGTTCTTCCCGCGCTATGGATTGCATTGTGTGATCTGGAGTGACAACGGAAGTCACTTCAATTCAAAGGTCATTGAATTGGTGTGTAAAGGCTTGCATATTAGACAGAAGTTTCATGCAGCGAACCACCCCCAGTCAGCAGGCCTGGTTGAGAAGTACAATGGTACTCTCAAATTGAAGTTAGCGAAGATTCAAGAAAGCACAGGATTACGATGGCCGAATGCTCTACCTTTGGCTTTGTTATCTACCAGAGCGACAGCGCATTCTAGAACAGGGCTGTCCCCGTATGAGGTGGTTTTTGGGTGCCTCGCCAACGTCTGGGGCGTCCCAAGACCCAAGCGCTTTTCCGAGATAGAGTACCCCCTACTTGTGGACTATTTGTATGAGTTCACTAAAGATCTTCGTTCTGTCCACCAACAGATTCAAGCCACGCTGCAACCAGTACCAGAGGGGCCCGGGCATCAGCTACAACCCGGGAATTATGTCATGGTGAAATATTTTCAGCGGAAGAACTGCCTGGAGCCGAGGTGGAAAGGGCCCCTCATTGTCCTTCTCACCACCCGCACTGCAGTGAAGCTTGAAGGCCAGAAGCACTGGGTGCATGCATCCCATGTCAAACGGGTGCCTCTACCACTTCCGTATGATCAGTGGGCTCTCGAAGAAATTGCTGACGAGGAAGGGGAGCGCGTGCCCCGTTTCGTTCCTTTCTCTGACGCCCGACTGAGGTGGGCGCAGACAGACGAGGAGAGCGACGAGGCCTTACTTGAAGCGGTCCCCCCAGAGATGAGGGCCGCCCGGTACACAGTCACCTGAGTCTCAGTGCCCTGCTGAGCCTGAATTTCTTCCCCTTTTTGTTGATGAAGAAGTGCCTGGGGTGTCCAGGTACAACCTGCGGCCCGACGGAAGGACAGTGCGCCAGTAGGACAGTTCAGGAGTTAGGGAAGGACTCGAGCTTAGGGCGTGGGTGCTATGCCTGAGGTGCCTGCTTTAGATTAGAGTGAGTTACACTGGTGCACTGCCCTGGACACTGGACAGGATTAGCTGAGGGTGTCTTCCAAGGAGGGAGAGTGCCCTATCCTGAAAGAAGAGGATTTGTTTTTCAGCAAGGGCTGCGATCGCGCAGCTCCTCCGTGGGAGTGCTCCATAGCACCGTCGTTGATGAACAATAGGAGTCTACCAGTGAGGCTCTGACGGACACTGGGTGATTTGTACTCCTCTGGTTGGTTGTATTTTTGTGGCTCCAATTCCTAAAAAGTTTCTTTCTATGTACCCATTTGGCCGCGCAATTATGAAGGAGGAACCGCCTCTGGTGGCCCCACTATTACAGCAGAATGGTCCTGTGTGGTCTAGTTGGTCTACTGGGAGTAGGGTGGTAGTGGTAGTGGTCCTTCTCATTGTGACAATAACACTATTCTGGGTGGTGTGGTATTTAGAAGAACAGCATCCTGTGCACACATTGATAGGGACTACCCCGGCTCCACCTGAGCATTCGTTTGTTACACTGGCCTCGCATAAGGAAAGACATAGACAGACCTATGTCGAGAACGCGTTTCTGCAGATGCTTCATCAGGTACACAGCACTACTAATGCCACGAATTGCTGGGTGTGTGAGTTACTTCCCTCAGTTATGCATAAGAACGATCTACTGGTGTCCTTGCCCCTGTCATACTAGGGTAGTTGTGAGGCATGGTTCCAATTGCTTTCTATGGTGTACATGCACTATTATGCTGGCGCGATGAATATGGAACAGTCTGATTACGAAGCAGTATTGGAATACATAGTGGTACACCAAGGGTATACGCCTGGGGCAGATGGAAAGGAGGGTACCCTAAATCCAGAAGCTTGTATGAACATTTTTGAGGATCATAAAAATGTCACTTGGTTGCAAAACGAAATGCTGGATTTTCAAGGTTTTAATGTTACTGAATATTTCAAATGTTTTCAGGAACAAAATATAACAGAAGACAAAGCCATGCCCGTCCCTGTGATCAATACAGCAGCCAGTTTCTGTGTTGAAGGTACAGGGAGCATTCCAGTAGGCCAGAGAAGCTGTAACTATACATACCGATTGAACACTACTAGTAGCCCACCTTTGCTCACGCCTCCAAATGTATACTTTGTTTGTGGGGAACAAGCTTATACCTGGCTTCCCAGGGGATGGTCCGGCCGGTGTTATATTTCTTTCCTCTTGCCCCCAGTTTATATTGCACCATCCAACTATCACAAGGATCATAGACTACAGCGTAGGAATCTCCATTTACACCGAGCCAAGAGAGTTGTCAATCCAGAAGATATAGATCAAACAGATACTTCCCTGCAGCAATTTACTGACATTATGAAGGGCATTTTGACGTTCTGGGGCCCATGTTCAATAGCCGTAATATCCGTCACCTTGCTAGAGTAGTTGAAGGAGTCATTAACACTACTGCAGGTATACTGACTAATATCACAGTCGAGCTTCAGGCGACGAGACTTGTTGCTCTTCAGAACCGGATGGTTTTAGACGTCATCCTTGCTGATAGGGGCGGAGCCTGCCGCGTCATCGGCAGCAGTTGCTGTGTGTACATTCCTGATACCGCCCCCTAGTGTATACTCCGCCATACAGAAATTACACAGGCTTGCTTCAGATATCCATAAGGATAATGGTTCATGGTCCCTCACAGGGTGGTTCTGGGATCTGCTGACATCATGGGGTTGGAAGATACTACTTGCCCTCATAGTTATCGCAGGTGTCATCTTCACATGTTGCCTATGTATTAATTGTCTTCCTGCATGTTGCACCTATTGTGTGAGCAAGCACACCCCTACCCCTAAATTGCCAGGACAAGATACTAAGATAACAACAATGATGATGAAGGATATCCAGGATATCATGATGATCGATGAAGGCATTTTCGAGTACTAAGTAGATGTTGATTCCCATGTGTTGTTTCATTCTTTCTTGTAACATGAAGTGAGCATGCATTCCCTTCCTTCCACTTAGAATTGTAAAGACCCTACCGGATAGCCTAATAAAGCATTTAGCCACCACTGCTAAAAGGAGGGTCTGTTAGATTTGAAAATCCCATTCCTGCTATGCACTCGTATCATGCAACATTAGGTTAGCAGTGTGTGGCTAAATGGATGCCATTTGTATTCACGTTATGCAACCCATTGAGTTATCCCCGCAACATGCAAACTTTAGTTAGCAAGTGTGACTCCATTTTGTATTTCGTAATCCCTATTAGGCTGTGTCTGAACAAGGCCTCATTATTCGTACTGCTTGCCTCAGCAGAATAGTTATTATTGTTTCTTTCCTGTTCAAGGCTGTTTTCCGACTTACTAATGAATATGCCATTCTGCCCTTGCATACCTATCCAAGTGTGTAGTTCTGCTCCCACGTTGGGAGACGCTGAGACTCAGCGCCGTGACCTCGAATCGTTGATAACATGTACCCGTCTGGCGGGGTGTAGCCCATCCTCCTGTGCCTTCTTTGTTCATGTTCGGCTCAGGCCGGTAACTTTCCACTGTGGGCGTGGTTAGAGGCTTCTTGGGAAGAATGATTACTTACTGCTGACTGTTGGGGGGTCAGTCCCCTCGGCAGACATCTTAGGGTGCAGTTCAGATTGGACTCCTCTGCAGAGTATTACTAATAAAGGTATGTTTGTATTCTCTACTGTCTGATCGACTCTTCATTTCTTGGGAAGGCTTAGCAGGTGGTTGTGAGTAACCCGGGTGGCTCCTAAGGGCCACTTCCTTCACCAACAAGTCCTACCCGCCAAAAAAAAAAAAGATTAAAAAAGGGCCATAAGAGGTCTAGCGGCAGGCTAAGAGCTTCCTCTCCAAAGTGTCCAGACGCTCCTCCATCCTGGCTTCCATGCGCGCCAGCCTCTGCAGAATGCGGCGCTGAAAGGCTCTAAAATAGGGGGGAGCAACAGTGGTGGAATGGCAGCGGGCGCCTGCCCTGTGACCGCGGCGACGGACTACCGGAGGCACTGAGACCTGGCCAGGGGCTCGGGCATTTGCAGCTTCTGCTGCCTCCTCTTCCTTGACCACCAGCCGCTGGTATTCGACCCTGATGGCCTCCAGCTTCCTTTGCCGGGTCCTGCCTGCTACCTCCTGCCTGTTGGGTTTTGTCGGATTGGCAGGAGTAGCTATATCAAGAAAGAAAAAAGACAAATTGTAACCAATACTCTTAGCCAAATATATAAAATTATATAGTGGCACAGTAGCACTAGCAAGTTTTGCTGGTATCCTCGGGCCATTCGATTTTGATGTGATTAGAGTTTCCAGCATTATGCACTATGGAGTATACAAGTATTCTTCTCTCTCTTGTTGAGCTAAATTAATGTAGGCAGGCCAGCTCAGCTTGCGCCCTAGACAGACATAATCGTGTTGCGTCACTTTGCTACTGTCTGCAAGTGGGGCAGCTGTACTAGACAATTATCTCTTTTCTTATCATGGCCATGCTCTGTTAAATGCCTCAATTTCACCCTGACTACAACAAGGCAGATGAATAGTTACTATGAATAATATACGTCACGTGAGGTACTACTAACTAATTATAAAGAAGACAATTATGCAGACAGACATCCTCCTGTCTAATCATGGGAAAAGCAATGCACTACAGTCCATGCAAAAGATTAAGGAACATGATATTGTATTTGGCACGTTCATCAGAGACTATCCCATCCACAAAATGCAAAGTCACCTAGCCTTACGTCCCACTTTACTCCCTGGCCTCACACTCCGTCACCACATTTGACATTACTTGTTCCCAACAAAATAGATTTGCTTGGCAGTAAGGAAAATATTTATTAACTTAGTCGACTGCAGGTAAGTTAGAGGGAATAGGTCGGATAGGTAGATGTTTCACTGATCATCATCATCATCAAGTGCCTAAGCTTTTGCTAGTGTGAGTCACTTTGTTCGGTAATTGCTGGAAGGCAAAAATTTGAACTAACGTAATCTGTTATGGAAGCAATAATAAAATATATCACTTGGCCAAAGGAAAGTGGCGCATGCAAAGAATGTTTTTTTTTCAAATTTTATGGAAGGCTGGGACAGAACAAGGACGTTAGGAAAGGAGTTACTTATGTACTAGGAAGTGAATGAGCACTGGGAGTGAAGGGAAACACAACTATTTATTTGTCGCATTGCCATGACATTTGTAAAGGGGCCTACACATTAACTGAGGCAGACACACATTGCACAGCCAACAATGCAGTGCAGCCGATGTAACCAACCATGCAGCCGATAGGTCACCTATGGGCGTCACTGGCGAAATGCCATGGGTAGGGACTCGGAGGGAGGTGATTGATGATGATGATGATGGGTGGGTACTAGGAAGGAAACATAATATATGTTGCGCTTGAAAACTACTGTGAGTCAAGGGAGTAGTCTGAAATACCACCTCAGCCCTTTAAATTAAAAACTCTTCTTCCCAGGGATTTTTATATTCATGATTGCATTGTTCTTCTAGTATTCTTATTCTTCACCCTTGGCTTTGCTTCTCAGTCACCATTTAAGTTTTACATTCTCTCCATCCAGTCTTCACCTAGGAACCATCCATCCATCCATCCAAACATGGCTCTAATTCTCAACAAACCTTTCCCCAACATACATTTGTCATTTAACCACCCATGCCTCCTTTGACCCATCAAACCCCCCAGAGGATTCCTTTCATCCATACACTTTCACCCACCCATGCAGGCATCCTTTCACCTTTCATCCATCCTTCACCCACCCATGCATCCTATCAGCCACCTATAATATATGCACCCTTTCACCCACGCATCCTTCTCTTCCGATCATATTACATTTCACCTGTCCTTCCTCCTTCCATCATTCTTTCCCTTTTCCATCAACCCATCAAGGTCTGACTCTTCATGAAATGTTCTCTGCTGAATTGAAGTTAGAAGAGGCCATAGTTACTCAACTCCTGTTGTATATGGTAAGTAAAGAGGGATGTGTTCAACTGTTCACAAGTCTCAACAGTACAAGTACACCGTTGCAGCAAGTATATAATTAATTGTTAATAAGCAAGCAATGTGACTTACCACAGCCAGCCACTGCCGCTGGCTCACTCCCTACCGTTGCCACATCTGCTACCTGGCTGGCGCCACCGTCACTGCTGGCCCAGGGACTGGTGGTCGGTGCGGCTAAAAAAAACATAACACATTTTTTAGATGCCAGATACGCCTCCCCCTATTTCTTTTTTTAATACCAAAGTGGAAAATACACTACACACATCACTACAATCCGGATACAGACAATATATTCCATCAAAAATTTCAGGTTGAGCATTTTGTTGGTGGCAATTTTTGAAAAGACTCCCAAGAAGAGAAGCCAACCTGTAAAGGACTGGAGTTAGAATAGTAAATTACGTTGTAATGCGGAATGCGTTGTAATGGATTGCATTGTAAAGAGCTAGGTTGTAAAAGATTTTGCGGAGTAAAATATGCGGGGTAATGGCACGCGTTGTAAAAGTGTGTGGGGTAAAATGTCCTATTCATTTGTAACGATTGCTCTTGTCCCACTTTTGTATCCTACCTACCCTAATTGTGAAGCGCTTTGATACCCACCAGGGTCATGTTCGCGCTATACAAAACTTCATAAATAAATAAATAAAAATAAGTAAATGATAGATCACTTGTGTGGGTGGGCCAAGGGCCTGTGACTGGGAAGGGCCAAAAACATAGGGAATGAGGGGTTAGCACAGCGAACTCTAAGTGCTATATATTTTTTTTAATATGTTTTTAGGTGATTCTGCATTGGACACCCACACAAGTGAGGTATCATTTTTACCGGGAGACCAAGGGGAATGCTGGGTGGTAGGACATTTGTGCCTACAATTTACAAAAAGCTTCCTCGGCAGCTGGTGTCCACAGAAACTTAACCCCCTTTTTTAGGAGTTTGGTGATGGGGGAGACTAGGTCAGAGAAGTTACTAATAAAGCGCCTGTAAAAGAAAACTGTGGATGTCTCTAACACTCTTTGGGGCCTGCCAACGTGGGATAGCTTCAACTTTCTGTGGGTCCATACTGATTCCTTGGGGAGACACAATGAACCCAAGGAAGCATACATGGGAGGTATGGAACTGGCACTTCTCTAGCTTGCAGTATAGATGATTGTCTCGCAGGCGCTCAAGGACTCTCCTAACATGAATCTCATGCTCTTGTATCGATGAAGAATAAATCAAAATATCGTCAATATAAGCAATAACAAAGAGGTCCAGCATATCATTTAGTACTTCATTGATAAAAAATTGAAAAGCTGATGGGGCATTACATAATTCGAAAGGCATTACTAAATATTTGTATAGTCCAAACTTGGTACAGAAAGCCGTCTGCCACTCGTCTCCCTCCTTGATTCTCACCAAATGGTAGGCTCCTCGCAAATCCAACTTGGTGAATATTTTAGCTTTCTTTATTTGATCAAGGAGGGAGGGTATAAGCGGTAGAGGGTTCCGGTTCCTAATCATAACATCATTGAGTGCTCTATAGTCTTTACAACACCTAAGACCCCATTCTTGTTTAGGTATAAAAAAGAGAGATGAGGAGGCTGGTGATCTGGACGGGCGAATAAATCCGATCCTAAGCATTTCATCCAAGTAATCTTGCAGATACACATTCTCCTTCTCTGTCAAAGCATAGATCCTGCTACAGGGTATGCGAGCACCAGGCAACAAATCAATTCTGCAGTCATAGGGCCTGTGGGGCGGAAGGCTGGTGGCCTTTTCTGTATCAAAAACCTCTTTCAAGTCATGATACATGACGGGTAAATCAGAGAATTCGGAACTGGTAATTACTGCTACCTTCTCCGGACTGTACGTATTGTGAAAAACATGTTCTTTCCAATTGTCAGGACTTAGAGCTAATGACATGTCCTTCCAATGAATAAGGGGATTGTGCTGGCACAACCAAGGCAGTCCTAATATGGCAGGAAACTGAGGAGACTGAATAAGATCAAATGCTATAGTCTCTTGATGTTTTTCCTCAATAACCAATGTTAAATAGTTTCATGTATAATTGGATCAGACTTAAGATTACTGCCATCTATGGTTGTGACTTCCTCCCAAAAGGTTTTGGATACTAGAGGAATATTATTCCTGTGTGCCCAACGTAAGTCCATAAAATTACCAGTGGCACCAGAATCCACCATTACTTGAATATTCATAACCTGTTGTCCCCATATCAAGCGAGAGGCTAAGAAAAAATGACGAGGGGAAGACAAGACTGCTACTGTCTGTGAGACAATCAACCCTGAACTACCCGAAGCCTTTGTTTCATGAGACTTCGGGCTCACTAGTTTTCCGAAGGTCTTTTCTGCTTTGGTTTCACACGGCATTCCCTAAGAAAAGGGCCCTGTTTTCCGCAGTATAAGCACAATTTTTTGTCACACCTTCTCTGCTTTACTTCTTTGCTGAGGGGCCCCCTAATGCTTCCAATCTGCATAGCTTCTGGTTCTTCTATTGGTTTTTCTAGATCAGGTTTTTTTCTCTTTATAGGTAAAGACACGGCATTCGGACCGCCCTTTTTCTCTTTTCCTTTCACTGATTCTGTGATCTAATTTGACCACCAGATCGATAAGGGCAGTGCAAGACTCAGGAGGATCAACTACTTGTGCTAAGAGATCTTTCAATTCGTCTCTTAACCATCTGTAGGACAGGGCGCTACGTTTTTCTTCAGGCCATCCAGCCTCTGCTACCAATCTATTAAAGGTAGAAATGTAGGTTGTTAAGTCCTTTGTACCCTGCTTCAGATTTAAAAGCTCGGTATCTACTGACTGCATGAAAGAAGGCCTATCGAACAGTTTCTTAAGTTCTCACTTGAAAGCGGTATAATTATGCAGCAATGGGTCGTTTCTTTCTATGAGGGGTATGGACCAATTGGCTGCAGACCCCCCAAATATGATGTGACAAACGCCACCTTAGCTTGGTCGTTCGGAAAGCAAGCAGCTTTAAACATAAAGTGGAGCTGGCACTGACTAATAAAAGCAGCAAGCTTGGTGGGATCCCTCATAAAAAGTTCAGGAGGGGCCAACGGAATGGACTGAGGTGTTGTTACTTGTATCACAGGGATATTAGCGCCATGAGACTGAGAGGAAGGTGGAAACTGGACCCCTGTGCCCCCTGCCATGTTACCTATACTAGATTTGGTCCTCATGCCCCGTTGGAGGGAATCCACTCGTGCAGACAAGGCTTGGGTTTCTTTCTGAAGATTACCCAACATGTGGGCTAAGTCTGTTAGCGTAACCTGACTCATTTCCATAACGTTCGGGACAGAAAATGAGGTAAGTGTCCAAGGTATTTCTACTCCTACATGTAAGTCTATTCTATGTGTGATTATATCTACCTGAATTATTCCCTTCTTCCAATGATTCTGGTAATTGATGTAAGCGAAAAAGTGTTGCATGTCTAGAAAGGAGAAAGGTATAAACAATAAAGTTTTTTGAGTTGCAGAACAATGAGTAAATATTATGCAGAAGAAAAACTGTACAAAACCCACCTAAAAACATGCAGTGGCTGACAAGATATATTCCAACATAAGGTTCACTATAACGCTATATAATGCACTTTACAACATCCACCTTAGCTTCAGGTAGAACTAACTATATTACTTAATCTTTCAGGAATCTACAGAACTATATATGAAATCAACAACAAAAGCATACCTCCACAAATTCGGAGCCCATGTCAGATAAGTAGAAACAATGCGAGAAATGATAATTAGTATACTCAGCGCTAAAGCACTGTTACCATAAACGAATTATGCAGCTTTCTTCTGTTTTAATTTTGTTTTCAGGTAGGACTTCACCGGAGGCTGCAGCCAACTCAATCAGGGACCTGGAGAAGAACTAAGGAGCCAGGAAAGGAAACGCCGATCCGACGAGAAGGACGCCGATGCCGACGAGCCGGAAGTACAGGTAAGACCCGGAAGAACTACTCTCTTTCCCGAAGCAGAAACGCAAAAGCGTCTCTGCTCGGGATCTATGAGTATTTGGGCTCCCCGGCTGGCTCCCGCGCATGCGCGTTTGCGGGAGTCGCCATTTTTGTAGTTTGCCGGTCGTACGCAACCGCCAACCCTGTAGTTCGCCGGTTGTACGTGACCGCCAACCATGACAAGCGGGGCACCATGTGGGAGCCTGACCGAAGACAAGTCCAGGGCATAGTGGGGAACCGCGGCTGTGCGCCAGAGGCACCTCTTCCAACAGTGCAATGCCGTCTGCAACAGCACACCCACTTCCGGAGAAACCACCATCTGGCGTAAGAGTTTAGACAGCAACATTCCCTGGTTATCTACCAGACTTATCGAGCCCAGCATCTCCAGATGTTTTCCATCCAACCACTGGGCCAGCCACTGGAGTTGGGCGGGCAGGTAGTACAATTCGAACTCCGGGTGCCCAATCCCCCCTCCGCTGGTGTCCTCCACAACTTCGCCAAGGAGACCCTGTTCTGCCCCCGTCCCATATCAGTTCCCATAACAATGCCTCAAGGTCTGCGAACCAGGAGGGGGGAATCCCCACGGGCAGATTTACAAAATGATAAAGAAGTCTGGGGAGCATAACCATCTTTGAGATGTAATGTGAGCCATCCGGGGCAGTTCCAACGAGTGCCAAAACTGGAAACACGTCCTAAGGGATCTCACTACCAGCTTCAGGTTGCCATCTTGCAGGTCGTCCGCAGTGTGAAAAATCTGTAGTCCAAATATTTGAAAGAGCGACTGGACCAGGCCAGGTCTGCAAGCAGGACCTCAGGGCATTGGGTTTCACTGATCAGTGGAAAGATTTCACTTTATTCAGTTTAAGGCCTGCTAGAGCAGAATATCGTCCAAGCAGGTTCAGTGCCTGCATCACCCCCTTGCTCCCGTCCCCCAAATATAGCAATAGGTAATCGGCAGAAGGATATAATATGGTCGCCCCTCCGATATGCATGCCATGGACGAGTCCCTGTTGTCGAAAAAGTTCCGCCAATGGTTCAAAGGCCAGGGCGAACAAGAGCGGGGACAGCGGGCATCCCTGTCTGGTACCTCTGTGAATGTTATACGAGTTGGAGATCATCCTGCCTGTTCTGACCCGCGCCGTAAGGAGCGAGTATATCTGTCTCACCCATCTGACCCATCCGCCTCCCAATCCCACCCGCTCCATTGTTGCATATATAAAGTCCCATCTCAAATGCTTTTTCCAAGTTGACCGACATTATAAGCCCCTCAGGGTAGCTGTTTTTAACCGGGTGATACATGACATGAAAGCCCTACGAAGGTTACCAGAGGTAGACCCGGTCGGTATAAAACCGTTTTGGTCTTCGTGGATAAGGTACGACATAAGAGACAGAAGCCACATTGCCAGGTCTTTGCTCAATATTTTATAGTCTGTGTTCAACATGGAGAGGGGGTGGAATTCTGAGGTACATGCCTCTGGGGACTTCTTTTCGGAAGAGGGATCACACCGGCAGCACACCCGTGGCCAATGCCTCGGCGTACAGTGTCTCTAATTGAGGTGCCAAGGACTGCGCGAAGGCAGTATAGAACTCTATCTGTAAACCATCCGGTCCTGGGGTCTTCCCGGTTTCCATTTCCTTGATAGCTGCCCCTATCTTGTGTGCTGTCACAGGCCCTCCCAAGCCCTCTCGTAATGCGGGCCCAATGTTCTCAGTGTCAGAGGCACTAGGAACTCAGTTATGGCTTCTGCTGGTTGCGGCCATGGTTCCCCATACAATGTCTCGTAATATGTGGTGAATGCTTTGTTTATGTCCCTGGGTGAGTGTATCACTGTCCCCTCTGCCAATGTAATCCGGGTGATGGGTGTGCCGCTGGATTCAGGGCGTACTAGCCCTGTCAGCAGCCGCACCCCCCACCCCATGTGCAGCGCCTGGAATTCCCGCAGATCCAGGCACCTTAACTGTTCTAGGGCCCTGTTATAGGCACTCATGTCTTCTAGTTGCTCAGGAGTTGTTGTTTCCTTGGACAGCATGGCCCCTGGTAACGTTATCTCTAAGGAGTCTCTTAACCAATTATCAATTACAGGTCGGTCTAGCTCAACCCTCTATGTTAACTGAGGTAAAGTCCTCAGTAGGCATGCGTTGAAGGCGGGACTAGCAAATTTGAACCAATTCATGGCCATGGTTTTGGACTTAGTTGCCAACAGAGGCAATGAAGATTGGAGGGATATAGAAAAGGGTACTGCAAGAAGATCAGACCACAGTAACCGAATAGGTAGGTCTGTGATGAGACTTGGAATATTAGAAAAAATGGGATCCAGCAGGTGACCTGCTTTATGAGTGGGGAGGGAATTTATTAGGTTAAGATTCAGAGCATTCAAATTTGCGATTAGTGTTTGACTTAGAATGCAGGTGGCATCCTCTAAATGCATATTAAGGTCTCCGGGTAGAATGAAACTGGAGCTTTTAAGTATATAGGTGGAAATTGTATCCGGGATTATGGAACACTCGCTACCTGCATAGCCCGGAGGGTGGTAAATTAGGGAACCAGAGATTGTATATTTATGTGTAAGTTGGAGAGAGAAAAGCAGAGCTTTGCAAGCCAGTAGAGAAAACTCCTCTATCTTGCACTCAGACATCTTTCAAAAAACAATTGCTATGCCACCTCACTCCTTGTCTTTGCGATCCCTTCTGTAATACAGTAATTGGGTGAGAGAGTTGAAATGGCGTCAGGCAGAGATGTTTCGTGTAGACAGTTCTCTGTCAAAAATAAGGCAACTGGAGCTATGTCTACCAGAAAGCCACAAATGTGAATTTGATTGCTAGCCAGAGAGCAGCAGTTTATGCTAAAAAAGCAAAAGCTACCAAAAGTCGACTATCTCCAAGGTAAGAGCTGCATGTGCTTATCCTCAGAGATCGGTGTAGTTTTAATGTTGCCAGCACCAGCCGTGCAGTCAAAAGGTTTGCAGAAAAAAAGGCATTGTTCGTCCCCATAAACTAAAGGGTTGATTGATGACACCCTTCTGGGCAGGCTGGACGCAGAGTTTTTAAAAGATCTGGTGAGAAGACTATTCTGTCTGTCCTCAATCAGACAGAGTCTCTGGCCCCTGGTCCCGTTCAGGCGCGGAAAGGCGCAGACGGGCTCTCATCCATGGACACTAAAGCACACACCTCGCAACCAACATGCTACACACACATTTCAATTGAACACACAAACGCTTGACTGATGGATTTGAGTTCAAACCCATTTGTAGGTTTACAAGTGTAAGCCAATAAACACAGGGGTGTTGAGTAAAACTGAAACCAAACTCTTACTGACCTGCACAATTAGGGAGAAGTAGAAGGAATAGATAGCCTTTCAGCCAGTTAGGAGTGGCACAGCTCATTTATACTGTCATGAGAGAGTTCTAGTTTCTGCATTTAAGCAATGAGTAAAAAAAAAAAGTGCGATACAAAAAAGATGGCCAGCGCTACTTTGAAACGCTTAATTGTGCGTTCCAAAGGAGTGCAAGCCATCTTAAATGCTGATCTTCTTTTAATTATTTTTATTGGGCAGAAAAAAACAGACAGCTTAAAGGACAATTCATCCATAAATAATCAACATCATGGTACAAGCTGAAAAAAACACCCCATAATAGAAAGGGCGCATACTTCATCATACCATAAATAGCAAAAATTCATAATACATATCCAGTGCCACCTATATCCCAAAAAAAACCAGATTTCATATTTTAAGAATAAATAAGGTCATAAAACATTGCTAAAAAAACCCTTAAAGCTATGTTACCATCCTCTCTTTTTTTCTTTTCTTTTTCAATCTACTTGAGTGATCCGGGCTTAGTCCTCCCATGTAGCTCTGAATCTGTGAAGTGCCCCTACCCTCTTTGCATAAGCCTCTTTAAATTGATAGGTCCGGTCCAGTTTGAAAGCCACTGACCAGTTGTCGGTACCTTCAATGATCTCCAATTCTGCAGCACCAAGGATCTAGCTACCGGTATTGCTATACATATAAAATATTGCCGAAATTTTGGCAGCTGTAGGTCTGCGTGCTGGAACCCAAATAAGGCTAATGACGTTGAGGGGAGAATGACCATGGACATGCAGCGACTAATGAACCTAAAAACCTCCTCCCAAAAGTGCTGCAGTCTAGGGCATGTAAAAAAATATATGAGCCCATTCTCCCGCCCCAACCATATTACATCTAAAACATTGATTAGGAGTTGATGGAAACAATTTATGCAGTCTAAGGGGGGTGTAATACGCCAGCCATCTAGACAAAAAAAGACATTCATTTGAAATCGGCCGCCCTCAAAGCCTTATTTCCAAATTCACACAATGACTGCCATTCCTTATTATTAAAATGACAATTTGTTTCCTGGGCAATTTTTGGGAGCATCTCGTCGATAATTTTGCGGGCCCCTGTCTGGGTTCTTAGTTTACTCATTGGAGTGTTAAACTCGGCTTATAAACTAAGGTTTAGACGGCTTTTTGTCTTGGCTGGTAAAGGTACAAGAAGCACAAGCACTTTTTTTCCCCTTTTTAAAAAAAATATATTGTCAGCACTTTATGGAGGGCTTTTTTTCCTCTATGCTTGATTAAGATAAAGGTTAAGTAGCATGGAGGGGGAGGGTACAGAGACGTGTGGTTAGGCGCCAGGTCAAGGCGCCCTTGATTGTTGGGAGGGCTGAGGAGGGGAGTTAAGGGCCATTCCCTTCCTCAGGGGGGCATGGGGTTGCGGGGTAAAGCAGTTAAAAAAGGGCAGAAAAACAGCAGGGCATAATTGGGTAAGGTACAAGATTGGAGTAAGTGCAGGGGTTGAGGAGCTAGTTGCGCTAGATACGTCAGAAAAGGGTTCCAGCCATCTTCAAAGAGTGCGGTTATATGAAAGGGGGTGTATGAATCTGTGCTATGGTTAATTTTGAAGAATGTCTCAATCACTAAAAATAATGTCATGCAATGTTAATGGCTTTTTGAATGTTCGTAGAAGGATGCAGTGTTGAAATGGTTGGGCTCGTTCTCCCCTAGGTGATTTTTTTTGCAGGAGACACATCTTAAGACTAATAAGGTTGATATATGTCGCCACGATGACCGTGAACTAAAGCGCTCGAGACTTGTTAAGGTACTCCCTGGGCGTGATGACACTGTGAGGCATTATTCCTCGTTTGATATTGTGGATCTAAAACACCATTATTGTTCATATACGGACTGCGATTGTTTATATTACCTTGTAAGCCCTGATGAAGTTCCCGCGCTTGGGAACGAAACGCTTTGGCTGAGCTGTTTTGTTGTAATAAGGAATTACACATGAAAATAAAGAACATGAATAAAGGTTTTTGAAAAACTAATACGTCTACCTTGACTTCATCACCTGACGCACCTCCTATTGCTTTATGGATTAAGGATCTGGAGAACAGGGGCATCGCACAACGGCAGGTGCTGGAGTGTGCGCAGGACACTTTACAAAAAACGAAACTAGCGTGAGGTGCAGATTCGAAAGTCCGCCGTTGGGCTCTGTTCTTTTGACACATCTTAAGACTAAATACCCTTAATTTCCCTCTCCCCAGGAAGTATTCGCAGGCTTATTTAGCCTCACCCAATAGGGCAGTGCGAGGAGTGGGTATTTAATTCTCATCTGCACTAGATTGGGAGGTGAGAAAAGTGATCCGTGATGAGGAAGCAAGGTGGATTTGGATCGAGGTTTTAGTCACTGGGATTTGTCTTATTTTCATAAACTATTATGGACCAATTTTCAACGATATTAAAGCCTTAAAACAGATATACGATATGTTAATAAATGCTCGTGGTCCTATAGTTATGGGGGGGGATTTTAACTTTATACAAGACTTAGGATTAGATACCTCAAATAAGGTCAAGCAGCAACTAAAATCAAAGACTGCAAAATTTTGCCTTAATTGATCCTTGGAGGGTAGATCACCCAGAGTTGACACAGTTTACCTGCTACTCCGCTAGGTTTAAAACAGCTTCTCGACTTGACTTCTTTCTGGTAAATAAGCAGCTTGTAAGAGGAGAGTCTTATATTTTTGCCAATTCCTTTTCGGACCATTCAATAGTCTCCTTGGTGATACGCTTATGTACCCCCCAAAGAATTAACACCAGGTGGCATTTCGATAAAGCATTGCTCTCAGATTTAGTATTGCTCACAGAAACTCGGGAATTTATACAGTAGTTTTTTAAAGAGAATATTAACTCAGCCCCAGGTTTTATGGTATGGGAAGCTTTTAATGCCTCTTTCCGGGGGATGGTGATTGCATACAAAGCTAATACATATAAGCAGAGGCAACGGAAGGTAGAATTACTAGAAAAGGCTGAAGACCAGGCTAGGGCAGGTCTTATTTCTATGCCCCTAAGTGACCTCAATGAGAAGATACTACAGCAGGAATTATCGAGAGCAAAAGAGCAATTAAAAACTTTTTTTTAACTTTAGAAGAGATTTCGGGGAGCAAAGCGTTCCAGCAGAAAGTCTATGTAGAGAGCCAGCTCGCAGGCAAATTTCTAGCTTGGACTACTAAAACACAACAAAGCAGGCAGCTGATTTCACAAGTAAGGGACCCTAGTACTACAAATCTGGTAGGTGATAAAGACAAGCTCGCTGAAATATTTGTATCCCATTTTAAGCGAATTTATGAGGATACCCAGATAGTAGATTTACAGAAGCTCGAGGATTACTTCACGGAACTTCAGTTACCTAAAATTACAAAGTCTGACAGCGCGGCCTTAAGTAAACCGATTGAACTTTCAGAAGTAATTGAAACTATAAAAGGGATGGCTAGCGCTAAGGCAAGTGGTATCGACGGCATTCCGGTGGAAGTTTATAAGATGTTTCTAGATGATCTCTCTCCATTCCTATTATCCCTGTATAATCAAATCTTGGAAGGGACTACTATTTCTGATAGATTCAAGGAGTCAGTGATGATTTCCATCTTGAAAAAAGATAAGGACCCGAGCTCCTATCGCCCAATAAGTTTATTAAACGTTGACTATAAGATTTTTATGAAAATCTGGGCAAATAGGATCGGGGGCTGTGCACAACAGTTGGTCCATGCGGACCAAACAGGCTTTCTGCCTGGCAGATCAATGGCAGCTAATACTTTTTTTTTGCTACAGACAATTGATTATTTTTTAATTAGTAAGTACAAAGTGGCTATTTTAATAATGGATGCAGAAAAGGCATTCAACCTTGTGGACTGGCAGGCGCCTTTCTTTATCCTAGGGAAGTTTAGCTTCCCAGCCTGTTTGATAGAGATGTTGAGGGTACTATATAATTGAGCGGTCACAAAGATAATCATTAATGTGGAACGGGTAGGAGAGGTGGCGATTAAACGTGGCACAAGACAGGGTTGCCCCCTGTCCCCCCTCCTATTTTCTCTTTTTATTGAGCCACTGGCGGTAAAAATTTGCTCTAACGCTTTGCCATCCCCTTTACCGGGGATGGCAAAAATCAAGCTGTTTGCCTTCGATATGATTTTATATCTGAAGGCAGATAAGGTAAATATCCAGGCAGCATTAGAGGAGATCCAGGCGTTTACAGATCTGGGGGCTTACAAAGTAAACCAGGCTAAAACGGAGGTTCTCCTGTTCAATTCTGCAGCGGTCGAACTCCCAGCAGGGCTTAGATTTTGCCATCTCGACCTATAAGATATTTAGGTATATATGTTACAGCTGACTTCTCCCAACTATTTGAACTAAACTATGGAAATACCCTTACGAAGGTAGAAAGGCTGTTAGAAAGATGGACGTTACTACCTCTCTCAATAGTGGGCCGAGTTTCCCTAGTGAAAATGTCAATACTTCCCTTGCTGGTATTTCTATTATTAAATCTTCCTTTAAAAGTACCAACCTTATATTTTAAGAAATTGGATAAAGTGATTCGGGAGTTTATAAGGGCAAAAAAAACCTTGGGTCAAATTAGCCATTTTACAATTAGATATAGAGCAGGGAGGCTTGCACAACCCCATTTTTCCATCCATTATCAAGCCGCGCTTGTTAGTTTACTATCTCAGCTGGCAGCCCCCTCTTCTTCTAAGTTTGATAATTTTATGTTAAATCATATGCTAACAGAAAGCACAATTAAGCTACCAGTGTTTCTTCGTACAATAAAATTACCAAAGAAAACAAGATATAAGGTCATAATTTCAATGGTAACTCGTACCCAATATTTTTATAAAACATAATCTTCCAACATGTCATGCATATACCTCTCTTCAAGATTGTGAGTTATGGGATCTTCAGTTTTCCCAAGGGGTGTTACAATCCTACAATAATTTGGGGTTCTGGAAGCTAGGCGATTTCTATAACTGCACCCATTTGATAACGTGGGAATCATTTGCATTCCAATTTGATCATCAAAGTAGAGGTTTGTGGTTAAGCTTCAGACAAATTATAGGCTTCTTTAAGAACAACTACACAATGATTAATGAGACGGAAAAAACAATTTTAAAAACACTCTTTGAGAAGAACCTGAGCGGTGTTGGTAACTGGTATCGGGTTTTACGTCAAGGCATGAACAACAAGCTTATATGCTGATCTTCTCAATTCTAGCAGAGAATGTAACTTAAGAGCTAGAGCGCCGAACTTGAAGCTGGGGAACAGGGTTTGAGTCTCAGCGGGAGGCTCAATATCCTGTAATTCAGGGCAAATCACTTAATTCAACTGGTGCTCCTGTAAAGCGCTCCAATACCCCTATCTTAAATTGATAAATAAAAGAACGAACAGCAGGAGGGGGTATTTATTTATAGGTTTTATATAGCGCTAGCTAGACCCGAAGGTATCAGAGCGCTTTAACATATGAAGATCGTTCAATTGAAGTAAATACATATATACAGACCACGAAAAGATTTGTGCAGTCAAGGTAGATACAATATGAGGACAATTTGCACAGCATATGTTAATGGCGAGAAAGACATAGAGGAAGATTAAACAATCAAAAGACCTCCTTAAAGGGTCTGGAAGGATTGGGAGTGATCTTTGGGTACATAACTCAGATTGAGTATTAAAGAATTTGTTTAGCAGTAGGTATTTAAGGTCCCGTTTGAAGCATGAAAAGGATGGGTTGCAGCAGAGATCTCTAGTGAGTGAGTTCCAGATCCTAGGAGCATTTCCAGAGAAAGAGTGAGTCTCTGAAGATTTCTTTTTGTTTGGGAGGAATGAGAAGACGTGAGTTGGAGCTTCTCAGAGCCCTGGCTCTTCCTGCTTTGGAAAGTTTAGAACCAAGGTAGATTGGGTTGTGAGTGTGCAGGGCTTTATGTGTAATGCAAGCAGTTTTGTAGATACATCGTCCTTTGCTGAGAAGCCAATTGAGTTTCTTGAGGGCCGGTGAGATGTGCTCAAATCGTTTAAAACCTGTTAGCAGCTGGGCAGCTGTGTTGAGAACTGTTGTAAGGGGGGGTAAGGTGGGATTTTGGAGTTCCTGTGAGGATGGTGTTGCCATAATCCAATTTTGAGAGGACTAGAGACTGCACTCCCGTCTTAAAATCATTGGGCGGAATAAAAGGTTTGATTTTCTTGAGATGTTTAAGAGTGTACAGCGCTACGTTGGCAGAGTTGTTGACGTGGTCCTTCAAAGAAATGTTTTTGTCCAGAGTGATGCCCAAGGACTTTACAGAGTTGGATAGTGTAAGAGAGCAGTTTAGGGCATCCAGGTTCGTGAGCCAATCTTGTATTGGTAGAGGGTTGTTTTTCGGGGAGAAAAGTAGTAGTTCAGTTTTGTTGGGGTTCAACTTTAAGTGGTTGTTGTTAAGCCAAGTTTGTATCTTGATTAGTGTTTCGTTCAGATGTATGATGTAATTCGATGATTTAATATTGTAGTAAAGTTGAGTGTCATCAGCATATAGGTAATATTTGACCTCTGCTTGGTTCAGGATAAAAGTAAGGGGCTCCAGGAAGAGATTGAAAAGGGATGGGGGCAGAATTGAGCCTTGGGGTACACCCTGAGAAACTAGGGTTGGTTTTGAGAAACAGTTGTTGATTTTTATTTGTTGTGAGCGATGTTGAAGGTACGATGAGAACCAACTAAGGACTGTGCCATTGATACCACTGCGGTTCTTGAGTGTCTCGATTAATGCTGGGTGATTTACAGTATCAAATGCTGCCAATAAGTCAAGTAGGATTAAGAGGCATGCATCACCTTCATCCAGGGATCTGCGAATATCATCTGAGATATTGAGCAAAGCAGTTTCTGTGCTACAACCTCTCCTGAATCCTGACTGGGTGTTGAGGAGGTGGAATTCCTCTATATGTTGGTTGAGTTGTAGAAGGACGCATTTCTCCATTGTTTTGGCTAGGATTCGGAGGCTGGTGATAGGTCTGAGGTTATTTAGGTCATTAGGGTCAGCCCCTGGTTTTTTTAGTATGGGAGTGATTTGGCCTAGTTGGAGGGAGGTCGGTACATGTCCTGAGGAGAGATGTGTTGATGATTTTTGTCCAAAATGCGGCAATATGGTTGAGATTTTGTACTAATGTGGATGTGAGGGGATCATAGGTGTGGGATGTGGGCTTCAAGTTTGCAATTAAATTGAAGACGTCTCTTTCTGTCATGGGTTTGAAGTCAGACCAATTAGCATCATTTTTCGGTTGACGAAGATCATAGTCGACATTCGTATTTCTTGGGACAAATCCGTCATTAGTTAAATTTGGAGAGGGGGCAATCGTGGTGGGAAGTGAGACAGTGGGGATGTTTGGAATGGAAGAAGGACTTTCCACTTGGATGATGGATGCTCAATTGTTGCTACTTTATCAATGAAGATATTGGCAATTTCTTCGCAACGTCATTGAAGGCTGTTATTTCGTGAGGAGAGGTAAGGGTAGTTGTCGTTTGATGATGTTGAAGAGCTCCCTAGGTCTGTTCTTAGTGCGGTCAAGTTGGTTGCGAAAGAAGGATTGCTTTTTCTCTAAAGATGTGTTTCTTATATGAAAGCCTTGCAGATCTTAGGAGTGAGAGGTTCACTGTAGAGGGGTAATGTCTCCATGTCCTTTCTACTTCTCTAAGTTGTCTCCTCTCATTGTTCAGATTGGAGTTGAACCAGGATTTCGATTGTATTTTTCTAGATTGTTTTTGTTTGAGCAGTGCTACTTGGTCAAGGACATCAATCATCGTTGTATTGTAGTGGGGGGTGAGGTCCTCAGCGGTGAGAGCGAGAAGATGTAACTGTAGATGGGCCCGTACCCTGGATTCCAATTCCGTTAATGGGATTTGTTTGATATTTCTAGTCCAGTGCGTAGGTTTTTTGGAAGGGGCTGTGTGAGCTCTAAGGAGAGTCTTGATATTAAATAGTATGAGATGGTGGTCAGACCAGTCGATAGGTGTGATGGATCGAAGTGAGATCAGATCATTTTTGCTGATTATAGCATCTAGAGTGGAGCCTTTACAATGAGTTGGTTCATTGCAGAGTTGTTTGAGGTCATTTATTTCAAGAAGGTTAGTTAGGAGGCAGACAGTGGTATCTTCTGAGTTATTCCATTGAATATTGAAGTCGCCCAAGAAAACGTCCTTCGGGTCCGTTAGGGAGAACCGTGTTACTAGCTCAGTTAGTTCCTCTGAGAAGAGGGTATGATCACCAGGTCGGTGGTAGATGTTGTGCAGTTTGGTATGAAAGGTGCCTTTGGTTGCAAGTTCAACTCCAAGGTATTCGAAAGTCGAGTATTTTGAGGTCGTTAAGGTAGTAAGCTGGAGTCCTTCTTTGTGTATGATTGTCAGACCGCCACCCAATCTCTTTGGTCTGTCCTGTCGAATGATGGAATAGCCTGGAGGAATGAGCAGTCTAGAATGGCTGTCAAGGGTTCATTGAGCCATGTTTCAGTGAGGAATGCAATATCTATTTCATTATCAAGTATAGCTTCTGCAATATCCGTGGCGTGTTTAACTGCTGATATGCAGTTTAGGAGCATGCATATTAGCAGGCTAGAACTATTGTTTGTGGTATGAAGTGTCTGAATAGTGGTGTATTGAGCAGGCAATCTAGGCGAGGTGAATATTCTAGGGATTCTATTTGTGCCCATGATTACTTAGTTAGTGGACAGAGGAGTGTGGACCGTATTCTGGGTCATAGTGATGTAAGATACTAAGAGAGCTTCTGCTTCTGAATCAGATACATGATTGCAAGCTTGGTGGGGTCTGTGGGACACACAACTCATGGGAATAGTGGTCAAATAGGGATGTTGGCTCATAGTTGAAGAACCTATAAATGGAGACAACTTCTCCCTACCAAGAGTGTGGTAGTGGGTTAACTTGGCCTGGATCAGAAGGTCCTTTTTTACATGGAGACGTCTGTAGCTAGTGAATCAAGTTTTTGTTCTATTCGCTTCAGGAGCTGGGAAAGTCTGTCAGTGAAGTTTCCATCTCTAGAAGAGGGTGTATACGCAACCGGTCTCGTGGTTAAGGAGGGTGAGTGAGCTTCACTATAGGGAAGGCCTGTGTTATTGAGGTTGGAGATGCGGACATTTTGTGAGAGCTGAGAAGGGTCAGCATTAGTAGAACGGGGTGAGCCCATGGTGAGTGGTCTGCAGTTGGGTCTGGCGTCATCGGGTTCTGGGTGTGTGTCAGAGGGTTCAACAAAGGAGCGTAACGAGTCAATGGAGTCAGCAGGGCGCGAAGGTTCAGGTTTGGCAGTAAGAGGTAGAAGGGAGAGGGGAGATTGGGGCACAAGGCCATGTTGTGATAATGTAGCGAGAAGGGACGGGAAGTGCTGGTCAAAGATTGTGAGGTTATGGTCTGTATCTTGTATAAGTATGTTCCTTGTCCTAAAGATAGAAATGGAGAATTCCCCTCTAAAGGTTAGGAAGGGGGATGTGGTGAGTTTAGTATTGTAGGGGATTTTGATAGATTTGGTGACTTTTAGGTGAAAAGGGAAGATACTGACTGCACCGTCTGGCCTCTTGGTCTCTGCCCTGTCACACTCATAGCAGAGCCTGACGTCAGCGGCCCTGTTACACCGGCTGTGCAGCCAGGCTTCTCCCATGCTGTCTGCTGCATAGTTCAGACCTATCACGCTGACCGCAGTGCCTGGCACCTGTCACACTGGCTGGCCTCATAGTCTCTGTCTGTCACACCGACTCCCTGTGGGACCTCATGGTCTGATTAGTAAAGAAGCTCGTAAAGCATCTCTGCGTCCATGGATATGACATCATCTCTGTAAATATAATAACCGCCCTGACGCCGTCCAATTTATTAAAGAGTTGAAGACACATCTCTTTAACTAACACTACATCACAATACAAATAACCAGCTACCTGGCCACATCTGGACTGTCCTAACCTCTAACCCTATCCAGTTCTCCCCTGCGCTTTTGGCTCGGTTCATGCTATAGACTATATAGATCCGGAGTAGCGTGTTACTCGCCGAACAAGCACTTCAACACCTCATCAGGGGTAGCAAGCGCCATTTGAAGGCAAACCTTTTTTACCTCTTCTACCCCTTCGCTATCCTTCTCAATCCAAATAACTGACTAACATATCCACCACTCACATTACTTTCAAGTTTTCACTATACTAATTCACCACTAATCCTTTATGGGTTCCAAAGTAGCGTGCTACTCGCCGAAAAAGCGCTTCAACACCCCATTTAGGGTAGCAAGCACTATATAAATGCAAACCGTTTTCCCTCTTCTATCCCTCCACTATTCTTCTCAATCGAAATAACTAACATATCCACCACTCAAATTACCTTAATATTTTCACTATACTAATTCACCACTAATCCTTTATGGGTTCCGGAGTAGCGTGCTACTCGCCGAAAAAGCGCTTCAACGCCTCGTATGGGGTAGTAAGCGCTATATAAATGCAATTACAATACAATACAATGTTTCTCCACTTTGCAGGGCGTTTAGAGTAGAAGACGAAATTGGTTTTCTTGTTGCCATTGCTCACGCTATAGTAGGTATCAGCTATTAATTTTTCCGGAAGTTGTTTGAGAAGGCTGCGTTTGAACTTCTTTATTGCACTGTTCGAGAGATTATTAGGATATCTGATGCTCCTTGAGTTGGGGCCATATCTCTCAAGTGCAGTGTCAAGGTATTTGGGGAGGAACATAGAGAAAAATTCAGAAAGTCTGGTCATCCAGCAAAGCTAGTAGAGGTAAGGATGTGCTGATGGTTGCGGGCTGATCAGGGTACTATGAGGGCGTTGTCTCGCAGGTTTGGGAACAGCTTTCTCATGAAATGCGTTTACAAGAAAAATAAAGTTCCAACCACCAACGTTTATGGGAATGTGTAGTTAGGCCACGGGAAACTAAGAGAAAGAGAAAAGAGGGAACATCCTACAACCAATAGAAACCGAGAAAAGTAAACTGGCAAGCATACAGACCAATAAAAAGTGAAGGCAGGATGTAAGTCCCTTTTAAGATATATTAAAAACAATAGATTTCACAAGCACAGCGCAAGCGCTTTTGCAGGCGAAACCTAAAAAGTCCTGTTCACTCCTATTGATCACTACACGGTATGCTACCACCAATGTGCTGGCGCTACTTAACTCCTGGTGAAGGTAGTAGACTTTAAACACTATGAGTGTAGCGCTTTGGTTAGCCCTCCCACTCCAACAAGACCACAATCCATGAGACAGGCCTAATTCATTGCACACAAAACGATGATCCATGTTCGCGCCCATCACTTTGAAAATCAGTACCATAGATTCAGATATTTTTTAAACTGGTGGCACTTGGAGCAGGGGTGCACGTCTGTCTCCATGCGAGGGACTTTTACGCTGCCAACAGCAACAGTTGCCACCAACAAAGCCTTGGGACCTTAGTGTTTGGACATGAACCAGGCTTGAGTCTTTAGCAAGAAGAGGGCATAATTTAAATCACAGCCAAGTCCATACATAACAATTTTTTCTAATGATTGTCATTAGTAGACAAACGGGTAAAGATAAAACGAAGATACGAACTCGGAAATAGTATTTAAGGAAAACTACGGCAGAGCAATTACTAGACTGGAAGATGATGTAGATAGGTGGATTCGCCTCCCCCTCTCGCTCCTAGGAAGGATATCGCTCATGAAGATGGTAATGCTGCCCAGATTCCTTTTTTTGTTCTTAAATATACCTTAAGTCCTAACGGGTTAAATTGGCTTGTGCCGGCAAACAACCTATAGCCAGATGGGATGTTCTTACTCTCCCATACTCGATGGGGGGACTGGGAGCCCCGGATCTAGACCTCTATTACCGAGCGGCTCAATGCTCACATGCTTATCACTGGGTACACCAACACCCCCCTCCCCCTTCACATAGAGAGGGTGGCAGTGGCACCTTCTCACTTGACTACAGCGCTGTTCCGTGCAGCGATACGACGCACTGGGACTCTGGACTCTATAAATGCGACAACACACGCCTGGCAGAACCTAGTTAACCGCCAAGCGGTCTCCATCCTTTACTCCCCTCTCACTCCCATTGAATGGTGCGCTTGTTTTCCAACCATCACAGAACCAGAAGTAGTGCGGGCTATGCAAACTCTAGACATAGAAGTAATTGGGAACTTTTTTGCAGACAGGAAGGGGCGGGACTGGGAAGAGCTGGTTGCAAATAAACCAGCTGTTCCCCCCTTAACGATATTTCATTACTACAGAGCCCGAAGCGCACTTCGCGAATTGCTAGGGTACAAACTGTTGGAACCACCAGAGGTAATACCTCTCACCACAATGTTACGCTCTGACTCCCCGAGTAGGCTAGTCTCGCACATATACAGCAAAACACAGGAACTACGACGGAACCAGTATATTAAGCCCAGACTGGAGTGGCAATTGAACCCCTTCCAGGCGGCGAGTCCCCCCCCCTTCTGTCCGCCCCCCGCTTGCTACCGCCAACTGCGCGCTTTCCCTTATAATCACCACTGACCACTTCTTTGGTGCCTGAAAAGGTCGCAGTTTATTTTCAATAACACAAAATTTTTGTTTACATACAATTTTATATTTCAACGTCCATGGTCATAAGCCCTCTATGTTCTGGCTTAGCTCTCCTCAATTTCTTTTTGATCTGGACTTCCAGCCTCCCCGACTTTCTGGGAGAGGAGGGAGGGGCCCCTTTTTTGGTGGGGGTTCACGTCGCGGGTCTAGGCTTCAACTTGCTACCGATTTGGAGGGTGTCCGTTGGGACCTGCCCGGGCTGCAAGTGCCGTCCCGCTCTCCCTGGGCCTTTTGGTGGGCCCTCCCTTCTCCCGGGGGTCCCTGCCGTTTGGCATCCCAAAGACCTTGCCTGAGCGTTTACTCTCTCTTTCCTGAGGCTGAGTCCCTACCATCTTCTCCCTCTGTACCCCTGCCGTAAGGCATCCCAAGGGTCCTGCGGGAGAGTTGCCTCTATTCTTTCTCTGGCGGCCCGCCGCCCCCTGGCTCCCTCAGTACCCCTGCCGTGAGGCATCCCAAGGCCACTGTGAGAGCCTCCCGTCTATCCTCTAGTGATCTTGCGTCCTACTAGCTTCCTTGTGTTTGATCCGCTACCCTTCCCCTGCTACGGCTGCGACGCCCGTCTTCTTAGGTGTGGGTGGGTGGGTTTCTTTTCTCTTCTCTCTCGCCAACGGGGGGTGACTTGTGGTTTCCCAGGGCCGTTGGCCCCTTCTTAACCCCCTTTGGCTTACCGGCTCGCCCCCTGATTGGGGAGAGCCTTCTGACCTTGTGGGCCAATCCTGGCCCCTTCCCGGCTTAGCCGGGCATTTACATGTGGCGGGGGCGGGAAAGGGGAGGGTCCCCCGCCGCCGGCCGACGTTCCCCGGGCCCCTACTGGGTCCGGCTCTGCCTTCCCGGCCCGGGTCCAAACCCTTCCAGGCGGCGAGTCCCCCCTTCTGTCCGCCCCGCTTGCTACCGCCAACTGCGCGCTTTCCCTTATAATCACCACTGACCACTTCTTTGGTGCCTGAAAAGGTCGCAGTTTATTTTCAATAACACAAAATTTTTGTTTACATACAATTTTATATTTCAACGTCCATGGTCATAAGCCCTCTATGTTCTGGCTTAGCTCTCCTCAATTTCTTTTGATCTGGACTTCCAGCCTCCCGACTTTCTGGGAGAGGAGGGAGGGGCCCCTTTTGGTGGGGGTTCACGTCGCGGGTCTAGGCTTCAACTTGCTACCGATTTGGAGGGTGTCCGTTGGGACCTGCCCGGGCTGCAAGTGCCGTCCCGCTCTCCCTGGGCCTTTTGGTGGGCCCTCCCTTCTCCCGGGGTCCCTGCCGTTTGGCATCCCAAGGACCTTGCCTGAGCGTTTACTCTCTCTTTCCTGAGGCTGAGTCCCTACCATCTTCTCCCTCTGTACCCCTGCCGTAAGGCATCCCAAGGGTCCTGCGGGAGAGTTGCCTCTATTCTTTCTCTGGCGGCCCGCCGCCCCTGGCTCCCTCAGTACCCCTGCCGTGAGGCATCCCAAGGCCACTGTGAGAGCCTCCCGTCTATCCTCTAGTGATCTTGCGTCCTACTAGCTTCCTTGTGTTTGATCCGCCACGCTCCCTCCGGTTCCCCGATCGGAGGGTGCTCCCCCGTGCTCCCCTAATTGCCGCTGCCCTTCCTCATTTCCTAGTTGCAACCCCTTTGTTCCAGTACCCCCACGATGTTCAGTAGGAACATGTCCATTCCCACCCCAGTGAGGTGTACCCCGTCTTCCAGGTGGTACCCGGGGACCTTAGGTTTATGAACCCGTGTCGCACGAATCCCCATCCCTGGGCCTTGCATATTCTGGCCATGGTAATATTCAGCTTTCTTCTGGATTTTTCGACTGCTTCCGGCCTCACCGCCCGCGCCAGGCCCCCCGTGCTATGATTTCAGAAAATATTAGGTCTGCTGGGCGGATTAGGCGTGCCAGCGCCGCGAGACTGCTCTGCATGTTCTCTAGCAGCGCTCGTCTTCCCAATGCTGCCAGGTCGTTCCCGCCCAGGTGGATCACTACCGCGTCCGGTCTGCCACCGTGCTCCAGTGCTGCCCGCGCCGAGGGTAGCAATTGTTCCCATTTCATCCCTGCACGTCCCCACCACTCGATGGTGGTGTCCCGCAACCATACGCCTCCGAATTTGCGTCTGGATGACGCCCACTTTTGTGCCCGCGTTACGTAGGAATGTCCCATTATCCACACCGTCTTCCGCGCCGTTCCTGGACCTGTATGGGGCGGGAGAGATTGGGCTCAGTAAACCGTGGGGCGTATGTAACGCCTGTATGCGCTGGATGCCCATCGCCCTATCTCCTTGATTAGCCCTTCCCCCAGACCTAGCCCCGACGCTGTCGTGGCTGCGCCTATCCTGAAGGAGTGTGAGCCGTATTCCCGTGCGGGGAGGCCTATTTTCTCTAGTACCTTTCTCATCACCGCAATGAATTAAAAGCGGCTGAGGAAGGACCCGTCCCTGTGCCTGAAAAGCGGCCCCTGGCTTAGCTCCCTCCCTCCTAGGTGCTCCTTTAGTAAGCACACTGCGCAGGTGTTTGCACTCGCTGTGCAGAGAATTCTGGTCCTCCTGCCCTTGCCTGCTTGGTCCGTCTTGGACCGTCTTAGCATTATGTCCATGTGGCCTTCCTCTATCGCCACGTCCCCTCTGTGTATGCATTCTGTGCCTGGGTCGCTTCTTGATGGGGCTACTAGCTCGCTGACCCTGTAAGCCCCAAAAATGCTACTGCGAATGCTGCTCGGAAAAGCTTTCCCTCCTGTTTGGAGGGGCACACCTCTGCAGTCGCCTCCAGCATCCTGTTTAGTATTTTGACATGGATGGGGCGCCTCTTATCTTTGTTTGGCTGTTGCAACCGCCCCATCCCTTCATTGCCATTCTGCTTTTGAAAGACCTGGTGGGATCTGCCTGCCCCTCCATTTTTGAGTAGTATGCCACCGCATTGAGGTGTGATTGGGCCCATGTTTTCGTCCTACCCGTCATGAAGGCCCACTCGATGAAACCGAGGACCTCCCTTGTGAGGCCCCCTTGTTCCCTTCCAACCCCGTCCTGCTCCTGAATGTTGCCCAGCACTTACTGTAGTGTTTTCTTGTTTTTGGCGCCAATGCGTTGCTCAACAGCGTCTCCAACCCTGTTCCACCCATGCCCATGCTTCCTCTGGCATTTCGGTCATCCGTCTGTCGGCTGTTGGGGCGAGGTCCCTGAATTTTTCCACTGAAATCGAGAAATGGCATCCGCCACTGAGTTTTCAGTTCCTGGGATGTGTCGTGCCCTAATTGCCATGTTGCCCTGCAGTTGGTATCCTACTAGTCTACGCAGCAGTGTGCCCACTGCTGGGCATTTTGCCGCCCCTGTGTTTATTGCCTGTACTACCGCGTGGTTGTCTGACCACAGTGTAATTTGCCTGTTTGCTAGCCGCAGGGCCCAGATGTGGAAGGCCACCACTATGGGGAATAGTTCCAGCAGCGCTATTTTTTTTGTCAACCCTATGCGTTGCCATTCCTCTGGCCATTTACCCGCTGTCCAAGAGGTCCCTAGTATTGCTCCGAACCCGAGTCCCCCTGCTGAGTCGGTGTAGAGCTCTAGCTCATGTGCTTGTACCCAGGGGTCTCGCCATATCAGGGTGCCATTAAACTCTGCCAGAAACCGGTCCCACTGTGCCAGGTCCTCCCGCACCCCGTGTGTGATGCGGATCCTGTGGTGCTTTTGCGTCATGCCCCTGGTTAACCAGGCTAGTCTCCTGAGCGAACGTGCGCCCGCGGGATTACCCGTGTGGCGAAATTTAGTTTACCTAGAAGCTGCTGCACCTCCTTCAGCGTAGCTTTCTTCTGTTGTTGCATTAGCTTAATGCCTGCGCGCAAGTCGGCCACCTTTTCTGGTGGCAGCCTGCATGTGCCGGCCACCGAGTCCAACTCGATTCCCAGAAAGGACAGTCTCGTGGTTGGGCCTTCTGTTTTTTCCTGTGCCAGGGGGATGCCCAGTTCCTGCGCCAGTTGCACGAATTTATCTAGGAGTGCCCCGCATTCCTTTGTGCCTGCTTTCCCGATGAACAGGAAATCATCCAGATAGTGTACCCGCCCTCCTTTCGGGGCCCTTGTCCCCAACTCCCATTCTAGGAAGCTGCTGAAGGCCTCAAAATGTGCGCATGATATTGAGCACCCCATGGGTAGGCATTTGTCATGGTAATATTGCCCGTCCAATTTAAACCCCAACAGATGGTAGCTGTCCGGGTGGACCGGCAGTAGCCTGAAGGCTGATTCTATGTCTGATTTTGCCATCAGGGCCACCTTTCCTTCCTGCCTAATTAAGTCCACTGCATCGTCCACCGATGCGTACGCCACTGTGCACTCACTGTGTTCCAGCCAGTCGTTCAATGATTCCCCTTCTGGGTGGGAGAGGTGATGGATCAGTCGGAATTTTCCTGGCTCTTTTTTGGGGACTACCCCCAGCGGGGAGACCACCATGTCTGCCAGCGGGGGGTTGGGAAATGGCCCGGCCACCCGCCCTAGTTGTACTTCCTTTTCCACCTTTTCCCGCGCCACCCCGGGGTTGTCTCTTACTGACTTCAGGTTTGGGCTTTCCCGCGCCCCCCTTGGCCCTTTGTAGGGTATGGGGAAACCCTGCGTGAAGCCCTCTGCCAGTAACTGTTTGTAATTTGTTTTGCGGTACCCTTGTAGTAGTTGTAGTAGTCTGCCTGTCCTGATAGGGGTGGGTAGCGCCTGCCCTCCGCCCCCGTCCCCCTTGCCCCGGTTCCGCGGGGCTGTATCTTATTTTTTGGTGCCTGTTTTCTCTTTGTTGGCCCCCGGCCCTGCGTTGCGTCTGCAGCGAATGCTGGGATGGTTGCCCCCGCATGACCCGCAAGCGTGCTTAAATCTGCATGATGCTCCCCATTTACACTCGTCTTTGTCGAATTTCCAACATGCTTTATTTGACTTTTGTCCTGCCTGGTTTTTTCCCTTGAAGTCTTTCCCTTGGCTTTCGAACTTGCCCTTACTCCCGTACTGCCGAAAAGTGTACTCTTTCACACCAACCCCCTCTCTGGCTGCTACCATGTGTTTTGAGAAGCCCTCCATGTCTTGGCAATCCCATTCTATTACTGGCCACACCTGCATCTTTTCCCTAAAGCCCTCGTCGTAGTGTAGCCATGCCTCCCCTTGGTATAGCTGTTGTGCCTCATGTATTTTCTGCTCATATAACCATAGTGCCGCCGCGCTTGGGGGAATTTCTCAATGAACACACATGCTAGCGTTCTGAACGCTTTCAGCCAGTTTTCTATTGACCTCTCCACTCTGGGCTTTCGGGGCTCTTCTGTCCTCGTCTTTTTATCCTGCGCTGTCAGGTCTATCCCTGCCTGTCGCACCTCGAGCAGTGAGAAAATATCTATGAATTCTTTTCTCCAAATTCTTTCCTTAACTGCGAGCGGGATGAGGTTGGCCAGCCCTAGCATTCTCGTTGTTGTAGGTGGGTCGCTCGGGGAGGGACGTATGTATTCTCTGGCCGGCTTCCCGTTGCTATCTTGCCCTTCTGTGGGTCTGGGTTGGTTGGAGCTGTTCCCCCCGCTGGCCCCCGTGCTCCCGTGTGGTGCTGCCCCCGTCTCTGCCGGCGTATTTTGTGATGCTGGGCTTGTCAGCCCGGGCTTGTGGCCTGTAGCTCCCATTGTGAGCGCCCCATTGCCCCCCCCTGCGCCCGGGGCCAGGGGGGTCCCTGGACCCCTTGCTCCCCATGTTGAGTACCTGTTAAAAGGGGGGGGTCCCATCTCTGGCCACTGCCACCAGGGCAGTCCGGATGTTTGCCCTCCTTCTTCCCTGCTCCATGCTTCCCCTTGGAATTCCGGCCTCCCTACGCCTAGCCCTGCCTGCCATGGAGTTTGCATGTGCCATGGAGCTTGCATTGCTATATTGTGCACCCCTCGCTGGGTCCCCATATTCACATTTAGCCCCGAGCTCGCGCGTGCCCCCTGGCCCGCCCCGAGCCCCTGTTCGCTGTTGCGCGTGCCCTGCTTACCGGTGCCCCTGCCGCTTGCTTCGCCGTGTCCCTCATGACCTTCTCGTGGGGCCGCCGTGGAGGCTACAGGCCCCTCTTCCTCACTGCTGTCCTCGGACTCTGCGCTGCTCACCACTTCGGGGTTCTGTCCTTCCTCTTTCTGGCCTGCTGGGGGCCTTTGTCCTGCCCTCCCCGTGTTTCGCCGGGGGTGGTGGTTTGGCTGCTTGGGGCTTCCCAGCTGCCCTCCTCGGGGCCGCCGTTTTGGCTGCCTGCCCCTGCCCCGCTGGCTGTTTTGGGGCCGCCGTTCTGGCTGCAAGCCCCTTGCCTGCTGCCTTACTCGAGTTTGGTTGTGTAGGGGATGCGTTGCGCGGCCTCTTTCCTTTGCCCCGCGCTGCCTCCTCGATCTGCTGGTTCATCCAGCTGCTTCCCTTTAATGCCACCAGGACCCTGGCCTGCAGGTCCCCGTCCAGGTCTGGTTCTGTTCCTTCTCCGCGTCGTTTTTGCCCCCTCTGGGGGACTGCTGGCCTCTCCTGGTCCTCCCTAAATCTTGCCGGGAGCCGTGTTGTCCTTCCTGCTGCCCCCTTCCTGCTGGGCATCCTGTTGTCTGGGCTGTGCAATGTTTTCCCCTCTCTCCCGTTGGTTTGTGCAATTCTCTTGGGGTGTTGGTGTCCCCTGGCGCCGTGTCCGCTGCTCAGGAGCTTGTGCCCCTTAGCGCTGTGCCTGTGGTCAGGAGCCTGTGCCCCCGCGGCGCTAGGAGCTGGTTCCGCTGCCCCCTGCTGCCTTGCTACCAGCTGCCGCTCCTGCCAGGTGCTCCGCTGTTCCTCCTCGACGGCGCGTTGTTTTTTGGCCGAGGCGCAAGGAGCAGGTTCCGCCGCCCCCCGCAGTCCTCTTTCTCTGCCTCTGCCGCTCAGCTGCTGTAAAGGCGGGGGTGGAGGCTCGTGGAGGGTGGAGACCCCGGCCGGTCGTAGGCGGACCCTCTGCGATTCCCAGCTGTGGGGTTGGAGGCTCTGGTCACGCTGCACACTCCGGCCGGAGAAGGATCGAGAAACCCGGCGGGACGACTTTCCGCTGGACGGCTGTTTCGGGAAGGCGGGGTGGAGGCTCTACTCTCGCTGCCCCCGCCGCTGCGCTGGAAGGCGATGAAGGAAGCCCGGGGCCCGACGACTCGCTGCTCCGGCCCAAGCCACAATGTCTCTCCGTCGGGTCGTCCCAGGGTCGCTGCACTCCGCCATCGATGATTCGAAGTCGGTAGGGCGACTTCTTTTCTCTTCTCTCCTCGCCAACGGGGGGTGACTTGTGAGTTTCCCAGGGCCGTTGGCCCCTTCTTAACCCCCCTTGGCTTACCGGCTCGCCCCCTGATTGGGGGAGCCTTCTTTGACCTTGTGGGCCAATCCTGGCCCCTTCCCGGCTTAGCCGGGCATTTACATGTGGCGGGGGCGGGGAAAGGGAGGGTCCCCCGCCGCCGGCCGGCGTTCCCCCGGGCCCCTACTGGGTCCGGCTCTGCCTTCCGGCCCGGGTCCATACTTAGAGGCCCAATTAGATGACGATACATGGAAGTACTGCTGTGAGGCTACGCAACGCATTTCCCTTAACGGTAGACATCGTCTCATTCAATTTAAATTTCTTAATAGAATATATCATATACCCCAGTCCGGTTACATAGGTTCGGTCTGCGTAAAACTGACAAATGCGAAAGATGTGGAGAGGAGGCGGCTGGCTTCTTACACTTAGCATGGTTATGCCCCTCAATTGCTAACTTTTGGATACAAATTTTTTCTAAGCTAAGTGAGATTACAGGCGAAACTATCAGACCAGATCCACTGCTAGCCTTACTGGGCTTCTCCAAGCGAGTCCGAAAAGATATTAGGCGCTTAATTGACATGGGCCTTCTGATAGCAAAAAGAGTGGTGGCAATGCACTGGGCGCGCAGTCTCCTCCCCTCCCCCCCCCCCCCGACTCAATGGTCTAGAGACATGCTGTTCTGCAATACGCAAACTGAATCATACAGTGAACTGCTTCCCCCTAGGAGTCGTCCTAAAAACTTCTGGAGCTTATATAAAAGTTACTTAGAAGGCCAGAAATGAGGGAATTTAATAGCGGAACCCTAGTTTTAAATAAATTTGAAGCAAGCACAGATGCCACCTATTTCAGATTACCAGTGTTTTATGCAATACCCTTCCAGTAATGACTCGTGATGTACATTCATGATCGCTGTGACTGTTTTTTTTTTGTTGCAAGTTTATTTCCCCCTTTTTTTCTTTTGGATCGAAATGTATGTATTGTATCTTTCTTCTTGATCATAAAAACCAATAAAGAAAAAAAAAAAAAAAAAGAAATTATAAATCCAAAAAAAAGATAAAACGAAGAAATCTAGTATAAGCTACAGAAGGAATGGCTGATTGCGTTTTACCTGCGATAAATATTTCCATCCGTGGTATTAGCTCGTATGCTGTCAAACCATTTGACTCTAAAATGAAAGGGATAACAGATGTTTAAAACGGTGATCCAGTTAAGGGGGATGGAGGGGACAGTTGTTTGGAGCGTGAATCAGTATTGAAAAGAGGATGACGCAATTGAAGTCTGTGGAGGAATTTTGATTGTTTCGGGTGAAAGGTAATGTATGGGAGAAATCGATGAGTGACAAAGACTAATCAAATAAGGGTGAGTTAACAGGCATGCTTGTTTGTATGCTATAAAGAACAGGAGTATCAATGTAGACCGGAACATGAGAGAAATAACTGAATTGTAATCTATAATCACGCCGTACAAAACAAAGTAAAGTAAATCCCAGGAAAGAGGGCACCACCTTGAAGTACGCGGAACTCGGCTGTAAACACACAAAAATATCCTAGGAGACCTCCACAGACAGGTTGCTGCTATGTTGTGCGCGTGGCCGCTACCGAGTGGAATTGTGGGAGTTGCGGAGAACAAGTTAAGGATTTCCGGAAGCAGATGATGCCAATTAACGGGAAGTTTATTTAAATTTAGGCCCCATCTGCTTCGCTTTCATGAACATGTCTGAGGAGAGGAACCCACCATTGTCTCTAAAAGGCGTTGAGTCGTCTCCTACGCCACCGTCTTCTATTGTTTCTCCTACCCAAACGCCATCGTCTTCTCAGACTCGACCGGCTTCGTCATCTCCCGTGTTGTCTACTGAGCCAGATATCCATTCGACTGAGGAGGAGCCGCAGGGCGCGTTGTACGACTTGACCATCTTACACTTCAACGACGTATATGAAGTGGAGCCAAGACAAGAGGATCCTGTAGGAGGAGCTGCGAGGTGAGCGTTTGTCAGTGTGCCGTTCTCCATAACCAGCTCGGCCCTTTTCTGTGTGACGGCGCACTACAGCACTGGTTAACACCTTATCCCTCCTCCTTATTCCCCTTTCCCTACGTTCTCTCGATACTTTCCTTTTCTATGGCCCAGTCTCTAAATCCCGTCATCCTTTGTTTGTACCTTGTTCTGTTTTTTTTGCAGTTATAAGTGCTTTTATTATGTACTACAGGTGTGTATCTGACAGGTTTCAAGTTTATTTATTTATGCATGATTAATTTAAACCGTTGCATATGCGTAGCAATAACCGTTCCATTCACATGGTTTACCAAGGCAAACAACATTAAAACCCAACTTATGCATAATGTTAAAATTATCATCTTGGGGCTTATGCAGTACATCAGATCTAAAGTGCATGTGCTTCAATTGTAGGTGAGTTATCAAAAGCTTTACCAAGTTAAACAGTAAAAACCATCATTATTCATCAGTTAAAAAATCGTTGTGCAACGTTATTCACTTTTTGAGGCTTGTGCAATTAGTCGGGTCTAAAATGCCTAAACATCAAGTAAGTAAACTAGCTAAAACTTTTGCCAAAAATAACAGCAGTAAAAAACCATCATAATACTTCATGTTAACCCTCATTATGCATTGTGTTAAAGTTCGTATTTAAGGGCTGTGCAATTCATCAGATCTAAAGTGCCTGTGCGTCGGCATACATAGGCTGGCGAGTGCATTGCCAAGTTATGCAAGGATAGAGACCAGGCACGGTTGTTTTATTTAGTGTCTGCTTGCAATATGTGGTTGAGTCTCTCTGACACTATGTCAATATATTTTGTGAGGCGGCAGTTTAATTGTGTTTCAGCCTGATTAAAGCACAGTTTTACTGCCTGCCTACAGGTCCTGATGCCGCTCTGCTTAAATATTGCTTAAATATTGGCCGAAGTAAGGTCCCTCTTATGTCCTTCAAGATGGGGCAAATGCAGATGATATGCACAAGGTCCTCGTTTCCTCTGTTGCATAGACGGCAGGACTGCACACCTAGTCTCCTTTTCCATGGCTGGAGGTGTGGGAGGATTGGCAAGATACCAAAGGGAAGCTTTAGGAATTTTACTTTTACCCGCAATTTTATAGTTGCTGAGTACTGTCCAGCCATGAGCCCTTTTAGCTAGTGTTTCCTTGTCTTCTAAGAAGGATGCCCTTTTTGTTACCTTTGTTACGATCTATTTAAAACTCTGGTGGTCTGTAGAGGTTGCCCAAAGGTCAGACAGTCCCAGTATCTTTAGAGAGTCAAGCAAGTACTCCCTGGCGGGTGATTTTTCATGACGTAACAACTCGGTCCAAAGATGCGAGTTTAAAGATCCTGCCTCAGCGCCTCTGATCTTGTGCCAGCTTTTTATGTATGCGCCCCTCCTTTCCACGGTTTGTTTTTGTAGCCCAACTTCTAAACGTATTTGGGCGGGTGACACATAGTTTGTTAGGCGGAAGATTGCTCTATAGGTATTGGCAATTACTTTATCCAAGGCTGCTGCGTCTCTCCCTTACAGTGATTCGCTCCCATACGTTAGCGCTGGTTGTAATTTTACACGGATCACCTGTAGCAAGGAATCAAGGGTTAGGTCAGGTAGCACCTTTTTCAGGGGGTTCATTGCTAGATAGCTCATTGTGCCCTTCCTGCGGAGGGCCTCCAGTTTGGGTCTAAATGAACCTGTGCTGAGTTTTCTCCGTTCAGCGGTTTAACGTATGCTGCCTGTGCTTGTATTGTTATAAATAGGTTGGACCTCTCCCAAAAAAATGTGTTGCAATAACAAAAATCAGTTAGTTATTTGCAAACATTAGGACTCGTCGTGATATATTATAAGCCAAAATAATATATTTGGATTGTATGTGCTTGCTACCCAAGCCACCTACCGTGCTCTTCTGAAATTGGTTACTACCATTGAGTGTAGAAATTGGAGGGACTGCTCTCTTTGCGCACTTATACTGGCACAGTTTCTGAATTTTGAGGGCTATAATAACCTACTTTTTTCACAAGTTTACATTAATGCATGTTTGTACCAGGATGATTAATGCCTTGAGAGCCCCTCTCTGAGAAAGAAAAAGGACTCTCTGAAATCAAATATTCCCCTAGGGTTATAAATTCTGGTCAACTAGGATCGATCCCTGGTTTTCTTGTTTCACATTGCGCAGTTAAGCCACTAAATGGCTTTCACATTTTCCTGTTTTAAATCTTAGATTACAGCTGTCTTTCGTTCTCTGTGCAGTATATTAAACGGTGGTTGATAGGCAGCAGCCCTATGGTTGTTTTGGGCTCGAGGGTCCAAGTGTGGCGTAACATAGGCCTCCGCAGCCCTGCGGTGCGGGGGAGGTGGGGGCGAGCTACAGGAAGCCCCCTCAGCACAGTACTCTTTGTCCTGAGAGCTTCTGAATGAATCCGGAGGGGGGACCCTCCATGTAAGTTGCAGGGGGGGGGAGGGCTCAAGTTTCATTACGCCACTTGGTCCAAGAGGACCTATAGCTGAGCCAGAGTTAGGCATCTGTCTCGAGCTTTCGGTAGCTTGACCACCTCTTCCTGTACCTGCATTATAACATACACTTGTGTTGGCTAGCATCCTGCCATTTTTTTCAGTTGGCTTATGTTGCAGGAGGTATGGAATGTGCACCATGTAAATTGTTGGTGCACACTCAAGTACAAACTGCACTCGAGCGGATGGCCCTTTAGTCCCAGGATGATGTTTCACAATGCAAATAAACAATGCATCCATGCCAGTGAAGCACATTAGGCCCCACAAGGTTGACAGAGAGTAATAGGTTTGCAAACCATGAATGTTTATTAGCAGATTAACAAAGTTACAAACTCAAGTCATGCATGATAGATGGTGACTACATACATTTCTTTGTTTATATAATTCAAAAGCAACAAAGGCAAAGCAAAATGCTAGGGTTTTCCTTAGAGCAAAATCGGGCAATTTCAGTTTCCCATGAAGGTTAGAATGCCTAATATGCTAAGCTAAGGAAAATCGGGAAAATTCATGAGGGAAGTCAAGCCGAAGTTGACAGGAAGTGAAGCCTATAAAAGGCAGAATCAAATAAAGAACCAGTCGGGCAAGTCAGAGTAGATTTGCTCAGGTGTCTAACTCTTTGAGCGGAGAAGTCTTTTCTAGGAGAGTAGAGAGGGACATCTGAATCCAACTAGCTCAGCAATGCAAAATTAAAGCATACCATTTTCAACAAGATGCAACACTTCCCACAGCTCTCATGGAGAGGTAACCAATCAGGATCACACATTTCACGTTAAGATGGCTGCACCCTTCTTAGCGTTTCCATCCCTAGCCCTTCTGTCATCTGACATGTCTATGTACATACTTTTGTGACAAAATACAATTGCATCATCAACAGAACAGACCACACACTTTTTTGTGGGAAAACTGTTGCAAGTTTATCCATACTTTGTTATGCAGTACACAGGTAGGGTTACCTTACGGGTGATCATACGAGTGCAGCGCCGTTTAGGACTAACCGCTGACACCCATCCTGAAACAGTCGCCAGCCACCGGGCTTTTCATTGCCGTCGTATTATTCATCCGGTGCTGTATATTTCGCATTGAAGCTGTGGCCCAATGATTTTAATGGTTGCTGCACCTGTGCCACCATGGAGCAAGGCTAACCCCCAGCTGTTAGGATACCAACTGTCCCTTACCTGATGAAGGGGTCGCTGTGAGAAGTTGGCCTGGTATATGCTGTCCACTAATTAAAATGGGCACCTTGCACCAGTCCAAACGACCCTTATGATGTATGAGGTCAAAGATAACCTTTAGAAAGCTATCCTAGTGGTAGCCGTGGAGAATATCACCTCCTGAATGACTAAATGAAGGAGAACCACACAGTAGTTATATAAAAATATGTATTTATTAATATAACACTCTCTATTATCCTCTACACAAGGATAGAACACAAAGCACACAATACGAGATCAATAGAACAGTTGTAAGTAGCACAATACACAGTGGGCTCCAGGGGGAGACCAAACTATATACTAAAATAGTGGTATAACAGTCACGACTGAGATCAAGACAAGGTCTGGAGCACGTAGAATCGCTGGGACCCCAAGGAACCACCCAAGGTGAGTAGACAGGGACCCCACGGAGGCCGGGTGCAGTGTGGGAACACGACCGCGAGCTCCGTACAATTCTATGGGAAAGTCGCGGTTACACTTTTAGAGTTTAAGGACCCTTCTAAGAGGACTTTGAGCAAACCTGTTGGAACTTAAGAGTTTGAAGAGCCACCCACCCGTGGATACAGAAGTACCAGAGTTACCTATTCCAGAGGAGCCGGGAGCATAGGTCTGAAGTGGCGTCGGAAACTGCAGTCGTTCTCAATGGAGAGCTGCAAAGAAGTACTGCTGCCGTGAAGGTGAAAAGGGTCCGGTGGAATCCATGCCTGGATTCGAGGAAGATGGAACCTGAAAGCAGAGGGTACAGAGTCTGGGTCACTTCAGAGTGACCAAGGGCTCGGTAGACGGATGCCCACCGATGTCGGGTGCTTCAGGTGCGAAAAAGGGATGCTTGACTCTGCAGCCACGAGATCCAGGAGACGTCGAGGACGACCAGGGGCCGGAGGTGAGCTGTCCCACGAAGGATGTCGAGTGCTGAGGGGTCGGTGTCCGGCTGGAGCACCAACAAGCCTTGGCAAAAGCAACTCACGCAGGAAGGTCACGCAGGTTACGGTGTGGACCAGCAAGGTCCAGGGGACTCACCAAGCAATGGGGAGTCGGGGCACGTCGGGAGCAACCAGGAAAGCCCAACAGAAATCAAGATGACCCTCAGGAGGGCCCACAGGCCGAATGACCAGGAGTCGCGAGGGGACCTCGAGCAAGATTGCAAAGTACCAGCCCACGGAGCACTCGGTGCGAGGAGGCTGGAGTTCTTTGGTGTAAATACTGCTCAGGGTCAGGACTTCATGGAGTCCAATGCACGAGCTCGGGAATTGCCAACATGCATATGCACTTGCAAATGGACGCTGTGCACAGGGGTTCGGGTCACGCAGCCCCCACGAGGGATACTGGCCTCAAACTCGGTGAGAGGGCAGATCGACCTCAGGGACCTTCGGAAACCCACCTCCTGTGTTGCTGAAATCTTCGGAGTCCGCAGGAGCTCAGGAGCAGCAGACCGGTCAGTTGCGCTTAGGTACCTGCGAAGCAGGGGAGTGACTCCTTCACTCCAAGAGAGATTCTTCAGTTGTCTTTAGTGCACCCCAGCTCCTGCCCGGAGCCTGTATGGAGCACGGGCACGAACCAAGCTTCGGACGGAAAGGAGGACGAAGTTGAGCCCAGTCAAGGTCCAGCGAAGTCCAGAGTGTCCAGACGGTCGAAGGTCAGTGGTTTCTTCTTGTAAAATCTTGTCCACATAAAATCTAAAGTCTTACAGCCAGGTAAGCCCTTTTGTACCCACAGGAGAGGGTTGGACAGATTCAGGGGACCCTCCTAGGGGAGGGGCAGGACAGAGGGGTGGTTACACCCATGTCCTTTGTCCAGATTCGCGCCAGAGCAGGAGCCAATGGCTACCAGAACTGGTTTGAGCTGGACTATGTACAGGGACACCAAATGTGCCCCAGGTGCAGACTTTTAGGCACTCTCAGAGTGCACCCACCCAGCCCCAATACACTAAACCCTGTCTGGGAGGTGGTCACACCTCCCTGTGACAGGATGCCTATTGTGCTGCCTTCCTCTGCTCGAGCTTGGCTTAGCAGCAGGAGGGCAGAAATGTCTCTGGTCGGCAGCATCCATTTTGTGCAGTCCGGGTCAAGAAGACTGGCACCGGTTAGACCAGTGACCTCACGAAGCTCGCTTCTGAAGGGTGGAATCATACCTCCCACACCAGTTACTGGTGTGGAGGTATGATTCCAAGGTGTTTGATACCAAACACAATATGTTTCTATGCAGCCGTTTTCGAGATAGCATTTACCGCGAGGTTATAATGCAGCTCTACCTATATGTCCGGCAGAGTCACAGACAACCCGGGAGAATGGTCTCCGAAGGCTGCAGAGGAGCTCTGCTCATGCAGGGGCACCCTCTCACTAAAAACCCAGCACCCTGCCTTCAGGATTGATAAGGCCTGCTATAGGGGTGACTTATAAGTTTTAAGTGTAGTGACCTATAGATATAGTGAACCTATATCTAAAGTAAATGGTGCAAGCACCATCTTACACAGGCTGCATGGCCTCTCATGGGTGGCATAATACATGCTTCAGCCCATGGGAGGCCTCTGGGGTACATATGCCCTGGGTACATGTGTACCATATACTAGGGACTCATAAGGGTACCCCAGTATCCAATCTGGAGTGTACCAAAGTACATGTATGTCAATTTAAGGGAGAAAGCAGATAGACTGGGGTCCTGATTAGCAGGATCCCAGTCAGACTCGTCAAAAACAGTGAGACAGCAAGCAAAAAGTGGGGGTAACCATAAGAAGCAGATCCTACTTTCCTACACAATTCCCCCCCCCCGCCCCCAAACAAAAGGACATGAGACTAACCTAGACCAGTTGAGTCTTCATTTTCTAAGTGGAAATATCTGGAGAGTCCATCTGCATTGGCATGGTTACTCCCAGGTCTATGTTCCACTGAATAGTCCATCCCCTGTAGGGAAATGGACCACCTCAAAAGGTTGGGGTTTTCACCCTTCATTAGTTTTAGCCATGAGAGGGTCTTATGGTCTGTCTGAACAATGAAGTGAGTGCCAAACAAGTATAGCCTCAACTTCTTCAGAGCCCAAACCACAGCAAAGGCTTCCCTCTCAATAGCTGACCAACGTTTCTCTCTGGGGGTCAGCCTTCTGCTTATAAAAGCTACTGGCTGATCCTGACCCTCTTCATTCAGTTGTGATAACACAGCCCATACCCCCAACTCAGATGCATCAGTTTGAACAATGACTTTTTTGGAATAGTCAGGACTTTGCAGAATGGGAGCAGTGCACATGGCCTGCTTCAGGTCATCAAATGCCTTTTGACAGCTAACCGTCCACTGAAATTTCTTAAGCATTTTCTTAGAGGTCAGATTATTTAAAGGGGTCAGTATGGATCCATAACCTTTAACAAACCTCCTGTAGTACCCAGTCAGGCCCAAGAAAGCTCTGACCTGAGTCTGGGTAGTTGGAGCAACCCAGTCCATGATGGTCTGGATTTTGCTCTGCAATGGTTGAACCTGGCCTCCACCCACAAGGTGGCCCAGGTACACAACCTTACTCTGCCCTATCTGGCTCTTGATGGCCTTGATAGTGACTCCTGATTTTTGCAGTGCCTCTTGAGCATTTCTCAGGTGGACCAGGTGATCCTCCCACGTGGAACTAAAGACCGCAATATCATCAAGATAAGCTACACTATAGTCTTCCAGGCCTGTGAGAACTTTATTCACCAACCTTTGAAATGTGGCAGGTGCATTTTTCAAGCCAAAGGGCATTACCACAAATTGATAGTGCCCACTAGGGGTTGAAAATGCTGTCTTGGGTTTGGCATCCTCAGCTAGTCTGATTTGCCAATATCCAGCTGTGAGGTCAAATGTACTCAAGAACTTGGCTGAGGCCAAAGTATCAATGAGCTCATCTGCCCTAGGAATGGGGTGAGCATCAGTCCTAGTGACTGCATTGAGCCCCCTGTAGTCCACACAAAACCTCATTTCTCTCTTACCACCCTGGGTATGAGGGTTGAGTACCAGGACCACTGGACTAGCCCAAGGGCTATCTGAGGGTTCAATGACTCCCAATTCCAGCATCTTTTGGACCTTAGTCCTGATGCAGTCCCTGACATGGTCAGGTTGCCTGTAAATCTTATTTTTAACAGGCAGACTTTCTCCTGTGTCCACTTCATGGGTACACCAAGTGGTCTGACTAGGAGTCAGGGAGAACATTTGTCTGTACTGATTGAGGACCTTCCTGCAATCAGTCTGTTGCTGCTCAGTGAGGCTGCCTGCGAAGGCTACACCATCAACTGAGCCATCATCAGGGTTCTGTGTGAGGAGGTCAGGGAGTGGGTCACTCTCTTCCTCCTGTCCCTCATCAGTAGCCAGGAGCAAGCCCATGTCTGCCATGTCAACATATGGCTTGATCCTGTTCACATGGAGCACCCTGTGGGGGCTCCTGGGAGTTCCAAGGTCCACCAGGTAGGTGACCTCTCCCTTCTGCTCAAGAATGGTAGGGGGTCCACTCCATTTGTCCTGGAGGGCTGCTGGGGCCACAGGCTTCAACACCCATACCTTCTGTCCTGGCTGGTACAGTGTCAGCACAGCCTTTTGGTCATGCCAAGCTTTCTGTAATTCTTGGCTAGCCTCAAGGTTTTTGCTTGCCTTCATATACTCAGCCATCCTGGAGCGGAGACCAAGTACATAGTCCACTATGTCTTGTTTAGGTGGTTTGAGAGGTAACTCCCATCCCTCCTTCACTAAACATAAATGACCCCTAACTGGATGTCCAAACAGAAGTTCAAAAGGGCTGTAGCCAACCCCCTTCTGAGGAACCTCTCTGTAGGCAAAGAGAAGGCAGGGCAACAGGACATCCCATTTTCGCCTAAGCTTTTCTCTGAGGCCCATGATCATGCCCTTTAGGGTGTTGTTGAATCTCTCAACTAACCCATTGCATTGTGGGTGATAGGGTGTGGTAAATTTGTAATTTACTCCACACTCCTTCCACATAGCAGTTATGTAACTTTACATGAAGTTTGCACCTCTGTCAGTTAAGACCTCCTTAGGGAAACCCACTCTGGAAAAAATTCCCAGGAGGGCCCTGGCCACCACAGGAGCTGTGGTGGTTCTAAGGGGTATGGCTTTTGGGTACCTAGTGGCATGGTCCACCACCACTGTGCCCAGAGGCAGTTGGAGGATCCATGGGACCAATTATGTCAATCCCAACCCTCTCAAAGGGAATCCCCACCACAGGTAGCGGTATCAGGGGGGCCTTTGTGGTACCACCTGCCTTACCACTGGCTTGACAGGTGGTACAGGAGCGGCAAAACTCCTTTGTGTCCTCTGACATATGAGGCCAGTGAAAGTGAGGGACAAGCCTGTCCCAATTCTTGCTTTGGCCTAGGTGTCCTGCTAAAGGGATGTCATGTGCCCGTGTCAGTAGGAAGCCCCTAAACTTCAGAGGTATAACCAACCTCCTGGTGGCACCAGGCTTGGGGTCTCTACCCTCTGAGTAAAGGAGTCCTTCATCCCAGTAGATCCTGTGGGACCCACTGGCACTCCCAGCAGCCTCAGAAGCAGCCTGCTGTCTGAGGGGTTCAAGAGGGGCAGCTGTGCTGCTCCTGACTCAGTTCTGCCCTGGAAGGGCCCCCTGTCCCCAAGAACTCAACCTGATCAGGTTCAAGTTCCTCTGAGACAGTTCCTTCACAGGGACTGGAATCATCTTCCTCAGGAGACTGATCCTCACTCTGAGTCTGGGGGGAAGACACTGCCTTACCCCTACTGCTTCTTCTCTTGGAAGGCCCCTGGTCCATTCTTCCAGGATCCAGGGCCTGTTCAGTGGAAGACATTTGTGCCTGTGACCTAGTCACAGCAAACACATCTGCAGAGGTGCCCAACATTTCTGCATGTGTCCTGAGTTCCACTTCAGCCCAGGCTGAAGTTTATAAATCATTGCCCAACAAGCATTCCACAGGGAGGTCTGAGCTAACCACAACCTTCTTAGGGCCAGTTACCCCTCCCCAGCTGAAATTAACAACTGCCAAGGAATGGTCTGTCCTGACATTGCTAGCATTGGTCACTTGGTACATCTCACCAAGTATGATCTGGTCAGGGCTCACAAGATCCTTAGTCACCATTGTGACACTGGCTCCTGTGTCCCTATATGCCATGGCCTCCTTACCATTTATTAAGGGCTGTTGTCTGTATTTGCCCAGATTACTGGGACTGACAAATAGGGAGGCAATATCCATGCCCCCATCACAGACTAATACAGCCTGAGCTGGAGTTCTGACTAGGCCAGAACCCAACTCGGATCCCAGGGTTAACCCTACTACACCCTTGTTCCCTGTACCACCACTTGGAGCTGAACTAGGGGGAACAGTTGCCTTAGGGGCAGTGGTGGTGGTAGGAGGATCCTTGGCCCTTGAACAATTGGCATCCCTTGTCCAATGGGTTTTCTCCTTACACAGAAAGCACCAAAGTTTCTTTCTGCCTTCTCCCTTGTTAGATTGTGACTCACCCCCAGATGCAGGTTTTTGGGGCCCTGAAGAAGACTTCTGGTCTTTACCCTTCTCCCCACCTTTATCTGCTGGTTTAGCATCTTGCTTCTTTTGGTCACCACCTGTGGTCCGGTTTTTCTGCTTCACCCTGGTTCTGACCTACCTATCTGCCTTCTTTCCCAATTCTTGGGGAGAAGTCAGATCAGAGTCAACCAGGTATTGATGCAGCAACTGATTTTGGCAATTAAGGATCTGCTCCCTCATAATCAGATTGTACAATCCCTTGAAATCATTCACTTTGCTGCCAAGTAACCAGCCTTCCAGAGCCTTAGTAGCACAATCTACAAAGTCTACCCAGTCCTGATACTGTGCCTTCTGGGTGTCTCTGAACTTAATCCTGTACTGTTCAGTGGTTAAGCCAAACCCACCAATGAGAGCATTGTTCAGGACTGAATAGTTGTCAGCATCCTCTTCTCTAACAGTGAGGAGCTTATCTCTACCTTTGTCAGCAAAGGAGAGCCACAAGATAGCTGCCCACTGCTCTTGAGGGACCCTCTGTACCTTACAGGCCCTCTCTAAAGCAGTTATCCATTTGTGGATGTCATCCCCACCATGGTAGGGAGGGACTATCTTGCTCCGGTTCCTATGATCATAAGTATACTCCTTAATCCTAGGGACACTGTTGCTGCCACCATGGGACTCTAGTCCCAATCTCTTCCTAGCCTTCTGGAGCTCTAAGGGTTCCTTATCTAGTGCCAATTGCTCTTGCCTGAGCCTAAGCTTGACTTTCTCAAGCTCTAGAAATTGGCACTCTGTCATAAGAGCTATCTCTCTTATGAGATATGGAGGTCCCTATAGAAGTTCCTGAATGGTGAGATTCAGCAGAGGGAGATCTAGATCTCCTTGGTAAACTCTGCACTCTTCCTGGAGGAGTAAAGAGAGGGCCACTGGGGCCTTCTCCCCCACCTCCTGGAAGATCTAAGTTGTCCAGGTGGGAGTCATTTTGATCCTCCTGGTCAGGGTTTGATTCTAGGTCAAAGAAGGTTTCACTTCCTGGCCAGTCCTCATTCCCTGCCCCACCCATTCTTTCTACCTCATCTGACCCTGGGGTCATCCTAAGGTCATCCAAGAGTAACACCTCTATGAGACGTTGGGTGTTTGCATTTCTCCCGGTCTTCAGCTGCCTAGAAGCACACATGGCTTTCAAATCTTGAAAAGTGAGACCATTGTACCTAGAAGGCAGAGAGCCACTGGCTTCTCCTTTAGAAGACCTACTAAGTGTGGTGTGGTGTATGCACCTACCTAACCTAGTGGAAACTAAAACTCTCTTAGGTTGGAGAAAGGGTGTGCTAGACCCTTGTCTTACCCAACCCCAAGTTCAGTAGAACTTACTTATTCTAATCTTGAAGTATTATATGTGCCTAATACTTTAGTGGTTTTCAGTTAATCACTCAATGAGATTTATCTGGTAAAACAATAGCAAGCTTGAATCCCAACCGCCGCACACCAGTGTGAGAAGTTGGCCTGGTATATGCTGTCCACTAATTAAAGTGATACCAAAGGGGATGATGGACTGAGCGTTAGAGCAAATCAAACACTCACCCCCAGTCAACTGATCTGGGTTTAATCCATCATCATTCTTTAGCTCACTCCACCACCCCAGTTCAGACATGGCCATATGCAAATCAGTCTGACCCTGTGCCTCATGGGAACAGTCCAGCCCGAACTGCCAAGCCATGTCTTCCCTGGACCGGAAACAAGCATCCTGGGACCGGTTTCGGGTTCAAAACCCTCATCAGCCAGCCTAGCTTGAATCCAGTGGCAAAGTGAGCAAGGGACCCACGTCTGGGCATACCCTGCCAACTTAGGGCGAACAAAGCGATACCAAAGGGGATGATGGACGGAGCGTTAGAGCAAATCAAACACTCACCCCCAGTCAACTGATCTGGGTTTAATCCATCATTCTTTAGCTCACTCCACCACCCGAGTTCAGACATGGCCATATGCAAATCAGTCTGACCCTGTGCCTCATGGGAACAGTCCAGTGGGCACCTTGCACCAGTCCAAACGACCCTTATGATGTATGAGGTCAAAGATAACCTTTAGAAAGCTATCCTAGTGGTAGCCGTGGAGAGCAGCCTCAAGGCTTAATCTTGAAGGAATGTAAAGCAGCTTGTTTTACCAGAATATCACCTCCTGAATGACTAAATGAAGGAGAACCACACAGTAGTTATATAAAAATATTTATTTATTAATATAACACTCTCTACTATCCTCTACACAAGGATAGAACACAAAGCACACAATACGAGATCAATAGAACAGTTGTAAGCAGCACAATACACAGTGGGCTCCAGGGGGAGACCAAACCATATACTAAAATGGTGGTATAACAGTCACGACTGAGATCAAGACAAGGTCTGGAGCACGTAGAATCGCTGGGACCCCAAGGAACCACCCAAGGTGAGTAGACAGGGACCCCACGGAGGCCGGGTGCAGTGTGGGAACACGACCGCGGGCTCCGTACAATTCTATGGGAAAGTCGCGGTTACACTTTTAGAGTTTAAGGACCCTTCTAAGAGGACTTTGAGCAAACCTGTTGGAACTTAAGAGTTTGAAGAGCCACCCCACCCGTGGATACCAAAGTACCAGAGTTGCCTATCCCAGAGGAGCCGGGTGTATAGGTCTGAAGTGGCGTCGGAAACTGCCGTCGTTCTCAATAGAGAGCTGCAAAGAAGTACTGCTGCCGTGAAGGTGAAAAGGGTCCGGTGGAATCCAAGCCTGGATTCGAGGAAGATTGAAACTGGAAGCAGAGGGGACAGAGTCTGGGTCATTTCAGAGTGACCAAGGGCTCGGTAGACGGATGCCCACCGATGTCGGGTGCTTCAGGTGCAAAGAAGGGATGCTTGAGTCTGCAGCCACGAGGACCAGGAGACGTCGAGGACGACCAGGGGCCGGAGGTGAGCTGTCCCACGAAGGATGTCGAGTGCTGAGGGGTCAGTGTCCGGCTGGAGCACCAACAAGCCTTGGCAAAAGCAACGCATGCAGGAAGGTCAAGCAGGATACGGTGTGGACCTGCAAGGTCCAGGGGACTCACCAAGCAATGGGGAGTCGGGGCACGTCTGGAGCAACCAGGAAAGCCAGACAGAAATCAAGCTGACCCTCAGGAGGACCCACAGGCCGAATGACCAGGAGTTGCGAGGGGACCTCGAGCAAGATTGCAAAATACCAGCCCACGGAGCACTCTGTGCGAGGAGGCCAGAGTTCTTTGGTGTAAATACTGCTCAGGGTCAGGACTAAACGGAGCCCAATGCACAAGCTCGGGAATTGCCAACAAGCATATGCACTTGCAAATGGACGCTGTGCACAGGGGTTCGGGTCACGCAGCCCCCACGAGGGATACTGGCCTCAAACTCGGTGAGAGGGCAGATCAACCTCAGGGACCTTCGGAAACCCACCTCCTGTGTTGCTGAAATCTTCGGAGTCCGCAGGAGCTCAGGAGCAGCAGACCGGTCAGTTGCGCTTAGGTGCCTGCGAAGCAGGAGAGTGACTCCTTCACTCCAAGGGAGATTCTTCAGTTGTCTTTAGTGCACCACAGGTCCTGCACGGAGCCTGTATGGAGCACGGGCACGAACCAAGCTTCGGACGGAAAGATGGACGAAGTCGAGTCCAGTCGAGGTCCAGCAAAGTCCAGAGTGTCCAGACGGTCGAAGGTCAGTGGTTTCTTCATGTAGAATCTTGTCCACGTAAAATCTAAAGTCTTACAGCCAGGTAAGCCCTTTTGTACCCACAGGAGAGGGTTAGACAGATTCAGGGGACCCTCCTAGGGGAGGGGCAGGACAGAGTGGTGGTTACACTCATGTCCTTTGTCCAGTTTCGCGCCAGAGCAGGAGCCAATGGCTCCCAGAACTGGTTTGAGCTGGACTATGCACAGGGACACCAAATGTGCCCCAGGTGCAGACTTTCAGGCACTCAGAGTGCACCCACCCAGCCCGAATACACTAAACCCTGTCTGGTAGGTGGTCACACCTCCCTGTGACAGGATGCCTATTGTGCTGCCTTCCTCTGCTCGAGCTTGGCTCAGCAGCAGGAGGGCAGTAATGTGTCTCTGGTCAGCAGCATCCATTTTGTGCTGTCCGGGTTGAGAAGGCTGGCACCAGTTAGACCAGTGACCCCCCCCCCATGAAGCTCGCTTCTGAAGGGTGGAATCATACCTCCCACACCAGTTAGTGGTGTGGAGGTATGATTCCAAGGTGTTTGATACCAAACACGATATGTTTCTATGCAGCCGTTTTCGAGATGGCATTTACCACGTGGTTATAATGCACCTCTACCTATATGTCCGGCTGAGTCACAGACAACCCGGGAGAATGGTCTCCGAAGGCTGCAGAGGGGCTCTGCTGATGCAGGGGCACCCTCTCACTAAAAACCCAGCACCCTGCCTTCAGGATTGATGAGGCCTGCTGTAGGGGTGACTTATAAGTTTTAAGTGTAGTGACCTATAAATATAGTGAACCTATATAAAGTAAGTGGTGCAAGCACCATCTTACACAGGCTGCTGTAGCAGACCAGGAGTTCCATTTTGCATGGCCTCTCATGGGTGGCATAATACATGCTTCAGCCCATGGGAGGCCTCTGGTGTACCTATGCCCTGGGTACATGTGTACCATATACTAGGGACTTATAAGGGTACCCCAGTATCCAATCTGGAGTGTACCAAAGTACATGTATGTCAATTTAAGGGAGAAAGCCGATAGACTGGGGTCCTGATTAGCAGGATCCCAGTCAGACTAGTCAAAACAGTGAGACATCAAGCAAAAAGTGGGGGTAACCATAAGAAGCAGATCCTACAGTCGCCGCCGCGTTTTACTCATGGCCCCCTATGGCCTGAGGAGCTCATATTTAGCGGCCCGATCTCCACCTGATGGGTTATTCATCACTTTTTGCAGTAGGATCACCCTGTATCTCCGCTTGCGACGCTGTACAGCGATTGGCTGCTCTTCTTAGTTCTCATGTTCTTGCCGGGTGGGTGGGTGGCAAATTCCTCTGCTGCTGGCCACCAAATGAGGAATATCCAGGTGTGGCACCCACCTAAATACCCTACTCACCTCCCGGAAGTGACATCATACCTGGGGTCAAGGGGTAGGCGAGATCTCGCACTCAAGGTGACCTACTTCAAGGCCAGGTGGTCACAGAAAAAATACTACCCTGGGCAGTGAGGAAACACAAAGGGGCTGTCCCCTCTAGTGTCCCCCTGCGGGTGACGTGGCCTTCCACCTAGCTTTTCCACCCCTAGCCCTTCTGTCATCTGACATGTCTACGCACATACTTTTGTGCCAAAATACAATTGCATCATCAACAAAACAGACCACACACTTTTTTGTGGGACAACCTTCGCAAGTTTATTCAGATTGTTATGCAGTACACAGGTAGGGTTAACTTACGGGTGATCATACGAGTGCAGCGCTGTTTAGAACTAACCACTGACACCCATCCTGAAACAGTTGCCAATCACCGGGCATTACATTGCCGTCTTATTATTCATCCGGTGCTGTATATTTCGCATTGGGGCTGTGGTCCAATGATTTTTAATGGTTGCTGCACCCGTGCCACCACTGAGCGAGGTAAGGCCAACCCCCAGCTGTCCGGATACCAGCAGTCCCTTATGGGATGAAGGGGTCGCTGTCGCGTTCTACTCGTGGCCCCCTATGGCCTGAGGATCTCATATTTAGCGGCCTCATCTCCACCTGATGGGGTATTCATCACGTTTTGCATTAGGATCGCCCGTAAGACCCGCCATGGCTCAGGGTGGCCTGCCGGGACCCTGAGTCTCCCACCTGTTTAGCTCTAGGGTTCATTCGTCTCCTTTAAATAGCTTTAAAATAGATAGGTAATAATGAGGCTGTTCTGGCTATTCTGTCCGCTGGGGTGACATGGAGGCTCTAGCCAACTGACTTGCTCCTTTTTCTTTTCCGTTTAGCCCACTTGAATCAACTACAAACCAAAATTATGCTCTTTACTATGCAGCTAAAGCTCCTGCTGTCGAACTCCCCTGCAGGTTGAAAATGTATACAGTCGGTAAAATGTGTGACCGAGCGTGTCCGATGGTTGGGCCATGTTACTGTTGTTACTTCAAGTTTATATCTCTACATGCACTCTAGGCCACCTTCGGGTTGTAGATCCAGCCGGTGATGTACTATTATTGGTTCTATTATGAAGCAATCCCTTTTGCTGTTGCACATTAGGACTTTTAAGGGGCCAGGCCCACTCTGTTGCCTCCGAAATGGGTCCACTCTGCTCTTCGCTGTCCTGATAGCCCACTTCCGCCCGGAAAATCTTGTGGTCATATGCTTGCGTACTTTCACTTTCTATACTTGCCGTTTGAAGGTATAGCGACCTTCGCGTATGGACGTGCTAAGATGGGTACCTGTGAAATCCGATGTTGGTCCCTGGTCCGCAAATTGGACACCTTCTTGCATGGCTGTGACCTCCCCTATGTGACTTATCTATGTGTCAATCTGTGCAGACCTCTTGCAACTCTGTTCTTCCTCCTCTGTGACTAGGCCCCATAACCTGGCCTGCGTTGGTCATTCCAAAGTGACTCTGGAGGCAGCAGCTATGTGGGGACATTTATTACCCCTAGCCTATTTGTTGCACTACTATGTTGACCCTCTTCATACGCCCATCATCATTTTATTTTTAAAAAAAAACTTATTACAAGCTATCATCTCTTTTGGGGTTGTATCTTGTCACCGCCCTAAGTGTGAAACAAGCGTACCTGCTATGTGTTGCCATTTAGCGCATAGCTGCAGATACCCATCGCTTTTTTTTTTTTTTTTGGGCCTTGTGGGGTTGGATGATCAGTTCATGGGGCTACTACAGTGTCCATTGCTAACTTGTGGGCTCAGGACTATTGCAGCCTCGAAAGGTGACTGCCATAATATCTGGAATGTGAAATTCTGTGGTTGGCTGTCTACACATGCCTACACTTAAGGAGTTCTACTGCTGGCTTTTATTCCAAGACCATGGATCCTGCGTGGCCCACAGTTCGGACCTTTCTAAATGTGATTCATAGAACCCAATCTGCATGCCCTACTGTTATGATATTCATGACAATATCTGCATATTTGGTGCGAATCACTCCAGTTCTGTTTGCAGGTCAGGTTTTGCAATCCCTGTTATGCCTCTGGGTGAACTCCTTTTGAAGAGTCTTTGGACCAGGTCAGATACAAAACAGTGCATCTCCTTGAGAGCATAATGATAGCTGAAGTATCACTCTGGGGTTATGGACCAAAAGGCAATGTGTATACCCGTGTGGAGGAGGGTGGGGAAGGGGGAAAGGTTATTACCTCTCTGCCACCGTGGATTCAACGTAAGGGATCCCAGCCACAAATGACTCCCCAGGCAAACTGAGTTGCGGTTGGACTGACTGGATGCCCATTGACAGAAATTATGGTTGTAAGCTGCGTGGATGGAACCAAGCACACTGACCCAACGTGGTTTACTGTGGATTCAATGTAAGGGATCCTAACCACAAATGACTCCCCTACCATACTGAGTTGCGGTTGGACTGACTGGATGCACATTGAACGAAATTATGGGTGTAAGCTGTGTGGATGGAACCAAGCACACCAACCCAATGTGGTTTAGCACTACCGTAATTGTTTCCCAGTGATTGCAATCTAGACTCTTGCCATGCGTGGCCTTGGCTCCCTGAACAGATACCATTGCAAAATGGCAAAACTTTGAGCTCCACGCCTTGTGTAAATTATGTGATAACTGTGACCCTTTTCATTGATCTGTTGAAAATGAACCCAGGACAGACCAATAAATGTGTGGGAGCAATTGCTCCCTTGCTCTCTTGCCACTTGTGGCTTTCTCTACCTTTTTATTTCTTCCTTCTTTTTCTCGACATACTGTTGGGGCCTACGAGTCCCCAAGACTACACCTACCTTTGACAATAGGTACACATTGACCATGTTTCCTTGCTGGGTTTTATAAGCAACAAAATCCTACTTGTTTAGACTTTGTCGTGGTTTCGTGCTGGCCTATTGTGCTCCAATATGCTTACTTTGCTTTATTTCCGCTTTCTTGTTGAAGGAACCTATTGACCTTTGCCGTCCAACCATGTAGCACATGAAGAGCACCCGTTGCTGGGTGGCTCTGCCAACAGATATTTCCATGCTGTCTCCCTTAGGATGACCACCTTCTCATTGATGCAAGTAGTTCAAACTAAAGGTCACTATCTATTCCAGAGGCCCATGGACTGAAGCTATAGTCCTTAGATCTTGACTTACCCACACTTACAAGTAAACTCATGACTTGTTGCCCGTTAAGCTCCATGTGTTCAGAAAGCCTTACACGCCCTACTCTCAAAATGTAGCACCTGTGCTGATTAAAGTCAGAATGCTGTTTGCGTGAGGATGATAAGACAGGTCCGCTTCTTCACTAACTGTGAGACACTGGATGCCAGTTAAACATCTGGCTTATTTGGCCTATTTATTCATCTCAGTCTTGTATTGAATGTTAGTTGCCCTTGTGCTGCTCGTTGGCATTAGTCGCTACTGATATGCGTGGCAGCTGCTCTACAACCATGATGTTGAGCAGTACTTAATTGTCCAAGTGATGCTACTTTGCTCTGCTGGGACAGTGTCTCCTTAATGATTTTTGGGTACCCTGGGGAGAAAATCTTCTGGGGTGGCCCCTGTGCGTAAAACTGAATTTTCTTACTCATTCCCTTCCAATTCCCCATAACACCAAACAATATTGAATTCTACGTAAAAGGTTGACACCTTGATAGAAGATAACCATACAGTTCACTCTTCCAGGGGGCTTTTGGATGATAGGGGGGGGGGGAATTGGGCACTTGCCCACTTTGCCCGAACTTAACGCCTCCATGCTGGGAGCATGTCTTACTGACTGCTTTAGTGTGGCAATTATATAATGCCCTTCTTGTGTCTAAAGAAGACAGTGCAAACGAAGTACTATTTGCATCATGCTGCAAATGAAACTAACCACTTCTATAGCATAATCGCCATAGCATTGTTTTATAAAATGGCTCTGGGTTATTTACTTGTTTTGATCCATATGCTGTACTCCTTCCCTTCTAATTCCAGCCCCCTAATGCCAAACAATCCTGAATTCTACAGTAAAGGTTGACTCGCTGTAAAAGAAGTAAACCATAGATGAAGTTCACTTTTCCATAGCGGCTTTTGGAAGGTGGGGGCCATAGGCGGTTGCACACTTTGCACAGACTTTAAACACCTCCATGCTGGGATTCTCTTAGTCCGAGCCTTAAGTGTGGCAACAATAGAAGCTCTTATTGTGTAGAAAGGAGATGGGGCAAATGAAGTACGGGAAATTAACTGCTTGTACAGTTAGCCACACTTTTGATTATTGTTAAGTAAAGTTAGCGTCATGCCCCTGGTCAAGGAAATCTAACTAACAGCATTGCTTTGTAAAGCTGATCTGGGTTCCGCTATTAGTTTCAGTTGATATGCTCTATACCAGCTTTGCTCTGACATCTTACCTAATAGTATGCCTGCCTAAGTCACAGAGCTGACTGGTGTAATGATTTAGAATTGAAAGTGCCCAACCATATGAGCCCTTGAACTGAACCTCCGCTGGGTTGCGTCAACTTCCTTGCAAAGCTAGGAATGGCAACAAAGTGTAGATAGTACCTGTTTTTAAATGGTGCCAGCAGATATTCTGCTCAAGGGCTCTTATTGACACAATGCAGTTTCAACCACATTTCGCTGCACAGCTCTCGTTGCATTATTGCCTGCCTGTACTACAGCCGCAGTCAATGGAAATGCCACCCTTTCCTGCTCATGAGAGTAGCAACCATTGGTACTTCACCATTGAAGCAAAATTGATTAGACGCATCATGTAAATTGAACTAACCTTGTTCCACTACTTTGAAAGAGTAACCAAAATTAAGTGCGGAATCCTAAAATATGGGTGACTTCCCTCAGTTTGTGATAAAGATATGGTGTAATACCCCAGGACCGGGGACCACTCCAACAATCTACTGTCGTATAAATGATATAAGAAAACCATTGCGCTGAGGGGCCACCTGAGAAAAATTAGGAAAACTGATTGATAATGAAAAATGTCCTAGCTATCGTAACGGAAAGTTTCAATTCTATTAAGGACGCGGAGGCGAGGATTAGGCTGCAACTTTCTCCATATATTACTCCAGCAGCGTCATCAAAAACACAATAACAATAAACTACCTTTCCCATGATGCACAGGGAAAGTAGAAACTGAAAAGGTCCAACAGTATTGTCCAATCCTGAGGCAGGGTGTCCCATAACTTCTACTCCCAAATAGGGCCGCTCCCAGCTGGATGTTTCTAGATGCTACAGTGTTTTATAATGTGAGTGAAGACATCTCACAAAAAGTGAAGGACTGGTCTCACACACCACCTGGTGTCATGCTTCATCATAGACCAGTCCTCGCCCTCTAAAAACTTGGTTTGATAGAGGGCGGGCATACACCTGACGACAGGGATGCACTTCTAAACTAAGTGGGGGCCCATATGAAACAACAAGTGAGTTAAAAGGCCATTATAGATGCCACATTAATTTTAATGTGACTGTCATCTATATGGTGTTTAAAATGAATGGTCGATGCCGTAGGGATTCTATTGTCCCTCCACCGAATCTGATATGGTCGACATGTTTCTGCCTATCGGCCCTAAGGGCTCTACGGCATTCATCAGGACCTCAAAGACAAGTTGGTGGGCTGAACTCTTACCAGATTATGGTGGAAGAGTTCCCACTATGTGAGGTGGAGAATCACACTCCACTTAAAGCGGCCTTATTCTAAAGCCCTAATATATGGGACAAGGAGCCCCATAGGAGGGTAAGTGCAGCAGACCCCTTCGGTCGAGTGTATCGTGATGTGGCCTCCGCGATATCACCTATGTGTGCTTGCTTCCCCTGAGGACACTCTATCCTCCTCTTTCTTCCTGTGACCACATCCAGCAAGATTTCGGATTATTCTTGTTTACTGGCGTCTGTACCCAGGTCAGAAAAATGGGGTAGATGTAAAATCTGCGCTAGGGAATCAACACGTTCGATTTCAGATAACAGTAACGTTAACACTTGAACGAGATTAAAAATAACCATCATACGCAATGACAACAGAAGAAGTTGTAAACATCTTACTCCCCACATGTACGTAGGTGTTCTGGGAGGGATTTCAAACTGAACGGGTGGGCTAATCCTCGCCTCCGCGTCCTTAATAGAATTGAAACTTTCCGTTACGATAGCTCGGAAATTTTTCATTCTATGGCAGGACCGGAGTCTTCGGATTAGGCTAGTTTAAAGCTTGTCCACACCAAAGATGCCAATGACACAACTGGCTTAAAGTAAAACCTTTTGAAGATGGAGTCAGAGGACCAGTCTGCAGCGTTAAGGATATCCTCCAGCCGTGCCCCCAGGGAAAAAGCCTTCAATGCCATAGCACCCCGAACAGAATGAGCCCCTAAATGAGACGTGTCTATCCCTGCTTCCTGCATCGCCCAGCGGACCCATCTCCCAATCGTAGGCGATGAGATTTCCCTGTGTAGTTTAGTGAGAGCTATAAACAATTGTCTGACGTCCTGTGGGCGTATGTCCACTGTCGCTACCTCGTAGGCTTTGAGAGCTCTTACCACACATAGCTTAGGGACATCAGGGAAGCCTGGATAGGACACCGACCTTGAATTACACTTGGTCCGTCTAGAGATATGAAAGGTAACTCCCTCTGGAGTGAAAACTCGGCCTGTTAGGTCTAAATCCCTCACGTCGGAAACTTTGCGGCAGGATATCAAACAAAGATGGGTTGCTAGTTTCGCCAACATTTGTTTCCTGGATAGGTACTTGTTGGCTGGCCATGATCGGAATAAGTTTAGAACTTTATTAACATCCCAGAGAGTTGAATACCGAGGTTCCGGGGGCACAGAGTCTGATACCCCTCAGAAGCTTACACGAGTGGGTGCTCGCCAATTGGGTACCCATCCACTGGGATATGGCCTGCCGATATCGCCGACCGAAAGGTATTGACTGACCTATAAGCCAGGCCCTCCTTCGCCAAAGAGACTAGGAAATTAAGGACATAGACAACATCTGCCCCCATTGGATCCACCTGATGTCAAAGACACCAACCCCCCATCTAGACCAGGTGGAGCGATATCTCTTGTTAGTGCTCTCTGCCCAGGACTTTGCGAGTAATGAGGCAGCGTCTGCCGAAAGGCCTGGCACCTTCCAACGTTGCCTGTAACCCACCAGGCCATCAGGTGAAGACTGCCCGAGAGAAGGAGGTGATGGGGATTCCCCATAGAATCTTTGAGGAGATCCTGAAACTGGGGTAGACGGATTGGAAAATCCCAGGAAAGTTCCATCAGAACTGGAAACCAGGCTTGCGACCTCCAGATTGGGGTGATCACCACTAAATCCGCCTGCTGCCTCCTCACCTGGGTTGACATCCTCATAATCATCGCGAACGGGGCAAAGGCATAACCCTGATCCGCATTCCAATCTTGAAGGAATGCATCCACCGCTAACGCCTCCGGGTCCGGGCACCAACTGTAATACCTTTCCAGTTGGGCATCCAGCCGAGAGGCAAATTACTATCGAGAAGGGGCCCCAGCGGGACTGGAGTTCCTGAAATACTTTGGGATGGAGCTTCCACAAACTGGTGTCCTTCCAGTGGCGGGAGAACCAGTCTGCAACCTGGTTGGACGTCCCCGGAAGATGTTCCGCCGATAGCGATATTTGGTTGGATAGACAATATTCCCAGAGATCTCGTGCCAGGTCTGAGAGAGCCTTGGACCTTGTCCCCCCTAGGTGATTGATGTATCGGATCGCCGCAACATTGTCCATTTTGAGCAGGACACAGCATTGGGCCTTGTCCTTGGTCCAGCATTTCACCGCAAAGGAGCCTGCCATCAACTCTAGGCAATTGATGTGAAGGCCCTTTTCGGAAGTTGACCATTTTCCGTCGGTAGAAATATCGCAGCACCGGGCACCCCATCCTGAACTGCTGGCGTCGGATCAGATTACTAGATCGGGCTGGGATCCGAAGATAGCCCGTCCGTTCTAGGCTTCCATGTGGGAAATCCACCATTGTAATTCGGTCTTGGCTTCCTCCGAGAGGGGCACGAATTGGGAGTAGGTGAGGCCCTTCCGGAGGTGTGCACGTGTGAGATGTTGAAGGGCCCTGTAGTGGAGAGGTCCCGGGAAAATGGCCTGAATTGATGAGAACTGAAGGCCCACCACCCTGGCTAGGTGGCGTAAGGATATTGTGGGCTTCGCTAGCGTACGCCGCAGCTCGTGTTTGATTTTTGGATAGCTTGCGAGAAGGTAGAGATAGTCGCCTTGACGGAGTCTATCATAAAGCCCAAGAATTGCATCTTTTGAGAAGGAACAAGGTCGGACTTGGGTTCGTTGATCACAAAACCCAGAGATTCCAGAAGGGATACTGCTTGTTGCAGTTGGGCGAGCAACCGATGGGGACACTGACTAATAACGAGAATATCATCCAAGTTGATTATCAGTCTGACCCCTTGCGATCTGAAGCGCTCCACCACTGGTTTCAACACCTTGGTGAGGCACCACGGAGCGGAGGATAGACCGAAAGGAAGGGAGATGAACTCGAAAACCTGGGATTTCCACTGCAACTGAAGGAAACGTCTGTGAGGGGGAAAGATTGGAATCATAAGATACGCATCTTTGAGATCCAGACGGACCATCCAATCCTGAGATTGCAACAGGGCCCGGAGGAGGTGTATACCCTCCATTTTGAAGTGACGGTAAACTAGCCACTCGTTGAATTCTTTGAGATTTATTACTGGGCGGTAGCCCCATCCCGTTTTTTCACAAGAAAAATGTTGCTGAGGAAGCCTTGCGGGTGAAGGGTGGAGGGTACAATCGCCTCTTTCTGCAAAAGATCTAAGATCTCCCCGTCTATTAGTTCCATCTGATCTCTAGATAAAACTATAGGTTTGGGGCGAGTCCGTTGAATCAGGAACTCAAAAAATTCTATCTGAAAACCTCGGACGGTCTGCAAAACCCAGGCGTCTGAGGTTAGCGAAAGCCAATTGTGTAGAAAAAACTGCAGTCTGCCCCCTATTTTTATACTCCCCGAGTCCTGCACTCTCACCTTATTGGTTGTTGTAGGAACCATTTCCTCTGCCTCTGCCACCTCTTCAGCGTGGATATTATTTGGTGGGGTAAAAGTTTCCAAATTTCTCGGGGTCCTGCCACTGTCCTCGACTAGGTTCTGCGGACTTGTAGGAGGCTTGTCTGTAGGGACGGTCGGTCGAGCGCCCCCTGCCACGACTGGCTGCGCCAAAAACACGCGGGGTGAATATGCGCTTAATGGACGTTTGGGCCTTGTCCAGAGTTAAATGTATTTACAAATTTACCTAATTCTTTGACGAAGGGGTCTCCAAAGAGATTACCCTCCGCTACTGGTCCAGCCTCGGAGGTGGCCAGTTCTCCTAGCTCGGGGTCTATCTTTATCAACAAAGATCTGCGACGTTCCGTAGAAATCGCCGCATTCGCATTTCCAAGAAAAATGATAGCCCTCTGTGCCCAGCTAGAGAGGGTTTCAGGGGAGAGGAGACTGCCAGAGGCCTTGGCATCCTCCGCCATGTCCAGAATCTTAGCCAGGGGACCAGCGGTGTCCAGGAGTTTATCCTGGCACGCCCGCCAAGAACGGTTTATTCCTTTCTTAGGGTCACGAATAAAGTTGGCTAAGAATGTGGCCATTTTAGGGTCCACTTCTGCGTGACGGCGACCTTTCCCTCCAGAGCTGGCCTTGGGCACTCCGCTCTGAGGCCGCTTCTAACCTCCTTATCCAGAGGCTTACGAAGTCTGGCAGCCATATAAGCTGCTACCTTAGGGGCTGGAACCCATTCAGCTGACCTTGGATGTAAAAGGTCATCTGAGTTCAACATATCGTTATCCGCTTGGGGAACTGCTGTCTGGTCTAGTCTTGCCGGGTGCCATGGTCGGCCCGAGTCACCGTCTCATCTCGGTCCCCTGTGGGCAACCGATCAGGATAACCCGAGGGTCCCGCCAGATCTTCTGTTGGTCCGGTGGGGGTTGGAGGAGACTGGGCATCCAAAAAAGCTTTCTTTAAGCGTGCAAAGCGTCCGTATCTACCCCTGCGTCATCAGCGCGCGTTCTCTTAGGGTCTAGGGCGGTATTGAAGGGCTGTCCTGGAGGTAGGGGGTTCTTAGCCTCAGATAGGTCTTCCCTCGCGTCGAGGTGTAGAATGCACTGGGTCTGAAGACAATTTATCTTCTCCAGGGGCGCCACCACTTGTGAAACCGCCTTGAGGATGGAGGTGTCCATAACTTGACAAAAATGGTCATCAATGGGCAGATAAGTTTCTTCCTCCTCCTCCTCATAATAGTCCTCAGTCTTCCATAATTCACTACTGTTGGAGACTCTGAGATGATTAGGGGTTAATTCTAGGTAAAAACCGGTCATATTAGAGCACTTAGGCCGATGTAGGCTGGGACCACTGCTCCCTACTGGCACTGAGGGTAGTGAACTGCCTGGGCCGTTCCCTCTTAATTAAAGTCCGTCTTACCCGGTTCGCGGGTGTTCAGGCTCCAGGCAGGGGCTCTCTTTCAAATTGACCCAAGCGTCACTTAAACGCGAATTTTTTATTAGCCAAAAACAAACAAACCGGCAATCTTCCCCCGCGTGTAAAAAAGCGCGTGCGGCCGAGCGAGTCTCTCTGCAACTGACACAGCGGAAGACGCGACTCGCCGGCCCCGCAGGGGGTAGAGGCGCGCTAAGCACTAAATGGGAAAGAGCGTGGTCCCCTAGCGGCGGAAGGGCCGCACGCGCAGAGAGCCTCGTAGTGACAGGGCGACCGCGAAGGAGCGAGAGACACTCCCGCGGTCGTCAATTAACCAAAGTATACCGCCATGCACGTGCAATGCTAAGCAGACATCAAATACATACGCGCATAAGCAATAAATAACACGGAAAAAAAGCTTAATTAAACTATATAAAGAATCATGAGAAGAGAAAATCACTTATCTTAGTGCTGCTGGAGCAGCGAAGAAAGAGGAGGATAGAGCGTCCTCAGGGGAGGTTATGGGACACCCTGCCTCAGGATTGGACAATAGTGTTTGACCGTTTCAGTTTCTACTTTCCCTGTGCATCATGGGAAAGGTAGTTTATTGTTATTGTGTTTTTGATGACGCTGCTGGAGTCCTAAATGGAGAAAGTTACAGCCTAATCCGAAGCCTCCGGTCCTGCCATAGAATTGTCATACATAGCCATGGATTTATCCTTCTGTGCTGCTGATATGGGGGCAGCCATAAACTGGAGAACCCAAGGATACAGGCAGTGTGCAGGGAACGATAATGCCTTACTGTGGTAATGTGCAGGACGAAACCTTAAACTGCAATGCAACCAGACAGCTGAAGTTGTGATTAGAATTAATGTAAGTTACAAAGAAAGAAAGCACAATAATTTCATATAAGAACACTAATTTAATCATCTGTGTGAATAACAATTGCGTACTGCCTGATATGCCCTGACCACCGTACTCCAATTCAAATAAATTGTTGACGTATGTGAATTGCGACAGTCCCCAAATAAATAATTTACTTCCAATAAATGTTGCGCCGCTAACAAAGCCTCTAAGCATAGGAATAAGTGTAAAGATGTACTTTCCCAACATTACGCTTGTGGCCGACTGCAAAGAAAGACAGAACCTGGGCATTATATCTCAGTTTCCTAAAGTAAGAAAAGGCTACCGCATTGTGTGCCCGCAGGTTAAAATTCTCAGATTCTTGGAGATGCATATAAAGACGCGGTGTACCCCTAATTGGGGAAAGTTAAAAACAGTGCGCTATGAGGAATGCCTTAAGCAAAAGTGCACAAATCGGAGAGTTGGGCAAGTGAGCTGTACGTTCTATTACCCATTAATCACTGTTCTGTTTTCAATAATCAGACAGTCCAGTCATGACCCTTTTCGCTTTTAATGAACACAAAACGGATAAAAGCCGTAGCCTTAAGTATACATCATGAAGGGACAATGAAAGGCGTTCCTCTATACCTTAAAATCAGAAGATGATTCGGAAAAGGAGTCAACGGGCGGAAAATAGTTAACACCCCATCCTAGCCACATTCATACATAAATCAGCCTTACCACCTTTTTCCTAATCCCCTGCTGTAACCTTGTGGCTGGCAACTCCCCCTCAACCCCGGTGAAGTTAATTTACACCGTTTACCATGCTTTACTGCAGCAGCATAAAAACTTGTGTTTGTTTGAACTTCTACAACAAACCAAAGCGTTCAGCTACAGGACCCAAGCCCAGTGAGAGGGACATTGAAGTCTACAATATATAATACAGACTCTGGCCCAGGGACCTTATAAACAAGTTTTCAAGAAAAAAACGGAAGGTGCACTCGTAGTGAAGTCCGTACACACGGATAGGAATCTGTTCCAAAAGTACTTCTTTTTATTCCAATTAATCGTTAAAAACTGCCACACAGCCAACGCGTTTCGTTCCCGATTTTTTTGCCAGAGGGAACTTCGTCAGGGCTCCTCTGTATAAAGCTGGTCAGTAGCAGTGACAAGTAGTTAAAATGGAATTGAACATCAAACAGCAGAATTGGCCTCAGTAACGATATGTATTGTAAAGTCTAGTAACTCAGGTGTATAGTGTAATCGAAAATGGGAGCAGATCCAGTAAACGCTATTCCGTCAAGTGACTTTATTGAAGTGACGACATCCTGTATGTACTAATAGAGCAACGTCTTCTCCAGAAACGGCATAATAACCGACATATCGTTACTGAGGCCAATTCTGCCGTTTGATGTTCAATTCCGTTTTAACTACTTGTCACTGCTACTGAGCAGCTTTATACAGAGGAGCCCTGACGAAGTTTCCTCTGGCAAAAAATCGGGAACGAAACGCGTTGGCTGTGTGCCAGTTTTTAACGATTAATTGGAATAAAAAGAAGTACTTTTGGAACAGATTCCTATCAGTGTGTACTGACTTCACTACGAGTGCACCTTCAGTTTTTTTTCTTGAAAACTTGGTGATTTCTGACACCTCCAGACGGCGGGTGTGGGAAGTGATTGCACCACTTTCAAACTTATTGTACATGTGGACTAGATGTGCTTGACCTTGGTCTGCCGTTTGCACTTTCTCTATTGACCTTATAAACCAGGTCATATTGATTTTGGGCAAAGGAATATTAATTGTTGTGCCCAGGATAAAAGAGTTGCGAGCTGGCATCGATCCTGGTCCCTCATTCCAAAACAGTTTCTCATGGGCCACCTATACCCTCTGTCTGATCAGGACTCATGGTGCTTTTCTCCCCATTACATTCAACTAGGACACAGACATCCCTTGTAGTGTACCCCTACGAATGAAGTAGCCATCGGACACACAGAATCACAGGATGTTGAATCGAAGCTGATACTCAAATTTTGTTCCCCAGTGCCATATTCGTCTGCTCTCGCTCGCTGACGGGCCACATTTCTTCCTAGCAAACCGCTGCCCTAGAACCTAGGCTCTTGCCTTTCGGTTGCCAGCTCATTTGCCCTTTGCTGGGCGGCCTAAATTGGAGTTCTGTCCCTAGCGCATACCCAGACCGATGCCTACTGACAACTTGCCGACATGCTGAACCCTTGAATAAGAGGAGACTCTTACAGGCAGACAAGCATTATTTTTCATTTATTTATTTATTCAAACATCGGCCCCACAGTAGCACAAAAGCACCCCACACTGGCAGAGCGGCTGCGCCCAGGCCCATCCTGCCTCCCGAAGCTCCAAACTTTCCCATCATCGCCGCAGCCCAATGTTCCACTCAATGCCCGCGGCCCCAAACCGGAGCTTTCGCAGCAAGGGGAACGAGGTCTGCCTGTAGATTTACCAGCACCCGGTGGGCCCCCAGGATGCTGAGGGACTGGGGACAGTGCCCGATCCGGAGCCACAAGGGGGAAAGGTGACAAAAAAGCGCAGTCCAGATCCCTGCTCTCCAGACTGGACTCTGCCCCAGCCATGCCCCCACCAGTGCAACAATGAGTGCAGGCCTGGAGCATTGTGTGTCGGACAGTAAGGCACCCTTACTATCGCGCATTGTTTGGTGCCCCTAGAACTTTACAACAGGCCTCAGCAAGCTATCACTAAGAGAGTAGACGTACTCTTACACGCAAAGATGGCCGAACTTACTCTAGCAACTCAAGATGGGGGGGGGGGGGTCTCCACTGAGTCTCCTGACCAAACCCAGCGCCCGCAGCTGCCACACGTTCTGCTGAATGGAGGGAGCAGCACTGGCACGGTAATATTGGGCCCTCTCCTTTTGGCTTGACAGACTTCGTACACCCTGTAGACTGTTTATATGCTGCACAAAATGTAACTCCGCACAACTCTGCCTAACAGAAGTGGGGCGACCGAATAAAGTGCCACCCCACGGCATAAGAACAGAGGTAAGCCCAACCGTGACCGGGGGGGCGAGGGGGGAGGGTTTGGGGGGCAAGCTGGTAACCGAAATAGAATAGAGGATAGTCCATTACCGAAACTGCCTGGCACATTATTGCGAAAAGGAAACGCTCGTTCATCCACCAGAGTCCGAGCCGAAATAACCGATAAGCGTCGCCAGACCGATACCCAGTGATGCAGGCAAAGCATAATTATGCCATGCTCGCCTCCTCACACGTGAAAAACCCGACGCTGCCTCGGTTACCCTCCTTGTGCCGCGACATCTGCTGCTGGCCACCGAATTCCTCTGCTGCTGGCCACCAAAAGAGGAATATCCAGGTGTGGCGCCCACCTAAATACCCCACTGACCTTCTCCTGACATCATACCGGGTTCACGGGGGAGGCGAGATCTCGCACACAGTGGCCTACTTCAAGGCCAGATGGCCGCAGAAAAAAATACTACCCTGGGCAGTGAGGAAACACTGAGGGGCTGTCCCCTCTAGTGTCCCCCTGGCGTTCGAAGTGGCCATCCACCTTTCAGTCATTGCACGATGGAAGATTTCAGCTGCTTAACCTTCAAGGGATGTCTCGTAGCAGGATGATACATCGCGGTCAGCCTCTCCTCAGCACAAGTGCAGAGATTCATTATTCTGCTTTCAGTGAAACGCATATGAATCAACAATTCACAGACTCCAAAATATTTGCAACAATTTTATTAGTGTGAACTACTGCAGCCTGGCTCCTGAAACCAGGGAAAGAACAGCGCATTTAAAAATGCATTTTTATATTAGTGCGAGTCATTTAAACTGAAGCCTACATTAACTATGTCTAACAACGTGAAAATCACGCTTGATATATGGGTATGCGATGTGCAAATTACTATATATATATATATATATATATATATATATATATATGTGTGTGTGTGTGTTAATGTAGGAAAGTAGGATCTGCTTTCATGGTCACCCCCACTTTTTGCTGGTGTCATTATGTTTTACTGACTAGTCTGACTGGGATCCTGCTAATCAGGACCCCAGGCTCTGTGCTTCTTCCCTAAATTGGACATGATGAGTACTTGGGTACACTCCAGATTGGCTACTGGTGTACCTCCTTTATAAGTCCCTAGTATATGGTACTAAGGTACCCAGGGCATAGGTATACCAGGGGTCTCCCATGGGCTGAAGCATGCATTATGCCACCCATGAGAGACCACTCAAATTGTGACTACAGGCCTGCATTGCAGCCTATGTAAGCTGGTGCTAGCACGACTTACGACAGATATAAGTTTCTTTACATCTAAGGTCACTGCATTTAAAACCTATAAGTCACCCCTAAGGCAGGCCTTTCAATCCTGAAGGCAGGGTGTTCGGTTCTAAGTGTGAGGGTGCCCCTGATTGAGCAGGACACCCCTACAACCTTCATAGTCCATTCTCCTGGGTTGTAAGTGTATCAGCCATTAAGATACATAGAGTAGCCATGCGTCATTACTCGATGGCTATCTCTAAACTGGCTGTAATGAGCCCTGTTGTGTTTGGTGTCAGACATGTTGGAATCACGGTGTGGGAGGTATGATTCCATGCACTGTAAAGCTCCTCCGGGAGGCCCTCAGTGCTCCCGGTACCAGTCTTCTATACCCGGACACCAAACTATGGCGGCTGCCGACCAGAGACACAATTCTACCCTCCTGCTGCTGAGCCAAGCTCTAGCAGGGAAAAGCAGGACAATAGGTTTCCTATCACAGGGAGGTGTGACTACCTCCCAGACAGGCCTTAGTGTATTTGGAAAGGGTGGGGGCGCTTGCCAGCGCCACTAGACTGCTTTGAAGGGCACATTTGGTGCCCTCCTTGCATACGCCAGTTGAAACCAGTTCAGGGAGCTGTTGACTCCCGCTCTGTGGTGAAACTGGACAAAGGACATGGGAGTATCCTCCCCACTGTCCAGCCCCTCCTCTGGGAGGGACCCCGGAATCGTCCCAACCCTTTCTTAGGGTGCTTAAGGGATTACCTGTGGGTGGGTCCCTAGATTCGTCGTGGGACAAGATTCAGACCCGAAACCACTTCTACTTCAACCGTCTGGACACTCTGGACCTCGCTGGACTTCGCTTTGGGAACTGAGACTGCAACTGGGAAGACTCCTGCTGCTCCTGGTTCTCCACGTCCTGCAAGTCTGCTGAAACGCCCGTGCTCCATACAGATTCTTCACAGGGCCTGTGGACATCCAAGACACCTGAAGAAATCTCCCTTGGAGTGAAGGAGTCACTCCCCTGCATCTGCAGGCACTGCAACACAGCTGACCGGCCTGCTGATGCTGGGCTCCCACGGACTCCGAAAGGCTCAGCAACACAGGTGGTGGTTCTGCAACTCCCTCGAGGCCTGCACTGCCTTTTCACCGAGTTTGACGCCAGTATCCCTCGTCGGAACCGCATGAACAGAACGCCTGTGCACCGCGTCGACTTGCCGTTGCCAAGGCTTGTTGACTCTCTACTCCAGAGATCTTCGGCCTCCAAGAAGCTCCAGCCTCAAGCATCTCCTACAGCCAAGATCTTTGCCTGCACCGCATCCTTTGCACCGTGGGCCTTTATCCTTTGGTGAGCTGCTCGAGATACTCTTGCGACTCCTGTGCCTCCAGCCCGTGGGTCCTCTCGAGGGTATTCTTTGGCTCCATTGAGCTCCCCGGCTTGCTCAGGGCCTGCTCTGACTTACCTGCTCGTGGTGAATCACTTGGACCTTGCTGGTCCCGACACTGCACCGTTTTCTACAACTATGTTGGTTGCCTTTGCAAAGGTTTGTTGGTGCCCCTGCCGGACACTGACTCCTTGGCTCTTGACATCCAACGTGGGACAGCTCGTGAACGGATCCTGGTGTTCCACAGCGACACCTGGTACGCAAAGCTGCAACTTCGAGGGCACCGTCAACTCTCCTGCATCTCTGGCATTGCTGTGCATGCGTCTTCTGTGCCTCCTGGTCACTGCTCAGTGGCATAGACTCTGCCACCTCTGCTTGCAGTACCTCTCATCTTGAATCCACCTTTGGGTTCCACCGGACTCTTTCGCCTTCTTCTCCAGCAGCATCTTCACTGAAGTCCTTCATTGTGGTCTACGTCGGTTTCCGACGTCACTTCGCGCCTATGCACCCGGCTTCCCTGGAGGAGGTATCCTGGTTCCTGGGATATCCACGGGTGGGTGACTCTCCAACTTTCCATGTTCCACAGGGTTTCTTCAGGGTCTGCTGGGAAGGGTCCTTCTTAAAAACTGCAACCACAACTTACCCATTGACTTGTATTGAGCCAGCGGCCGTGCTCCCACTCTGCACACGGCCTCCGTGGGGTTCCTGGGAACTTACCTTGGGTGGTTCCTTGGGTCTCCGACTCTTCTACGTCTTGTGGGGCAGGCTTGACTTAAATCGTGGTTCGCATTCCACTATTTTAGTATATGGTTGGCCTCCCCCTGGAGACCACTGTGTATTTGTGGTACTTGCGTGTTCTATTGACAAAGTATTGTGTGTATTGTGTTTATATCTCCAGGTAGGAGATATTGCATTGTGTTAGTGAGTGTTCATAATAAATACATATTTTTTATAACTACACTGTGTGGTTCTTTTTCACTTAACTTATACCATAAGTTTAAGTACTTGTAAAACAAGCTGCTTTACACTCCTCGTGGACTAAGCCTGAAAGCTGCTCTCCACAGCTACCACTTAGAGAGCTTTCTAAGGTTGTCTAAGACCACAAAAATCACCATAAGGGTTGTCTGGATTAGTGCAGGGTGCTACACTTACATAAGTGTGCACCATATACTAAGCCAGCCTCTCACAGTTAAGCAAAATGAAAAATGGTTACAGAGCATCCCCACTCATGTGACATTTTGCATGTGTGCATTGTGCCTATGTGTGACATGACATTTGAATTCCTTAATGTGACATCTTGAGTGTAGTGTGACCAGATTTCCCAATTTGAAAACCTAACCAGATTGGTGACATGTGCAACATGTTTTGCCTTGCTCAAACTTCTTTCCAAAAAGCAAGTTTTCATAATACACTCGTTTCAGGAGGGGAATGAAGGGAAGGGTCATTATTTCCTAGGGCTCTGCATCCATGTTGCTATACATTTTTACACTTTAAAGCAAAGCTGTTCCATTTGTTAATGACAAGGGAGGGTACAAGGCTAATTCCATTGAATGGTGCCAGTTGCTGAATTTTTCGTGCTTGTTCAGGGCATATGTTCGATAAACTTTGAGGTGGGTTATCCTCTGAAGGGACCGGTCTTAGTTTATTAACCAAGGCCTTCAAAAACATCTGAGGCGCCTGATCTTGTACACTCTTGTCATGACCCGATTGCAAGACAGCGCAGATTATCCACCATCCTCCCAAACTCCTTATAGGGCAAAGGGAAACATGGTGATGGTAGGTGGGCAAAGAAACAGCATTTGTAAAGCAGCCGCAGGTAAGTAAGCCAGGAGCACAGCAGTTACTGTAAAGTAAAGAATTAATAACACAATAACCTCTTGACGGTATTCAATGTAACACAAAAGCAGATATGCGTCCCACTGTTGGAAATGGCCCTTTTTGCAGGGTTATCCCCAAACTTTTTGCTTCTTCCTCCTATTTTGTCCTGACCTGCTGTTGTTGATTTTAGGACTCTGGGGACTTTAACACTGCTAATCCGTGCTAAAGTGCATATGCTCTCTGGGTAAATTGTGTTATGGATTGGTGTTTCCATGATTGGCATATTTGATTTACTAGTCAGTCCCCAGTAAAGTGCACTGAGTGTGCCAGGGCCTGTAAATCAAATGCTACTAGTGGGCCTGCAGCACTGATTGTGCCACCCATATGAGTAGCCCTGAAAAGGTAACTCAGACCTGCCACTGCAGAGTCTGTGTGCAGTTTGTAACTGCCATGTCGACTTCCCTTTTCTTACATATCAGTCACCCCTAAGGTAGGCCCAAGGTACCCCTGTGGGCAGGGTGCAGTGTATGTGAAAGGTAGGACATGCCCTGGTGTGTGTGGCATGTCCTGATAGTGAATTACTACCAATTTCGTTTTTCACTATTGAAAGGCTATCTGGCCCATAGGAAAGCATGGGAGTTAATTTTTAACATCTTATAAATATAACTTCCCATTGTGACCAGATGGTTAAATAAAGTTTAGTATGCCTGAACTCAGAATGTTAAAATGCATCTTTTAGTGAGGGTGATTTTTACATTCTGTGTTTTAAAATACCACTTTTAGAAAGTAGGTATTTTCTTGCTTAGCCATCCAGTGTGCCTCTGCTGGGATGTGTATTGACTGTCTGGCTGTGGAGTGACAGGGGCTGGGGATTTTGTAGTGGCTCCAGAGAGTCTGGATGAGTCCGAATGGGCTGAATAGACCTGGGCTGCATTCAGAGTAGTGGGAGGAGTTGTCACTAGCACCTGAATAGGCCCGGTCTGCATTTAGAGTGGTGGGAGGAAATTTCCCTTGCACCTGAATAGGCTCTGTCTACCTTGGACAATGCTGTCTCCGCCTCCTGCTGGGAAGCTGGGCCAGAGAGGACCAAACTGGTTTGGACTAAGCACAGACACTCTCTGCCTGAGAGGACAAAGGATTTTGGGCTATACAAAGTGGGGCCCAAAACTTTAGAACTATTTTGGACCAAGAAGACTGCCAAGAAGAAGAGCTGGAGAAGCTGTGAGGAGGAACTACCACTTTGCTGAGTGCTTTGGTGTGTTGGCCTGCAGTGGCTGCTTCTGTTTTGGGCAGTGAAAGGACTGGACTTGAACTTTCTACAACTTCTTAATTGAGTTTCTCCAAGGGCTTGAGGTAGAGCTTGCCCCCTGTTCAAGAAGTCTCAGAAACAGCAAAGACTTCAAGCTCTTCTGCCATCAGCACTGGGGACTGTGTGTTTTGTGCTGCAACATAAGAAAAGTCACCCGACGCTGTCTGCGACGCCGCTACCGACTTCGTGTCCTGAAGGCACCGCAGAGGGCATCGCAGCAACCCTGGTCTCACCGCCGCCACCTGACGCCACCACGAGCTGCTGCTTGCACCGTGACCTGTGGGCACCGCCTCGCTTCACGCCGTCGGCCTGGTATCCCGGTGACGCCGCTTCACGCCGACATCGATGCCACTGCTTGCACCGTGGTTCGAGGGCACCGCTCATAAGTTACACGACGCACCGTCCTCATCCCGCACAGCAGCCTTGGCCTCCCGACGCCTGCGCCATCGACTCCAGTTCGGCAGCCGACGACAGCGCTTCAGCAGCGACGACACTGCTGCTTGCACCGTGACCTGCCAGCACCGGGACGAGCACCGCATCACTTCGCACCACAGCCCTGGTCTCCCCGATGCCGCTGGACGACCGTCACCGAGCTGCTGCCTGCACTGCGACCCGAGGGCACCGCATGCCACACAGCTGCACTTCGCACCGCAGCACCCGACACCTGCGGACGTCGGCGCTTCTGACTTCAACTGCGAGGAGTTCGATCTGCAACGCGTGTGACTTCAAGGGCCCGACAACTCCTGCACCGACCTCCAGAACCGACGCCTGCGGACGCCGTGCTTTCGGAGCTCAACGAGAGGTACCGACGCCCTGCATTTCTAAAGGTACTGTTTTGCGGGTCTTCCCGACACCGTAGCTGGCCAGCGACGCCGCGATCGGCCAGAACTGTTTGGATTTGTTGTTCACGATGCCGTGATAGCCCCAGACAGGGCTATAGACTTCAAGGAACTTTATTTCAAGTTTATTTTGATAACTGAAGATTTCTAAGTACTGTATTGTGGATTTTTTTAATCGTTTTTGGTCTTGTCTTACGTATATAAAAATATTGGATATTTTTCTAAACTGGTGTGGTGTCCTTTTGTAGTGATTTCACTGTGTTACTGTTTATGTGCAAATGCTTTACACACTGCCTCCAAGATAAGCCTGACTGCTCGTGCCAAGCTACCAAGGGGGTGAGCTGGGGTTATTTTAGGAGTGTAACTCCCTTGTCCTGACTAGAAGGAAGGGTCCCTACTTGGACAAGGTGCAAACCATTGCCAACAAGAGACCCCCATTTCTAACAACCACCATTAGCCTCTGAGGACAACTTGGACACAGATGGAATCTTGCTATTTGCTCCCTTGTTCAGTTCCTTTTTTTCACTTAAGGTGGTGAAATATATTTGGCCATGAAGAATATAGTCAATGGAACAATGATAAGTACTGTAGTGAGACATTTGCTCCTTTTTTGTCAGATACGTCCGGTAATCCTGAATTTTCTAGTAGGGCTGTACAGAAAGTATCATTTGATGGTGTAAAATGGGATTGATGAGAAAGCATGTTGCTTGGCAATGAATAGAAGTAAAAGCAATGGTATTCTTCACCCAGTCAGTCTGGGGATTATGACGCTGGATTTGTGTGGTGCCTGTGGTTGAAAAAGAAAGAACGTTGATGATGTCTCAAACCATTGATTCCATGTAACCAAAGAAGGATGCAAGAGTAAGCAGGTATGCTTGTTGTGTAATACCCCCTGAGGTTAGGATTAGTATCATCCACAGCACAGGTTCTGTTGTCTTCTTTTTTTGCTTTTCAACAGTTTACTGCTTTTTGATCAGAAAATTACATTTACAACATAAGATAAGCATATGTGCGCCTTCATAAACTTTGACGAATGGAACTGGATGATAGGAAAGGGGATAATCAAAACATCCACAATTTTCCTTCCCAAGGTCCCCATCCACCCAACAGCAACAAACAAATGTTGGCACCTCCTTGTATAGGTTTTGCTCTGAAGCAGTCTTCTACTCTCTCTTATTTGCATCACCGTAAGGGCAACTAGTTCTGACACTTGGTCTAGACATCCGTGTTCATTATCTCTGTATTCTGTGAAATAGCTGAAATGTTTGTAAATGGACAGGGTAAAAACAGTACTGTTCAAGACATTGGCATTAGTCCATCAGTGGGTTCCACACTTTTTGAAACTTTGCCTTCAAGTCAGTTGGATCGTGTGTTAGCTTATTCATGACCATAGGCTGCCACATCGTGTGGAACCACTGGGCTACACCAAGAGCAGTCTTCATTTTACAGTTCAATGTGATCAGCATTTTGGCTGCACCCAACATTTGAAGCAATGCTGCCCAATTTACTTTACTTATGCCATCCAAGATGGGGTGTTGCACTCCCATTAAGATTCCCGTTTTCTCTAAGACTGGAAAGCCTATGACCCCCTTGATCTGACCCCCGATCTCTGGGCCTTCTGAGCATCTCCAGAATGTATCAGTGGTCCCATGAAAAATCTTGTGTAAGCATTGTGTGGTTAGATACCACTGATAAATAACATTATAGGCGGATTTCCTAAAGGTGTTTGCTATGTTTACCCATAGCCTCACTCATTGGTCATCTCTACCCTCCTCTACTTCTCGTAATTATGCATCAATCCATTTTTCTTGGAACCTCCATGCCCTCCTTCTTGTGCTGCTATGTTGTATTTTGTGTACGTTAGAGACCAGGCCAGTTGCTCTATCACATCACCTAATGAAAGTCTCAGATTTTGTTAGTTGCCTATTGAGTGCCTGTTTGTTTGGAGAATGCAGATCCCATTGGCAAAGTTGTAAAAATTGTAATCTAGCATGTTCCCCTACATAGAATTCTTTCTTACATTCTTCCAAGGTTTTAATTTGCACCTAATTCTACAGTCTTCTTGGATTCACTCATAAGTGGCATCCCAGGCCATTCCTGATGTAAAATGTGCATTGTGGATGGGCGTATTAAGGTAGGGTAACTATATTAGATGTCCCTTAACTGGTATCCTGTCCCCTGGGGGTGGCTGCGTACAAATTTCTCTGTCTATCTTTTGTCTAAGCTGGCTGGTCCAAAAGTGATCTCCCCATTACTACACAGTCCATTATAATCCATCTCTTCGCTGTTTCCCTGGCTGTCCATGCTACTAATACCTGGATGTGTGCTGCATGTAGTTATTGTGTATATCTGGGAATGCCAGGCACCTGTTTCTAGGAGCTATTGGAATTTTCTAGGTGACTTTTGCCTTGCTTCCTCCAAATAAATGTTATCATCCTTTGCTGTAGCCCTATCAGTTCTGGCCTAGAAGTTGGGATCAGTAATAATAGAAATGCATGGAATAAATGGGAAGTTAATTTATCTTAAGAACATGGTTTTAGCCAAGTCAACAGTTTCAACGCCCCAAATTTTCCATTACTTTCTTAAGTAGCTTTTGCCAATTTGCTGCATATCAGCATTCTCGCAGCAAGGACCTGGAACGAGCTCCCAGTCAGCATCAGACGCTCCCCCACTCTGCACACGTTCAGGAAAAGCCTCAAGACTTGGCTCTTCGACTGATCCGGAGCTGCCCAATCCCCCCCCCCGCGCCTTGAGACCCTCACGGGTGAATAGCGCGCTTTTTAAACCCCTGATTGAGTGATTGAGTGATTGATTGATTCTAGGTTTCTTTTGTCAAATATATCCCCAAATATCTTATTTTAGAAGATAGCGGTCTTTTTAGGGATGTTGCTTGCTCCTGCTTTAGAGAGCTCTTATGTGCCTGTTTATTTTTAAACCCAAGACTTTTTCACATTTATCCAAGCTGTTCATCAGACTAAGTTCAGACTTTTCAGGTTCTGTAAGCATAAGCAGAGAACAATATCTTCTGCAAAGAGACATACTTTAGGTTCATCTCGACCCAGTAGGATGTCTTTGATGTCCCGACACATCTGTATTGCTGTGGCGAGTGGTTCCACTGCCATTACAAAGAGTGATGGGGACATCAGGCAGCCTTGCCTTGTTTTGTCCCCCTTTCTATTGCAAAGCTTTTCACTGGGCCTGTTTATTCTTACCTTTACCTTGGGTATCTTATAGTTCGCTTGTGTAAGAAATTGGGGTATTAGTTAAGGGGGGTAAATACCCACCTCATTTAATAATCACATTCCTTGTCAGGATGATCCCTCAAAGTCACTAAATTAACTTGAGATCAACCGCCGGGTAGTTATGGCACAGAACAGACAGGCTTAACTTAGAGAGGCAATGTATAAAGTATTTATGCAGTACCAAAACAGTAATAAAGTCAAAACCCAACGCAAGAAAAATCTCAAACCAATTTGGAAAAATTGAGAATATTTTAATAAATAAAACACAAATGACAAAAAAAGGGGAACCAGAGTTTTTTTTTTTTTTTAACTGTCAATTAGAAATTGCGCCGCTAAGCGCAAGTATGTTTTAGTTTCATTCTCTGAAATGGAAGTGAAAAATACTCTGTGGGGCAGAGCAGCAGGCTGTCTGAGGAGGGCTCTACGATGTCGGGTAGCCATTGGACGAGGTCCTGTTTAAGTTGGTGACTTTTAGCCGAAAGGCTCAGATAGGGAGAAATCTGTATTTCATGCCCAGCAAAGCTCCCCTTCTTGGCTGTATCATTTTGGCACCCTCACCTGGTGAAGATTTCTTAGTTTGGACTTAATTCGTTTTTTCTAGCTTGGATTCTTTCAGTGGGGCAAGGCTGTAGCTGAAAAGGCTATATGAGGCTGGATACCTTCTCAGCAAGCTCCTGCTGAACTGGATTTGCTGCTGTGGAAAAGATCAGAGCAAGAACAACCTGACCGTTCAGCCCAGCAGGAATACACCTTTGTCGGATCAACTTGGTAGGTTGGTACTGGCCCTCTGAAGATATTTGGAGATAAAAATGTCTGTGTCCGATATTTCAGGAGATGTTAGGAGGAGTACACTTTGAAAGAGCTAAGGGTCCTAGTCCCTTGGGGACACTACTTGGAGGTGGGGGGGGCGGAGTCAAGACACACTCCAGAAGAAGCCAGCTGCCGGGTCTAGAGCTGCTCCATTTTGAACTGCTCAGCTGGGCATTTGTAGGAAAGGCCTCTTGTACCCTGTGATGCCCCTGTAGCTTGAACAGGAGGTCAGGCTTATGACCCTTGGAGTCCACTTATTTGTTCTGCGTACAAGAGAAAGAGAGCAAATCTAGACCTTCAGGGCTCTTCTCATGTCTCAGACAGCAGCTTCCGTCCTCTTCTGATCTTCCTCCAGTCCAATAGTGTTCTGAGGAGGGTACTGTGAGTGCCACATTTATGCCTGGCACCAGCCGGTGGGTTGGGATGACTCCTGGCTTCTCCCTAACAAATGGAGTAAAAGTACCCAGGGGTTACCCTACCACTTTTTCAGAATTACCTATGTGCCTTAAAACTTTTCTTCCCCTGTGCAGAGCTTGTATACCCGCCCAGAGGTGTGGTGATGGAAATGAGCAGCTTCTCCTCTGTGGTCACTCTAAACCAGTTCTGGGAGTAGCTCCTCTCCCACTGTGATAGGTGCCTGCCTAACCTCGGGGAATAAAATGAAGGGCCTGCCCAGGATTCATCTAACATTAGCCTGTAACAGAGTAGGCATCTTTGATGTTAATCAAGTTCCTGGGAACAGTCCACTGGCCATTTTGTCAAGGGAACAGCTCACGACACCCAAAACCTTTGTCCAACCCTGGGAGCAGTTTTCATGTCTCCTCAAGGAGGCTATTCAGGTGACAGTTTGACCTTATGCAGAGGCTTTGGGTAGGGGAAGGTAACTTTCTAAAAGTACATTTTTCTCAATGGTCATTAAAACATTTGCTTTTACCATTACATCCCATTTTGAATAACTATTAAAAAGAGTTTTTGAATTTTATTTCTAGCTGTTTCCTAACCGAAATTAGCATTATTAAATGTAATAATGTAACCCAGTGTTTTCTTATGGAACTGTTAACCTTGCTACAGTGAAAATAAGTATTAGGCCTTTTTTGCTGCAAGGATATGTGTAGAATGACATTTCTACATGCCCTACTTTTTCTTTTTTTTTTTTTTTTTTCCAATAACTAAATTTTATTACATTTGTAATTGGAAACAGACAAGCGACAGTTGCCTTCACGGATGGCATAGAATGCAGAGAAAAGAAAGCCCACACATGGGGGTTTATTACAATGCCGGGCAGAGTTGCTTCCGCCGGACACCGTCGCGGATACGGGTCTGACCGACCTACTGTCAGCGGTCCCGACCGCTTGATCATGATGTGTGGTCGCAAGCTCCCTTTTCTGTATGGGAGCTTGTGCTGCGGTTGGAAACCGGCCGCAACACAAGCTCCCATAGAGAAAACGAAATTTGTGTTTATCCCTGCACCACATGGCAGGCACAACAGCACATGGTTTGTTTGGATTTCAAAATGTGCTGTTGGGACAAGAGCACACAACAAGCTTGCACGCACAACACTCTGCCTTTGAGCATTTCTTGAAACAAGCAAAAATTGTGAAAAACTTGGTGTGCATGGACTTATTGTCTTGTTATATTGCAAAGTGTTGTCCCACAGTCTATTTGCACCCAGACGCTGAACTGTCCTAAAACAGTAAAATTGCCATCTAGGAACGGAGGCCCCCTTGGTGTCATGGGGTTTTATTATACAACAGTCATTTTTTAACAGTGAAGCATAAAAGTAGAGGATCGTTTCTGACGAATATATTCAAATTGAACTGGTGCATTTGAGTTAATAAGAGCATGTTCATGTTTATTGTTTTTGCACACATTATTGTTTCAGCTCACATTACTAAATGGATTCGTCTTTTCAAGAAACATGTTTGTGGGATTGGGTTCTATGTAGTTTCTGTGTATTTTTGGTTCAACAAAGTCATTCTCAAGGCTGGGTTTAATTAAATAGGTTGCACCTGTGGGTACTAGAATGGATTTAAAATGTACATTTGAATTGCTTTGAGAACACCTTCAGTTTGAGCATGAATGAGAAAGATAAGAAGCTGGTTTTCGGTGTTGAGAAAAGGAAGATTCTATTTTTACATCCCTGGCAAAGTAAGCTTGCAATAAGATGTATAATAATAAGTGTTGCATGTTTATTCATTCGGTCAACACGGGGCACGATTTACAAAAAATAACTTTGGGGTTGCAGCGTTTCAGCACTTTTATTTTTGGTGCAGCAGCACACATGCTTTTGGTTTCTGGAGTGTTTGTGTGTTTTTATTTGACCATACACTGCTCACAGTATAATCGGGCACATGGAGAGTGATGCACAGCACATTAAGGGAATGGTTACAACATTATGAAGGCTGAGTTTCGTTTTTTGTGGTGTAAGATTTTCTTCAATTTTAATGGGCTTTCCTTAAATTTCAGTTACCCCCGAAGAAGGGCTTTCAGCCCGAAATGCATTGGGTCGATATCTTCATGATTAACCAGGATGTACTATTAATTCCATTGTGTTTCAAGATCAGCCTGGATGAGCATGTCTGTAGCATTTGAAGCTTGAAATGAAGTTGCCTCCGTTATGAATAAAAAAAGACTGATGAAACCTGGAATAAATATGATTCCGTTGGAAGAAATGTTGGAGTTATGTTTTCACTTGAGCAAACTCACGACAAATGCTGTGCAGCTTGTAACTGGAGCGAAGTGATGCACCGGTTTGTTTGGATTACTTTAGACAGGACCATGTGAAAAGTATTGTGAAGGAGGATTGCGACCCCTCTGTAGACTCTGGTGTAGGTGGCATGGTACACCCTATCATACCCATAGCTTGCTAGGAGGGGACAGGTATTAGCCAACTGTTGAGTTTTTGGGAGGCTTAGGATGGCCGGGCATGTCGTTTTGCGAAGCGAAGAGCCGCTCCCCTCTTTATTCAGTCATAGTCAATAACTCCTACATGGTATCGGTGGCTTGAGAAGTGAAGAAGCTCGTGAGCCAGCATCACTGGGGGCCATGTCTAATGTGTGACATCTGGCTTCATAGCATCAGAGTGGTTCAGGTGTTCTATTGTGCATAACAGTGAAAGCGTAGAACCAGTATCAAAAGAACAACTTCCAAATGGGGTAACAGTTGTAACTCCTTACCTCCACCCGACACTTCCACCCAGAAGCATCTCTTGCCCTCCCAACAAAACGAGGTGTAAGTTCAGATAAGTGCTTCTTTCTCAGCCCTGCACGAGTGACAATACATGAGTACATTGGTGCTGATGGAAAACGGGGTCACATCATTGGGCCAGTCAGAGCGTCAAGTCCCAGTATAGCAGGGTTCTCTACATCCAGGGAATGAAGGGAAGGTGCTCTCTCTAGTGGCGGTGCCTCAGGTTGGTCAGCAGAGAGCTTAGGAGGAGTAGTTTCAGGGTCTGAGGAGTCCTTCGTTGTAGAATTGAGCTTCTGTCTGCCGGATTTATGATGTGCACCTCGTTTTGCATTGCGAGTTGAAGGCTCATCCTTTGATCGCCATGGGAGTGTTGGGTTTTTGCCGATTGCTGTTTGTTTTGTTACCCGGTCTCAGGCTGACTCCGGAGAGAAGGATTTGGAGGCATATAGCACTTTAAGTTTTGCAGGACATAAGCGTTTATTGTATTTTGAGAGCTCATAGTTTCTGCTTGACCTTGTCTTAGTATTTCCTCCTCTGCTGTACATTGTGGGTGTAGGCTGGGAATATCCTGATGCGTTGCGATTGAAAACGCAGCTCTCCCCCTAAGCATGCCTCTTGCATGATCCTATCCTTCTCTGTGGTTAGGGATCTTTGATATCATGGGTCTTGAGGGGGCCCCCGGGGAGGAGGGGGTGGGGAGATTCTATGTTGGGGCTTTGTGAGTGCGTTCAGTGATGAACAAGGTTAGTTGTCATGTAAGGATCCAGGTCAAGAGCCATTGTTCAAGGAAGGCCTCGGGTGTCGTACCCTCAACCCCGTTGGGGAAGTCCACAAAGCATAGGTTGCAGCGGCTCGCCCAGTTGTTAGTCTTCCAGTCGGTCCTCCCACATTTTTGTAGAGGCAGAAAACCGTAGAGATGAACTCCTGCATCTTGTCCTCCAGTTCTGATATACACCTCTCCACTTCAGTGACTTTATCAGCCACTCCACATAGATCTTGATGCAACAAAGAGACCTCGATCCTGGCCTCCCCCCTATTTTGGATTCAAGAGCAGAACGGGAGGTCTGGATAGCCTGTAGGATAGTCTCAGCGTCCAGGAGATTGGTTGAGTTGTAATGCATTTGGGGGCCCATCACTGGATTCCGATGTTAGAGCCATACATTTATCAATTAGGTGATTGGGCAGCCAGCACATGCAGTCTGGGGGAGTTCTCAAGGTAACCGCTGGACCAGTATTTAGCACGGTCAGCCTCGCTGAGCCCTGTGGTCCACAGTATGCAGGCCCAGTGGATTAAGCCCGGCCCAGAGATCCTCTTCTATCTTGGGGTATAGCACCATGGAGTAGTGCCACTCATTGGGAGGGATTCAGTCAGCCCCGAGCTGTATTTCAAGCGGTAATCCGGTGTAGGAAGAGGGAAGCAATGCAGGGGTGGGGGGTGAGCTTACGACATTACCACAGCTCCGGCAGTGGCTTGATGGTCCCCGCTGGGCCAGTCAGTTTGAAGTGGGGTAGAGCGGGGACCCCAGAAATCTAAGTGAAGTGTGGCGGGGGGAGTGGTAACCCACCCCGGACTCCCAGGTGGTGTCGCTTTGGTGGCGGCAGAGAAATCCCTCTCTACCGCACGGACCCGGCTGTGCGTCGTTGCAGTGGCCCCAATTCCTTCTTCCGGGCTGGTCTGTTCTCCGGTTTCTCCCAGCATCAGTGGATGAGAGGAATGAAGGCAGCTGTCCTGGAGGCATTAAGGTTGGTGTAGTCACTGGCTCACAGGTTGCTGTCCTGGGAGCTTTAAGGCTAGGGTCGTCACTGGCTCGCAGGTTGCCTGTTTCTGGGCTTGAGGCAGACAGGAGGTCTCCATTGACTGCGCAGCCCCATCCACCAGTCACTTTATTTTTAGGTTGGGTAGCTTTGCCAGGCTGAAGAAGTCACAGCTCCTGTGGGCGTGACCTCTTCAGCCTGGAAAAGCACCTTGAGGTCCTCCCCCTCGTGACGAGGGGGATCGTAACTGATTGGCCTGGACCTGGGTGCTTCAGTTCTGAGCCCTGAAGTGCCCATGGCCGAGGGTCAATTACTGACACCTCGTCACAAAGTGGGGTGGGGTCAGCAGTCTCACTGACCCTATCCCACTCTGTGACAAGTGAGGGACTACGGCTTTCCCTCATTGGGAAGGCAGCAGTCCTAACCTTCCTTGTATCTCCGAGGCAGAGCTGCTTAGAGAAGTCTGATTTTATTTTTAATGTTTTGTGCGTGCCTGCATGAATATTTGGGAGCGAGTGTTGTGAATTGATGTGTGTGCTTGCCTGTGTCAATGCATGAGTGTTTGTGTGCTTTTGTGCCTCAACCGCCCCCCTTCGATTGCTTAAAGTACAGGCTGCCACTGATCATAGCCATCTCTTTATTTGGCAAAGCAAACATGATATACCTCTACCAGATCTGGTATTACATTGTTTAGCTTTGTAGCCAGTGTTTTAAAAAAAAAAAAAAAAGCTTTGCACCAGTGCTGTGGAGGGCAATGGATCGACATGATGGACGCGCCTCAGGGTTTTTACCTGGCTTGGGTAACAATGTTATTTCCATCTCTTGCATTCAATTGTGTTACTTCGTCGTCCCCAGTAAAGGCGTTCGTAAGTTTAGGCAATTGCATTCCTGGCTGTGGTAGTAACATTTTATAAAAGCTCGTTGGGCATCCACCCAGGCCTGGTGTTTTATGTATTTTATGTGAATTTGCAGTTTTAAATGTTGGCTGTATTTTTTCCTCAGTAATGGCCACTTCCAGTGCCTCCAAATAATTTCCTGGCTGCATAGGAATCTCACAAGAGTCAACAAATTTCCTTTATCTTCTGGGCCCTTAGTGTATACGCTCTGGAAAACCTATTTCAAGATATTCCTTTTATCTTGTGCTTTGGTCGCCCATTTTACCTCGGGTTGTCTGAGTTTCCCAATGTACTCTGTGCGCATAGCCTGTGTGCCAGTCTAGACCAATCTTGTCTCCCTTTTCCTATATGGTTTTTCCTAGCTTTAGCAATGCTAACTCGACCTTATTAATTCAGAAGATTGATAGCTATCCTCTCAACATAGCCAGTTTTCTGTGTCTCATTTGTGTTGATTTTTGCTTATCAGATGCTTCAAGTTCTCTAATTTCTGCTGTGAGTTTGTCACTAGTCCCTTGTTACCTGAGTTGATATAGCTATGAATGAATGAATAAATGTATTGTTTCAATTAATAAAAATTGTTACAAAAGGCAGGGCATGGTGTGTCCATCCACGCACCTTCTTGGATCATTGGTAAAAACATTGTATCATTTCATTTGACAAATATTGAACAATTACACAAAGCGTAAAATTAAGAGACCATAAAATTTGATATATATTCGCTAGTTTGAACTTGTGATCAGCCTTTAGTCCATGGCTTGCTCTTTACTTATAAGTTCTTTAAGCTGGCGTGCACATTTTGCTAATATAGCTATGTCTTGTCCCCTTATTGTAAGCTTGAAAGCATCCCATCTTATCAGGGCTGTAGGGTACAAGAGTCAATGCACTACTGTGTGTTAAACTTTGTTTTAGTGATTGATTGCTAATATGAGGACTTTGCTTAGCCTCTACTGAATATTTAGGGTGAGTGTACTTGTCAGCTGCCAAAGAACCTACCAACTATGGACATTGCCAGACTTTGGCGGCTGGCATCAACTGGAAGGGGTGGGGCGGGATGCGCGCTCAAATAAAATAAAAATTAAACAGGCGTGCGCGCAAATATAAACTTAAAATATATTAAATGAAACACCTTACACCAGGACCTCCTGCTCCGGACCTCGCCGCGCTGCAGCCCGGACACCAGGAAACTCCCTTGACCAATCGGGGCGCTGCTCTCACCAGGATGAGAGCAGAGTCCCTGATTGGAGGGAGCGGCCTGTCTGGGCGCTCCACAGCGCTGTGAAGGTCTACAGTTGATCTAACCCAGCTGTCTTAAGACAGCTGGGTTAGAGGTTTCAAAGTGCGCATGTCTGGCTGGCCGTGGCAAGACGGCCAGCCAAAAAGACATGCACACTTTGAAAAGTGCACATTCGACCCACTCCCTGCTGCTGCCATTCAGCAGTGGCCCTGCCCCCGTCCTGATGCTCGTTCAGGAAGGGAGGATGTCGGAATGAAAAATAAAATGGTAAAGATGGCTTACCAATTTATTTTTCATCTCAGGGCTTGGGGGCATTTAAGTGGGGCAACGCTCTTCTACTCCAATTGAGGCGCTGCCCCTGTTGCCAGGTATTGACTAGAAGGCAGCTTTGGTTTAAATACTATCGGATTGCTTTTGATCCAAAAGTGGAAGATCAACATGGAACCAATGCCAGCCAACTTGGTTTTGTGGATTGGCTATTATGGAAACGGGGGTCATGAAAAGGTGGTGGCCGTTTTAAATCAGGCCGGACTCTAACCAGGCGATGGGCAAACAACCTGACAGCTGTCCTGGTGACCATTGTTGCCAGCTCTCAAAAACTGGCATGCAGGAACTCCTAACATCCTACGAAGAAGATGGAGAAGCAGGCAGCAACTTTTTGCTAACCCCCGAGAATCGGGAGTCCCCAATAATCCTCCTCCAGCCTGACCACTGTTTTTCTCGTTACATAAGTCAGTGACAATGGTTGTTCTGTTCTTCGAGCCTACTTGAACTTTAATGTATTCGGAATAATTTGTGTATGTGCCTTAGCACTGTAATACCATGGCTGCCAGAGTTTAAATTATACTAAGCTGGTCACCTTCATGCCATGCTTTTCACCAGTATATCATGAATCTCAATTATAATGTAGGAGCCAGATTATAGGCGATATGGGTGTCTTGGATGCACATAACCGGGCAAAAATTAGAACCATTGTGCAGTTGGTGCCCACAGTATGGCAAGGAATTAACTGTATTGTCAGATCTACCACTCACACAAAAAGGGGCCCCTAAGGCAAATAACAGGCAGAGAAAGCAGGGGAAAACAGAGAAACACTCAGATAGGAGGTTATCTGCCTGTGTACAGAATCATATAGTGCTAATGTTCACTGATACAATACCACATGTCTGAAAGCACTGGCCTTCCAAGTTATGATGCACAACGCTTTATGTACCAAAACATATCAATTTTATTTATTCATTATATTTTTTTACAATTAGAATAAAAACATAATAGAAATAGTATCAAGACAAGTCCAAGCACATCCTAACTCACACACAAACATTCGTTCAAGCAAACAGAAACATACCCACACATACTCATACATCCTGCAGACTCAGGGTTCACTATTAGACAAAAAATGGATATATACACAACAATACATACCCACACGCGTGGAAGGCCAGTGCTTTCAGACATGTGGTATTGTATCAGTGACCATTAGCACAATATGATTCTGTACACAGGCAGAGAACCTCCTATCTGAGTGTTTCTCTGTATTGCCAGATCTACCATTGTGCAATGAATGCCCACAATATGCCAGTATTTAACACCATATTGCCAAGTCTGCCATTAGTGGACAGAACTGTGCCATAGATGTTCCCAGTATGCAAAGAATAGCCTCTATTCTCCCTGGATCAGCATTACACACCATCATATGGTTGCCCACAATATGCCAGGAATGACTAACATTATACCAGGGGCAAGAAATACCATTATTGTGCCAGTGCCAACATTGTATCAGGGTTGCCATTTTGTCTCATGGGATGCTGACTAGTTGGCAAGAATTGATTGGCACCATTGTTCAGTGCTTGCATTTTGCAATGGTTGAGCAATGGTTGAACAATAGGCATTAGTCTATGGATACCCACAGTTTGCCAAGAATTAATAATATTGTGCTAGTATTTTACCAGGATGATACGATCTGACTCACCCCCGCCAGAGCCACAGGGGTTGTATTTCTAACCCCCTGGCGCAAATACTTTGTCAATGCACCAATACGAATTAGAAATCTAAATCAATTGAACTCCTACACATCCCACCAAGCAATACTGCGCAGGAAGTGTTTTCTGGTAACAATCATTCCCATAAGATAAGTTCGCTGAGTCAGTGGATTTCCAAGCCCTCTTTCGTAAATGAATAACATACTCACAATACTAAGAAATGGGACATGATCTTAATGTATATTTTAAAATCCTAATCTCATGCATACAAGAATGCAACTAAGCATGTCCTAGTCAGCAAAAACTGCAAGAACATTTCTAACTTTAAAAAAAAATAATTAATTTTTGATAAATTTTTGATGAAACTTACATAACATAAGCTAAGTCTGGCATATGGCGGATACATATTGCTAGCAATTTGGCATCATCCCTCCACAATACCACTGAAAGCCATATATCCACATCCTAACGACCAGATAGTTGTGGCCCCGGCTGTCATCAACAGAAGTCAGGAGGTCATCATCAACAGAAGTCAGGACGTCCAGCACGCTGTGCATCCCCCAATTGGATCTCAATAAGTTGTAAATTCAAAAGAGTGTATCTCGTTTTCCAGAAGCCAGGGCCTAGATCGGCAGGATTCTAAGTAGGTTTTTCAATGGTCTGTCCAGTTTTTCCAGCTTTTACTATTTTTATGAGGGCACCCTCTAGCCTGGTACACCGGATGCTCCAGGCCCATTAAAAAATCCATGCCTTTCACCATCCCTCCCAAGACAGGACCTCTGTACTTGTTCCATGCTCTCGCAATGTCTTGCTTAGCCACGAGTAATCTCGGCCACAGCAGCACCCTCTGGTACCTATTGTCCTCCACCTCTTCTGCAACATGCAGGCGGATCAGTTTCAGTTCCCTGTACACCCTCCATCCCAAACCCGTCCCAACGGTCCCCGGCTCTCCCTTCCAGAAGTGTGATAGGACAGGACAACTCCAGAAGGTGTGCAATAGATCCCTGTCATTGTCGCAGCAACGAAAGCAGGTCCTGGAGCCAATCAGTCCCATACACAAGCGCGTCCGAGTAAGGTATGTGCGATGGAATATTTCAAGTTGAATAAGACGCAACTGAGCTGCCACTACAGTCTCCCTTAAGTCTGCCAATGCCTCCCTCAAGTCTTCGTTTTAAATGCGGCCCAAATCTCGGGCTCAAGCCTCCCTCACGGCCACCATTTGGTCTGACTGTTGGTGTAACAATCTTTGAAAAAGTGCTGATAATTTGTGTGTTTTCATATCAGTCAGTAGGACTTTTGCCTGTAATGGCAAATAACCTGGAATTTCAGTGTCTGAGGGTAAGAAAGGGGTAAGGGCATGTCTTAACTGAAGGTAGCGAAAAAACTGTGAGCAATGCATTTGGACCTCTGCTTGCAGGTCTTATAAAGCCTTAGGGGACCAGCTCACAAGACATCTTTTTCAATTTGGCGAACCAGCATAGGGCTGGTACCTGTGGAAGTCTGGTCCCCGTCCACAGTGGGATCTCTAACTTCAGCTGGTCAGCCCATTCCATGGCCTCCTTCCAGTTGGTCAGTACCACTCGTGTGGAGGCGGGCATAGTGTGCGGCTCATCGCCACTGTATTGCATGTGTGGAAGGCAATCCCGGCCCAGGACCCATCCCTCCACAGCGTAGGCCCGATAACCAAACCCATCAAACCAACAGTCATTAAATACCATAAAGTGCCCCACTCGATAATATAACAATAGATTTGGCGTGGCAAGGCCTCCCTAAAAGGCGAGTCTGCAGCACTTTGAAAGGACGATTCGGGGTGTCACCCCCCCCCCCCCATTCCACAGGAGCTCTCACAGTAGAGCATTAGCCCTTGCAAATAAGCTTTTCTGTACTGGAAATGGGAAATTCTGGAGTTGATATAGACGTCTCTGCAGTGATACCATCTGAAAAATGGCCGAACAAAGACAGTGGGAAGGAAGTCCAAAACTTGACATCCCGGCCAGTCGCTCGAGCTGAGAATGGAGATTGAGCTCATGTGCCAATTGTCTTTGGTGATGTACACCCTAAGGTACTTCTACCCCTGCGAGAGCACCCGTACCTACGGACCCACGGCATGACCGTTGTGTAATGAGAAATGGGTTATATAGATGATTTAGCTGCATTAATCTGCAGGCCTGAATAAGCCCCAAAGATGTTCAAGATTTGTAAAGCTTGTGGCCCCCAGTTAGGAGAGTCATCTAAGAAGAGCAGAATATCGTCTGTATACAGTGAAATTCTATCGCTCACTGTCTAAAACCATTAGAAGTCGCAGAGCAGTGCATCCACCTGCACCCACGCCGCCAACAGCGAAGAGCAGGGGAGAGACCGGACATCCCTGACAGGTGCCCCTCCCAATGGGGAACCAAGGGGAGGTAAGTCCGTTTTTATATAGCGCAGCTACTCACCCTTACGGGTCTCAAGGCGCTGGGGGCCGGAGTGGAAATTAAGTGAGCTATTGCCCAGAGTCACATGGTGCTGAGCTGAGCTGCCGCCGGAGCCGGGGATCGAACCGTGAACCCTGTGCTCCGAAGTCAGCTGCCCCGGCCACTGCACCACACCTCTCCACTGAGGGAATGCCGCCAATCTGTTCCCTGCAAAAGAAACAATTGATGGACGGAATGCTGGACAATGCAAACATTCACCCCCAGTCACAAAGATCTGGGTTAAATCCATCATTCTTTTGCTCACCACACCACCCCAGTTTGGACCCAGCCATATGCAAATCAGTCTTGACCCTGTTCCTTGTGGGAACAGTCCAGCCCGAACTGCCAAGCCAGGTCCTCTCTGGACCGGAAACAAGCATCCTGGGACCGGTTTCAGGGCATCACCCTTCTTCAGCCAGGCTAGCTTGAATCCAGTGGTGTAGTGAGCACGGGACCCACGTCTGGGCATACCCTTCCCACTTAGGGCGACAAATGCAAAAGAAACAATTGATGGACGGAATGCTGGACAATGCAAACATTCACCCCCAGTCACAAAGATCTGGGTTAAATCCATCATTCTTTTGCTCACCACACCACCCCAGGTGAATGTATGACATTGTTCTGCATTCTGTCCAACTGTTGTTTTTGCATTTGTCACCCCGAGTGGGACGGGTATGCCCAGACGTGGGTCCCGTGCTCTCCATGCCACTGGAATCAAGCTATCCTGGCTGAAGAGGGGTGAAACCCCGAAACCGGTCCTAGGATGCTTGTTCCCAGTCCAGGGAGGACCTGGCTTGGCAGTTCGGGCTGGACTGTTCCCATGAGGCACAGGGTCAAGACTGATTTGCATATGGCTGGGTTCAAACTGGAATGGCATGGTGAGCAAAGAAACTATGGATTTAGGCCCAGATCTCTGTACTGGGGTGAATGTATGACATTGTTCTACATTCTGTCCAACTGTTTTTGAATCTGTTCCCTGGCCTGGAGGTGGCTATAGAGTAATCTAACGTAGCTAATGAATTTAGGGCCAAACTGTAGGTGTGTTAACAGTGCAAAGAGATATTCCCAGTCCACTGAGTCAAATGATTTCTGGAAGTCAACCAGAAGCAAGGCCTGGTGTCCGGGCAGGCCAGAGATCATTTTTAGTGGCATTGTTGACTCTTCTCATATTATGCCTAGTAGATCTTGGGGACATGAACCCCAATTGATCCAGGTGGACCAATTTCTCTAGCACTTCAGACAACCTATTGGACAGTACTTTGGTCCAGACCATAACCTCTATGTTTAGATATGAGATTGGACAGTATTCCTTGCAGCGAATGCCACCCTAACCCTGGCTTCAGGATCACAACTATGTCTGCTGAACTCTCTCTTTAGAGCTTCCTGAAATATCTGCAGCAGGAGCGGGCCAACCTTGGGCCAAAACAGTGCTTTTCCAGGTGCACCAAGGCAGCCCCTAGCTCCTCCGGGGTGATTTCTGCTTCCAACTCTACCCTATCCTCTAATTCCAGCTTGGTCACTGGGAGGTCCTCTACAAAGTGCTGCAAGTCCCTCTGCAAACCCACCCGGTCAAGGCTGTAAAATTGTCAATAATATGAGGCAAAGGCGTGTTTTATGTCAGCACTGCCCTTGACCCGTAGATCTTGGTCAGTGTGAATGTAGGATATAGGGTTCCTGGTGGCGTAGGGCATGCACAGCCGATTAAGGTTCTTACTAGCCTTGTCTCCCCACTGATATATCCAGCTATGAGTAGCCAACCACACAGCCCGGGCCTCCTGTGTGTGTTCCTGTCACAGGAGTGTCTGGGTGCGCAGTGAATTCCTTCGAATCGAGGCTTCTGCCTCGGTAAGGTATTGTTGCTCTTGCTTGCTTATACTGTATTCCAGGTCAGATTTTTTTGTTGAGATCATCCCCTCTGAGCCTTGTTATAACTAGGGGTGGGCGGAATTTGCATAGTCGCGTTACGCAAAGTTCCACGAAGATGTAAAAAATCTCTGCGAGCTAAGCAGAATTCCCAGAGCACGCAGAATTGCTTGTTCCGCCCGTTCGCGATGCGTTTTTCCTGTTCGGGGACGCTGTTTGCGTGCTCGGGGGGGGGGGGGGAAATATCTCGCGAACTTGCCCATGCGGTCGCCAATTGGCGCGGCCATCTTGTTTCACTTGTCCCACCCGTTCGCGATGCGTGTTTCCTGTTCACGAATGCGGATGTCCGATGGCACGTCCGAATGACGTGTTCGCGATCGCACACTCTTGCGGGATCGCGCGGCCGGCTACCAAAATCTCGTGGCGAACGGATAGGAAACTCGTCGGCGAACGCAGGGATCCCGGTAAGTTGCTACCGCGTGCGCGAACACGCATTTTGAAAGCACGAACAAGGAAAAAATTCAGCTACGCTGCGGATTGCGGAATTTTCGGCGATTCCGCGTTCTCCGCGGAATTGCCAAAATTCTGCAAATTCCACGAGCGGAGCTGAATTTTTTTTTTCTGCCCAGGCCTAGTTATAACTAATAATTTCCCCTCTCAGGGTGGCCTTAAGAGCCCCCCAAAGGACGCTTGGAGAATCTACTGCCCCCCTCCTTTAAAAAAAAAATTAAAAATCTGTTTTATTGGTTTTAGAAAGACACAATAAAAAACTAGATACAGTCGAAAGTATGATAGGACACTTTATTTTTTTTAAATATTTTTATTTACATTTTATTGTTATCTTACAATCCACACTTCATGCCATTTGCAATAGTAGCACATTCAATATGGAATGTTTCATGAGGAGGGTATAGGAGAACAGCAGTAAGCATATACATGTTCAGTTAATTACCCATATTTCCTTTCTTAAGCATCTTACATGTCTGAGTATTGTATTTTTCTACTCTATTAGTTAACCTCGTGCTCCTGGCGTAACAATGGTTCGTGTGGGGAGTACGTCACGTTGGCTGCCAATGTCTTGTACCCATGTCGCTCTATGTGCTGTATACTTCTTTTTTTTTTTTTTTTTTTTTTTTTTTTAAACAAAAACTCCAAAAAGAAAGCAGAAAAAAACAAAACAACTACTTCAAACTGGGGTCCGCACTCAATTGCAGCCGCGGTCCGTGCAGGTAACAGCGGTGGGGCGGTGTAAGGGGGGATTTCGAGGGACGATGCAGAGGGAAAATTTATTATTTATTTAATTTTCCCTCTACATCATCCCTCGAAATCCCCCCTTACACGGCCCCACCGCCCCACTGCTCTTACCTGCACGGACCGCGGCTGCTCAATTGATCTACAGTTTCCTGTTCTGTGCGAGGGTCCGGTCTAGCCGTATATCACGAACGCCCGTGGCCAGGTGGGGGGTGGGGGGCGGATCTCTCCCAACATCGTCACTTGTTTGCACGGTCTACTTGGTATAACATGTATCTGAGAGCCTGCTCTTGACTAGCATTGGCATCCCCTTCTGCTGCAGGCAGAGGGTCCCCGCTGTGGGAATCTGCTTCCCCTGTTCCTCTCGTATCCCATTCCCTTAATATTTCCGCCCATGGTTCAGCCAGTGGTTTGCGCCTTTTAGTAATAATGTCCTCTTGCACCAGAGCCCGTTCTTCTACCCTAGCCCAAGTCGATAAGTCCCAATCAGTCATTTTTGGGCCCACATTCGCTCCCCATCTGAGGGCAATTCGCTGATTTGCTAGTAGCAAAGCTAGGTCGGCAAGCCTGTGTCCTATTTGTTTCGCTTTAGGCCTCAGGAATAGTCCGATCAGGCAAACTTCCGGGCAGCATCCCATTGTGCATGCCAGGACTCTATTTATGATCTCTACGATCGTCTTCCAGTATGTCTGAAGTACCGGACAGTTCCATATCGTGTGTGCAAAATTGGCATCTAGTTCTGTGCATCTGGCACATTTCTGATCCTCTTTCCCGTAGATGACGTTTAGCCTGTGTGGTGTGAAGTATGTCATGTGAATTATATTAAACTGTAGGAGTTTGAAATTAGGGTTCCTTGATATCTTCTTTGGGCTTCCCAAGACTTTCTTCCATTCCGCCCCAGTCAGTGGCCTCCCAACCAGGTCCTCCAATTTCTCCTGTATGTGGGACAGGGGCTTCTCCGTCAACTCCATTATCGCTGCATAGAGCCATTTCCCTAAGTGTCCCGCTGATCCCAAAGTCACCATTGCTTGGAGGGCTGTGTGCGTGGTGGGCTCATGTGTGTCTCTACCCCATAGTCCGGCCACTGTCCCCCCGGACAGCGTGGTAGTTTAAGAACTGCCCTGGCGATAATTTGTGATATTCCAGGAATTTCACTAATGGGAGTAATTCTCCATCCTGGTAGTAGTCCCGGACTGTGGTCACTCCTGCCTCCTCCCATCCCTGCAACTGGTCCTGAGTGAAGGGGGGGCCCATCCCCATCTGTGGTAATCCAAATATTGGCAAGTCAGGTGCTTAAAGTGGTGTTCCCTCCGCTCGTTTTGTACATCTGTCCCAACATGCCAATGCTACTTTAAGCAGTACTCCCATATTTTTTATCTTGTGTTTGGGGTTTAACATCCTAGTGAGTAATGCCCCCCAGGAGGACTGTTCTGGAAGTGCCAGTGTCTCCAGCCCCTTCCCTTCAGCCATTGAAGCTGTGCCGCTAGGTAGTACGCTTCAAAGTCCGGGGCACCCAACCCCCCGCTAAGGGTTGTCTCAAGATTTTTAGGGCGGCCCCATTTCACCTCCATCCCAAACCAATTCCCTTAGTAAGGCATCCATATCTGTGAACCACTTTTTTGGGATCACCACTGGGAGGTTGACGAAGTAATATAGAAGCCCGGGCAGCACCACCATTTTGGAGAGTGCTATTCTGGCCATGACCAGGAGTTTACGTGATCTACAGAAGGTCACATTTGCCATTAGTGCTCAAATGGTGTTGCCCAGGTTCCCCTCCAGCAGGTCCTATTTGTTTGTTGAACACCTGAATGCCTAGGTATTTAAAGGAGCTCGGGGTCCATGTGGGTCCTACTGGGAGGTCTAGTGGTCTTGCCAGAGTGGGCCTCGCTGGGAACATGTGGGTCTTCCGGGTGTGAACTCTGAGCCCTGACAGTCCCGCGAATTCCTCCAAGACCTGCATCGCCTTCACTATGCCCGGTGTTCCATCTCGTATGTATAGCAGAATATCATCTGCATACAATGATATTATATGCACTGTTCCATCTAGCTTTATTCCACGTTCCCTGCCTTACTGCCTAAAGCGTTCTGCTACCGGTTCCATCGCCAGTGCGAAGAGCAGCGGCGATAGCGGACAGCCCTGTCTGGTTCCTCTATATATGGACTAGGGTGCGGACACCACCATGCCCGTGTATACCCTAGCCGTTGGATCCGAGTACAACAAATGGACCCAGGCCAGCCATTCATCTCCCAGACCCATTCTTTTTATCACCTGTTGCAAGAAGTCCCATCTTAGTGAATCAAAAGCCTTTTCCAAGTCTACCGCCATCACCACAGCATCAGGGAACTTTGTCAGCTCTTTATGGAATAATACATGATATAGCCTTCTTAGGTTGTTAGAGGTCGACCTTGTCGGGATAAAGCCGTTTTGGTCTGTGTGGATCAGTCGCTGCATTTGCGGCAGGAGCCTAGTTGCTAACACTTTGCTAAGTATTTTAAAGTTGAGATTAAGCATTTCGTCCGCTGTGCCCGCCGAGCCTGATTTAGATTTGGGCAGTGGGACCACCAGCACTTCCCTAGAGGAGACTGGTAGATGGTCCGCCTGTAGGGCAGCGGCATACACCTTCTCTAGTCGTGGGGCCAAAAGGTCTACATAAGTATGATAAGTCCTTTTCTCCTCCGACTTTCAGCAAGATATGGTGTATATATACACCCAAAGTGGTACCCCCTGGGGATATACCTTGCTGGGGTCATGTCGGACTAGGATGACGGAAGGAATGACCTTTATACATAGTTATTATGCAGGAGATGGTAGGCCTGCTGTCCTGCTGTGATTCCAAGAATCCTCATGCAAAATGAATGAGGCTTAAGCTTTTCGGAGAAACCCCCCTGTCATCTTTGGACATTACCCTAACTAGGTAAAAGGTCAGTACTAGAAACCGTTATGCAGTGTAATGGTAGGGGAGAATATAGGTGAAAGGTTAGGTGACTACCTGAGCCTATCTAAAACTCTCAGCCGTTCCCAGGTTTTGTTGTTTTTGCTCTTTACATCAGAGATGTTTCTTGGCCTCTACTCCTGCCCCTACTTCCCTGTCTATTCTTAGTTTTTGGTCCTCTAAGAATCGGGGTTCTTGGTTAATCTCCCTTCTGGCCCCCACTGTTTGTCCCATGCATTTTCCCTTTACCACCCCTTTAAAGGCATCCCAGGGTGGAGGTCGCCGTTTTTTGGTTTGTAGCATAATAGGATGATATTGCCCTTGACAGCTGCTGTCTGAAGCAGTCATCCTCAAGCAGATTGGGGTCTAATCGCCATAGTTGGATGGGGGCTCTTTCGGGGATTCAATCAGATCTTAGAAGGAGAGGACTGTGGTCCGATATGGATCGCCCCAGGTACTCTGCCCCCGACAGTGTGAGTGCCAGTTGACTGGAGCAGCGAAACAGATCTAGTCTGGTATGTAGGCCGTATAATGGGGAGTAGAATGATTATTCCCTCTTCTGTTTGTTTTGTAACCTCCAAATATCCAGAAGTTCCTACCCGGAAGTCCACACCTGCTGGGCTCTGACTGTTGAGGGGGTGGATCTATCCATTTCCAGATCAAATACACAATTATAATCTCCCCCCCCCCCCCAGGATCAGGTCATTAGATGCTACTTCCGACAGTGGTTTGGAAGTTTTCAGAAGAAAAGGAATTTGTTCCTGGTTCGGGGCATAGATACTTCCCAGTGTTCTCTCTCCCCTTCAATTTGCCCTTTACTAAAACGTATCTGCCATCTGGGTCAATAATCTTATGCGTAGCGTGGAAGGGGGTGCCAGGCCTGACCCTCACAAGAGAGCCCCTCTAGCGTACACTGAGTAGGTTGTTGCGTATTATTGACCTCGCCATCTGCGCTTACGTCTTGCGACCTCCTCCTTCGTGAGATGGGTTTCCTGGAGCATCACAACTTGCGCGCCCCTCGTCGTATATAATTAAGGATACTATAACGTTTTGAGGGTGAGCCCATGCCCTGAATGTTCCAAGTTAACAGTTTAAACTCTTTGGCTGCCTTATAACTGTTAGCCATGGTCTAAGTCAGTCGTCAACACCCTCCTTTCCCTACCCCACCCCCCCACCCCCCCCGACACCAAACCCTCGCCTTTGTTATATGCAGTGGACCCCATAAAATAAAGCAACAAACCCAACTTTACAACTCCCCATCCCTTGAGCGGACTGGCAACGGCCAGCTGACCAAACCTGTTAATGAACATCTCTTCAGATAGACCGCCGCCTTCCATTCCTTTGGCGGTTCACTCTGGTAAGGGGGGGGGTGGAAGTCAGGTAACTTTAAAAGGGTGTTGGGTCCGTCCGGTACCACATACTGTGCTAGGTCCGACCTGCGCCCACTTCTGGGGAGCATATCAAACCATGTCCGCAGGTCTCCGCTTCGCCTCCCATCCTGTTGTCCATGTGCTCATGACATTAAATAATGTCATCAGCTGTTCGCGGGGTGACTTTCGGTAAGTCTGAGTCATTGCCTGTGTTACCATCCGAGTCCGATGACTGTGCCAGGTGTTCTGAAGAGGAATCTACGTGTTTGCCCGATTTTTGAGGTGACATCAGTTGCGCTACAGCCTTTTCTTTCTTGTTGGGTCTGGGAGGTTGTGGGCCTCTGCAGTGCTTTCGATTTCTTGGGGTGACGTTGTCTGGTTCTAGCTATGCGTTTCTCTCCTCGGGGGGCCTGAATGTGGCATAGGCAGGGGTGTGCTTTTTTTTCATAGGCCTCTCCATGTCCATGTTTCTTCAGGTGAGTTACAGAAGTGCGTAGTGCCGCCCAGGATGATTCGGAGTTTTACTGGGAATAACCGTAAGTAGTGTAGGCCCCCTTACCCGGAGTGCCTTTTTGGCCTCTATGAATGATGCTCGCTGCGCCTGCACTCTGGCTGTAAAATCCAGGAACATTAGTACTTTACTATTGCCCATAACATATGGGCCATGAGTTCATGCTTGTCCCTGTGGTGTAGGAGTTTAGCAACGACCGGCCAGGGGGCCTCCCCGGTGCAGGAGCATGCCCAGGGACTCTGTGCGCCTTCTCCAGGGCGAAGAATTTAGTTAGGGAATCGGGTGGCATTTCTTCTCTCAGCCATTTTTCTTGGAACAACAACATGTCCTTGCTCTCCGTTCCCTCCGTGATGCCCACAATCCTGATATTGTTACGTTTATTTCGCCCCTCTGCGTCTTCCGTCCACCTTTCCAGTTCTGCCACTCTTGAGGTGAGGTCATCCAGCTTTGAGGCCCCCTGCTTGTGTTCTGGTAGGAGTTCGGTGACTGAGTTTTCGACTTCTTTTACCCTGTTGGCCAACTTGCGATGTTCCATCTGTAGCAATCCTAGTCCGACGGACACTGCCCCTATGTCTTGCTGCAACGCCGCTTTTCTGTTCGCTATCGTTGCTAGTACCTTGTCTAGTTGGAGGTGCAAGGATGTTTCTTTATCTTCGGGCTTTCCACTGTCTTTTTCAGTGTGTAGTGGGGAGGGTTCCCATGTGCTGGGCTGAGTATTCCCGGCTTTGCTCTTTGATCGCAGCGTCTTGGCTTCCTTTATCATGAATATCGCTGGGTACGAAAATTACTAGTATTCTCAGGTCCCGCTATATCTCTTTGTGGACGCTTAAACCCGTGGGGTTCTGGCAGTTCGTTTAGTTTGTGCCTTCCAAGATTATTTGTGCCCCAGGTCACCGTAACTCATCAGTCAGTGTTGGCATTCAATTGTGCAAGTGCCAGTTTTCACCTCCACCATCTCTCTACTGATTTCTCTACCGCTATTTCAGACCTTGTGTGTCCTTTCCTCCCTGGCTTAGCGCACTTCCCTTGTCTGTGTCACCGCATCCTCTGTAGACCCCTCTTGTTATGTCTTATTCCTGCGCCACTCCCTTAGCCGTGAGCATGGCTCACCTGTTCTCTTCCCCAGGGTCGGTGGGCTGCTCGTGTTCTCTGTCGAGGCCTTCCTATTTCCTGATTGGGCTCGGTTTCCATCAGTCTGGCCTTATTGCGCCTTGCCATGGTGCCACTCTGCAGCCCAGGTGCAGTCGGGTGTTCACCCTTGTCATGCGCTACAGGAGGTTCCTTACTCTTCCTTCCGGCTATTATGGAGTCGTCTGATTTTTTTTTTTTTCCCCCCGGGACTTTCCGGCGTTCCTTTCTCGCTTTGGGTCCTCTGGGAGTCGTTTGGGCTTGTGTAGGGTGCTTCTTCCCTTTTTCCCTGGCCGCCTTTGCTTCGCCCGGGATCACTTCCCTCTTCCTGGGGGGGGCAGTCGATTACCCTCTCTGCGCGGCTCTCCCTCTTCAGGGCCGCGCTCTTAGCTTGTTTCATCTGGACCTCTCTGCATGCAGGCTCTTGCCCAGGAATCCGGGCTCCCCCCAGTCAGGGTCGCTTCTTCTTCGGGGCCTACTTCCAGGCCAACGGGGCCCTGATGGTTCTAGGGCACCGCTGCCAGACTACACTAGGTCGGGACTCCCCTCTCAGATCTGGCTCCTTGTGTTCGCGTCTGGCCAAGGGTGAGTCTTCCCTTCCTTCCACCCTCCTATGACTCTGCTATCCTCCCAAAGGGCCTCACTCTCCAGGTCCTCGCCTCACCTTCCGGTTACTCACTTACGAGTTGCCGCAGCCCAGCGCCACTCCGGCTTGGTTCGGGCTCTGCCCCGTGGGAGCCGCCTTCCTCCTACTGCAAGTCCATTATCTTGTTGCCTGCCGCTCGGCTTCTGTACACTTCGCATTTCCTCTGAGCCCTCCGGCGCCCGGGGCTTCCGTCCTTGATTTTTCACTGCTGATGTGAAGTGAATTAATTTCCGTCTTGCCGCAGCCCAGCGCCACAACAATTTGGTTCGGATGTGGCCCTGTGGGAGCCGCCTTCCTCCTACTTCAAGTCCGGCATCTTGGGGCCTGCGGCTCTGCTCCTGCGCACGCCGCCTTTCCACTGAGCCCTCCGGCACCGGGGGCTCCCATCCTCGATTTCTTCCACTGCCGATGTGCAGTGAATACGTTTCTGCCCTGTCAGTGGGCTTCATTGTCACCTTGGAGCGGAGAATTGAAGGATATTTATGGCACCGGGACGGTGCCTCGCTGTTAAGCGACCGCCATGCTGGTGCTCCAGGCCACGCCCCCCGTATGATAGGACACTTCTGAACTTTTCCATACAGAGTTGATGAGACATGTCAAGAAGTACATAATATGGACGTCTGACATTTAAATGGAATGTGAAGAATCGTATTTAAATTAAGTACTATCCTCTGACAGTGTGGTCCCGATGATTCGGGACTCATCAGGACGCCTCCAGGAGGAATCACCCGCTGTAGCCCAGACCTTTGCTGATTTCTATTGGGGGTTGTGCTTATGACACCCGCCGCCACCTGCAGAGATAGCGAACCGCTCCTGAATGACATGCCGCTGCCGTCCATACCGAGTGCCTTGGCCTAAGAACTGGATCAGGACCTACAGCTTGAAAAACGGCCGGCCTGACTGGTATCTCGTTGAATGTTATAAGTGCTTCCGAGATATTCTATGTCCCCATTTTTTGAATTGCTACAGCTGCGGTGCGGCGTGGGTCCTTTCCACCTTATCTAGACTGTGCTACAATTGTAGTCCTACCTAAGGAGGGCCACCTCGGGATCTATGTTCGACCTACCGTCCGATTTCCCTTATTAATACTGATATTAAGATTTATGCGAAAGTCCTAGCGACACAGCTGGCGCGTGCCCTACCACACCCAATTCATCCAGACCAATGCGGATTCATGCCGGGTTGCAGCACGCGTCACTGTGTCAGGAGGGTTCATGCCGCGTTTTCTCGGTCGCAGGACCTCGTGGGTCCACTGGCTCTCCTGTTAATTGACTTTATTAAGGCCTTTGACATTGTATCATGAAATTTTCTGGAAGGGGTCCTACGGCGGGCTGGATTGGGGGAGGCCAACTGCTGCATTGTGCATCTTCTCTATAGCACCCCAACTGCTCGGGTCCAGGTAAACCGGGTCCTTTCTTCCCTATTTCCCATTGAACGTGGCACGCACCAGTGTATTCCGCTTTCTCATTGCTATTCGCCCGGCGTTGGAACCCCTAGCACGGCTTATCCGCTGCGATGCGCATATCTGGGGGAGTGGCTTTGAGGACCGCGTTGCGTTATACGCTGATGATATTTTTTTGTTTTTGAATGAGCCGCAGCGCTCTGGGCCCCGATGCCTGTCACTCCTTCTGTTATACGGCGAGGCGTCCGGTCTCTGGATTAATGAGGGCAAGTCATGCCTAGTGGAGGTGAGGGGAGATGCCGAGGGGCGGATCTGGTGCCCAAACATTCCCATCTGGCGCAATTCCTTTAAATATTTAGGGATTCATATGTCCCCCCTTCCCAGACCTGCAGGGGCTGGCCCAAACGCTCATGTGCGACCTGGGCCGCTGGGCAGCTCTTCCGTTGAATCCTATGGGGCGTACCGCCCTTTTTAAGATGGCGTGTCTACCGAGCTACTTATATGTCCTAAGCAACTACCCCTATTCTACCCCTTGCAAATGGTTTCACTCTCTGAATGCCAAGATCACCAACTTTGTGTGGGCGGTAGCCAGGCACAGGGTGGCTTTTCAGACACAGCACAACTCTCCCTTTGATGGTAGTCTGGGTTTATTGGACATATATATTTACTACCACGCAGCACATTTGGTCCCGATTAATGAATGGTTCATGGGTGGGTGGGACGACCCGGCATATCGCTTGGAGATTTATCCGCGGGAAGGCGGCTCTTCGGCTGGGATCGTGGACTCACTGAACTGACTTCTCTGTGGTGAGGAACATGGCTGTGTCAGCTCACAACTCTGGAGGGCTTCACCCCTTGGGACTGGATTGGGATCTCTTACCTGGAAGATATCTATAGAGGGGTCAACTTCAAGACGTTTCAGGATCTGAAATCCCGGTACTCCCTTTCCAACTCCCAGTTTTTTCATTATCTCCAACTACACCCCGCCCTGCAGGCTCATACTCTCCCAGAGGCATCACTACCTGAATACAGTCCACTCAAGGCGAATATTTTTTTGGGGCATCTGGGGAAGGAGGCCACCTCAAAGATTTACCGTTTGCTGGTCATCCATGCTCCTGATGGGCTCAAACGTGCTAAGCAGAAATGGGAGTCGTAGGTGAGAGATCTGGATGAAGATGAATGGAGGGAGGTCTGTATCGCACCCCGAGAGCTGGCGATTTCAGTGCGACTGCTTATGATTCAATTAAATTATCTACCCGTAACATACCTCACCCCCAGCGTTTGCAATGCTTATCTCCCGATGCTCCTGCCTCGTGCACGGGGTGTGTGCTTCCGGCAGCAGATTTTTTCCATATGGCATGGGACTGTCCAGTGTTGAGGCCCTACTGGGAGGGAATAGGCTGAGAGCTTTCTTCTGTCCTGGGCCAATCAATGGAGCTCATCCCTCGTAATGTACTGTTGGGGCTGCGGACGGAGCGGGTCTTTTTGGGGGTGGCCTGTTTGGTCGCAAAGAGGGATGTAGCTCGTGCCTGGAAGCAGCGAGCACCACCGACCCTCGGGGGCTGGCATTATAGGGTGGACTGGTGCGCATCATGAAAAGCCGGTTTTTGTGGCTCGTGGCTGTCCTCGGAAGCACGACCAAATATGGGAAAAATGGGGTAACCAGTATGGACTGTCATTGTGATTCCATGAACTGTGTGCAGCGACTGACGTTGAGTCACTATGGGGGGAGATAGTCATTACTAGTATGTTGTATGAACTCTAAGCAAAGGGTGGCCCATTGGGGGGAGATGGGCCTTTTGCGCCAGACTTGCACTTCGTCATACCGTAGTGTATCTTCCTCCGCCGTGCCCATCTACGGACTGCTCCAAACCAGGCCTCTACTGGGGGGGCAGTCGGGGAGCACCAATGTAAGGTAAGGGTTATGAGAAAGTGCCCTCTTTCTGCATGGTTACCCCCACTTTTTGCTGAACTGCTGATGTACTTTGACTGAGTGTGCCCTGGGCTCCGGCCAATCGGGTACCCAGCAATGCAAAACAATGGGGAGACCCAAAAGCCACTAGACCTGGGTCATAGACAGTACAAAAATAAGTGGTCACAGTGGAGATACAGTAATCATTGATCAACATCACCTTGAATAAATCAATTATCCAATTTAATTATATTTAAATGTATTTACATCAGCATTTTGATTTGCAAAACATCCAAATACTTGTACTAAGGTGCTCCAAGAGAAAGAGAAATGAGTGCTCAAGGATGTGTTTAGGTGAGGGTTATAAGAGACGAAAAAGGACAATGTGCAATGTTTACATCTTAGATTGACAATGACCTGTCCAGCCACGTTGTAGGCTACACATACATGAGAAATAACAGTATTGCAAAGTTACAGTAAATCAATTGCTGTTGTCTATACGTGGAAGTAACCCCGGTACAGGTACGAACAATGAGACCGTCAACGTTTCGACCCCAATAATAGATGAAGGGAAGTTTGATCCTTAAGGTAGGGTCTTCATCAGGTTGTGAGGAGATACCTTTATTCCACCTTAAAAGTCTGGGTGGATCCACTCGCATTGGTGGGCCTGTAGGCTCCTATATCAGGGAGGCGAAGGCTCGCATATGAACTGCGCCTAAAAACTTGTCGGGATATAATCTCGTCAATAAATTCTGTTGTATGGGCGAGAAATTTATTCTCAATTACTCGGATGCAGCTGTGTGCTCCAGGAAAAGGAATTAATCCCAAGCGATCTCCGCGCACGTTCGAAGAATCCGACTGTCTGGTATGACTGAAAAGCTGCACTGGTAGAATTTCAACCAGGGCAAAAGGTGTGGGTTATGGAGCCTGTGGCACCAAGGGCTCTCCAGGACAGATGGATTGGCCCTTACCCCCTCTTAGAAAAGAAAAGTGAAGTCACCTACTTGGTTGACCTGGGCACAAGCAGGACACCCAAAAGGGTGATCCATGTGAACCGCCTTAAGCTTTTCACGACAGGGCTGACATCACCATGCTGATGGTGACTGATGAGGATCAGGAGACAGTGAGTGAACCTCTCCCTGACCTCCTCTCATACAGCCCCAAAGAGAGGTCAGTGGATGGAGTTGTCTTTTCAGACACCCTCACTGCCCAACAGCAGACTGATTGCAAGCAAGTCTTGCAGCTGTATGCTAAGCTCTTTTCCTTGACCCCTGGTCAGACAAACTGGTGTACCCATGATGTGGACACTGGTGACAGTGCACCTGTCAAGAACAAAATCTATTGACAGTCTGATCAAGTCAAGGAAAGCATCAGAGCTGAATGCAGCAAGATGCTGGAGCTAGGGGTTATTGAGCCCTCTGAGAGCCCCTTGGCCAGCCCAGTGGTTCTGGTCCCCAAACCTCATCCCCAGGGTGGAAATAGAGAAATGAGGTTCTGTGTGGACTATAGAGGGCTCAACTCTGTCACCAAGACAGATGCTCACCCAATTCCAAGAGCAGATGAGTTGATAGATAAATTGGGTGCAGCCAAATTTCTAAGTACCTTTGACTTAACTGCAGGGTACTGGCAGATTGGCATGGCACCAGGAGCAAAAGAAAAGACTGCATTCTCCACACCTGATGGGCATTATCAGTTCACTGTTATACCTTTTGGTTTAAAGAATGCCCCTGCCACCTTCCAAAGGTTGGAGAATCAAGTCCTTGCTGGATTGGAGTCCTTTAGTGCAGCATATCTAGATGATATTGCTGTCTTTAGTTCCACCTGGCAGGATCACCTGATCCACCTGGGGAAGGTTTTAAAAGCCCTGCAAACTGCAGGCCTAACTATCAAGCCATCCAAGTGCCAGATAGTCCAAGGAACTGTGGTATACTTGGGCCACCTTGTTGGTGGAGGCCAAGTGCAACCCTTACAGCCCAAGATCCAGGCCATCCTGGACTGGGCATCTCCAACAACCCAGACCCCAGTCGGGGCATTCCTTGGCTTGACTGGGTACTAGAGGAGGTTAGTGAAGGGATATGGGTCCATTGTGACTCCCCTCACAGAACATACCTCTAAGAAGATGCCCAAAAAAGTAAACTGGACAGTTAGCTGTCAAAAGGCTTTTGAGACCCTGGAAGAGGCAATGTGCTCAGCACCAATTCTCAGCGCTCCAGACTATACCAAGCAGTTCATTGTGCAGACTGATACCTCTGATCTAGGAATAGGAGCGGTCCTATCCCAGACCAATGATGAAGGCCAAGACCAACCTGTTGCTTTTATAAGCAGAAGGCTTCTCCCCAGGGAGCAGCGTTGGAGTTCCATTGAGAGGGAGGCCTTTGCTGTGGTTTAGTCCCTGAAGAAGCTGAGACCATACTTGTTTGGTACTCACTTCCTAGTTCAAACTGATCACAGACCTCTCGTGGCTAATGCAGATGAAAGGTGAAAATCCTAAACTGTTGAGGTGGTCCATCTCCGTACAGGGAAGGGACTTTATAGTGGAATACAGACCTGGGACTGGCCATGCCAATGCAGATGGACTATCCAGGTTCTTCCACTTAGACAATGAAGACTCTCTAGGGAAAGGTTGGTCTCATCCTCTTTCATTTTGGGGGGGGGGGGGGTGTTGTGTGAGAAAGTGCCCTCTTTCTGCATGGTTGCCCCCACTTTTTGCTGAACTGCTGATGTACTTTGACTGAGTGTGCCCCGGGCTCCTGCCAATCAGGTACCCAGGGCCTATGTTCTTTCCCTAAAACTGCATTGAAAACCAAACCCAATTGGCACTCTCTGGTCACAGGTCAGGCCCTCGTAAATGGTACCACAGGTACCCAGGGCACTGACCAGGGAAGGCTTATTGTGCCACCCTTAGAGGCCCTGTACCTTCACACTCACACACTGCTTTGCAGGCTGCGTGTTTTGGTGCAGAACAAAGTGAAGAGTCGACATGGCACACATCCCTGTGTGCCATGCCTGAAACCCACTGTCCTGGCATAGATCAGCCACCCCTCTAGCTGGGTGCACTATACCAGTGGTGCAGGTACAGGTGCATGAGCCCTGTACCCCTACAGTGTCGATGCCAATTCTTAGACATTGCAAGTGCAGTAATGCCATTAATAGTATATGGTGCTGGGAGTTTGTCATTACGAACGCCACAGTACAACAATGGCTTTACTGAAAACTGAGAAGTTTGGTATCCAACTTCTCAGCACATTAAACCCACACTGCCAGTGTGGGATTTAATGAAAAATGCACACAGAGGGCATCTTAGAGATGCCTCCTGAAAAATGACCTAACACTAGTGTCCAGGCAGAGGAGCTGCTCCCCAGCTGCCACCACCAGACATGTTTCTGGACCCCTGGGTCGAGAGCCTGCTGCTCTCGGGGCCCTGAAACAATGCACATCCTGGGACGAGGTGCCAAGCCTCCTCCCCCAGGATGGGCAGGGTCCACGAAGGGGAAGCTTCAAAGGCTTGCCGCCTTTGTGAGCTTCCCCAGGCCTTTTGCTGCTTTCAGCAACTGGTCCACAACGGTTCTGACCCCCACTTTGGGCGGGAGAACCGGCGGGAAAACCAAGTGAGGAAGGGAGGTGTGGCCACTTTGCCGACCCCTCCCCTCAGGTGGGGGAGGCGAAGGTGAAGCACAACTCTGTCCCCGCCATCTTGCGGATGGGGGGGGGACCCAGCCAACCAGAGTGAGGCATATGCCCACCTCCCACTGGAGGGTGGCATAATAGGGGGTGTGCCCACCCCAAGGAAGGGACCCGTTGGTCCCAACCTTTTACTTACCTGTAACGCCCCTAAATCTAGTATTTAGGTGCACCCCTGAACCTTGCCTCCTCAGACAAGCAACGACCAAGAAGAAAAGAAGGACCGAACAGCCGTGCCGAAGCTAAGACTGATTTGGCCCCAACCCTACCGGCCTGTCCCCACCTCGAACCTACAGAAGCGAAACTCCGGTGTGTCCTGCAGCCAGCAGCCTCAAGAACCCCGAGGGCCTGCCCTGGCTTCCAAAGAAAAGACTGTCTCCAGTGAACACCGGATTTATTCACCCACAGACTCAAGCTCCGGCCAAATCCGCGAGTCTGCACCACTCTGCACCCGTCGCCCACGGCCCGAGTTCGAGTGGCCCAACACCACAAGGAGGTCCCCCCAGGGCGATTCTGACCCGAGATCTGGTGATCTCTGACCTGCCTTGGATCTCCCAGAGAAGCCTGCAGCCTCTTTCTGGAGGATCCCCCTGACCGCGACTGGAGCTGGTAAGAGAAACCTGACGCCTAAAGTCACCCCTGCACCCGAAGCCCCACGGCATTGGGTGGCCCAACCAACGGTGTCCCAGCATCCCCAGGCATCCCAACTTACCTCTCCAACCGGTGGTCACCTCCAGAAGATCTTCTTCCCGAGCCTGCAGTCTTTGTTGAAACTGGAGAATCCCCATTGAAACCAACAGAGCACCCGACACCAAAACAGCACTCTGCACCCAGCCGCCCATGCGCCGCTGCGGGTGCAATTTTTGTGCTAAACAGGATCCCCCTTTGCCCTGAGCCTAATACCAGGAGCTTTGCTCCCACAACCCAGTGGCCTGCTCGTAAGCAGCCCCCAACCGGAAGACCCCTATCCCCCATTGGATAACATTGGGCCTCAGCACTCTGCACCCGGCCGCCCTATTGCCCCTGAGGGTGTAACAAGAGTGCATTCTTGACCCTGGGGGAACCCTTGTTCTAACCCCAGAAACTCAACCCCAAAGACCGATTACTTCCCTGGTAACCGTTAACGTCATTTCTCTCCATAAGAACCTATTGACTGTTTTTCTCTGAAACATTTTCTAAGTGTGGAGTTGATTTGTATGGAAACATGAAAAGTTACAATTGTGCAAAACTGATTTCATTACCTTTTCTATAGGAAATGTCCCAGTGTGATATCTAGGCATATCGCACTGAGTAGAAAAAGAAACTTAAAAAGTAATCTAAAAAGTAACGAAAAAGTAATCTGTACAGTAATTTCAATACCTTGACTTACCTGTACCTCAAACAACTGCATTTGAACTTCCATTCACTTGTAAACACTGCATAATCTTTTGCAAAGCATTTATTTCACTTACCTGTGCCAGGCTTGGCTTGGTTCTAGAAATAAAATAACTTAACAATATTTTTATATAAACAAAATTGCTCTGAGTTCAGTCTTTGAGTGTGTGACATCATTTGCTGATTGAGTGAGTACAACAAATGCTTAACACTACTCTCTGATACAGCCTTACTGCTCGCCCAAACTACCACAAATGGAGAGCAAGGTGCTATCTACTTTTACCTCTGCCTACCTTTGGGGTTCCACTGGACTCTGTGCACACTATGCCACATTTTGGTATAGTATATACAGAGCCAGCTTCCTACAAGGGTGTGCTTGGTGAGGAAAAGTGTCAGGGAGGCAAAGCATGTGCAAACTTTGTGAGGTTTGAGATGCTTGAAAATACCCAGTAAGCATGCCTCCCATATGTGGGTGTCGGCGAGCTCCGTGATTTGACAGAGGATATTGTGTATCTTCTCCCAGCATTGGTGTAGGGCTAGGCAGGACCAAAACTAATGTTGTAGATCTACGCCGGCGGCCTGACATCTAGGACTGCCAGCATCTGCCTGGGGAAAAAATCTGTTTATGTGAGCCGGAGCTAGGTATGGGCTGTGTAACATATAGAGTTGGAGATTCTTGTAGCAGGAGTTGCGGGATACCTGATGTGGGAACTTTAAGGCTATTTCCCACTCCTTATGTAGCGCACACCTAAATTCCTCCTCCCATTTGTGATTTGTGCTGGAGCGAGTCGAGGAAAAGCTCACGTATGGCTTTATAGAGCCAAGTAATTAAATGACGACCACACTCGATTGCTAAAATCGTCTGCAAGACAGGGTGCGTCGCAGCTTCTGTCATCGTCTCATTCCACAGAATATTACAAGTGTGAGTGAGTCGGCAGTTTAAGAGAAATTGCACTGGGGGTAACCCATACTTGATTACTAACTGATAGAGAGAGAGAAGCTGACTCTCATGGTAAAGTTCTCCTGCTGTGTGGAGCAAGCATTCTGTCCAAGGGGCAATGTCAAGCCTTGTATAGAATCCGGGAAATTTTGGTAGTCCAATTAGGGGTAGGGCTGGGGCATAAACCGGAGATTTGGGGGACAAGCGGTGTGGCGCGAGCCACCGTCACCTGTATGGGTAGTGAGGCGGGTGTAGTGTTCTAGGAAGTAGGAGGCGATGGATAGTGGGGATGTCATCACTCTGCAGGTCTCCCCAACGTATCTCCCATCAGTCCAACGCGATACCCACTGTAATTGTGCTGTGAGATAGTACACCTCAAAAGACTGGGCTCCCAACCCTCCCCAGTCCAGCGGGAGCTGTAACTTGCTAGGCGCTACACGGCGCCATCCGTTGCCCCAGATAAGATCGCCTAGTAGAGAATTGAGCTCTTGAAAAAGGAGCGAGGTGGGATCACAGGGATGTTGGTAAAGTAGATAGTATAATCATTTTCGCCAGGGCAGTTTTCCTTATCGGGGGAGGAAGTAATGAATGCCAGAATTGCATTCGTGTTTTAATACCCTGTAATGGAGTCCGGAGATTCCCGTCAATCATATCCGAGGAGGTGTGGTAGAGGCGGATACCCAAGTAGCGCTTGACTGCGCTCAGCCAACATAGTGGCGTGGAGCACAGTCTGATGGACCGAGATGGCTGGTCAGAATGGAGGAGCTGTATCACTGATTTGTCCAAATTGACATGGAGTCCTGCAACAAGTGCAAATTCATCAAGTGTTGTGCTTATAGGGGTGAGATCTAATGTGATTTCCTTCACATAAAGGAGGAGGTCACCGGCGTACAGGGACACCGCATGAGTCCTGTCTTCCAGGGGTATCCCTTAGTCGGTGCCCTCGCATCGTAAGTGGATAGCCAATGGCTCCACGGTGAGGGCGAAGAGCAGTGGGGAAAGGGGACGTCTCTGTCTGGTCCCTCTACCCACAGGGAATGGGGCAGAGATGACGTGGCTCAGACTGACTCGGGATGTTGGATTGGTATAAAGGAGGCACATGTATGCGAGGAGCTTGGGACCGACACCAAATTGTGTCATGACCTGGAAAAGATAGATCCACGTTTGCAAATCGAACGCCTTCTCCAAGTCTAAAATTAGACAAGCCGCCCTCAGGTAACGCCCTTGAACTCGGTCCTGTATGTGGAACAGTTGGCGTATATTTTGTGAAGTACTGCGCTCCGGGGGGAATCTACTGACCCCATATTTTCTGTTGGCTATCGTTCTCCCATTTGGCAGCAGGCCTCACGAAAATGTCTGTCTTGTAGGCACCAGCGACTCGGATGCCATACTGCCACTGCTCCCTGAGACACCCAAGCAAGAGTGAGTTGCACAGGTGAGTGAACTGATAGACCGAGAGCTAGAATTTGTGTATCTAGTATCCTAAGACTTTCCCTGTGGGGGATTAGAAAATAATCTAGACAGGAGAAAGTCTTGTGTGCACCAGAGAAGAAGGTATAACATCTCTCCGTTGGATTATGGGCCCTCCACATATCCAGAAGAGTCATATTTCTCAGGAATGTGGCTAGAACAGGCGGCCGCTACACACGTACAGTTTAGGCCGAGATCATGAACTCCGTTTAGGTCGCCTCCTAAAACACATGGGGCCGCCGGAAGCTCCAATAGGTCAGCTCAATGTTGTATTGAATTCCGATGTCTGTGGGGGGGGGGGGGGGCGTAAACGCAAACCAGAGGCAGAAGGGCTACAAGTTCTTACTTACTTGCTTACTAAGGGCTCCCTGAAGTATTCCAGCCACTACCACATACTGTCCTAACTTGTCATTCCATATCCTTGACACCAGGAAGGGGACATGTCCCCGTATCAAGATGGCATCACCCCTCGAGCCACGGTAAAACATGCATGAATCACCTGTAAGAACCCTCTATGCACCAGAGAGGGAACGTTACTGCCCACAATACACTAAGTGTGTTTCCTGTAAAACGAGTTTGTCAGGATTGTACACTTGCGCTGCCTTCAAGTTTGCCCCTCTTTATCTTATCGAGGAGACCATTGACATTCCACGAGAAAAGGGGTCCGCAAGTCAGTCATCGGGCCAGGGGGGGGTGGTCGCATCGGTGCAGTTATCAATAGGTCAAGTGCATGTGTATCGTTAAGCCTACAGGCTTAACAATGATGGAGGCGCCAAAACAAGACAAAAAGCGAAGTAGGAAACTATAAAGACGCCCCCCCTATACTTTGCCAACAACAAGTACCTGTTGTGGTGCAACTAGGGACGAAAGCCAACTGGGCAAATCTGAGGTGTACACCTTCCCTACCATGCAATCCTTCACCCGAACGAACCCCATCCCCACCTCTTCACCCCCATCACCCACCCACTGACACAAATAAAAACAAACAAAAACAATGAACACAAAATCAGTCTGGAGCATGGATTACCAAGCAGCCCATAGCACCACCACTCAGTCTCACAATAAGACTGGGTGTACCCCATGGTGTTTACCCGGGGGGAGGAGGTCAAGACAATGGCCCCTGGGGAAACCAGAAGGGGGTCAGGCGGAGCAGCCCCCTGCGTGGGGTCAATGTCTGTCTCCGAGGCCAACTGCCACGCAAGCGAGCCATCTGGTCCAAGCAAACTGCTCTGCGGCCCTTATGTCGATTTCTTCGCCGTGGGGCAGTAGGCCATTATCTGGGAGGTCTACAGCTCCCACCACCCTTGACACTCCCTTACCCCCACACCTGCCCCTCCCGCAAGAGGCTCCCCATGTTTTCACAGGTTAGGTCGCTCCTCTGCCCAATCCCATGCTGCCTCCGATGTGTCAAAAAGCATAGCTTTGTCTTGAAAGATAACCTTCAGTCGGGCAGGGCTGCTTGAATTTCAATGTGAAGTTCGGGAAGATCATTACCAGGGAGGACTGATATGTCAGGGCACCAAGAGAGAGCATGACACTCTCAGAACAGCTTTGCAATCTGCGTAATTAGGAACACCGGCACTGAAAGGTCGCAGGGGGAGCCCACCAGAGGCCTAGCCAGGAGTGCACTGTGTGCCCTCTCTATCAGAAAGCAGAAGGAGACCTCCGAGGTCGGCACACAGCTCCTCAGCCTATCTGAAATGAAGGTAGTTGGAGGTGCTCACTCCAGGATCAATCAATCACTCGGGATTTATAAAGCGCGTCTAATCACCCGATAGGGTATCCAGTCGCACAATGCGGAAATTATTGCGTCTGGATCTTCCCTCCGCATCTTTCACCCTAGCCTCCGGCTGAATGACCAATTTTCCCTCCCGCCACAACCTGCATAGTAAATTTCTCGATCATCTGTTGAGCCGCCGGGGATACAGGTTTGTCGCGTGCCATGCAAGTGTGTGAGCAGCGCAGCACAGGCTCCAAGGGGGCGGCCTCGCCTCTCACCTGAAGACGGACCCTGTCACCACATGGGCGCATTTCACAGCACTTCAGGCATCCCCTGCAATCTCTCGCCACACACGGCTGTGCCGTTTGTCAGAGGGGTAACATCCGATCACAATCTGTCATCCTCACTGTCTGCACCAGGGATATGGAGACGGGTGGCCCCGCGGCACTATGTCACCGCTGTACACAGGCTGGCATTCTGTGCAGGGATGAGGCCAGCACCAGCAGGCGTAAGGCCAGGAGAGGCGCAACCCGAAACATCTTCTCAGAGACCTCTCGTATGGAGGCCTCCTCGAATCACCCCTCTGCAGATGGGGCACATGTGCCCATTAACAACCACCAGCCAAGAACACTGGGGAGAGTGACGAGGGACCAGCGGCGCGGTGGGCCCCATGATTCAAGTTGCCCCAGCCGCTAGCCCCGTCCACCACTCTGGTTTCACCGCAGAGTTCAGAGGCAGTGCCCAGTCTCGTAGTTGGAGGGAGCTGGGGCCATTCAGCAGGCCACTGTGGTGTCCAGTGCCTTACAATCAAACCGGGCACAGTTCATGGTTAGAGTTCCGGCCCCCTCCCCCCCTCACAGGCCAGCCATGTCAGCCTCCGCCTCCAGCCACTCACCAGTTCCAGGTCTCTGGGGCACTCCGGGTAAACCTCACGCATCGGAAAGCCATCCCCATTGAAAGCTGTGAACCGCGGCGAGTCCTCCCACGTCGCCCGCATTGCAGGCTCCCATGCCCCAGTCGGCAGTTGCTGCAATGTTTGGGCTACCAGCTCCCCCGGGGGAGGGACAGCGTCCAGTCCGCATCGGTTAGACCTCCAGGCTCTACCGTACTAGGCCTCATGGGATGGGAGTGGCTGCGCCGGGGCCCAGCACACAGCGCAGCAGCGCCACGTCCTGGGGCTTTACCCTTCCTGGAGAGCCCCAGGGAAAGGTACTGATGCAGACAGGCAGGGGATCTGGTGGGAAACGTCCCCAAGAACACCCACTCTCTAATGCGCAGCCCGCCCACAGCCTCCTATGACTGGTGGGTGCAGCCAGTTCCTTTGCTGCTTAGGCCTTGCCGTCTACAGTGGTGTTGAACTCGGCAGGGCTTAGTCGATCCGAGTGAATCTGTCTTTTGGCAAGGGATCGCCACATCCCGGGGCTCGATATAGCGTGGAGAGCACTAGGGAAACGCCCCGAATTAGGGGTGGTGCAAAGCTCTTCTACAGAGTGGCCCCCATGATCGGCTTCTAAGCCACGCCTGTGTCTCGAACATGGTTATTGAGTGTCTAGCATCCTAACACCAGATAGAGCAGAGATTACATCAGACGATTTTATTGATAAAAGAAATGATTATGACAAATGTGTGTAGTTCCACGTTATGAAAAATTACACAAATAAGCACCCAGTAATTCTGAAAGGTCTAACTCTACTTTAGTGGTTAATCTCACTGAAAAAATACTCTTGACCGCACAGATGGGTGTATTAGAGAAAGGTCTGGGTTTCGTCCCAACTGCAAGTCTGGCTAAATTTCCACTTGGCTGTGAAGTAAATTAATTTATCAGAAAAATCAGACTGAGGGTCTTCTTTGAAGATAAACCAGCGCAAGACAACCAGACAGGCAACACTGGGCTTAGAGTGAAATCCACTTTCACTCCCCAACCGACCACCATTCCAGTCGATGACCTAGCATTTGAAAAGGCGGTTTTAAAGGACATTGGGGATATAGACCCAAGAACAATACGAGTCTGCCATAACCCCACAAGAGAAGAAAACACCGCCATCCAAGATTTATCCAGGGATACCAGTATAGATATCAAACCAGCCGACAAAGGGGGAGCAACGGTCATACAAATCACAGAAGCCTACAGGAAGGAATGCCAAAGACTTTTAGGAGTCAGGCGGAATTACACTCCACTCACCGTGGACCCAACGGAGTTTCTCAGGATCCGGATTACCTGCAAGACTGAGGAGGCACTGGCACATGACTGGATAACGCGCAAAAAAGGGGAGTTTCTGATAAACAAAAACCCTGTCACCTCCTACTTATACACCATCCCGAAGATCCACAAACCATGGAGAACTCGCCCGGTCGACCTTTTGTATCGGGGATCCGACCAATCCTGGAACCTTTATCCAGATTTGCGGATGCATTTCTAAGGCCAATTGTCCAAAGAACGGACACTTATTTGAAAGACACAAAAGCAGTACTAAGCCTACTTAAGGATGTACAATACGACCCAGAAATGCACATACTGATGGGCCTGGATATTGAGTCTTTATACGAGCCTCCCACATACAGAAACCTTTACCATAATAGAAGTTCTTTTTGAAGATGACTGGGTTTTCCAAACACCGAGGAACATGGTTATGGAGTGCTGTAAATGGGCTCTCACACAGAATTTCTTCTGTTTTGAGGACACCTTGTACCTCCAACAACATGGGACCATCATGGGAAGCACTTTCGCTCCAAGTATAGCTGGTCTCAGTGCACCACCTGGAAACCCCACAAAATTCTAGTTTCTGTCAATCCTTTCCTGAAACATATCAAGATATGGAAACAATATTGATGATGTGATGGTCATCTCGGAGGGAAATGAAGAGACAGCAAGAGCTTTCCAAAACTGGCTCAATACACGGAATGAATTTCTGAAATTTACAAGTACCATGAGCAAAAAAGAACTAGTGTTTTTAGATCTCAACAGAATAATGGAACAGCCTGTGTTGTATTCCTCTTAGGGTGTCCGTATATAGGTTTTCCTGTATCATGTCCTTATATAGGCACAATTCGTCATGTCCTTATATAGGCATAAAATCCCAGTCCTTATTTAGGCTTTAAACCGTGCACTCCAAATACAGGCATGGTCTCGACATCCATCCACCCTAACGTCACAACGAGTTCTTGAAGAACAGACCCTTAGGCTTCGGGAGTTTCCCTAGCACAGGACTATTGATTTCTTCAAGGACTCATTTATTATGCATGAACCGTTATACCTTAGGGGTTCATTCATGACGTCTTCCGCTGTCCGATCCACGTCAATGCTAACATTCTAAGGTACCTCTCGGGTATAGATATACCTTCCCTAGCCCCTGTAAATCAGAGGAGACCGACTTCAGAGGAGCCCGTTTCCCGGCCTGACGCACTGAGAAGACGCTGTCATCCCTGCACGCAGAGAATCCAGCTTCCAGTGATCTGACTTCCCTCGCGGGGTGTTGGAGCTAGAGTCTGGCAAGAGATTCCCACCTCTCTCATTCTAAAGGTATGGAGCTGACTAGAACCTAGAGGGACTCTTGGCATACTAGACTTAACATACTCTTAGTATACCATAGTAAGGAATACTTCACCTACTTCATACCTCTCCCTACACCTAGGTTAGGTACATTGGGGTAGAACTAGCTTAGAAACTCATCGTATGTGTACTCTCATTTTTAGTCTGTTAATGTAAATGAATATCTGCTAAAGATCATGCTAGCGCAGTATTTATTTCTACTGCTTACGCTGTACATTTTTTATCTTGCATACTGTCTTGTGATCATAACAGCACATTTAACTTACACCAGAAACAAGACTGTTCAATAAACCTTTTATTGAAACGCCCGTCTATTATTTCTGTGTAACTTTGAGGAAAACTAAGTATGCACGATTGAGCTGAGTGAAATAGTTATCTATTGTTTCCACGACTCTGGGACACGTTCTGATTCTAAAGGGAAACAAAGTGGTCATGTTTTGCGGCTGCCAGAAACTACTCCCTTCTTGTTTGACAAGGAGTTTCTAGTGGCCTCTGAGCTAGCTGGCACAAGTAATTAAGTTTAATGTACTCGATAGGGACATACTGACCTTAGTCCTATGTCAAACCTATAGGGGATATTATTCCAATGCGCAGAGCCTATTAGGGAAATAGGAGCGACACTACATGGCGCCCAACGTTTGGTAAGGCGGTAATTCAACGTTAGATACTGAGTAACTCAGCCGTGCTTTGTCTCTCAGAGACCCCTACCCATATACTCCAAATGACGTCTGGAGTGGGCAGGGTTAAGTATCCACCACGGCTACATAGGGCAGTAACCTATATATTAGCTGTTTGGTTTGCTCAACGTTGAAGGATACAGTGTTCCAAAATATTGTGCACCTTATCTTTGTTTCCTTGAAACTTGTTCTACATTTTTCAAACAACAAAATGCCTGGCTCCGACACTGAGACCGGAAACGGTGGAGCTTCGGATCAGCCAGCCCAAGCAGCAGTTTTTAACATTACCGGTTTAAATGAAACCGAGGAGGGTGTTATAGACATCCATCCAAACTTAAGAAGAGCCATCACTCTAAAACTTATAAAACACGCTCTACCACCAAGAGGCGGTAGAGCAGTTTTCGTGATAGTCACACGAATCATTTCAGACAGAGGTATTCTATTCATGGGTAATATTTCCTGAATCCAATCCAGTAACACATGTTTCACTTCTACAAAGAAGATGATCCACCAGAGGAATACATTCCTTTCGAGGATATTGAAATGCCATTAACATACCAGGAGCATCAGCTCTGGTTTAAAGGCGCTCTAAAACATCACAGAAACCTTACCAGGCTCGGTCCACTAGGTAGACCAGGAGCAACATGGCCGATTCTAGCCGGCTATACACCTCATCCCGACATTGAAGAAATGTCAGACGAGGAACTACTTACTCAACTTACAGAGTTAATAAAAATATACAGACAATTGGTCCAATATGTCATGCGGACTTTCACAGTCCAACCACCATTAACACTTCCAAATCAAACTCCTCAACAGGGGAATACACTAAAAATTACACCACAGACTCTATACGCAGTCATGGGTAAAATGCCCACAAAACGTGAGCAAATTCCATTCTGGATAGCTCAAAAAATTACTCAAATCGAAGCAGTATTTCCAAATACTAGCCCGTATGAGAAACACAGAATCCTAACCATCAGTTTATCGATGGGGATGACACCACAACTGGAAGACTGTACCACTTGGGGCTCAGTCTTTGCTGCCATCTATACTAAAACACATGGTATTCCATCTATTGCGGTAACACCAGATGTCCTGAAACAAATTCAAAATGAATACGGGGCAGAACCTGCTCTAAATTTAGGTATGAAATTACTGAAAAATTTCAACCAGGTCTCAACAATAATATTATCTAATATTAAAGGGGAGGCAGCAGCAGTGGCGATCCGCCAAAAATTAAGGGAATTCGATGTTACAGAACATCAAACTGAACTACCCAGAATAATGGAACAATCTTATGCAGAATTAGGCAGAGATAGTTTGGGTGGAAGACCAGTGAAGCCGAAACTATCTGAAAGTCCTGAGAAGGACTCTATTAAACTCCTACATCTTCCAAAAAGAAGTGGGAGACTAACAAACAAAATTCAAACGTGAAACGTTCTCAGTCCCGAGGTAGGTCTCCTCAAAAGGAGCTCTCTGAAAGGAGGTATAACCTCAGGAATAGGGATAATTTGAGAAAACCTGACAGGTATCCAGATACTGATACACGTTCCTCTCGTCCCTTTCAGATCTCGTCACAGACTTCGGAAAGAAGAGGACGGTCAGAACATAGAGAAGAACGCGTGAAATTTTAAGACGACAAACACACTCCGAAAAATAAAACAAAACCTCAATTCTCCAAAAAAAGTGGCAGGTCTAAAGATCAGACATGCTGAGAATACTGAGAACACAACTCAAGAACGGAGAATGGGCTCAGACAATGCTGGACAGTGCAGCAGAAGTCACAATAGCTCGCCAGAACCTGAAGGAACTTCTGGAGATAGTGGACTTGAATGAGTACATCACAGTAGAGACTGTAGACACCAGGGTTAGTACTCCACAAAAGTTATATGAAATAACACTCCGGATGGAGGGAGACAAACCTAGACAGGTGAAAGCACTTTTTTGGGAAAGACTATCAAGGGGCTATGACATACTTCTAGCAGAAAAAGACTGGCCACCACAATTTGTCAGGGAGTGCCCACACGGCGAGGACATTATGCCCGCCTTCTCCAACCATATTCCAATACACCTAAAATATACATATGCCAGGAAATGGGCAGTAGCCCAGGCCCCAGCATTATATAAAAATCATGTAGGATGGGATGAGGATTCACCTCACCATAAAATACATCTGAAACATGAACCAACTGCACAAAGGCAGTACCCAATAAAGCAAGAAGCTAAAAAACAGGTCAGGGAGATCTTAGATCAACTTGAATACCAAGGGGTGATTGAAACATGCACCTCCTCAATGAACAATCCTTTGTTTCCTGTCTCCAAACCAGACAAAACATATCGTCTAGTTTTGGATTACACACACTTAAACACTTGTTCTAAAACATTTGGTGTGCAAAATACACATAGCACAGCATTAATGAATAACATTGTGTGTAAAAAATATAAAACCACATTAGATATCTCAAATGGTTTCTTTTGTCAAAACATAGCACCTGAAAGTAGGTACTTAACAGCATTCTCCATAATGGGGACCCAGCGTCACTTTTGTCGACTCCCACAAGGGTTCAAGAACAGCCCAGGTTTATTCTCAGCGAGGGTAACGGAGTTACTACAAATTTATGACAATGAGGCATTGTCCTATGTCGATGACATCTATCTGACAGACGATGACCTGGAAAAACACTTGAACAGGGTGAGCACCATTATACTGGGATTCGCCTCTGAGGGCTACAAATTCAACTTCAAAAAGTCTAGAATTGCCCATCTCAATGTCCTATTTCTAGGATATGAGCTTTCAAGTGAAGGCAAGAGCTTGACAGCTAACTTTCTAGCAAAGTGTGCGCTGCTCCAACCTCCAAAAACGCAAAAAAACTTACAATCCATTCTGGGTTTCCTAAACTTTGGAAGAACATATATTCTAAATTACACAGAAAGGGTTAAACCTCTCTACGCATTAATCCAACCTGATTTTTCAATCAAAAATTGGACAAACGAACACACAGAAATCTTGCGTTCACTTAAGGCTAACATGTTAGCAACAAATCACTTACAAACACGCGTAAGTCAACGCAATTTGGTGATCCGAATCATTTCGGGTCAATGCGGATTCACCTACTTGACCTTCAATGAGGGTGAGAAAATACCAATCGCATACAAATCTCATTTGTACACACAAGCGGAAATGCGCTTCAGTTCAATTGAAAAAATTCTGACAGCAGTTCAAACCGCTGTAGCAAAAGAAAGAGCCTTAGCCCAAGGGAAACGCATTATTGTCGTAACCCCAGTACCAGCTTTAGAAGCGGTTAACAAAAGCAAGCATTCCAAATGCCAAAGCATTACATCCAAGATGGATACAATGGGTTAATTCTCTTGCTGCAACAGATGTTGAATATGTTTTTGATCCCGATTTAAAAACGCAAGCATTCCTGCAATATGAACAAGAATGTTCTCTGCCCACTGAAATTCTGCCTCTCGATCAGTACGAATTCATAATTTACACTGACTGATCCGCACAGCCCGCAACAGGGAGTAAGCAAGCTTACAGTGCAGCGTGTGCAATCGTTAAAGGTCGCATGCGAGATGGCATCTTCAGACCTATGGTCACAAAGACTCAATCTCTAGGAGATTGTACAGCTCAGCGAGCTGAACTACAAGCATTCAAACTGGCACTTGAAAGTACAGATCGAGAATTCCCCACACTGATAGTGTGCGATTTCCTTTTACTGTGTTCAGTCGTATGACTATATACAAAACTGGCTTGAAAATGGTTTCAAAGATGCGAAAGGTGGCACAATAAAGCACAAAACGCTTTGGGAACAAGTAGTTCAGTTGAAAAACGAACTACCAAAGGCTCACGTGATCCACACACTGAGTTATCAACGTGATGGCGTTCACGTTGCAGGGAATTCATTGGCTGACGAAGCCGCAAAGGGGGCTGTTCAGACGGCTTCCGTAGCTGCGATCACTCGTTCAAAAACGAAAATAGACGGTGAGATAATGTTGGCTGTCAATGCTTCAAGCAAGGGCAGCAGTGCAGCGTTACCAAAAAAGTTTCCACTCAAGTACTCTTATGTAATTGATGCGAACAACGTTCCTTTTGCTCGAATCCCTGGAGTGGGGGATAGGGTAATTCCAAACACTGAACGTAGAGCAGCCTTGATTTATGAAACACATTTGGGGGAGGGTCTGTCACATCACGGGATCTCTAAAACAATTTTAACGTTGAAAGAGATGTACTGGTGGCCTGGAATGAATACAGAAATTCACATATTCATCAACAACTGTTTAGACTGTAAATTACAGCGAGAGAGCCACCAGACACCATGCTGCGAATGCGGCAACCCAGTACAGACACCACTGTTAGACAGCATTAGACTATCTACGCGCCTACGTCCTACTGGACAAGGGCAATCCCACAAATACTGAATCTAGGTTCCTATGGATATGGCCTCAGCGCTCGGCTGACGCTCGAACTGTTATAAAAGATTTGCGAGTCTTTATCGGCACATACGCAATAGGCACGCTACATTCTGACCAGGGCCCTGCGTTTAGCTCTCGGGCTTACAAAGAAGCCATGGCCAGTCTGGGCGTTGCATTGCGGTACTCCTCTCCATTCCATCCTGAGGGAAATTCGGTTGTGGAAAGGAAAAACCGGGACATAAAGCAGTCTATAACAGCTAGGGTATTAGGTTCGGGTGATGGGTGGGTCAAACATCTTTATGGGGTCCAGCGCTCATTGAACAACCTGCCAAGAAGTTCTCTGGGGGGGGTCACTCCATATGAGGTCGTATTTGGGACAAGAATGTGGGTACCAGATCTCGATGACGTAGGCACAGTGGTGGAAAATAAAACATTTGATATCAAAGATCGTTTGGCTGTTTTACAGGAACTGAATGAGTTAAGAACGAAACAAAGCAACGTATTCCTACAGCCAACCACCACTGGGGAAAAACCGGCGGTCCCAGCAAGGCCTGTCTGGATTCCAAAAGTTGGGGATCTAGTCAGAGAAAAAATTGCGGACAAGAGGGAATTTGGACCTTCTTACAGACGACCAGTACCTGTCCTAGCAGTTCAAGGAACAAGAACAGTACTTCTGCCGCCCCTTGCTGGAAGAAAGGAGAAAAGATTTGTGTCCATCGACCTCATCAAACCACAGTATGTGGCCAATACTAAATAGTAGACCACGTGGACTCCGACCTAGTAGCAGACGCACTCCTCTCGCTACTATCCAAGAGGTTCAGACTGAAAGACTGATAACCATCGAGAATTCAGCTGTAACAGATGAAGGACTAAGCAACAATGCTATGGAACTCTTCCCTCTTGAAAACCAAGTAACAGTTCGTCCAAATACACCGGTCTACACCAATGTAGCAAGTGATCAACTGGTTCCAGCGATTTCTACAAATCCTGATGCAATTCCAACAATTGACAGAACTGCTTCTGGCTATTTCATTAACTTTGATACGTTCTCAGAAGATCCGAGTGAACCTGAAACGACGCCAGCATCATTGAAATTCAAGCAGCAAGTACAAGACTTTCTTCACTTTCTGAAAAAGACTTATCTGGTTTCCCCATGGATTGAACTCTGGATTACATCTGGACTTTTTGTTTTCCTGCTCTGGCTAGCTTTGGTTACAACTGTGAGCATGCTTATAAGTGGCAGATACATCCATGTGAATATTGAAGGAAAAGACGTGAACGTACTTTTGAAACCACATAAATCTTCCCATCGTGAAGCAAGAGACTTGTCATCCGTGAACATCACAGCCGTTCCTATACAGGATGGTATAGTGTGGGACAAAACAGATTTTGATATCTTCGGCCCGACGGAACAATTGAACATTCCACATTTGTTTAAAATTTCACTAAGTGATCTAATTTCGTCCAGTACCTATTCTGATCATTGGGACTTTGAGACTGTTAACGACATAATGTTTGACCTAGAAAAATCTGCTGCATTTTCTAAAAATGAATATTTAGAGGGTTCATCAGACTATGAACAACTGTATTGTTATAACCACTATGGTCATCATTATTTGCATAAATCTGCATACCCAAGAAATGTGTTTGTTTAACCAATGGGAGCATTGTCCTACACCTCCACAAGGTAGTTCAAAAACATTTGCTAACAAGTTTCCATATTTTTCAGGGTACAATACATCTGATCCAGAAACGTTTTACTACAAAAATGTAAACAAAACGGGACTGAAAATTATGTTAATTAATACAAAACAGATTTACTCTGCAGCATTTATTGCCTAACTGTCTAGACAGGGTTTCGACTTATGGAAAGACACAAACTGTCTGGGGTACTAAAGATTGGCAAGTGCAGGGGATAGAAGCTTTATTTAGAGCCTGTATCATCCCTGAACAAATAATGTTTTTGAATGAAACCGTCCAACAAACGTCTTGTCTTGGATTAGCCAAGATAAAAGAGATGAGAACACCTTCTGTACCAACACCTGCAAGTGATAATAATACACAGGCAATGGTGACAGTTGACAATATTCTACAACTCAACAGATCTAATCCTGATTGGAAAAAATGGTTGATCTGGCCCACGGACACGAACAACTGTCAGGAAAGATTCCTGAATAAAACTCAGGGCTTCACTATTCATAGGCCAGACCCAAGAAACGTCCAAAGACAGCATCCGGGGGTAGTAACAACATACAGTGTAGGAAAATTATGCCTCGATTGGCTGCAGAAATCTACACTACAGGATGTGAAACAACACTTATCCTTACTTGCAGAAGACGCAGACCTTAGGGAATCCTTCTTGGACCAAGAAAACCACGTCAAAAACGCTTCATATATGCCGGCATTTATGCTGCCTATAATGAAGCATGGAAAGTGTCACAGATGGAGGCCGCAGAACGAATACATGAACTTGATCGTATTAATTTAGAGAAAACCCTCTCTGTGGTCAACAATGGGTTAACAACTTTGTCCTCCAGAATATATTCATTGGATGGCATTGTATCCTCTGCTATCGACATACTAGAACAAGATTTGGCGAAGTTACAGCAAGGCCAATCTCAATTACGTTCTATTGTGTTATTAAGCTGGACGCTGCAATCTTTGCGTGCGGGCTATGTGCCTTGGCGTTTCATCAACACGTCAGCTCTGTTTGCAGAATACAATCTAACTGATAAACAGATCGAACTGGCACAAAGAGGAGCAAAGTATACAGTGCTGAGCATTGAAAAACTGGAAAAATTACCATTCACAGTGGCAGAAAAACCAGCTACAGAATGGCTCATTCATGGCAAAATAACATTACCTGTGACTACTTTTCAGTTTCAGTATTGCCTCAGACAAATGCAAGCAGGCAAATATGAAAGGTTGGGTAAGGAATACATTAAGACATCTTGGGATTTACCGTATACATATAGATGTTGGAGTGGGGATCGTGAAGTGTTTTTGAGAGGTACACACTGTAAACGTGCACTGAGCGGTTCACTTATATGTCAGGACATTTCTTTACACGGGGCTTGTAATGGTTCTGTGGCAAATTTGTCTTGCCATCAGCAGGGTACACCAGCTGCTGTGGTTAATCCAACGTTTGGACAACTTTCGAATGGGAGTTACCTCATGTTGAATGATCAGAGTTGCTGCGGCATGTTGCCAGGCATCCCATATCTAGTAACGGTCAACTCCAGGGTCACTTGCTGTATGCAAGTATTGTTTGCCCCAATAGACACAGTCCGGGAGTCGCCTCTATGGCCTTCGCTGAACGTCTTTTATAAGATTTGATACTTTGAGCAGAATGAAAGCCATGCTTTTACAGCAAACCGTGCTTTTGACCTCGGCCAAAGAAACCTATGATCTACAAGTAGCAAGGACTTCGGCTGAGATGCAGACTTTAATACGTACAAACTGCCCTATACATTTCGTAGAAATGATAGGACGTATCTTTAACATGTCTGATACCACAGGAATTGTACATGTATTTAAGAGCATCTGCTCCGGTCTGTTAGCACCTTTCCAGGCAATACTCTGAATCATCCCGAACTTTGCACATTCGGTGTTTGGTGGCATACCATTAATTCTAGCACTTGTTGCCGGAATTCTATTTCTCTTCCTGCTATTACGCTATGGCCAGACTATTCGCAGACATCACTCCGAGCGAAATGGAGAAAGCTCTCCTTGAACGAAAGTGCCGTGAGCGAATAGTACAGCTTTTGGGCATGACTCGTCTACGGGACCTTAATACCACGTGGTTCCTGTCATTCAGACCAATCTGGCAAGATTGCATCTTACCTGTTCTACGATGCCTGCTATGCGGTGAAGAATGCGTGTTGGACACCTGTCTAACATTTCCATCAGCAACGCCAACGGACGTCGATACTCTGCTGGTCCCGATAACGGCCCATGCTCTGTGTTGTCCCCAGAGGCTACCAATCCTGATGTCAGCATTCATTGAGATCTCAGACGCTTCCGGCTGCTGCTGAGGTACGAGAAAGATCTACAGGCACACAGGTAACAACGGACGCGAACATTGCTGCGGCAACCTATGCTGAAAGCGATGCTTCACATCTCTGTGCAATTAATCTACTACACGAGGTGTTCCAACTGACACCAACTTCAGTGGACGATGTTTTGTCTACGGAAATAGATGATCTCATGTTTACACCAGACCCGTAAACTGACTCTGATTCAGCCCACAGTGTTCCAGAGATGCAGTAACAATTTGGCCTTCATAATTCAAAAACTTGGAACTCTTCCCAAATTGAACTTTTTCCCATTTTTCGAACTAAAATGGCAATTCACTCTGCTTGAAGTAGAACTAGCCTTCTAGTACAGACTTCGCGGTACTTCCACGGACACTTAGTCATCTTGTGTGTCTAAAACAGTTTATTAATTTCCATGACGTGAAATGACTTTGATTTTGAACAAACTTATCGATCATTTTTTTGTCACATGTATATATTACTGCTTCTTTCATTCATATTGCATTTTATTTTAAAATATATGCCGGAAATGAAAAGCAATGCTTAAAATGTACAGTACCTTTTGCATTCTAATGGGTTTTTTAAAATGCCTTTTTACGGTTTTAAGAAATATTTTAGCAGTATGCGGTACTACATTTAATGTTTAGCATTTTTAAATGTTTAGCATTTTAGTATTATCGTACACACGAAAGTGGAGTGGGTGTTGTATTCCTCTTGGGGTGTCCGTATATAGGTTTTCCTGTATCATGTCCTTACATAGGCACAATTCGTCATGTCCTTATATAGGCATAAAATCCCAGTCCTTATTTAGGCATTAAACCGTGCACTCCAAATACAGGCATGGTCTCGACATCCGTCCACCCTAACGTCACAATGAGTTCTTGAAGAACAGACCCTTAGGCTTCGGGAGTTTCCCTAGCACAGGACTATTGATTTCTTCAAGGACTCATTTATTATGCATGAACCGTTATACCTTAGGGGTTCATTCATGACGTCTTCCGCTGTCCGATCCACGCCAATGCTAACATTCTAAGGTACCTCTCAGGTATAAATATACCTTCCCTAGCCCCTGTAAATCAGAGGAGACCTAGACTTCAGAGGAGCCCGTTTCTCGGCCTGACGCACTGAGAAGACGCTGTCATCCCTGCACGCAGAGAATCCAGCTTCCAGTGATCTGACTTCCCTCGCGGGGTGTTGGAGCTCGAGTCTGGCAAGAGATTCCCACCTCTCTCATTCTAAAGGTATGGAGCTGACTAGAACCTAGAGGGACTCTTGGCATACTAGGCATACTAGACTTAACATACTCTTAGTATACCATAGTAAGGAATACTTCACCTACTTCATACCTCTCCCTACACTTAGGTTAGGTACATTGGGGTAGAACTAGCTTAGAAACGCATCGTATGAGTACTCTCATTTTTAGTCTGTTATTTATGTAAATGAATATCTGCTAAAGATCATGCTAGCGCAGTATTATTTATTTCTACTGCTTACGCTGTACATTATTTATCTTGCATACTGTCTTGTGATCATAACGGCACATTTAACTTACACCAGAAACAAGACTGTTCAATAAACCTTTTATTGAAACGCCCGTCTATTCTTTCTGTGTAACTTAGAGGAAAACTAAGTATGCACGATTGAGCTGAGTGAAATAGTGATCTATTGTTTCCACGACTCTGGGACACGTTCTGATTCTAAAGGGAAACCAAGTGGTCCTGTTTTGCGGCTGCCAGAAACTACTCCCTTCTTGTTTGACAAGGAGTTTCTAGTGGCCTCTGAGCTAGCTGGCACAAGTAATTAAGTTTAATGTACTCGATAGGGACATACTGACCTTAGTCCTATGTCAAACCTATAGGGGATATTATTCCAATGCGCAGAGCCTATTAGGGAAATAGGAGCTACACTACACCTGGGGGTCTCAGAACAACCACACATGAGAGGCCAACAGCAAAGAATTGCCTTTTGCTATATGACAGTTTCCACCCAAGACACTTAAGAGATAATCTAACTTTCGGACAGTTCTTAAGACTCAGGAGGAATTGTTCTGAACTGAAGGATTACAACACTCAAACAGATCACCTTGCCTGCAAATTCATGGAGAGAAAATACCCGAAGAAAATGGTATCACGAGCTAAGAAAAGAGCCCAAAATAACAACAGGGAAGCCCTCCTGGAACCACCCCACCAGAAAGAAAAAGAGGACAGGCCTGTCTGCATTACCACTTACAGTGTAGCAGCCAATGCAGTAACTAAGATCATCAACAAACACTGGAGCATCCTGAACAGTGGATCCCTATCAATACCACGCCCCATGTTTTCACATAAAAGAGGCAAGAGCCTCAAAGATATGTTCGTCCATACACGCCCACGTACCAACCTGGGCTCTCGGATGAACACCCAAAGCACTTTGGCACCAATAATGGGACACTAGCCTTGTGGTACCTGTAGCGTTTGCCATTTGACGAAACCAACGCAAACATTGATCCACAACCACCACATGTCATGGCAACTAAGGAAGTTTACGAACTGCAACACACAAATGGTAGTGTATATGATCACTTGCCCCTGTGACCTCCGCTATATAGGAATGACAATGAGGAAGATAAAAGCTAGTATCTGCGAACACCGCAGTAATTTAAGATGTGCACGTGTAACAACCAAAATGTCAGCACATTACATGGAGAAGAAGCATACGGTGCATGACTTCCACTGGGTCATCCTGGAATCCATAGATGGGATGGGCAATTTCGAATCAAGACTGTTCGAAAAAGAACAATGGGTTTTTAAACTGAAAACACATGTTGAGGGCCTGAACGACAACATTCCACGGAGTCAGCTCGTGAGGTAAACACCATCTGCAAACAGGCTGTTTCTACACACAGTACTGTACATAGAGAAATGATGTACCAATTAAGTGAGGCACAGATCCTGAAACCATAAGTGGAACACAGTAGATGTAGAATGTGAGCTAAAAATATCACTGTAGAAATGCATGTGCATAGCACACAGACTAAATATAGAAAATATGACAACGCCCTAACGGTGGGTACTGATTACCCGACAGTGTTATGGTATCCACACAAGACTACATAAGGGAGCAATTTAGAACCCCATAATAGTAAAACACAGAAGAGCACAATGGTATCTGTACATGCCTACACCAATACCAGTGGTGGGCTAACAACCATTAACCCACAACCAGTCACCACCCACTGCGGAATAAAATACAACCCCTGTATGATCTGGGATACTGATACCCACAATTTTTCTTCGACTTCCCTCAACTTAACCATGTAGCATTATTTGCTAATAATAAACCCAACACCTTTAATGAGGAATCACCCTTTTTAGAATATTTCTTAGAAGTTTTCCTCAAGGAAAAGCCCCCATCTAAATCGATGCTTTAAGTTCCCCAATGGAACCTTTAGACCGTTCCATTTGATGACCACCATTTTGTTTCCTATGCGGTCTAGTGTTTTGAGCGCGTGAGGGTGCAACGGACGAGCGTCCTCGTTTCAGTTTAACTTGCCGACTGACAAGACGCCGGCAATATGCGGTCTCCGGCGGCTCTGTAATTGGTAACCGGGCAGAGAGGATGTCTTGACAAGGTAAGCGCAGCTATGCCGCCCTCCTTTCCCACGAAATATACCACAGAGGCTCTGCCTGGAGAACCCTGTAACTATATATAAAAGAATTTATATATAAATTTGAAAGCACAGTGCGTGTGTGGCGACAGCCTCACAGTACATTTTTCTCCCACAGTGTTTGACTACAGACGTCACTGTCCACCGGAGAAACCATGAGGCAATAGCAGAAACTCAATGTATGTGGTGTTCCTTGTACCGTCTGTAATGTGTTTTATGTATGTCTGTTTATACAGATTTGTTCCGATCATTATTGGTGATTTTTCCAATGGAATTTTACACTAGATGTGCCACTAATAGTCACAAGATTGTTTTGTAAGTCACGTTTTCTTTCACTCTGAAGGTGCTCACTATCGAAAGCGGATGAAATGAGACATTGAAGCTTGAAATAGTCCTGCTACAGAATTGTTTAACTCTTCCACATTTATCTCCACAGAACTCGATTAATGATCGAAAGGCAGGTGGTATAAGTATATACACAGTCTACTAAGCATGCATTAAAATAAGTGTTTAATCTCTGACATTAGGAGTGGAACCTGGCAATCACTATAGTAGCGATTTCTCTAGGTCCTGAAGAATAGCCAATAGGGGTATGGCTAGAAACATGTCGACCTTTTAGAAGGTAGGAACATTACCCCTTCTCTCTTAAAGAATCCCCCTGCTTTTAACCATCCCGACTAGGGGCAAGAATGAAGAACCAAGCCTACTAGTCAGGTATTTTTAAAAGACTTTACCATCTAACAACCCCCCTACTCCTCCCTCCAAATCCATCTCTTCTGTCATTGTATAGTCACTCAAAGTGCTCCAGCGTAATCCGTAGGTCGCAGCACGCCCCGTTCCGCAGCGGAACGGGATGGACCCAATGATGAAGCATGCCACCAAGGGGTAACCCGGTTGGGTGAGGGTTTTACAGAAAATTTTGTTTTTTCCTAAAGTAGAGTTAGACCTTTCAGAATTACTGGGTGATTGTTTGATGTTATAAATCTATTTTGGAGGACACACTCAGCCTATTCCTCTTACCCCCCTATTTTTTGTTACAAATTACACAAATATACACAAATATACAATTTAGCTACTGCATTGTAAAAGCATGCAGATGAAAAGATAGATTTAAGGCATATTATATGTTTAATTAATATAAATGTGACTATTAATCATGAAATACAATTTCACTCATTTATAAGTGTTCGAATAATGTAGGAGAAAAATCTCACGTTATGGATTTTATTGCTAATGGATTTGATTTTCATATAAAGAATTTGAAAGTTAAGACTAAAAGAAAAGATTCTGATTTAGTGTGGTTATCCTGCGAGAATTTAACCATAATGTAATTTCATGTGATAACGTGGGCACCAAAAATGATAAAAGAAAAGTAGGTGCTACAACACTATATTTAGATGTGTTCCCCAAAAACCCCTTTAGCATGTATTTCACATATGTATTAGTCGAATAACACGTAAACTACAAGGATTTATATGCATTTGTTTTATAAGATAAATGTTGACATAAACATTTTTTATAGGTACATTATACTGACCTGTATTAATTTTGATCAGAAGGAAATGTTCATTAATATATTGTCATAATTTTAAAATCACTTGCTGCTTCCTATTAATGTATAATTCACAAATTAACATGATCTTGTCATATATTAACCCAAATTTGACGTAGGCCTCATTTCCCTTTTCAGTGATGTCATGGACTGAATATTCTAAAGCATATGGGAACTTGCTCTATTGCAAGTCATATTGAAATGATAACTGTTTCATTTGACATCTCCCAGACTGAATAGCGTACTTGCAACAAAATTTGTTACACTCTGGAACAGCTGCTTGGGAAAGAGCAGAAATGAACCCTTAACATTTTATTTTTAAATGTCCTATTGTTCAATGTGTCCTGTGCTTACATGACCAAAGGAAGATGCATAATAGATTGACTTAATTTTTCTGAATTTGTATCTATTTTTCTGCTACATCACACTCCTCTTACTAGGACTGGCCAATGGAACTGAGTGGTCTGACATTTAGTGATGCCAGGGGTCGTCACCCCGGAAACTGATCGAGTATAATTGTTAATTTTAAGAGAACTGGGACACCACTGCCACTGCCACTACTACTACTACTACTGCTGCTGCGACTGCCTGCTTCTGATCCGGACTCAGATTTTGATTCTGATGTTGGGACTTGGTTATATTACTGCTGACGTTGTCCTGAAGCACATTGAACCTTTTAGGATGAAGGTTTCTTGTTGCATTGCTGTGACTCTTGTGCTACAGCAGTGAACTGAGACGGATTACTGTCTTGATGAACTGGACTGGCATCTTGGAATTTTGCTGAACTCTCCTAAGAGTCTCTACAAAGGCTCACCTGATTTCCTATCCCTTTCGACACGTAAGTCCAAATCTGCCTCGGCTGAGGAATATTTCCCCATTCTTCCATCATATTCTCCCTGAATCCCAGAGGTTTGGTATATTTAATTAAGTCCTTTATTAATTGATTTATTAGGGCTATATGCAATTTTATTCAATGCAAATGTTCTTTATCTATAGACTGAACAACTAAACTTTAACGTTCAGTCTGACTCTGCTGTTCTGTCTCGTCATTCCTTGAGAGTGAACATTAATTGGCTTGTCAATGTTTTTAGAAAACTAATCTATGAGATGTTAAATTTGGGTTTAGTTTCAGTTGTCCTATTTCTGACCCTTATTGGATAACTGTCCATCCCCTGAATGTCTAACCCATTTCAGGACAGAGCAAGATCCATGGGAGGACCAACTGAATGCATGAGTACCGTAAGATTAAATGAAAATAATTCAGTAAAGGCCCAGTCAACGCTACAGCACACCCACAAGCTAAATCTAAGCAGCCCTAGCTAATTCTAGCAGCAAATAGCAGGCCTGTATTTGAGTTTCCTAAGATGGATCACACAGATTACCTGTTTTTTTTAACCCCTTCGATGCTCATGACGAGCTCAGCTCGTCATGCTGCGCGGTCGCGCTGTGCGCATGACGAGCTGAGCTCGTCACGACCACACCCGCGATCGGAATGTCCAGCACCTGGGCGGAATTCCGATCGCGGCGAAGCGGTTAATTATGAAACAGCAAGTCAGTTATTCCCTATCATAGTCTATTCGTGCTGGGGGAAAAAACCAGTGACTGGCTGAAGGCAACTTCTTCTCATTGTCCCAGAAGGTACCTCCGACTGAAGCTGGTTGATGCTGTGAACAGGCTTGACCTATGGTGTGATAGTCCAAGCGTGAAGGCCCTCTCTGACTATGGTTTGATACCTTGGTTTTTCCAGTATCCGATTGCCGATTGTATCTTATGAAAACAAATGCAGCACTCCCACACAATAAAGTACAAGACTAAACAATCATGATGAAAAATGCGTCATCTCGATTCACATATTGATTATAAGTACCTATAACTAAAAACTATAAAACCATGAGACAGTAAGGGTGAGTTGCTACTCAGGGAAATGGCGAGTCTGCTCAGCGTTTACTCTTCCTTCGTGTCTTATTTCAGGGGGGTGGGGGGGGGAGTGCTCCTTATGCAATGGTGTTTCAGTGCACACACTGCATTACAGAATTAAGATTCCTAGCCTCGTGTAACCTTTTTATGCTCACACTGTCGAGCTCTATATTGATAAACAATTCCTAGTTTGGCACTCAATGGTAATCAGGAATTGTATTTAAATATCAAAATACACATCACAAGACTAAACTATTCAATGTCACAAACACTACAGGCTGAAAATGTTTAATACATTGGATTGGTTTCAAACCTTTCACTTTCACATATGCTAATTAACAGTTTCAAACAATGTAGAAATAACAATACTTCCTCGTAAACAAAAACATTTGTTGATTCAAAGTCTGTCGGGCTTTTGGTATAAGCTTTACTGAAGCCTCGGTTCGAACCTCCTTATTTATAAAATGTCCCTTTAATAACATTTGTTGTTCAATCCAAAGAGTACATAAAAGCCAAAACAAATTGAGTCAAGTTCTCCGCTACTGTCTTCAGAGCAGTGGCGATTCAGGGTCCTCAAGGGCTCCACAGGAGCAGGATCATGCTGTCGCCAAATGCACCTCACTCCTTGGATGTTCAATGCAAAGCATTGAAAATCTGATGGGTGCAGTATTTATAGTAGGGGAGAGAAGATGGCTGCCAAGATTTCAGAGTCTTGCGGTGATTGACAACTCTCAGGAGATCTCATGGGAAGGTGTGCAGATCTGCTGTTTTTCCTTGTAGGTCCCTCTGGGGCCTCCTCTATCTGTAAATTTTTTGCAGTTTGGATTGCTGGCACAATTACAGGGGTAAACCATAACCACCATAGCGCGCTTAACTAATGCTGATAAACATATGCACAGCAAGGTTTACCCTTAAGGAGAGTATACCACCGGAGATGCCATGAGAGACGGCAACCAGGCATTCTAACTAGAATATAATCCTCCATGGCACTTAAGGGTACTTGCAGAGTTATGACACTCCCCCATCCCCCGCTTTTAGGCCCTGTCCCAGGGCTGGGTCTTGGTTTCTGGGGATGTTGTGATTGGAATTTTTTATTAGATGAGGTGCATGAACTTGATTGGCGGGTAACTAAGACCTTTCCTGTGTACCATACCTCTTCAAGTCAGTTAAGTAATACAATCTCAAATAGCACGGCGTTTAATGGGAAAGGCTGTAGTTGAAAAATTAGCAAAAAATTGCTGGTAGAAATTTGCAAAGCTCAAAAAGTTTGCAGTTGTTTTACAATGGAGGGTGTAGGCCACTGCAAAACTGCCTGAATATTGGTGTCTTCCATATTCAAACCCTCTGAGATTATGAATCCTAAGAACTGTAGAGCATGAAACTCACACTTCTCTATTTTCACATAGTGGTGGTTGTCTTGCAATGCTTGTAGAATTGTTTCACATGGATAATCTGTTCTTCCACGGAGTTAGAAAAGATTAATATATCTTCGATGTAGACCACTAAAAAGATGTCGGAGTTCCCGCAAGACATAGTTAAAGTGCTGGAATGTGGCTGGGGCATTACATAGGCCAAAGGGCACTAACTGATACTCGAATATTGCGAAATGCAGTTTTTTATTCATACCCTTCCTTTACCCTCAGCAAATGACCAGCGCCACATAAATCAAGCTTGGTTAAAGGAAAACCTCTGACGTGTGCGCAGCAATCAACTCTGTGTTTGCAGGAAGACGTGGTGCAGCTCGAGGAGTGTTTGTGTTTGTACCTGCGACACAGTGTGGCTGTGTTTAGCTGAGGGAGAGTGGCGTTCCGGCAGGGGCTGCTGGACTGTAAGGTTTGATGGGAGCTGAGGAAAGAACGGAGATCTGCCCTCTCCACCAGTGTGGCTTTAAATCGGCGGCTTGGCACCGGTGGGTGCCGTAGGAAGCAATGGCGGTGAAGGAGAAAGTGAGAAGCAAGTCAAGCAGCACAGGGGAGAGGTACACAGCCAGTTTGTAGCACAGAAGCCGCCGGTATGGGAGCTAGGTGTCAGTGCAGATTGTATTCCTGGCTTTCTTTCATTGTACCATCTCCGCCGTGGATCTTAAACAATCCTGGCATTCGCTCGATCGTTTCCTTTGCCTCATTAACTCCGTTTGTAGTCTCGTCATGCTCACTGCATTTCCTATGCCCCTGTGCAGACCAGAGCTGCGCCAATGCAGGGTGTAGAACTCAATCTTGGCTCCAGTCTTGCTCTGCTTTTAGTCCAGTCTCTTTCCCCCATGTTCATTGAGCCACTGAAACCTACCTGTGGCAAGTCCTGGGACTGAAGGACCTTGGACATTTGTTCTTATCAGCAGCGGGCTTGGGTCCTTCACCACAGCACTACGCTGTTCGGGCAGACGAAGAGTTGAGGTCATGATGCAAGGCCTGGACGTAGCAAAGGAAAAAACATAAACCTAGTTGTTCATGCCTACATCAAGCTTGCACAGCACCATTCGCTTGGTCCCCCAGGTTTGAGCCCATGTACAAAAACAGTTTGACCGTTTAAATTAACTCTGAAGCATTATGAGATCTTGGAAAACAAGAGCACTCCCACCGACAAACTCATGGAAATGAACACTGGAACAAATGAATAAGACACTAAAGTACAACAAAACAAAAACAGCACAGACATGTCTGAGCCTAATTTTGCCTTTTGCCAGTATGTTTTTGAAAAACACTGAAGTACCTCAGGAGCTTAATTTTCTTACTGTCTCTGCTTCCCTCACATGCATAATGCCAAATGAATAGGCGTAATTACCTCCTCCAGTGACTCCAGCTATAAAAAGTTAATATGTGCACTCACATTGAAGGCAGAAACAGCAGTTCAACAGGTCATAGCGACCATTCCTACACCGCAAAGGAAGTCAATCTGGTACCGTCAGCTGGTTCAATGAAGGACGTAGCCAGTCTGATAAATGACTTGGATAGTCCAAAAAATGAGTCGATACAGCAGATTTCCTTGACCTCAGAAGAACAAGTATTTGTACAACTTGTCGAGAGCACAATGAATGGGGACCACCTACTAGTTATCTCTTGGGAGGGGAAGAATGGCACAAATTCAGGTACAACTAATATGCCACAAGTCCTGGAAAACCTTTCTGAATCTAAAAGACCACTATTAAAATTAAGGTACTCAGAGGGCCTAGATAAACATTGTGCCACTCTTCCCCAATCAGTGTCAAAAAATAAGCCAACTGCCAATTAACGTGCCAAAAGTTCAGAATGATCAAAGCATCAACATTTCATTGGAGGGTACTGGCCATGCCTAAAGTCGATCACTAACTGCAGTAATACCAAACCTACAAAAAATGCAAATACATCCAAGCAATGGCCCTAGTGCAATAAATAACTCAGTAGGTTTGGAGTCCATGCAATTGGATGTACAGGTACTCATGGCCAAGATGGTACCGGAAACTCATAGCAGTAACTTCTATAATTTGAAAAGCATCCATACAATTTAAGGGACAATACGTGACCCGATTATGGGGTATCTTTCAAACCCCTCAGATGAGGTGAAGACCAGCAGATCTCCAATGACACTGATATTACCAATCCCATAGAGAGTGAACCAACCAGTTCTCTATCTGGCACGTGATCAGCACTGCTTCAAAGTTTTCAATCCACAGTTGATGCTCTGAATTATCAGTCAAATATTAGGCCCTCAGGATGCTCTACTAAACATGATGGCAGCATTTGTCTCTGGAATTGGCACAAAGCTGTCCAACTTAAACTACCTCATAATTCGTGCACAGACAGAGTCTTATTCAATTCAATGCTCAGTTTCGACCTTGATAAATAAACTAAGTACCTGCCCAGTTCTTATAAGCACTTTAATCACGGAGATAAAAACTACTCTTTGTGCTCCCTGTTCCATTAGACGACCAAACAAACTGACCTATGGTATGATCAATGCTAAACCAAATCAAACCACAACCTCAAGGAAAGAAGAATCAATCCATAATACATCTGAGACGTAAACAAATAAAATAGCTAATGGCATCATGATTTCAAGCTGCTTGAACATCTGATTTCGAACAGAAATAGTACAAAAGGTACAGAAACGTGGAATTTAATGGGAGAAAATGCTGACCTCCCAGATTTGACAGCTCTGAGCACAATGGTGAACATTGCAGATCAAGGAACCCTCCCAGCCTCCCTTCTTAAAGGTCTCCTGAAAAAGGTAAAGAAAAAAGCAAAGGAAAGCCAGGTATATACCGAGTTCAAGCAATCCGAGTATACAAAATGTGTACTCAATATTTTTCAGTTATCCCAACGCTAGTTACGTTTTCTTGTGATGACAAAGATGCGTGTGGAACAGTTCATGAAATGTCCCTCATGTCCATAAACAAACTAGTACCTTTGAAGCTCCAAGTTCCGGAAGGCGCTACACAGGAACCAATTATCAAGCAAACAATATCACAAATGCAAGAATCAAGCACTGGATTAATGAATGTAATTCAAGAGGAGCAACGAAAGCTGGAAGAAACCTCCCTCCCCTTAATAAACCAAAATAATAAATCATTTCTCCTGACATACTGGAAAGGAACAAGATAGTTATTAAAAGATAAACCGGAATCTTCCACTTGTGGTACTCAAGTAACCACTCTGAAAAATGAATGTATCCATTTAACCCACAAAGTTTAAATATACAGTTCAAGTCTGGGGACCTAGAGGTGCCTTTACACCAACAGTACAAAACAGATTGAAAAGAGAATGATCTTTGTCCTTGTATATCAATCTAAATGTTATTGGGGCATTAATTAGTGTAATGTAGTGAAACTCATCCAGGTGTCCCCTTGGCTCTAGAATCTTGTTAGGTTGATTTGTAGGGCGCAACCTATCACCCTTGAGTGTATCCAGGCACTGGAGAAGGAATGTAGGTTGGGTGGAGTTCCTAGTTGAACAGCCAGGTCTTCAGTTTCTTGCAGAAAGTTGAGTATTGATGGGGTGGTCCTTATGTGCTGCGGCAGGTCATTCCAGGTCTTGGTTGTGATGTAGGAGAAGGAGCATCCTCCTGACTTGCTTCTGCGGATGATGGGACTAGTGCGAGGGCAAATGAAGCTGAGCGTAGATGTCTGGTTGGATGGTAGAGTGGAAGTCGGTTGTTACGGAAGTCCGGTGTTGTGGAGGGCTTTGTGGGCGTGAACGAGCAGCTTGAATTGGCATAGTTTCTGGATGGGTATCCAGTGTAGTTCTGTGAGATGAAGAGTGATGTTTGTGCTTTGGGGGACATCTAGAATGAGTCTGGCGGTGGTGTTATGTATGCTCTGGAGTGTTTGAGTGAGCTGATTGGAGATGCCTCCATAGTGTGCTTTGCCGTGGTCCAGGCTGCTGGTTATGAGGGCCTGTGTGACAGTGCGTCTCATGTATGTGGGGAGTCATTTGAAGATCTTGCAGAGCATTCGGAGTATGAGAAAGCAGGATGAGGCTACTGTGTTCACCTGTTTAGTCATCGTGAATTTGTCATCCAGGATGATACCGAGGTTTCTGGCGTGGTCTGGGGGTGGGGGGGTGAGCGTAGGTCCCAGTTCTTCTGACCACCAGGAGGAGTTCCATGGGGAGCTCTTCTTTCTGAAGATCAGGTTCTCTGTTTTGTCTGTGTTGAGTTGTAGGCAGTTCGCCCTCATCCAATCAGCCATGTTGGTCATGCAGGTTGTGAAGATGGTCTTGGTGGTGGTCTCATTGGTGAGGGAGAGGATGCGCTATGTGTCATCTGTTTTAGGGGACAATGTTGATGTTATGGGCTCTTATGATGCCGGCGAGGAGCGCATGTACTCGTTTAAGAGGGACCTCTGGGGAAAGTCCGCAGACTAGCTTCTTGGGTTTGTAGGTGTATGGGGGGAGTCTGGTTCTGTAGGAGAGGAAGGAGGTGATCCAACTTAGGGCGGGTCTTTGAATTTCTCAGTCAAAGTCTTGATATGAGAGTGCCATGGGATACGGTGTCTAAAGCTGCTGAGAAGTTGAAGAGGATGAAAGCGGCTATTTCCCTCTGTCCATGATGGACCGTATATAGTCTGTTGCTGCCAAGAGCGGTTTCCATGCTGTGGGTGCTGCTTAACCCTGACTCAGTGATATCCAGGAGGTGGTGCTGTTCTAGGTGGGAGGAGAGTTGCCTGTTGATCTTTCTCCATGACTTTGGAGAATCCTACTTCAAAGGACATTGAATCCATTATATTTCTTCCATCGTGCCCAAATCAGTTTAACAAACCCACTTAAGTAACATAGGCCACTTAAGCAATAGCTATTAGTGCCTCAACGACAGCCAGCAGAGAGAACAAGGTCTTGCAAAAAGAATTAAACATCCCAGACCTTCAAGCACAGAATGACTGGGGCTGGCTGTCAGCAGCCCTGCATACAAATTCCAGAAAATAAAATGAAGTCATTTAGCGCCCATGTTAAACCACCTCAATTGACAGGCTCGCAATTTGTTTATGGAATATTGAGGGCCTAAATAACAAAATATGACTGATTTAATAAATTCTTGGTGAGCCATCCATCTGCAGCTTTAGAAACTTTACCTTTGTCAGTGGTCAATTCAGAATGCTTCAAATTAGATAGCTTATCTCTGACCTATTAGACAGTCTGTAAGATCGTTAAATGGTACTCAAGTTCAAAGTTCTTCTCTTCAGCCACTTCTCCAGGAAAATCAAGATTGCACAAATGCATAGATACTCAGAAGAGAATCTCATTTTGAGTGCGACCACCTAATACTTCTCTAGGCAAATTATTTAATGCTCTTTGAACCCCATAGAGATTATGTAGCAAACTCGGTCCAGTACTTAATTCTGTAGTAGTCAAGGCTTGTTTAAGCATACCAATGGCATGCTCTATTAGCACATTGCTCTCCAGGTGAAACAGGTGCGAGAATTGCAGACCTAATCCCAGAGCAGACATAGCATTCCTAAATACCTGCAGCGAATGCAAGACCATTGTCTGAATGAACCGTATGAACCACATCTATTGCTACTAAGCCCTGAAAGTCTTTTATGATCGCTCGAGCATCAGTATTTCTTTGTGGCCAAGCATTAATCAACAGCAACCAGTATGTACTTGTATCGGTTTACTGATCTGATTGGCCTGATGTGGCCTCGAACAGGCAATTAGAGATAGTAAGTGGAGTCTACCTGGTCTTGAAAAGGTATAGTGTTGTGTTTGTTGGCAAACCTTACATTGCTGAACATAGTTTTTAGTTTGTTTAGGTAGATATTGTTAGGCCTGGCAACCTTGGCTTGGTTTGGCCCGTCTTGTTGCCTCTACCTCCTGTATTTTTGGACTGTGTGCTGGATTTCTTTTTTGCACGTTTAGGTATTCTGGGCACTTTGCCACTGCTGATCAGTGCCAAAGTGCAAGTGCTTCCTGGGTCAAATTGTGATTCTGATTGTTTATCCATGATTGGCATATTCGATTTATTAGTAAGCCCCAAGTAAAGTGCACTGTGTGTGCCCAGGGCCTGTAAATCAAATGCTACTAGTGGGCCTGCAGCACTGATTGTGCCACCCACACCAGTAGCCTTTCAAATGTGTCTCAGACCTGCCACTGCAGTGTCTGCGCGCACAGTTTTTGACTGTTGGGTCTACCTGGCAAGTGCACCCACTTGCCACATCTGTCCCAATGGTTAGTGACAAATGCACCATGTATCTTCTTAGAAGACTCCTTCTTTAGACGTGAGTGGTCCCAGATCGCCTGGAATTGTACCAGAGACTGGTTGATATTAATAATCAATACGGCAAAACACCTCTTTTAGGCTCTGATAACTAGGATCAATATCGCAGAAAATGCCCTAAAAACTGGAATATTGATCCCAGCCTAAATATCCAAACTGGCAGAAATCAACACAGAAATCAATGAACTTAAAGATTTTTTTGATGCAGCAAAAAATATCAAAGCGGCAAAAGGAGCTAAAAAAATAATTTGATAGGGAGAAAGTCTACTCCTATATTAAAGAGAATTTCACAGTAGAAGGGGGTGTTACCTCCACAGACGGGAGTAGCAACTGCCAATGTAAGAAGAACACTTCGTTCAGCAGCAACTCTAGCACAGAAAGTTGGGGGGGCAATGATGGCCCCCTCCACCACCTCTATATGGGTACCTGATGGCCCCATTTCAAGGGCCCCAACCAATGTACCCCCTCCCCCCCAACTATCCTATGTTACCCTCAAGGCAGCTCTACCTGTGGTAGCTCCGTATGCGCCAAGTGTGCCAGGAAGATGAAACACTTGAAGTGGTAGAGAGCACAATCTTGTCAGAAACCTGGTTCTAATCTACTCCGATAAGTTTCATTACCAAATGTGTTGCCATACACTTGAAGAAAAAGTCCAATTTGGAGACCAACTCTGTCACCAAACACAAGGTACTTCCATGGGAAGTACCTTTGCTCCAAGTGTGGCATGTCTCTATATGACTAACTTTGAAAAATAACCTATTTTGTGAAAACAATCCTTACACCAACAATATACTCCTATGGGGTCGCTATATTGCTGAAATTTTTATTTTCTGGCAGGGAGATATTGACGAATGCCACAATTGCCATACATAAATTAATTCCCTCAATACATTCCTAAGGTTTACACATCTCTGATAAAGGCCCCCCCCTTTCTTGATTTACTAATCACCATCACTAATGGAGCTCACAACCACCACATACAAAAAGTCGACAGACTGCAACAGCTTACTACTGTATGACAGCCACCATTCTAAAGCCTTATGGGACAATTTGCCCTATGGTCAGTTCCTGTGATTACGCCGCAACTGCAGTAAGATTGCTCACTTTGAGCTACAGGCACAACAACTGACTACTAGCATGACAGCACACCACTACCCATCACATTCTGTTAATATAGCACGGAAAAGGGCCAGGAACAACAATGAGGCGGCACTATTAAAACCCTGCAGCAGAACACAGGACAACTCCATCACCTGTGTTACTACTTTTACACCTAATTCAAACCAGATACCGAAAATCATACATAAGCACTGATCCATCTTTCAGACCAGCTCACTCGAGTTTCTCACTCCACGATTTGCGTTCAAACGAACACATAACCTGAAAGACATGATTGTCCATACCAGACCTTGAAGGGTACCTAGGTCTGAACAGTGTTTCCTCTGGGACCTACCCCCATTCACAGGACACTATCCATGTGGCTCCTGCGGGGTTTGTAATCTGACTGAGCCCCCAAAAGGAGATTGTCCTCAACCAGACCAACACAGACACAGAAAAATCACACAAATTGTAACACCAGGAACTGTGTGTACATGATCACTTGCCCCTGCACCAAAAGATATATTGCATGACCACCAGACCTGTCAAGGTGAGGATTACTGAACACTGGAGTGGTATTTGAGGCAAATACAACTACTAAAATGGGCACTCACTTTCTTGCCCACAACCACACATCAGACGATGTATTCTGGAACATCCTTGAATCACATCATAACATGAACAAATAAAGCCTCTTTCAGAGGTAACAAAATTGGATATTCCGTTTAGCCACACACAGAACAGGCCTCAACGATGATATTCCCTGTTGTGAACTGGAAAATTGAGGCAACCTCTATTATACACCCCCATGAGAGCAGCCATGGTCCTGTACATATACGTCTGTACTTTACATACTTTTTTACTACATATATGGCTCGCCATCATGATCCTTTCTTTAGTTATATATGCTACCTCATCATAGACTCTTCAACTTTGAGCCCTGTTCTCTTTTGCTCTTGGGTACTATTTTTCTCCGGTAGACCCATACTACCCACCCCTGACTAGAGTACAGAGGCGCAATCCTCCCTTTAAATAATTGCTGAAATTCCTGCCCAGATACTCCCAATATAGATATACTGAGGCGCTACATTTGTTTGAGTTCCCTTCATTTTTTGTTGATATCCCCACACACCTGTGTTAATTTCTGTACTGGACCAACCAGTGACAAATGTGTCCTGTTGGTGTTCATTTTGAATATGAGGATTTATTCTATTTTTTGGATCTCTGCTTCCTTTGTTGAAGAGTTTACCTCTATGGTGTTCCTTTTATTTTTATTTCAATTATGGCTCTGTTCTATTCTTCCCCACAGAGACCATTCTAATATGGCAGCTGCTGCGCCAGGAATTCCCCTTAATTAGGACTCTGCACCCGCTCATTTCATGACGGAGCTCTGCGATATGTCCTGCCCCAACCGGCTTTCACTTCCTGCGGCCGGCGGGAGACGGAGAGCACACACAGCGCCCGCTAACCCCCAAGTAGCTACCTCCATGAATTTTACTAATAAGATCCATTTTGAAATTTCACGTGTTCTCCCCAAAATGGCTGCATACTTGGAACATGGAGTATCAGATTTACATTCTAGCTTGACCCTGAAGTCGATTACCCCCACCTGTGCCTCTTCATACCTGCGAGTGATAATTATCTCTCACTCCAGCATAAATACCGCCTCCTCTGCTCTCACATTACCACCAGGGTGGCAGAGAGGAGTAGGTTTCAGCTTTCCTAGCGTGCTGGATGCTGTGAGCAAGATTTTGAATAGTTCTTACTTTATGTACCTTTCTCCACTACTTCAGTGCTGACTTTCTACTAGTTTCACCCTGCAGCTAGCGCGGTCTCTACCATCACTTAAGGGGCCATTTACTTACTCAAATTGGGTTAGCTCTACCGCTCGTGCAGGATTTTACTGCATTTATGCATCCCAGATTAGCTACAATAGTGGTTATCCACACACATTTATGTGGATGTTGAGGCTTATATGTGTGTGTTTGTTATACATCATGTGTATCACCTGCTTGTTGACTTATCGGTTTGTTTGTTCTTATATGTATTTGAACACTCACTGACAGGCGTGATTCCGCCTATTGCATGTATTTGTTCTACAATTGCCAAATGCATTGCTATGTGACAATGGGGTACAACCTACTGAATACCCTCTTTGTTTTTAATTCTCACTCTCAATATGTCTCTTTTCTATTACAGGTCGAATTTTAGATATCATAAGGTATACCCTACACTTTGAGGGGTACTTTTGAGATTGGGTATTGTTGCTAATTACCACTACTATAACCCAAATCATTGGTAGATTAGGTTACATGATCCTAACAAAGGGCTCAGAACCGCAGCGACTTTACGTGACACGAAACACGGTGACCAACTTTCTCACTTTCCTGTGAGCTGTACTGCATCATTGTCTCCATCACAGTCTCCCTTTGTTTTTATTTATAACAAGAGGTCACACGTATTAAAACTTTCAGGGTCTCTCTTAGTTATTTTTATACCACACTTACACCGATCTGCACACACAGCACCTCCACTTACACTTGAGCACGGCGTCTTATTTTAAAAGACCTCTGGCATGAGTCCCCTCGAGGGGCCCGTTGGGCATTGCAGCACCAGCCCAACGAGGAGCTGCCTGATGATGAAGCATGGCACCCATCTGTGTGTGTGTGAGGGCTCTTGCTTCGGAGCAATCAGACCCCCCCTCCCCGCGACCAATCTGCTTGCTCAGACCCCTCCCGACCTACTGCCTGTTCTGTTTCCTTTTCTGATTCTTTTAGGATTACATACTCTACTTGTATACATGTACATTTAGGGAACTTGTATGCTGGACCTACACGCGATCCCAGTCCACCCATTATTGTGTTCACCAGCACTTGGCCTTTTTGCGAATTCATTATGATCAAATGCTTATTCTGTCTAGGGAGGCCAGCATTGCCAGTCCGTTGATGCTTCACCAGGTATATTAAATCATCTATACCCTCGTGTTGTAGTATCTTGAGCATAAATCCTCCTTGATCTAATTCTAGTAAAAATGAAAGAATCCAGTGCAACTTGATGGCAAGACGTTAGTGAATAGTTTAGTATCCGTATTGATTAATGCTACCGGCCTGTTGGAGAAGCAGCATTCTAGTCTTTACCCAGTTTTAGGAGAATGGTAATTGGCATTTTCAACATAGTATTGGTGACAGTCCCTGACTTGAGGATGGAGTTAATCAATTTTGCCAGTGTTCTCAAAATTACTACTCCCATATTTTCCTAGAAATGTTCTGTGAGGCCATCTGGTCCTGTAGTCTAATTGAGTTTCAGTGGTTTGATAAGCTACATTATCTCCATCCTAACAATTAGGCCCTCAATCGTCTCCATTATATAGAATGGTATTTTTGACGGTTGTAACTCCTCATGGTAGGTATTCTGCTTTGCTCCATCCACTTTGTAAGAAATTGGATTCTTTCTCAGGGGTTCTCCATTGATCGTTATAAGCAATGAATAGTTCTGCCCACGTTCAGGGACCCCGGAGCCATTCTTTCTAAGTCAACTTTTACTTTTCAGGTGGCATTTGTGACACAAATGTTAAATTTAATAGCCTTAAAATAGGATATATTGCCAGTTATAATGAAGTACTTTAATATTTTGAAGAAAAAGGCTTAAACCTTTAAAAGTCACTAAAAAGATTAAAAAGTGACCTTTTATAAACATTCTTCACAAACTCTTTTTGCTTCTTAGTAAGGAAATGTATGGCAATTTAGCTGTACAGGCAGAAGGAATAAAAACAATGAGAATAGGACACTGCGCCTTTATGGACATCTTGACCACTAGTGTCCCATCATGCCCTGTAGGTGGCAGTTAACCCAGTTATTTTTTCCTGCTAGCAGGATCCTGGAGTAGAGCTCTGCCATTTTAAGGTTTTTCTTCTCAGATTTTTTCATCTGTTGCTTTAAAAAGTGATTCACTTGATGTTCTTTACCGCGTAGAGTATTTTTAGATATTCTTCTGACAAGAAATATACCAGATTTTTATGAAAATGCCATTTCTTTTTGAGAACTTCCCAGAATGTGGCAGAAAAATGGCAAAAACAGACCTGCACAGGATCTGTAGCTTTTTGTTTGCCTGACTCTCATGACCCCAAGATGTGCCACACACTGCAAGACTCTTTCCAGGTGCACTTTGAGGGAGGGAGAGGGAAGATTCACCACCATGGCCAAGTGGAGCGCCACAGAAGGCAAGATTCCCTGGCTGGGGAATTTTCTGAAGGGTGAGGAGAGACTTTGCCATCTACCAGTGCCCCTATGTCGCTCTGAGGAGTCCCGCAGAGGTAGATCAAAAATGAGAAGATCTGTCTAAGAACGGCGCCTCTGTTCGAAGTCAAGTACTTTGACGTCGAGGAGGTACAGTACCTATTCGCCCGCTGTCAGGAGCTGGTTCGACGTTGATGACACATGTAATGTCGAGGAGGAGACCACTGTTGATATCGAGACACCATACAACATTGAGAGTTGACGTCGAGACATCATACAACTTCTCTGACAAAGACAGCGGAGTGGCTTTCATGTATGATGGTGCGCAGGCTTCCATCAGAGTCTGACATAGAGTATTCACAAGCCTATTCTCCATCCAGGAAGTTACATGCCATGGCTCAATCATCTACTGCATACCTCCCCTCCACCTAAAAACCCCCAAAAAAACAAAAAATTGGATTCGGGGAGGGGGGGTGGAAAAGCATGCAGGACATCAGCGGCTCAACTGCTTTCCTAGGGTATTGTGATGGGTCTCTGCGGGACTACATGCAACAAATCTTGGAAGATATTCCCAAAGATAAACATCAGGACTTCCAAGAAATTGTAGATGATGGTATGATAGTGTCAAACCAGGTCATCAGTGTTGCAGCTGATTCTTCCACTCAGGCAGCGCATGGCTACTGTCCTGGCCTAGCACTACGGCGCAATTCTTGGCTGGGACTCACAGGCTTGAAACCTAAAGCCCAACACCGAATTCTAAACCTGACGTTTTCAGGTAACACCTTATTCAACTCTTATGCTGACGATGAGATGGCTCAAATGAAATGCGAGATCGACACTCTGAAAGCTGATGGATTAGAGAAAAAGTGGGACTATAGGAGACATTTCTATAGGCCATAGGACCGCTGGTACTTCCACCAGAGGGTTCAAACCCCTCATTGGCTTCAAGGACTACAACAGCAGCAATCGTCCCGAAAGCCACACAGGCAACAGCGCAGTCAATCCAGGAGCAGAGGAGGTCAGCAATCATCTGCCAAGCCACCAAACTAACCGGTGGCAAACAATGAGTCCTCTTCTATTAGCCACTCTGGTAGGGGGAAGAATAACCTCTTAGCTACAAGAGTGGCAAAGTATAACCACGACCAATGTGTTCTGAATATTGTAGAACATGAATACTCTCCCGGATTCAAGTGTCCTCCACCACCCATTCCACTGAAGAAATCTTCCCTCTTCCATTCTGAAAAATTGCAACAAGAAGTCTCCATCCTTTTGCAGAAACACGCAGTGGAAAAGGTCCCTGCTCACTTGAGAGGTATGGGAATTTATTTTCATTGCTTTCTAGTGAGAAAGAAAGGACCAAAAAACAAGTACAGACCATTTTAGACCTAAAGAAAGCAAACCGGTGGATTCTCAAAGAAAAATTCAGAATGTTGGCTCTTTTTCAAATCTACCCTCAACTCCATCAGGGAGACTGGTTATGTTCAGTAGATCTACAAAATGCCTATTTGCACATCCCGATAGCCAGGAAACATCAAATTCCTGAGGTTCACTGTAGGAAGAGGCCATTATCAATACAAGGTCCTTCTTTCGATCTCAAATCTGAACTGCAAACTTTCTCCAAATTCATGGTGGTTTTGGCAGCTCACCTCAGGAGAATGAAACTTTTCGCTTACCCATTCCTAGATGATTGGTTCATTAAGGAATCTTCGTACCACCAAGCAAGTTAACATTATCATCTAGCTGCCATGACTCAATTGGCTGGGTCTGCATGTGAATCACGAAAAATCAATCTCTATTCCAATTAAATCCCTACACTACCTGCGCGCAGTCCTAAACACAATACACACAAGTGTTTCCTTTGGAGGAGAGATGATGTTCTACAATCTGAAGTCCATGGCGAAATGAGTCTCCTCTCCTGGGATCGATGGCATCATGCATTTCTCTGGTCCCGAATGCACGTCTCTGCGTACGGCCTCTCCAACCATGTCAATGGGATCAACTCTCCGGAAGATGGAAGGACAAAGTGATGCTAACCACTCATGCAAAACAATCACTCAGTTGGTTGTGCTGCTCAGAAAATCTACTCAAACTGATGAATTTTTCATCAAGATGTACCAACCCAAACCATAGTAGAGATGTCTCCCTAACAGGTTGGGGTGCTCATATGGACCATCTACAGATACAAGGGATGTGGTCTCAGAAGGAAGAGAGAGCAGTTCATCTAGCCCTGAAGGCTTATCTCCTGTCATTCAGGACAAATTCTCTCCTTCAGGTGGACAATACAACAAGCATGCATTATCTGAACAAGCAGGGAAGGGTAAGGTCAGAACTCTGTCCCTGGAAGCACAAACAATCTGGAAGTGGCTAATATTCAGTCTCAAGTTTACAGCGATCCTCTGCCAGTAATCCAGAATGCTCAAGCAGACCCACCCAGCTGAATCATTCAAGAAAATCACCGTAGACAACTCCGTACTTTAGGACATCTGTTCAGACTGGGGTTTTCCCCTAATATATCTTTTTGTAGACCGAGAAAACCAAAAATGCCAACCAGGCAAATTGGGGAATGCCCTATGGATCGATTGGTCAGGCAAATTTCTTTACGCCTTTTCTCTGATTCCCCTACTGCCAATAGTGATCATCAAGCTGTCCTGCTTGAAAGCCAGAATAAGTCCCATTACTCCAGATTGGCGCAAATAATGGTGGTTCACTGATCTCTTTCACCTCTGAGTCCACACAGGAAGCTGCCTTGCAGACCGCACCTTCTCTCAGAAGTACAGAGGCCAGATTTAACACCCCAACTTTCCATTACTGAACTTAGCTACTTGGCGCCTGAACTCCTGCAATATGATCACCTGAACCTCCCTCAGGAATGCATGGATGTGTTGAAAGAAGCAAAATGTCCTTCTATTAGAACTTCCTATTTGGTCAAATGAAAAAGATTCTGCATCTGGTGCTTTCAGAACAATTTCAGTCCTCACTTAAGAGGTTCTTCCAAACCTCTTCCATGTGGCTAAAGCAAAATTGAAATTCTCCTCGATTAGAGTGCATCTCGCAGCAATCGCAGTTTACCAAAAATTAAGAAAATATATCCTCTTCTCAGGAGATCTTCCCCTCCATGGGAGTTAAATGTTGTCCTTTCTCGCCTTATGGGTCCTTCCTTCAAATCCATTCATAAGTCTTTCTAACACCTATACTGGAAGGCTTCCTTCTTGGTCGCTATAACTTCTCTTGTAGAGTTGGCGAGATACAGGCACTGTGTTCTCATGAGCCTTACATAATTTTTCATTTTTTGTTTAAATTTGTTTATTGTTTTTTCACATTTTATATAGTACATAACCGCTTAGGAGTTACATGGCTGTACAGGGGTCATACCCCCTTTTCCGCTTTTACTTTTGCATTTTACGTCAATAGACAGTCCAAGCTTTTCTCTTTTTTTTCTTTTTCGTTTTTCCTCTTGTTGATAACAGTTTGCAACAGAACACACATGTAATACGGTATACAACACATTTCTCACCTCTCATATAATGAACTTAAGGTCTATAAGATAGAGCATCGTTTTGAATTATACCTTCCTGACTACTTGTTGTTGGTCTGCGTGCGCGTGCATTTGGGCAGAGCTGTGCTGTATAGGATGTCTTTGCCAATCTACACCCTGCTTCATAATAGGTTATTCTGCGACGCGTTGTTGAACCTGGATGTATGCCAACGGGGGGGGAAAGTGGGGGGGGTTTGCCGTTATTTGTTTGTTGGGGAAGCTTATAGTGATGTACGCAACGTACGGTGCTGTGCCGGTGTCTGTCTCGCTCGCTCCTCCGGTGCGCTTGGACCAGAGCTGCAGGGGCCGGCCTGATGCTTACTCAGACATAGCATCCGAGTACCCAGAGAAGCTGTGCCATAGGGCACGGAAGTCTGACAGGATCGCGTCCCATTCCGCTGCTACCAGCCGCTTTCTGATACCCAGCGCATCTTTGTGCCGCAGCGCTATACTCTCCGCCTGTGCCCAGCATAGTAACGACTGATACCAAGATTTTACTGGGGGGGCCTCCGGGGATTTCCACCGCCTCTTAAGTAGGCGTTTGGCTACTATTAGCCCTAGGTCGATGTAGCGGGATGTCACCGTGTATTTTTTATACCTCTTGTATAACCCCAGGATGCATACCTCCCACGACCAGCTAAGCGTGCGCTCTGTGCACTGTGCCAAGTTTCTGGTGACCGCTTCCCAATATGACTGCATGGATGCGCAGGACCATAACACATGGAGTAGATCTCCCCCAGCTCACCGCAGCGAGGACAACCAGCGTCAGTGCGATGGAAGTATTTATTTTGGCTGGGGTCAAGTACGCCCTATGGACTATGTTATATTGTATGAGCCGGAATCTGGCGTTGCGAGGGATGTGGGTAGGGCTTCTACGGTTATATCCTCCCATGCACGGTCAGTGCTAGGGCGCTGCAAGTCAGCGTCCCAGTGAGCTCGAAGGGATTCCAACCGCGGTGCAGTGTACTCGGAATGACTCCGCAAACCATCTGACCAAGTGACGGCCCGCTCCCAACTCATGCAGATATTGGACAGTCAGGTGTGTGGCCGGTTCCTGAGCAATCTCACCCCATGTCTCACGTAGTACCCGTACCACCGCCGCGTGTAACAAACTGCCCTCGCGGCAGGCCCGTATCCTCTACTAGAGTTTCATACTGCAGGAGTTGTCCATCGTTCTATAAGTCCCCCAGTGTTAAAATACCCGCTTCCTCCCACTGGGATAACTCCACACTAGTAACTGGTCGATGTCCCCTAGGCGTGCCAAGAATGGGAAGAGACGGCGCATGCGGGGTCACATGACGCGTGAGTCGCAGACTGCGACAGAAGCAGTAGTGAGCCACTTCTATCAGGAGTTGGGCAGGCGGCCTGCCCCTCCTGGCAGGGTGGAATAACGCTACCATCTGTGGGTGAGTGAGTCCTGGGGCGCAAGTTGCAGAGTCTTCCAGATAGCGCTCTTCAAGCCATCTCGCCACCCACTGGAGCTGGGCTGCAAGATAATACTGCTCCATGTGGGGTAGCGAGAGGCCCCCGCCAGCCGTTGAAGGGTAAATTTTGACTAGCGCCACTCTACTACGCGACCCACCCCAGATGAATCTTCGAATGTCTAGCTCTAGGCTCTTGAACAGTGACTGCTTGAGGCACAGGGGGACATTTACAAAATGGTATAACAGCTGCGGGAGTACCACCATCTTAAGCAGCGCTATCCTCCCCATGACCATCAGGGGGAGAGTACCCCAGAAAGACATCTGTGCGCGTATTGCCGTGATGGCACGTATCAAATTGCCTTCAAGGAGATCAGCAGCTTCTTTATAAATAAGTATTCCCAGATATCGGAATGCTGACTCTTGCCAATGGATTGGCTTGTCGCTGAGAGATGGACGGGGGGTTCGGCGTGGTCTCCGAGAAAGGATAAAGGCATGATTTGTCCCAGTTCATGCGGAGTCCTGAAATATTAGCAAATTCCAATAGGATTCGCTCTATCTATGTACAGGACGCACTGACATCTTTGAGATAAATGAGCAGGTCGTCCCCATACAATGAGACTCCATGCATACCATCGCCTAAGGTGATTCCCCACTCGTCCTGTGCCCCACGCAGCGACTCAGCCAGCGGCTCGATGGCCAGCACGAATAACGGTGGCGAGAGTGGGCAACCCTACTGCGTACCCCGCTCAATTGGGATTTGCCCTGAAATGTGTGAGCCAGTTTTAACTCTAGCTACTGGCTGGGTGTAGAGAAGCTGCACAAGACTAAGGAATTCTTCTCCCAGAACATATTTGCGGAGCGCAGCAAACGGGTACCCCCATTCCAAAGTATCAAATGCCTTTTCAAGGTCTAACACCAGGCACCCGGGTCGATCACAACTCATCCTAGCATAATGCGCCACTCGGAAGAACCGGCGGAGGTTTAAGGACGTGCTGCGAGCCGGTACAAACCCATTTTGGTCCGTGTGGACCAACTTTGGAACTAATGGGGCCAGCCTACACGCCAGCAGTTTGGCCAGGATTTTATAGTCCGTATTTAAGAGTGCAATCGGGCGGCATGAGCCCAACAGCTCCACGTTCCTGTTTGGTTTCGGCAGCGACACCAGGAGTGACTCACGTAGCGTATCTGGCAGAGACCCCGACTTCAGCGCATCATTATACATGGAGAGGAGCTGCGGCGCCAGCACTTGCTGATATGCCTTGTAATATTCGGCCGGGAAGCCATCTGGCCCTGGAGCCTTGCCCGTAGCCAACGATCTTATCGCTTCCTGCACCTCTAGCAGCGCAATCAGCTCATTCAAGTTCCTCAACAGTTGCGCGCCGCACTGATTTGTATACCTTGGTGTAATGCGACACAAATTCCTTGTGCACATCATATTGTCTGGTGAGTATTTGTCCAGTGGACGACAGCAAGCGCAGTATAGGTGTCTGTTCCTGTCGGATCATACGCGCAAGTAACCTGCCCGCCCTGTCAGCCGCGGCATGGGTGCGCGCTGCATGTGAGGTGTAATTTAGACATCGCAACCTCTCCAGCACCTCCGTATGCCTCGGTATTTGCGCGCCTAGCTCCAGCTGTGTATCTCTACCGCTGGCCAATCTGGCCTCCAGTCTAGTGAGGGTGCGTTCGATGCTGCTTATCTCGTCAAGCTGTTTTCTAACGGACCAGCTTAAACCCAGGCAACGCCCTCTAATCACAGCCTTACCCGCATCCCATAGTATCCCCATGTCTGTGACCAGTGCTTAATTTGTAAAATATAAAGTCCAGGTGCTCAACATTTTTTCAGAGGCCACACCCACTTCCTCCCTGGCTCCACCCACTTCCTCCACCCAATTACTCTATTGGCTCCGCCCACATCCTCAACTGGCACTGCTGGAAGTCAGATGTAATACCCAATCTGAATTTCAGCAAGGGAGCCTTCCCGCAAGTAAGGATCTGATAGGAGGTTCCCCTGCCCTGTGAACATTTTGAATTTTTTTTAATTAAAAGTGCTTTTAAAGCACAATTTTGGAATAAATTAGCTAAAACGACTAATGCATTGAAAAGGGACACGTGAAACATGTGACCCACTAGAGGGTGCTCCAGGGCCATAAATAACATAGGGAGTGCAAGAAGCGCCTCTCGCTGCTCCGGGCACCCTGTGGGCCTGTATCACTTGTGCATGGCATCCTATAACATCGAACACAACACACGCACAACAACCCACACACACACATACAAACATGCACAACGCATGGAATGTTGTGTTGAGGACTCCAGATTCATCCTGAGCAGCAGAACTTCACATGACTGAGCTTCTAAGTGTGTATTCACGCCTCACAGGTACAGGCCTGCCACTGTAATTCACCAATCATGGTACGCTGCCATTTCCGCGCTCGAGTCATGAAACCAGTAAACTCACGATAGAGACAGTACGCTTGGTGCACCCCTCCCGGTTCAGGACCGGGTCCAGAACCTATTATTATCAAAAGGTTGTTCCTCAGACAATTTACACACATGGGATTAGTGTGTGTCATGACAAGTCAGAAACCCAGGATCACAGGAATGCATGTCGGGCATGCAGGGCACATGGGCAGTCATGCAAATGACACTTTTGTCCTAACAATGCCATTTTTTTAAACTTAATTAGTGTATTTGATTCATACTTTTTTTTTCACTGGGTTGAATTTTGTCTGCTTTAAAAGTAGTCAATCAAAAACGGTGGGAAAATACAGTTAAGTTAACACATATTTGCCCTGTGCAAAGCAGTTTAAAATCCTAAATTTTGCCACAAAGATCCATGAATCTACGAAGGTCAGAGACTCACAGCCTGCTTAAGCTGCACAGGAGCTAATGGAAGAGATGCAGCTGACACTATCTTTTCTTGAACTCCAAACGAAAACAGTGCTACAGATAACAGTTGTTTTTGTCCCTGAATTTTAGGAAGTAAAATGAGCAGGGAAAGAATGTAATCGTTTCACTGCATCTTCTCACGAGGGCAGGCTTCTTAAGCCCCTTGTATGATGGCGTTTGCATTTTCTAAAAAATATAATCCACTGGAAAGGGAGCCCGTGAAAAGGTGCTCCCTCTCTGTTTGCAGAGCTCAGCCTCTCCTGTGTGAACTTTGACTTCATCATCTGTATATTCATATTTCTGTTTCTAACAGTGTAATATACTTATATGGGCTTTCAGCGAGCCCCCACCCAATTCATCCATTTCTTATTCTGTCATGATTCACATTTTTGCCTACTCAGTGCTCCCTATCGTCATGCTGGTTACTCAGGTCTCAGGGCCAAAGGAATTCCAGTGCAGCCTTGGAGCACTGGCCCTGCCTGCTTTCTCCCGTCTGGCAGGCACACAGTCAAACATTACTGAAAGGGCTGAAGTAATGCCAGGCTGCCCCGGGGGCCCGAGCATTGCACACGGTGCCCCGACCGGCACCAGTGGCATGTTTGCTCGGGCCTGGGGCGGCGGGCCTCTGACTCGGTTCAGGTGACTGTCACGGCGTCACCACGCGCAAGGAAAAGCAGAGTGAACATGAGCATCTGGTTATTTATTACATGGTAAACTTACTGCGGTCATCGGCCGGTTACTGCTGGACCTGCCTTTATTAAGAGGCCTGCTGCGCAGCTAAATAAAAGGGCCTGTAGTGTCGCGCTCTAGTGTTCCACGGTCACGTGTGGCCGGGAATGCTGGGAGCGCGGCAGCCATTTTGGGGGCACTGTCGGCTGGCCGAGCAAAGGCGAGCAGCGGTTCCCGGCGCTCCTGAAAGGAGACAATAAAGGTTTAGAAACACAGCCCTGGGTCTGTCTTCCTTGCACCCAATTACATCACTACAAATTGGCGACGAGAGTGGGAGAAGGCGACCCGAGAGCGACCACGTGGAGTGCAGTGCACATACCACGAGTACCTTACGAGGAGAGTGGCAGGGGCCCAACCATCGCCTGGACAGTTCCCACAGCGTGGCCCCACGACGCAGACAAAGAGCTACGAGGGGAGTGCCCGTGTCCAGCACAGGACGGAAGCAGTACCTGTCTCCCGGTCCCCACCTAGTCAGAGCGGCGCCACTACTGGTCGGAGACAAGACGCCGCAGAGCGTCAAGGACAGGTACAGCGCAGCCACAGCGTCCAGCTCAGGACATATAAGCCTTACACAGGGCCTAGGCGCACTAAACAAAACCCAGCACTCCAGGTCGGCGGGGGACAAGAAGGGGAGCACAGAGCTTACAGCCACCCCATACCTCCCCGAATCCTGGACACAACCGGCGACTAAGCAGCGGGAACCTGGCTTACCAAGGTCCACGTCGCACAGGAGCGGCCACGTCGTCCCACAAAGTGGCAGCAGAACCACAGGGACAGAGTGCCCCAGGAAGTCCTCCACCGAGAGTGAGTGACGAACCGATTGCAAAGCAAGCAGGGATGTGTGCGCAAACGTTCTCCCTCACAAATCCTCTACCGTTCCTGCCCCACCCAGGGGAACCTGCTATGAAGTGGGAGGATTGGAAGGAGTATTTCCTAAATTATTTGTCCGCGTTGGAGGATGAAGGAGAGGAAGTCTTTCCAAGCAAACGGAAAAAGAAGATCCTACTTCATAATCTAGGCCCCGAAGGGGTCAGGATATACAGAAACCTGGTAAAGAAGACCAGACCGCCAGAAGAAACGGACGTGTTCCAACACGCCATAGACGACCTGGATAGTCACTACCAACAAGTTGTATGCACAGCCATTGACCGCTTCAATTTTTTTCAAAGGAAGCAGAAGGCAGGAGAATCGGTGGATGAGTATGTAGCTGCGCTGAAGAGCCTAGCCATCACATGCAAGTTCGGAGGGTTACACGATGAATTCATAAGAGATCAGATCATCATGCACACGGTGAACACGTCCATACAGGAAAAGCTGTGGGTCAGTGGCGATTCTCCTCTCAAGGAAATTGTAGCACTCGTCAAGAAAGCAGAACTTTCCAAGCGGTGTGCGGAGGCCGCGAAAAGGGAGGCTACCAGTAGACCATTGGTCGGAAAAGTGACGGAGACCCGGGGACAGGAAAGGAAGCCGCAGGCCACGAGGAATTCTGGATGGCAACAAAGGCCGGAGACAAGAGCGCAGGCAAACACACAGTTCCAGCGAGAAGCAAAGAAGGGATGTTACAGATGTGGCAACATGGCCCATGCAGCATCCGATAGGCGATGCCCAGCCTTCAGAGCAAAATGTCTATATTGCGGGATAATGGGACACTTCGAAAAGGTCTGCAGACGGAAACCCAGGAAGACGACGGTGAAGTATGTTACACAAGATTCTGACCAGGAAGGAGGAGAAGAAGGCGAAGAAGAAGAGGAAGTACTGTGCATCGAGGAACATGTGTTGGGTGTGGATGGAGCCCGCACAAGCAATCCAGTGTGTGAAGTAACGATTGGAGGAGTTCCAGTCTCCACGGTGGCGGACTCAGGCTCCCCATACACAATCATACAACGCAAAGTGTGGGATCGAGACTTCGCCCAGGTGCCAGGCATGCAACTACTTCCTCCCGATATCAAACCAGTCACCTTCACGGGAGAACCCATACCGATGGTGGGGTTCCAGAAACTGCAGTTCCAGTTCAAAGGGCGCACGACTGAAGGAAAACTGTACGTGGCAGAGAAAGGACCATCAGTGTTGGGGTGGATGGACCAAGGAGGACTGTGGATCAAACTCAATCCGGGAGGAGCAACCCAAGTACTGATGACCGGCCAAGAACAGGAGTACTAAGCAGACAGATGGAAGGGGGAGTTCCCAAAGGTTTTCGGAGGCACGATAGGAAAACTGACTAAGTTCACGCACAAAATATGCCTCAAGGAGGGGGCACAGCCAGTGAGCCACAAAGTAAGGAACATACCGTTCAACAGCAGGGAAGCGGTGCAGCAAGAATTACAACGCCTGGAAGATAATGGAGTGATAGAGCCGATAGAGAGCGCGGAATGGTTGGCTCCCCTGGTGGTAGCACGGAAACCCACCGGCAAGGTGCGTCTGCATCGACTTGCGCGAACTCAACAAGAACATAGTCGTGGATAAATTTCCCCTACCACGGATAAATGAAATGTTGGCACAGACTAAGGGCGTTCAGTGGTTCTCGACCATAGATCTGACCTCCGCGTACCACCAGATAGCACTGCATCCGGCAAGCAAGAAATTGACATCGTTCATCACACCGTTTGGTTGCTATCAATTTCGGCGAATGCCCTTCGGGCTGGCGTTCGCCGCGGCTGTGTTTCAAAAGTTGATGCACAAATTGTTTAGAGGCACGGATGGAGTGCAATACTTCCAGGACGACATCCTGATCATGGGGAAGACGAAGACAGATCACGACACAAAACTCACGGAGGTCCTGCGCATTTTGGAGTACAATGGCCTCACGGCAGAATGGAATAAGTGCAAGTTGGGAGTGTCGACGGTGACGTACCTGGGTCACGAGATAAGCAATAAAGGGATCACCCCCAAAGAGGCCAACATGAAAGCCATCAAAGATGCACCCATCCCAAGGAATAAAGATGACGTCCGGTCCTTCCTAGGCATGGCAGAGTTCTACAGCAAGTTTGTGCCTCACTTCGCCACCAAGACACACAGCATGCGTCAGTTGCTTAGAGACAAGACGAACTTTGAATGGACAGAGGAGTCAGATGTAGAATTCGTCCGCATAAAGGAGGACATATGTGATGCAGTACCCTTACAGGGTTTTGATCAGGGAGCACTCTCAGTTCTCACCACGGATGCCAGCGATAGAGGGTTGGGAGCAGTCCTCATGCAAAGGTCGGAGAGAGGAATATTGACGACGATCAGCGTTGCATCAAGATCACTGTCTACAACCGAGGAGAAATTCAGCGTGGTGGAGAAAGAGATGCTGGCTGTGGTATGGGCAATGGAACGGTTCCGCCAATTTCTGTGGGGATCAAGGTTCTTGCTAAGGACTGATCATAAGCCTCTGATCAAAGTATTAACATCCAGTGGACATGCGAATGCCACTCCTCGCATAGCCAAGATGACGTTGAAGTTGTTGGACTATGTGTATGACGTGGAATACATTCCGGGGGCAAAAAACAAGGTAGCTGATTACTTAAGCAGAGCAGCAGCCATGGAGGATGCGCCTCCGCCAACGGAAGAAGACTACACCATTGCCTTCGCCGAAGATCAAGAAGTGGTCATAAGTGCGCAGGAGTGGACTACAGCCTATGCAAACGACGCGTCTCTCATGGAAATAAAAGACTTCGTGATGTCAGGATGGCCAGAAAAAAAACGTGTCACATCGGAACAGTGGAAGTTCTATGAAGTGAGAGGAGAACTGTCAGTAGAAGACAGGAATGTGTTCCTGCTTAGAGGAGACAGAGTGGTGCCTCCGGAAGCACTGGTAAAGAGTAATGGCCATACTACATGAGGGGCACTTGGGCATAGTAAAAACCAAACAGAGGGCCAAACAAGCATATTGGTGGCCGGCACTGGACAATCAAGTGGAAAGATATGTTCGAGAATGTGCACAGTGCAGCTGTGCAGACAAGAGCCAAACCACGATGAGACCTCCTTTGGGGAAGTTCCACCAACCGGTCAACCCATGGGACGAAGTAGCGATCGACATACTGGGCCCGATCTTAGATGCACAGAGCATACCCATGTACATAGTAGTGCTAGTGGATAGATATTCCAAGTGGCCAGAAGTGGAAATACATGACAAAATGGATACAGACACGGTGTTGACGTTCCTCACGTCCCTCTTTCTGAGAGAAGGGATCCCCAGGGTCATAACTTGCGACAATGGACCACAATTCACGACCGAAAAGTGGAAGGCATTCATGGAGAGGAATGGTATCCTGATAAAGCACACCCCGGTATACCACCCGGCAGGAAACTGCCTAGCAGAACGCTTCAACAGAGTGGTGATGGGGTCTGTGCAATCCGCCATCAATGCGGGAAAAAAGTGGGACATAGAACTCCTACGAACCGTCTGGGCCTACCGCATCACGCCCACGCAAACGGGGTACAGTCCGTTCAAGATCTTAAGAGGTCGGGACCCATTCACAAGGGATAATATAGCGTGGAAGCAAAGGACCATTCAAAGTAAGTGGTCGCCTGCAGTGGTACGGAGCAACTTAGAGAAAGCTCAAAAGCTGTACACAGATCACTACAACCAGCGACATAGAGTAAAAGAAGAATTGTTGGAAGAAGGGGAATGGGTCAGGGTAAAACTGGCTCAACTGAAGAAGAAAGGTGAAAGCAAATTCAGTACACCTTTAAGAGTGCGAGAGACATATGCCAGATCAGCCTTACTGAGTGATGGAAAGGTATGGTCCAAGGACAGGATGACACGGTGCAATAAAATATTGCACTGGGAAAAGACAGGAGACAAGTCAACAGGAGCGAAGGAAGAAGAGCATCAAGGTACAGACAACCAGACACCCAGAGCAGAGGAAGCAAGAGGAAACAATGTGAACATCAAAGCAGAAGAAACCAGTACCAGGTACAACCCGGAGAGTGGTGGAGAAGAGAGTCCCCAGGGGCCGCAAGAGAGTCCGGAAGAAAGAAGATCAGAGGCAAGAAATCTATCGTGCAATCCAAATGAAGCAACAGGTCCCCAGGACAACAGAGACACTAACATCTCGACACCACCAAGATACACCAGATCGGGTAGGGCCGTGGTGTTCCCTAAGAAGTACCGTGAGTATGAAGTGGAGAAATAATACCGGTACACCCGTCTTCCAGAGACACTGTGTTGCAAGACATTATATTGTAAAGGGAGGAGATATGTAGTGTCGCGCTCTAGTGTTCCACGGTCACGTGTGGCCGGGAATGCTGGGAGCGTGGCAGCCATTTTGGGGGCACTGTCGGCTGGCCGAGCAAAGGCGAGCAGCGGTTCCCGGCGCTCCTGAAAGGAGACAAAGGTTTAGAAACACAGCCCTGGGTCTGTCTTCCTTGCACCCAATTACATCACTACAGGGCCTACCTTGATGTCGTGCTAACTGCTGCTGCTACTCGTCCACTGCAGTGCGTGTGTGCGGGGGCGTGGTCCACCATCCGTTGAAGGAAAAAGTTTACGCACGGCATACGCTGCCCGCCGTAGCCCTCTACCCCCCATAGAACCAAATGCAGCCCAGTCAGTGGCCCGCCCATCGGCAACACTGCAACTGAAAGCAAATATTGACTGGATTTATTTATTGGGCTCGCTGCGCTGTCTCAGCAGCACTGCACGTCGTCATCAACACACTTCTTCTTCACCGAAGGACTGGAGACTGTCTCAGACTTTAACAGAGTGTGTGAACAATACTGCATGCAGTAAGCCGGCAATTATATTTAATTTACTTCGACATGACACATGACGTGCAGACTGCAGTGATGCAAGTTGGCAGTGTAGAGTAGACCAGGCCCTGATAAAAAAGTGCCGGTGCTAAGCACCGGCACAAATTAAGCACTGTCTGTGACAGAGCCAGTGTTGTCATCAAAATATGTGCCTATTGCCTCATCTACTGCCTGCCTGAAGGAGGGGTCCTCCAGCGCCAGGGGTTGCAGTCTCCAGAGACAGGTGGTGGGTCCCTCCTCATCCCACCGCAACTGCAGCGCATGAGGGCTGTGGTCTGAATGCGTTCTGTCCATGTAATGTGCTGCGGCGCACTGCGACAGCATCTGCTGGGACGCGACGAAGCGATCAATACGGACATGCAGCCCATGCGGGTGAGAGTAGAAGGAGTAAAGGCGCGACTGTGGATTAAGCGCCCTCCAAACATCGGATAGTCCCCAGCGGCGCAGCCATTGACCCAGCCCTCGCGCGTTAGACTCTGCATTAGTGTGTGTCAGTGGAGGGAAAGACCTGTCAATGGTGGTGTCTAGGACCGCATTAAAATCGCCGCCAAGCAGCCATGGCACATCACACCAGCGCGATAATGTGTCAGATAGCGTGGTCCAGAACGCGCTCTGGTTCGTGTTTGGGGCATAAATGGAGCCTAACACTATGCATTTCCTGTTTAGTTTACCTCTAGATAAGACCTACGTGCCATAGACATCAATCTCGGTCTCTACTGGTGTAAAGAGTGTCCCTGGTCTAATCCAAAGTAGAGCCCCCCTTGCGTATGAGGAATAGCCCGTGGCCAGCACCTTCCCCTTCCAACGCTGCTGCAGTCTGCGGATCTCAGGCTGCAATATCTTACATCATTTTTCATAGTAACAGGGTGATGACGAGAACCTATCCTAAATTCCTCCCTAAAGGATTCTCAGATTTTCATGTCAATCAGACTATTTCATTACTAAATGTTTTTCAAAATCCCTCTTCTGCTGCAGAGATCACTCCCATACTCTCTATTTTAGGAGAGTGTTGAAGTTATAACGGATAGGATGAAAGCTTTCAGCAAGTCAAAGCAACTTTTTGTACACTGTCTTTTACGGACAGGTTTGACCACTTTGAAACAATCCTTGTCTAGATGGATTGCTTCCTGCATCAAAAAGTAAGCAAAACCCTACCTGGAAGACCTAGAGCCCATTATACTAAAAGTAAAACGGCTCCAACTGTATTACTTAGAAAAATTGCGGCGATTTGCAAATTTGCAACTTGGAGATCGGTGCACACCTTTACAAGACACTAATGTCTTGATTTGGATGCAATCATAGATCGGGCAAGCCTTTGAGAAATTTGTTTGCTTTATTATACTATTCCCTTTTGTCTCCCCCTCGCTGAATTTTTGGAGATGAGCAGGCTCATCTTTTCAGTGCTTATGATTATCAATGGAGATCTCCTGAGAGAGAGAAGGCATGGTTTTATATCTGTAATTCTAGTTTTTTTCTCAGGGGATCTCCATTCTAAGCACAAGCAACCCTTCCTCCTCCGCGAGGTAAGAGATGAAATATGTATAACTGTACCGCTTTTTAGTTTGTCAAAAAGAACTAGGTAAATTGTCACCTACAGGGCACGATGAGACATTGGAAGTCAAGGAGCCCTTAAAGGCGCAGTGTCCTATTTTCATTGTTTTCAATAATGCAGCCTGTTTAGCTACATTGCCATATATTTTCCGCTGTCTTACTTTAAAAAAAAAAAAAAAAAAAAGCGTTATACGGTTCCTACAGAGCTAGTAGGACTGTGCATTAACTCAACAAAACGTCATACTACAGAGACTGAGTGTTCTTATATCATCAGTAAATGTTGGTTCAGCTAGCTCACTGTACCGTATCTAAACTCCTAAACCACCAGATTAATAGATGCTGTTGGGAACCTCGAACATGACGTCTCTTTTTCCCAAAGAAGTTGTGGAAACAGATCTAACCCTTTAGATTGTCACTTTTGCTTGCGCAAAGTTTTACCACGGAAAGAGACAATAATAAATTTCCAACTATTTAATGAAAAGATGTATTCCTTGTAAGTAAAACATGAACTGCGATTATTAGACGGGTGAGACACATCATTGTTATAAGCATTATTAGAAAGGTGAAAAATACAAACCGTTCAACCATGTTAATTGTTCCTAATGTTACTCCTATGTATCTTTAATATCCCTAATCTTGTGAGCGCATGATGGGGAGTAGCCTTATGCCAGACCCAGTTGGAATTATCTATCCCCATACCTTGGTATAATTTCTCAGGAAGCCGGCCTCAGTGCACTCACAAATGCTTCTCAGTGTGCAAGCCTGCACACATCATTGCTTGCGTAGCTATCTTCCTTCCTAGGATGAATGCGGAGCTGCATCTCAGTCACAGTTCTCAGCAGCTTCCATGATAACTCTGGTGTGAAGTGCCTCTCACTGAATTCAAAACGGATGCTGTTTAAATTACAAAACACTTTGCCTTATCGCATTCTACTAGAGTCACAGAATAACAACTTTACTAAGTCTGGAGAAAAAGAGTTGTTTTGTATGGGCACATAATAAAGCAAGGCCATCGCGCTCTTATATGTGTGTCCTTTAACTAGCAGTACAGAGGAACAATGGCTACCAAAAATAAATGCGTGTGTGCTATTTTCTCGTGTTAGTGAAAAACATGTTCAAACCACCATCTTAAAAGTTTGCCAAGTTAGAAAGGAAAACTAAAATGAAGACTAAAATGTATCCCTGTAACAAAAGAGTTTGTGAAGGATGTTTTTAAAAGGTCACATTTTAATCTTTCTAGGAGCTTTTAAAGGCATAAGCCATTTTTCTTCCAAATTTATAAGCACTTCAATATCATTGACAATATAGCCTGTTTTAAGGCTGCAAAATGTAACATTTGTGTCACATGTGCCTCCTAGCCTTTCTGAGGTAAGGCAAAGTAAATATTACTTTAAAAGAACTGCTTTGGGATCCCCACAGGAGGCCGGGACTGTTCAGTGATTATAATTTCAGTAGAGAGTCCCCTGAGAGAATTAGGATTACAGGTAATAAACCATTCCCTATTGGTTGAGGGGGTGGAAGCCCCACTCAGGCAACAACCACAGTCCTTGTCAGGGTGAACCACAAAAAGTCACTAAATTACACTGTGCTAAACCCTCTGGTAGCTTAGCACAGAGCAGTCGGGCCTAACTTAGAGGCAAAGTGTAAAGTATTTATGCAGTACACGAATCGTAATAAAGTGAAAACACTACACAAGAAAAATCCCAAATCAATTCAGAAAGATGGAGTATATTTTAATAAATAAAATGAGACTAGAACGACAAAAATCCAGTTAGTGGAATCGAACATATTCATTTTTGAAGTTTTAAGTAGATACTGCGCCTAAAAGCACTATGTTCCACTCAGTCATCTGGTCCTGCTGCACTGGGGGAAAAGTCACAAGTTCAGGCAGACTGTTATGGAGTGCAGGTTTGATAGAGGGACCAGGTTAGTCCCACTGAAAAAGTTACCTTCTCAAAGTCCAGCGCGAAGGGTTGTATTCGTGGTGAAGGAGACTGCAGGGAGAGCATAACGGATGGTCATTGATGTAGCACGAAGAGCAGGCTGAGCGGCATGGGCTATTGTCGCTGACACACAAAGAGCCACTTTGGTGCTGCAGACAGTCGTTGCTGGAGCTTCGCATTGGCAGTTACTGCAGGCTTTCACTACTGTAGCACGAAGTGCAGATCCCGCGTTGCCAGTCGTCACTGGTGGACGCTGAAGAGTCTGGTTCATTAAAGCTTCATTTTGGAATTCGGCTGCAGAGTCTGTGCGAACTGGCCCATTCGCAGTTGCTAGAGTCCAAAACTTCAGGATTTCACCTTTCATCTTGGAGGGGCTCAACTGATGCCAGCCAATGGTCCTGAACCTGGGGCGGCACCTCTTGGTGATCTGGAACTCACTCCAGCAGAGGCCAGCAGGGCTCAGGCAGGTCCAGTGCAGCAGGTTAGCTGGGCAGTTACAGGGAGACCTCTGCAGCTTGTTGTGTCCCGGTAGTACAGACAGGAGGCAAGCCAACTGAGCCTTGGGAGTTAGTCAGTCAATATAAATTTATTTCCAAGACATATATATTAAGAAATATACAAGTTACACCATCTTTAAAAGAATAAAGTACATTTGAATTTATCCTTTTTATAAACAATGAGTATACACAGAACAGTGCCCTCTCAAGCAGGTACATTCCAATTTCATTACTTTAAAAGAAGATAAATGTGCATACTCAAGGCAAACCTACAGAATAATAAAACACCCATTTACACACAAGATTCAACATATTAATAATTCATTCAGATTAAAAGATTTAGAAACCCCATCAGAATCAATATTGGTGCTCTGATACCACAGATCGCCCTTAACATATAAGCCACATCAATATATAGGAGCTTTTAAAATTTCCCTTTTCGTATGAGTTGAATGTATCGAGCAACTAACACCACAAAATCAAACTGGTTTATGGCAAATAAATTTCAGAGTGCTTCAATACATGATGTAACTCCATTCCTTAAAAAGGGAGGGCATAAGATCTTTTTCCTTTCACTTAGAGAGTACAATCTAACAACAAATGAACAACAGAATACTTCATTTTAAAGTGCAGAAACAGTAGCCATTATTACTATGCGTGGACGAGAAATTCCGCGCTGCCAGCGTGGTTTGCAGAGTTTTGCCCTCTCCGCGTTACCATTTAATGCAGCGTTCCTGCAAAACTCCGCCAGCTGCCTCGTGGCAGAGTTTTTCCTTGCGCGCGGCTCACCAGCTTTAAGTTGGCAAGCGAGAATTGGCGTCCTTCACCATGATTTTCGGGCACTAGGACCCTGAGATTTTCTCAACGCAAGCAGTCGCGGGCAGTCACGTCTATTCATGGGGAGAAAGCTGCCGCTCGAGTAGAAAATCTACTCGAGCTGCGGCATATAAGCAGTGCTTTCTGGTGCGTCGTGCAGTGCCATTTCCATTGATATTGCAGCGTGGAACAAATTCCCGGCACTAAAAATCAGCGGCATCAGTGCGACGTTCTGATTCCGCATGCTCCAGGAACTCTGTGGAATATCGCAGAGTTTTTATGTAACTCCGTGAGTTCCACCAACCCCTAATTATTACCCAAAACTCATCTATTCTCCAGCCCGGGTCAATACCCACTTCAGGGCTCGAAAAATCAAAATTGTTAATGGACCTGCAGGTCTAGTAAATTAAGAAATCTACTCGACCTTACTGTAATGCACTTTACCTCTGTCTCTGAAAGCCGAGTAAATGTGACAAGTTAACAAGATTTAAAGGCATTTTTATTGCTCATTCACTTTGTGAGCTATAAAGATGCCTTTAAATCTTACTATCTTGTCACATTTGCTCTTTTTTCAGAGACAGAGGTCAAAAGTCGGTATGTCTTCCTACTCTCCAGAAACGGAGAGTAGGACCTAAAATAGCTCGTCCTAATTAAATCTGGCTAGCAAATGCGAGTGGATTTTTCGAGCCATGCACTTGAAGCTGAAGGAGAGTACATCTCGGACAAATACAGGAATGAGGTCTCTCCAAAGAATGGGCAACTGAGCTTTTGGAGGCTAGATAGTGTCTATCAATAAGCTTTCCTGTTTTCAGTTTCTATTTTTGGCAATTTCTGGTGGGATTGTTTCAGTGTTTTCCAGAGATTTCAATACCTTGAAAAAACAGATTGTCAGTGGTTACAGATTTTCGTGCCATTAAAAACAGAAACCCCGTTTTTCCGGTGTTTATGGAACGTTTTGCTTTTATTATTGCTTGTTTTCTGCACTGATAGTGCATGGTATATAGACAGTGTACATACAGTGTATATGAGGTCCAAATACATTTTTTAAAAATTCGTTTTATTAACCATTAAACACATGCTTCAGCAAAACATTACAGTATACATAGTATGTGGATTGGCATATACAGATATATATCGGTTTCAGCAGTTTCAAGCCTCCCAGTTGCCCGCCTACCCAACCAACCTGACGTAAGGTACAACCAATTTTCGTGTTCCCGAAAGTGCCTGTAGCCCCCTGTTATACTGGGAATTGTCCGGTTCTGTAGGTCGCCCAGGCTCTCCATATCTTTTCCCATTTGCGTGGGCATCCTCTGCTCTGATACACTGCCCGCTCAGCCCGTTGGCACCATTCCAGATAATTTTCCCAGGACTCCACTGTCGGGGCCTTGCTGGCGCCCCATGCTCTAGCGATGTTCCACTTTGCCACCACTCCTGCCAGGGCAAGCCATGTTGTAGCCCATTTGGGCCATACTATTTCGCCTGTCACCCCGAGGATATGCCATCTCGCCTCTACCGGGACCTGGTCCCCCACCACCATTGTCATCACCCGAGCCAAACCCTTCCAGAATCTCTGAATCTTGGGGCAAGCCCACAGTATGTGGAAAAATGTGCCCGTCTCACCGCATCCCCTAGCACACTGTGCCGATGCACAGCGACCCATGTGGTATTGTACGGACCTCGAGGCGTATGACCTGTGTAAAATGCGGAGTTGAATCAACCTAAATCTCGCTCTTACAGCTATCTCTCTGGGACTCTGCAGGGCCTCCCCCAATCGTCATCCTCAAGGAGACCCACATCCGACTCCCATGCCGCCCGTAGGGGTCCCAGACAGTCAGGGGTATTATTGATTAGCTTTTTGTATGTGAGGGATACCGCCCTATCTATCATTGGATCGAGTAGGAGTCTATCCTCAAGTGGTGTGTACTCCGGCAGCAAATCCCCTTCCTTCAGGTGGCACTGAAGTGCATGTCTCAGCTGTAGGTATCTAAAGTGCTCGTTCGTTCCCATTTGAAACTCTATTTGTTCAAATGTAATAATTTTCCCCTTTTTCCAGATGTCTCCCAGGAGATCAATACCAATACTACTCCATCTATGAAAGCCCTTCAGACGCCTCACCTCACTTAAGAAATCTCCCTCCCAAAGTGGCGTTTGTTCGGTTAACCTGCCCTCCCACCCAATCATTTTAGTCGCCTTCCGCCATGCCGTGACTACGATCTGCGTGTGAGTCGGGAGGGACGGGGTACCATTTGTCCCCCCCCCCCATAAAGAACAGATAAATAGCTACCCTTGCCCATAGCAAATCGATCAACCCTGTAGGCTGGTTCCTCAGTCGGAGAAAAGACCCACCCATTAATGTTGACGAGCTGTGCTGCCCAATAATATTTTCTGATGTCCGGTACCGCCAGCCTCCCTTCATAGACCCCTTTGTGTGATTTCTTCAGGGCAATCCTAGGACAACCTACCCCCCCATATCAACGTTCGTTGTTCAGACTCAACCGCACGGAAGAAAGCTTCGGGGATCTGGAATGGAGTATTCTGTATTGCATACAGTAGGCGCAGGAGAGCCATCATTTTGAATAAGACCGCTCTTCCCATGAGGGAGACCGGCAAGCGGCGCCAGTGGGCCACGTCCCCTTTCAACCTGTCCAACTGCATGTGTACATTTAACTGCATGAACTCGCCTTCCGTTTTGGTAATCCAGATGCCCAGGTATTTAAAGGACTCTTTGTGGACCAACTCCAAACACGCCGACGTCAGAGCCGGAGGTTCCCCCGCCAGAGTGAATACCAAGGATTTATCCCAGTTTATGCGGTATCCAGAGTATTGACCAAAAGACTGTATGATATGGATGAGCCTATGGAAGGTCTGTCTAGGTCTATGGGCGTACAACAGGATATCGTCCGCGTAGAGGGAGATACGCTCTTTCCACCCCCCTCCCACGTCAATGCCTCTCACCACCAGATCCCCTCTCTCCCATGAGGCCAGCGGTTCAAGTGCCAGTGCAAAAAGCACCGGCGAGAGCGGGCAACCCTGCTGCGTGCCCCTATGCAGCCGGAAAGCTCTGGACACCGTCCCGTTAACCCTAACATGTGCCATCGGGGCAGCATACAGAAGCCTAATCCAGGTTTGGAAACCCGGACCGAATCCAAACTTGGCAAGGACAGCAAACCAGTATGGCCACTCAATACTGTCGAATGCCATATGGGCATCGAGTGACAAGAGTGCTGCCGGGTCATCTGGTCGTTTCTGTACCATATGCATTACTCCGTATAAACGGCAGAGATTCAACCTGGTGCTTCTGTGAGGCATGAATCCGGACTGGTCCGGGTGGATCAAAAACTGTATCACTGGGGACAATCTATTCGCGATCACCTTAGCCAGTACCTTAGCCTCAAAATTTAAAAGCAAAATCGGTCTATATGAACTACAGAGGTCCTGCGGTTTACCTTTCTTAGGGATGACAACTATCGTAGCCGCCCTCAGATCTGGAGGCAATTGGCCCTCTGCCTTCGCCTCCTGGAACTTACGGAGCATGTGAGGGGCCAGTTTCCCTGCCACACATTTGTACAGCTCCGCAGGGAAGCCGTTTGGACCCGCTGCTTTCCCCGATTGTAGGTCCCTAATGGCACCCTCCATTTCTTCTATGGTGAGGTCCGAATCAGCCGCCTCCTGTTCCTCTACGCTAAGCGATGGTAACACTATATCTTTCAGTAGCTCTTTGCAGTCCTCTTCCCCCCTGTCCGTCTGGGTCTGGTAGATCCCTTTATAATATGTAGCGAACGCCTCGGCTATAACTGTGACTGTCCCCTTCACCGTACCCTCAGAGGTCCGTATCTCAGAGACCCAATTACGGCCTCTATCCCTTCTTTCCAACCACGCGATACGTTTATTTGCCTTGTCACATAAGTCATTTATGCGTCTTTGCGTCGCTATGGCAGATGTACGGGCTGCGTCTTCCTCAAGATCTCTAAGCTCTTTCTGTTTAAGCCTAAGTGTGTGTATGCGTCCGGTGTCGCCCCCCTGATCTAGTCCCAGCTCTGATTCAAGTGCTGTAATCTCTTGTTCCAGACTGTCACATTGCACCCTCTTTTCTTTACGTCGAGCCCCAGCCGTCGCTTGTACAAAATCCCTGGCCACCGTCTTATATGCCTCCCATAATATGCAGTCAGATTGCACAGATCCCGAGTTTTCTGTGAAATATTGCTCAGTATGTTCCTCAACCCGTTCCCTGAACTCCTGGTCTTTGAATAAATAGGGGTCCTGGCGTGGAGGTAGAGTCCAGTCTCTCACTGGGCCCCGCAGGAGCACCTCCACCGGGGAATGGTCAGATTCCACGGGCCCTGTGACATCCAGCCTGAAAAAGTCCAGCCGTGGTGGTGTGCGTGAAAATGTAATCTAATCGTGACCCACTGCCATGCGCTGCGGAGATATGGGTATATTGCCTGACAGCGGGATTGTGCAATCTCCACAGGTCTACCAACCCCATCGCAGTCGCAAAAGCCTTTAACGGCTGCAACCTCCCGGCTCTGTAGGAGCGTGTATCTCGGTCTAATTCCGGCGACAACGTCTCATTCATGTCCCCACCCAGGATGAGAGTGCCCACTGGCATGTCCAGCAGTAGTTTGCTAAGGTCTGGGAATGTTACCCCATGCATTCTCGGAGGGGTGTGCACTGAGCATATATTAAGAGTGTGGCCCTCCCATGTCCCCGACAGCGCCCCATAGCGCCCCATGTGATCGCACCATGAGCGAGTAACCACAAATGGCACCGAGTTCTTGAGCAATATAGCTGTCCCCCTGGAACCCGTTGTAAACCCTGCATGTGTCGCAAGCGTGTATCCCAACCGGTTGAGTGCTAGATAGTTATTTCCTTTCAGGTGCGTCTCCTGCAGGAGTACTACATCTGGAGAGTGTCTACGCAGGTACTGTAACACCATGGTCCGTTTGATTTTGTCTTCCAGACTATTCACATTAGATGATAGCACCTTTTAGTTTCTTAGTGTGTTGCGAGGCCATCTAGGAGGAACGTGTCAAGTTGCCGCCCATCCTTGCCACCCCTTCAACCAGCCACCCTCCACCCCTATATATGGATATGGTACCTTCAGTCCCAAAACCCAGGTCATTACGAATTGCATTGATATTCTGAAGCAAACATAACACAACTGTGTAAAGAAAAACCCTGATAACATCCCCCCCCGCTACCCTGCTTCGTAGGTCTAAAACTACCCACATCCCCAACTACAAGAGCGCCTGTCGCCCAATTAACAATGAAATAGCAAAGGGGCTGCCAAGCGTCGCCTCCTTAAGTCCCCGGGAGGCCCCAACCCAGCACAAGTCCAATAAAGTTTTGTTGCAGTACACTACCAAGGTTTGCGAGGCCACCCATAATAAGGAGTGCAGTTACCCACTGATTGGACTTTTTCATATACATTATGTGTTTCATCTACGAGTTCCAGAAAATCGTACATCCGTGACGCTGACATTATTTTCTATGAGTCTATGAGACCGCTGGGCTCATCAATCGTGACCGCCGAGATCTTTTCTCTTGCTTGTCCAGCCCTTCACGCCCACTTGGGGACCCTGATAGACGACCATGAGGTTCTTGCCAGCCATCCTCCTTGCGCTGGTTGCTCTTTTGCAATCGCCCCTCATCCAGCCAGTCTTGTACTTCCGAAGGGGCTGTGAAGAACCAGGACCTACTGTTGTCAATGACTGAGTTTCGCCGGAAAATACATCATGTACTTTATGCCGCTCTCCCTGAGGGCGCGCTTCACTCAGTCAAAAGTGTGGCGCTCTTGCTGCACCTTTAAAGTAAAGTCCGGGAAAAATTTCAAGATCGTGTTCTCGTACGGGAGGTCACCATGTAGTCTAGCAGCTTGTAGGATGGCATCCCGGTCCCTATAATTCAGGATCCTAGCAATGATTGTTCTGGGGGGGGGGGTGCCCCTGGTTTCGGTGGAGGGACTGGAGCCCTATGAGCCCTCTCCACTGTAAAGAAGGTGGACAGTCGTTTGGGTTTGAGATGGTTCAGTATTAAGTCCTCAAGGAAAAGGTCCATACTGGGGTCTTCCGCCCCCTCCGAGACCCCCACCACCCGTATGTTGTTCCAGCGGGCCCTCCCTTCCTGGTCCTCCAGCTTCAGGGCCACTTGTTTGTGTTGGTGAACTAGTTGTTGGACCCTTTCCTCCAATTTGCGAGTGGCAGATTGGAGTTCCGTTATGTTCGTCTCCGCCGCTGTAACTCTCTCCGAGGTTTTGTTCATATCCGCTTGTATCAAGTTCATTTCTATGGAGACTTTATCAATCTTTGTTTCGAGCGTCGTTCCCAGAACGTGAATGGCCCCATTATTGAGCCTAGAGATGGTTCAGATGTTTCCTCCCGGCCACCACTAGCTCCTTCCTCCGTGGGCGGCTGCTTCAGGACCGCATATTCGTCCAATTTATTGGACTGCACCGGCGGGCCCCTTTAGGCTTCATTATGTTGGGGTCCAGGCCACAGTGGGGTCAGGTTATGGTGGACCCTCAATGCGCACTCGTCTTTCTCTGCACCTCCGATTTGACCCTGCCACTAAGCCGTGCGGCCGTCTGTGTGTACACGCCAGGGGGAGGGGTCCGCAGCAGGACCGCGAGCACCCTCCTTATGTTCCCAGCACACGATTAGTGCCCACTCGAGTCGCGGTCTGCGCACGATCCCTGTGCCGGAGTATTCTGTGAGGCAAGCCCCTTCCCCAACAATGCAGACGGCGTGACTCCGTGGACCAGGCTGTGGCGAGGCCCCATGCCCTTTCCTGCTGCCAGGTCCGGATTTACATCCCACCGAAGTACGGCGAGAAGGTATGAATGTCCCGTCCCCCTCTGTCACGTTGACCCCCGGACACCAACACAGCTTCAATCCGGCCGCCTCGCAGGTCTCAGGCCTTTAGATAATGGCGCAGAAGCGCTAGCGGGGTGTCGCGCTGTCCATGCACACAATCGGGGCCCGCCTTGCTTGGGCGGCCCAAACTGCTCAGGAGATGGCGTGTGGTGAGGGGGTGCCTCGTCTGCCCTGCCAGCTCAATCCGTATCAAGGGGCCGCCACACCACCGATCGTGCTCTCCGCCTCGTGGGTCTCAGGCCTTTAGATGATGGCGCCGACGCGCTAGCCGGGGGTGTCTCTATCTAGGCACGCAATTGGGGGCCTGCCGTGTTGGGCTGCGCAGGAAATGATGTTGTGTAGGGGGGCGCCCCGGCGGCTCAATCCGCTTCAAGGGGCCGCCGCCCCACCAATCGCGCTCTCTCCGGCCGCACTCTTCTGCCGCCCGTTACCGGCCGGCGTCCCAACTCTTACGGGGCGGGTGCGGCCGTGCACTGCAGGATCTCCGGAGCCCGGTCCGGGCGTCCCTGAGTCTCACACGGCTGTATCCCTGCCTCGCAGCAGTAATGTGCAGTCTTCCGCAGTGCGTGTAACTCGAGCACAGCCCAGCGCCTCCGTAGGCCTCCACGTTATCCGGCCTCACAGGCCCGTCGTCGTCCAACTCAGCGAGTACGGATCGTGGCCCCCGTCCCCGGACACCAAACGGCAACGCTCAGTGTCGCGCCATCCCACACGTGTGTGGCTCCGCAACAGCAGGATTTTGAGCTGATATTTCGGGCTTTCGTTGCGGCCCCGGCGGAGCTCTCGCTCTAAGCTGCCATCTTGGCAGACGCCAGGCCACGCCCCCCCAAATACATTTTTAAAAATCAAACGGGGGCAGCTCCTCCATTAGGGCGGAGAAGCGTCGCCCTGCTGCTTTCTCGCAGTGCGAGAAGCAAAAACATAAAATGGTAAAACTACCATTTAATGTTTCTGCTTCTCGCACTGCGAGAAAGCAGAAGGGTTTGGTTGGGGGCGGGTGGGTAGGCGGGTCTGCTCCAGGGCAGGGGAGGAGTGGCTTGCCCAATGCTGCGGGCCATGACTGTTTGGTCGGCCCTCTGGGGCCGACCAAACCAGTCATTTGCACGCTCCCTTTTCTCCCTGTAGGCTGCATGCATGCGAACCCCCGCGCGACCCACACCTGCGAGTCATGCCGGACGCGACTTAAATCAAACTTACTATAGTATACCATACAATACTACTTCAGTGAGTCTTTGGTCATGCGCGCTTGCTCTTTCCTGCCCATGTAAACTTTTAGCTTTTGAAATGGCCCTCTCAACATTGCCAATTGAGACGGGTAACGCCAAGACAGCCAGTACACAATTTGTTAACCCTGGTCACTGACATAGCTTTCCATGCCAATACTGATGCACCTGAAAATTGTGATTCTCTGGGACAGGTTCTGCAACATATTCTTTGAACTGGGCGCCTATGCCCTCAGTTATTGAAGCGCTCAAAAATGAAGCAGTAGTTTTCAAAGTCCAGAGAAAACTTCCCTTTGCGGAAGGGATCAAGAACTTGTGCAGAGTGCCACAGTGAGGCTTCATTGACTTCAAATACCATGGTTGGTAAAGGGACATTTCTATGCATCATTGCAAGCCATTTCTCATGCATTGTAAAATATAATTTCCTGAATTGCTCCTCATCATTTCTTTGCTTACCAAGTGGCAAGCATTCTGACATGGAACATGTTGCAGTGCCAAAGTCACTAAAAGTGTTGCCCAGCCTACTCTCATGGAGATGTTTCACATCTACACCAATTACGCTGAACACTTGGTAGACTGTTTTCAGACTCGTTCTTTGATTATGTCCACTACAGCAGTCATGTTTTCCTGTAAAAATCTAAGAATGCAGTAGACTGTACTTTTTTTCACATCACTATCAATATGCGACTGAAGATCCTCACATTTCTTGCCTTTTGGCCGTATCACTAAGCAAAAAGTCTGTAAACAGTCACCACATGGATAATATAGCATTCACTGCCTCTAGGTCTGAGAACCCCCGGCTAAATGACACCGTTGGGATTACTCTTTCTTGGATGTCACACAAAGCACAAAACGAGAGATATTTGTGTTTTAGTTCCTGCGCATAACGAAACAGTGCACCAGAATGGACTACAAAGTCAATAGCATCCTTCATTAAGTGTGAAGATTGTAAAGATGCTTTTAGCATACCATCTAGCAAGGGGCAAGGATCTCTTATAGGAAAGCACTTCAGCTCCGGTATCGATTTTTGACAGGTCATCACACATTTTTCATATACATAGCTGAATCATTGCAAATACAAACAATATCACTCCAATCTTTGAACTTGGTAAGAACTTTTTGCAGCAGCATTCCAAGTGACACTGCGTTCCATGTTTTCCAAAAGTCTGGTGTCATGTTTTCACCACTTTCCCAGATGCTTTGTGACAGCACTCTTTTCACATATAGCTGTCACTACACCTTGCATTGAATGTTAAAAGTCTGGGATATTTGGCAATTCACCTATCAATAATGACTCGCTAGAAAGGAGGGCTGGTGTATCAAAGGGTTTCACCCATTCTCTGTGGGTAAATGCAATGGTACGTATTGGGAAACATTCTTATGAAACCAGCCATTTTACCTATCAGTAAAAGAATCCAACGTAGCCAAAATATCACATATGATTGATATTTCTTGATTCAGTTTATAAAATAATTAAATAAGACCTACAACATGCTTCTAAACCTTACATATTTAGACTAAAGACCACAAAACTGAAAAAGCAAAAGAAAGAAGCAATATTTTAGTGACATACCTAAACAACAAAACTTAAGCAGAATGTTAGCCCAGTCTTTCTTGCTGCTACCTTGTATAACAAAGTTACATTGTATTGGCCCCTTCAGAACGAAATAAAAATGACTTTCACTCTCCTTTTCCTTTCTTCGAATGGCATTTAGTTTGTGGTTGTGCAGGTGGTTATCAGTGTTTATGTTTACACTGGTGAGGGCTATTTCCCTTTTGGTGGGGTTTTATCAGTTAGTATTGGTTTAAACCTAAAACAGGATAGCCTAGCTACTATTTCAGAAGCTAGTATGGCTTCTTCCTCAAGGGCCTCTTAAGGGCATTTTCACTCGGCATACCTTCAAATGAGGCTATACGGAGACTGTTCACCATTTTTTCGACTGATTCTAAAAGGTTCTTGATAACTAAGTCGTGGACTGCCCAGTGTTTTGCATCATTGCACAAGAAAGTTTGTCATTGGTAACTTCATGCTTTTGTCAGCTGGGTAGTTGCAGTGATGCCTCTGAGGCTTGTTGTGTCCCTGTAGTTCAGACAGGAAGTAAGCCAACTGAGCCTTGGTGTCACTGAGGTAGCCTGGGGTGAAGGGAGCAGGTCTAGTTTTCCTCCTCAGAGAGGTAGTTATCAAGCAGCAGGGTAGTCCTCTGGTAGAAGCAGGGAAGTCCTCTGGGGAGCAAGCCAGTCCTTCTTCTGTAATGTCCACAGGTCGAGGAGCGTACCGATGAGTTGCTGTGGAGGTCCAATATTTATACCTTGTGTTGGCCTTTAAAGTGTAGTGATTCATTATATGACCCCCCCACCTCTGGTTCTGTAAAGTTCTTACCAAAAGCCATAGATTTTGCAGGTAGTTTTGAATTGGAACAAATGAACTGTTTCAAAACTTCAGAATATGCTACAGTCCCCAGATAGACTATAGGGTCTTACGATGCACACCTGCATTATGACCCACCCAATATCACAGTATTGAGAGCTCTCACAATGAAACTTTCTATTGACATGTGCCATGCACTGCTCACTGCTAAAACATCCACGGAGCTCTCTGAGCTTCTCTGTTTTGTCCTGCACCATGCAATGATATTCCAGCATTGAAACATTTGCAGACTTCTCATACTGCATATCTATTCTGAGCTGCAATGTGCACAGCTGTCTCACTACTGAGGCATCCACAGGTCTCTCACAGTGCATCAATTGTGAAAATGGCACCAGTAAATACTTGGCCCAAATACACAGAGCAAAGTGAGTATGCCAGTCTTTCCCCCCGGGAATGGTTTAAAAAGGTGGTCCAAATTGTGTATTTAAAGCAAAGCTTTCACATAAATTGACTAAAAGCCATAGATTATGAAGGGATGGTCATGAAATGTTCCAATACTTACATGGTAGGCCTAGCAAGTATGTACCTCCTGGTGTCGAGTGTTCACCCTCCCGAAGAAGACTTTGGAAAATGCTGTGCAAGTCAGCAATTGTAAAAAAAAAAAAAAAAGTGTGTGTGTGTGTGTGTGTGTGTGTGTGTGTATATATATATATATATATATATATATATATATATATATATATATATATATATATATATATATAGTGATAGTTTTACATGGCCTTGTTTTTTCCAGTAGTTTCTAGCATCTTTCTTCACTGCTGCATTACACTTCCTTTCATCGTTTCCATACTGACACTTCCAGTAGATTCTCAGGCGCTCATTGCAGCAGGTTGGCTAGAGTTAGGTCAGGGAGATTCTTGGTGGCCAGAATCTGATTCTTACTTGTGTCTCTATACCAAATTTTCAGGTTTTCCAATTTTTTTCCCTGGAATGGGGAATAACCGCTCAGACATGTAGATACAGAGATCTTTTACTGTGCAGTTCTTCCTGGTTCTGAGTATAAAGCGCTGACATTTTCCACCCTCTTTGAGCAGGCAGAAGGTGTGGAAGGGAGGTCCGCAGGGGGAAACATCCTTTACTACGCAGCCAAAACTACGAACTACCATTACAACGTGGGCAAAACAACGAATGCATTGCTACTACGCGTTCCATTACTACGCGTTCCATTACCACGCAAGTCGTTACAATGACTTGCATTAGTGTTATTTATTTGCCCCGCTTTATTATTGTGTCGGCATAAATGGATGAGACCAATTTGTTTACAATTATCCATTCTCTCGGCCTCTGCACTAATTGATTCTATTTATGAGCCACCAAATGAAATGTTCTGTCATAGGATTTTTAACTTTTTTAAGTGTTTTTTAAATTTGTATTAATGGCTCATTTGATGAAGGGAGCAATTGTTAACTTTGGTTTTTAACCCGTCGTTCTATAGCACTAAGGGCATAAAGGATATTTTAATTTCTTATATAAAATATTATAATGTTTTATATTTGGAGATTTTTACTGTCGGTTTTCGCTTAGGATTGTAGAAATTATGTTGGATAGAAATTTCTTATATGTTGGTCTTTCAGTTTATGTGGATCTCTATGGAGTTCCGAGATCATAAATAAAATGAACTTGACTTGCATTAGGGAACATGGTGTTGAATTTTAAATCCAACACCTTTCTTACTCTTGCACAGACTGGAGTTGATATAGTAATATATACTATTCCAAAGTCCAGCGCTTCCCTAAGGCAAGTCGTTGTAACGACTTGCGTGGTAATGGAATGCGTGGTAACAACTCGTTCGTTGTATTGCCCACGTTGTAATGGCATGCGTTGTAAAAGCATGTGTGATCGTGTCATACATCCGCTGCAGGGGATTGAGGGTGGACACTGGGGAGGGTTAGCCTGCCTAGTGTCTTCTCCCTCTTACTGCTTCAGGGCCAGTCTGTCCTGCTGCCTGCGGCCCCTGCAGCATCAAACACTGTGCCTCCAGGCCCAGAATGATCAGTTTGCAGACCTGATAATTCTCAGAAAGATTTGTAATTGCGAGTTGCAGAATTTCACCCGGAATTATTGCTCCGGGTGAAATACCTCAACTTGGAGTCAGGCTCTCAATCATGCGCAAGAGTGTGCTTGATAGGGGCAGCACGGAAAACTTAAGTTTGCTAAAATGCACAATTTCCCTCTTTAAAATGCAGATCTTTAGAGAACTAATGAGCTCCTAGAGATGCATTGTAGCTCTGGACACAGTGAGTCTGAAACAATTCGTGTTTGAAGTGAAGGATCTGTTTTCTGCAAGACTAGAAGTATTGCATTCAGTTATGCTACTTTTACAATAGAATCTACTAAGGACTTTACATTTGTGTTTCATTTTACACTGCATATCCAGAAATGCACCTTCTACTGGTGCACAGGCAGCTTAGTAGCGCTGTGTCCTGCACACTGCAGGCTGTGCTGATTAGTCTATTTAGAGCACTGTGAGACACACGCTCAATAACATAACTTGTGTCTCTAGGATTGCCTGTATCCAGTATTGGATCATAATCCAATTGAATGTCAGAAGTTACATAACTGATTTAATTTATGGCCCATTGCACCCAGTGAAGTGCACTAGAATTTGGCATACTACCTTTGGTAGCTCTTCCAGAATAGGTATTGTTGGCACAATGATAGTATTCTTACCCTGTGCTGGGGGTCTTTCTTTGATTATAGTTGCACATTGGTAATTTCTTTTTTTTTCCCCCAACAACTTTTCCTTTTTTTTTTTATTTTTAACAGAACGGGGGAAAGGTAGAGGAGTACAGGTAATATTGCAAAAGATGCAGCATTAGATTACGTCTTTATTAAAACCAAAAGAAATGACATTCTCTTTCATAGGAAATTAATTATATTGCATCTTGGTAAAGGTAAAACAATAGGAAGTATTCAGGCATAATTTCACGTTGGATTCATATTAACAATGGCATTATTATTATTTTTTTTAAAGACATTCCTTATTGGCTATCAAGGGATGGCAGCTTCCTTTGTAGGCCTGACTTCCGTATAAATTTGGATTGATAGCCAATCACTCTGTTACTACCATATTCTCGTCTAGTATATGTGCTAAATTGGGTCCAAGTCCTATCATATTTAGACCTGTAATCTAGCAGTTAGCTTCTCCATCGCCCAAAGGGTCCAATGGACTAAAGCAGATTCAGATGGTTGCGACCCAAAATGATGTTTAACAAGTCACAAAACCCGTTTTGCAATTTGCAAAAGCCATTCCAATTCGTAAAAATGGGTTTTCGACTCATTCCAGATTACAATTAGGACAGGGGACGTAAAAGGGGAGTACCTTCTTAATTGCGGATTGCAATAAAATGTATCCATGATTTGTGACCGCAATTGCAAATCATTCGAATGTTACCAGCTCCTAAAAGGAAAAGATGTTCCTTCTGGACAGCTTCCACTTTGATAATTGTGTTGGGCGGCCTATGCAAGTAGGCTTTGGTCTAGAGAAGTATTTCCCAAACGTTTTAGAACCACGACCCACTTTCTAGTACTACAAACTTTTGCAACCCATCTAGCTTTAATGGACATGAGTGGGGCGATTTTTTTAATGTTTCTAAAGCATCTCTCTGTAGTGCATTTGCTGTTTGCAGACAGCACATTTTCCACTGGAATGGTCTCTAAATTTGCGCAGACATACAGTTTTATAGATAAAACTATATTGCACACAAATGATGTATGGAAATCAGGTTTCAGTGAATATTTGTTATTTGTGCATCACCAAGTAAAGTATCTTAATTTTGTTCAAATCCTACTCAAATCTTTGATTCCATTACACTTTAGAATTACAAAAAAAGTGCTTCATTTTGCTTTCCGAACTTCTGAATGTGTATAGTTCGTTTACAGGTATTTGCATTTTGTCTAATGTTGGGAAACAAGGACATCCTCCAGCTTTCCTTTTACACTTCATGTACCCCAGCGATTGTTACATTAGTTCATTTTACTTTTCTTTCCCTGATTGCAAAGTGAGAGGAGTTGGTAAGCACCAGTCCCAGAAGACATAGCCTAACATTTGACCTGTCTTTGAAGAAAGCAACTGTGTTATGATAAATGCAGGATTTAAAGGCATCTTTATTAATTGCCTGGACTTTGCTGACCCAACAAAAATCGGATTGCGACCCACAGTTTTGGAAACCTTGGTCTAGAGGATCACTGCCTGCACCCCCACCCCAATGTCTTCCCCAAGAGGAAACACTTTGTTTTAAGTAGCACCGGTTTCTTTAAGGAACACAAGATTATTTACTGCTTTAAAAAAAAGTTTCCTATTTGAGATTGCAAATAGAGGGTTTGGTTTTCCTTACAGTAGCCACACCTTTTTTTTAGCCAATCACAGTGGGTCATAAATAGCGACCTGCCTAATTTACATTCATTAGGAAGGGCTTTTTGTAACTCTCTTGACTTGAGATTTTGCAACATGATCAATTAGCACGTAGGTCATATCACAAATAGTGAGTGCACAATTTGCATTCATGCTCTCTGCAGGCACATCAGGCCCATAGATTCTACATTCATCAGAACTGTAGTAGAGGCGTCAGAATTGAATATGCCACGTTATTTCGCATGCCTTTAGTTCGCATGCCGTTACAACGCGGTCGTTACAACGACCGCGTTGTTATTTCGCATACCGTTACAACGCAAGTCGGAACAACGACTTGCGTTGTAAGGGGCGCTGGATGTTGGAATAGTATAATTTACTATTCCAACTCCAGTCTTTGCGGACACTAGGGAAGGTGTTGGATTTTAAATCCAACACCTTCCGCCCCTAACGCAAGTCGTTGTTTCGACTTGCGTTGTAACGGTACTGTGAAATAACGCGGTCGTTGTAACGACCGCGTTGTTATTGCATGTGAAGTAAACGCTGCGTACTAAACGCTGTTTACCGTCAGAACTCTGTTCTGAGGGCCACGTGGCAAGCAGGAGTTACTGGCCCAACCGGGGGTGTTGAGACTGTTTACTCCTGATGTTCAGGGGCCCAACTTATAGACCCTGAGCAAATGGGCCAAGAATCCTCTTCCGCACTTAACTCTCAGAGGTAGCACGGTTTGAGCTTTTCCAGGTTTCTTGGGGTGGGAGGTAGACACATGGGTGAACCCAGGCTCGCAACTCAAAATGCGCGCAACAGCAGCAATAAATGATTATTTAGTCAAATACTTACTTTTACGATTATGAAAAAAGAAGTATTTATATAATACCACAAAGTAAAATACGATATTCACAGTCAATATACACAGTCCTCTGAGCTCAGGGCTCTATTGTTTCATAAGCGGGTCCCTGAGTCCCATTCCCTTACAGCTAGCTGTAGTGGTTATTCCCCGTTCACTTTAGACGACATTCAGGTTAAGCCCCACTAGTGGTCAGTCTCCGGAGTCCCACTCTGACTCTCGATTAAAGTCAGAAGTGTTCCAGTGTCATCTGACCCAAAAATCAGTCTTACCCACACCAGCAGGATCCGAGTGACTGGAATCTCCAAGTGCACCTCCTTCACGGGCACTGAAGCTGCTGCGGCTGCCTCCAGTAAGTTTTTCACACACTGACAAGGAGAACTGTGGTTGGGTGTCCTTGAGTTCCTTACACGATGTCCTGCAGCGGCTGAGGGATTCTCTATGCTCCTCTGAAGCTTGGTAAGTTCCTCGGGTTCCTTCCTATGGATAGGGGGCATGGGGGTGCGATGAATTTGATGCTGGTCCTCTGTCATGGCTTTAGCCCGCTCGTGTCACCAGGGTGGCCTCCTTCCTCCATTGATGGCTTTGGTCAGACCAAACTTCGTGCTTTGTCCGGGTGGCTCCACTGGCAAACGGAGTCACTGTTTTTCCTGTTCACACGGGCTACGACCCATCTTCAAAACGGCAAACTTCACAGCGGCTCCACCTAGTATATGGGGTCACAGACTTGATACCGCACACAGGCTACGCCCTGATCGGCACATCAGCAATCTAAATGATGGCCCTACCTGGAGAACGGGGTCCCCGACTAGGGAATGCACACAGGCAATGACCCGTTCGGTGAAGCAACGATCACAGCTCACTTCAAGGCGGCCCTCGTCTGACATACGGGGTTCCCCAGATTTTCTCTGTGCACTGGGAATTACCCAAACTGTGCCACAGCTGCTTCCTCACACCTTGCTATGGAGATCCACTAGCCAGGATTCCTCCACTGGACCTCTATCCCTCAAACGCTCTCTCCTCCCTCACATTCACACTGGTTTTGGTAAACAGGCAGTGCTGGTGCTCCATGCTACTGAAGGCAGGTGGTCTTGGATTCCCTTGGTGATGTCCCCTCACCCAGCTGGGAGACTAGCAGGCCTTGGCCCCCGGTCCTGGTCACAGTCAGAAGTCTTGCCGAGCTTCTCCTCCTCGCACAGCCCGACTGGCTGCTTGATGGTTGACAATTTCTTTATAGTCCATTTCCAGACATCAAATGTGTTTTAAAGTCTGAGTCTTTGAAGTTTCTGTTGGGGGTCGGCTCTTTTTAAGTACCTTCTCCTGTGTTCTCTTTTCCTCCAGAAAGCAGTGTGTCACAGCAGGAGTGACTCCAAATCTGATAGTTCAACAGAATGCCATGGGAGGGACTAGAGGTTCACAACTGGACGTCAGCCACAAGTGATATGTATATCAAAAGGTTACCCCAGGGCCTCGGCCCTACTCATTTATGATTCTTTTATCAGCGCTATCTCCTTCCTGAGATGTGCCCAGGGCCCTTTACCGTGACTTCTCTCTGAATTAAAGAGCACACTTTGAAGTTTACGAAGAGCCTGGATCTCCCTTCCTCCAGTGTGTCCCACCCAACTTACAGGAATACAGCAATTCACAAATGTGTCTGGGGGATTCCTCTATCTCCTCTCCTTATGTTCCAGCAGTCAGTCCTGGGTCTCCCAAAATGGAACCTAGAGTCTTCCATGCACTGTAGGGTTTACAGGCACACATACACCTAGCACATGCATATAGCATTCGTGCACTGCACAGCACAGCATCCTTTATGTATTGTACCATTCACAGGCATACATACACCCAGCACATGCATATAATATACACACACAGCACAGCATTATCCCTTTTTTGTACCATTCAGAGGTACACATACACCCAGCACATGTATACCACACACACATTGTGCAGCATTACACACTAAACTGATTTAGGCCAAGGGTAAGTTAAGCACACAACAGCAGAACTTTAAATGAGTAATCCTGTAGGCCTCACTCTAGGGACATATGTAAAAAGGACCTGTTCAATCCTACCGATCACTACACAGTATACAGCCAACACTGCACTTGTGCTACTTAACTCATAACAAAGGCAGTAGCCTTTCACCACTATGAGGGTAGCTCTTTGGGCACCCCACCCAGTCTGAAAAGGCCACAATCCATGAGACAGGCCTATGTATTGGCGCACACTCATGATTTATGTTCGCCCATGACCACAAAAATCAGCATTTGTGATCCAGACATCAGTACAGAAGAAGCACTCCGGGCAGGGGTGTATGTCCATCACCATGCAAAGGACGTTTCCATCCCAACAAGAGGGTGGCAGGTGGGGGATGGCGATTGAGCAGGGAGACTGGGGATAATGGGATTTTCAAACCACAACAAATGTAGGTCTAGCCACCAATCACTAGTCAACTCAGTGTGGATGTTATTGGATAATACTAGTCCCACAGGAGAGAATTCTGGTCCCAAAGTTGACACAAATGACCTTTGATAGTAACATCTTTGAATCAAAAATAAGTGTCTTCTCGGGTGGGAGCTGCGTACATTCAAGTGAAATGTGTAAAACATGTTTCCTTCATGTTGCTCACCAAACATACAAAAAAGTCTAGATTTTATGTGCCTGTAGATGGAGGAGGATCAGCATTGTGGAACTGCGATGAGGATCTGTGTCGAGATGGTATAAGTGTAGTGTTATAGTCACCCCACAGGACAATGTCTGTCTTGTGAAATTGTTGTTTGACGGAAACAGTTATGTAAAAAAATGTTCTATTGTTTGGGCCATAAATGGAGAATGTAATCATAGAGTACCGCATGCACTCTGGGCATCCTTCCCTTGCTACAACAACATTTTGCCTCTAGCTTGCATTGCGAGTCTGTGCTAATCATGATGGAAAACCTTTGGTTTTAGTTAAGGTGTGAAAATGGAATTGGATGAGAAACCAATAAGATCTCATTAGCTTCAAGTAAATAAATCTCTTGTAGTATTATGTCGAATTCCACAGAGTGGAACCATTGCATAATTTCTCTGAGTTTCAGTGTCAAATTAAGAACCCCATTTACTAACTGAATTGTTGCAAATTGTGTTAACAAACTGCACAGCAATGTTTTTGTGACCAGTCATTTATTTTGCAATGCGACCTATGTACTAACATGTCACACTGCAAAATTCCCTTTTGCAGTGGGTTGCATCGAATATTAATTATGCAGGAAGATATTTACTGCCCCTTGTTACAAACACAGGGATTATTTTCTTCAAGGGACAGTGCACCTCAATCCTTGCACTTTCATTCCCAAACAGATTGTTTTGTCTTTTTAAGAATTCTGTGTATTTCTTAAAGGAACCAGTTCTACTTTCATTTGAAAAAAATCCTATTTAGGAAGGCATTGGGGAGAGCAAGTAGTGCTCCCGTGGACTGTTGCCTGCTCCCCCACATGGCCACTAAACATGGTTCCCAAAGGAAGAGTTTTCTGGTATGGACAGCTTCTCTTTAGTGAAACCATTACCATCACCTATGAAGAGGCAATAACTTTTCAGTGATTTGTGACCACAGTTGGAGTTGCAAACCATTGATGCATCTCATTGTGACTTAGGATTAGGAGGGGACACCCACCCCTGTCACTCCTTCTAACAACTGTGATTTGGAATGATTTCAGGAAGGATTTTTCTATTCGCAAACTGGGTTTCATACATAGCAAAATGTTATTTTGTGGTTGCAAACTAATTTTGCGAATCCATGTTTACGACCACAAAGTAGCTTTAGTACATCAGGATCAAAGTCTCTGTACATAAAGTCACTATTTTACTTTTACCGGTGTTAGACAAAGAGAGGCTTTACCCTGAAAGAGATGGGTCCCATTTTGATCTTTTGGACTTGAGCCAGTCATGGCCCGTCTTCAGGGAATAAGCCCTAAGCTATACAATATTCAACCAGCATTATTTCAGAACATTATATAGGTTTCATCTTGAATACAATAGATAAAGTATACACCATTCCATGTATACAGAACTGGGTAAAACAGAAATAAAACTCCATGAAGGGAGTTCCAGGACCAAGGAACAAAGACAAAGAGGAAAGTCTTAAAAACATGGAAATATGAAACTTCTCAAGGCCCTTCATATGGTAACCCTTGAAGGGAGGGTATAGCATCAAGGACTTAGACGACCAAGGGTCTGTTCAAATCTCTAGCTTTTCATATAAGGACAGAGTGCTCTACATGGTCACAGGCAAGCTTAAAGTCGATGAGTAACAGAGAAAGTTGGGTTGTGGACGGTTAATGCTTTGTGATGAGGTATTCTTTATAGAGGTGGGTCTTCAACTCTTTCCTAAATTGGAGCAGAGTTGGGGGCAATCTTGAGGGATATGGGGACATTATTCTAGATCCTGGGCACACAGATAGAAAAGGCCCTCGGTCTTGGTTTTTCTTTTTTACACTTCTTAGTCTGCAGTCTGATGTTGCCATGGCTGCGGATGTATCCAGAACTACCAGAGTTGAGATTAGACAGATGACTCGTGTCCTGATGAGACCGGCATATTAAGTACACAGGGTAGAAATGTTGAGAAGATTCCACGGGTATATTTGGAAATCTCATTGATAAAAAGACCCAGAACATGGACTTTGAAACACTTAAAAAGACTGGGGTATCTCAACAATTATTCTACATCAGAGTACTCAATTTAACATTTGTCACATTCGTGTACCACAGTCTGCACTAATGTTGAATATATACAGAAGTATGATAATGCAATAATCCAACCCAATGATTTTTAAATAGTGACCCTGCTCTTAGTTAAACTGTGAAAATAATTCAGACAGGTTAGATTACCTGTGTTGAAGACAATCCCACGGAACACCTGTATATTATTTGGTTCATGTACAACAACATGCATCAAATTATTGGCTTGTGCGAAATGGAAGGACAGAGCAACCTTATATCTGTCGGACCAAGCTTTCCTTTCTCTTCTCTGGGGTGGCCTTGCCTTATCCCATGGCAAGTTTAGGGAAAAGTAATGGACTAATTGAAGTTACTTTCTGCACTTCCTAAATTTAGAAAATACAGTAGGAGGGGCGGAGTCTGGCCGCCTACTGAAATGGCTACGTCCATATGGAGCTCCTTTGGCCCGCGGGAATATGCATCACCCAAACAGCGACATTGGCGTACATAACCGTCCTCTGTCGGGGAAAATGATAGCCCGCTGTAGGCGGTGACAGAAGATCTGCCACCCACTGCCCAAGCTTTTTCGGTGACTACTCTAATGCTTTTAAGGAGGTGCCGCGCACCTGCGCGGATTGGCAGCCCCCTTCCGATTGTGGGAAGCATACAGTTGGAGCCTTTTTCAGCCATCAGGATGTCTCAAGACGACAAGGATGCGGGTGGAGACACTGGTGCAAGATCGAACACCCAAGAGCCCCGACTCCTTACCCTGCCACTGAGGAATGATGACGGCGGCATCTGGAAAATGCACACTGCAGCCTTGTGGAAGCTGAGGCGTGAGCCTTCCATACACCAGCACTCACTCCCGGCCCTACACTGGCCCCACAGTGCCTCAGCCCAGCCCCTCCCGGAACCAGGAATGTGACCCCCACCTCAATGGAGCCCAACCCACACCCCTCCTCGCCTCTTCCCCTCATGGAGACACCTATGATGGGACATTGCACCTAATCCTGCATGGGACCGTTCCAACTGGGGTGCTATGTTTGTTTGCCCCAATTGGACTCCCTTAACTGCCACTCTTAATCAAGGCTTATGATCGGTACACTATTGCTGGCCCAATGATTCCACAACAGACACAGGGCATCTAGGAGATAAGGGGAAGCTGGCCAATCACCTCTCACCTCTCACGCTTTCAGTATAGATCTGACCAGATCCCTTTCCACAACAACAGCAGTGACTAGTTGAAGTCCTCATCAGTCCATATTCAGTGCTGCTTGCTACAAGAAGGTCACCAGTATCTACAGAACAGACTCCTCAGTCTCCTGTCTCTACTACCAAAGAGTTATCAGGCTGCCTTAATGGTTAAAGTTGGCTGACTAGAGTGGCCCACCCCAGACCTTATGCTCTTTCTCTTCGACCACTGCATTTTCTTGAGACTTCTTAAGCATGCACATCACCTCAGTGGACCTGACTGATAACGACCTGGGGCCCCACCAGTGCCCTCTTGCTGCCTCTCTTCAGAGCATGCCACGACAAGTGTCACAAAGAATCTTTCTGTCACCCCCTTACCCCTCGTGGCCCCACCCCCAGAATACGTACTGATTGCCGATTATGGCCAGCGGCAAAGCCAAAAGATCGTCTGTTTACAGAACTGGTGGGGGGCACTAAACTGCCAGGCACCAACTATGACCCTGCAAGAAGCCTCCATGGAACTCATCCTGAAAGCGATATCGTTGGTGTGAACACAAAGATGCATGGGCACAAAGATCTCGGAACTGACAACAGAAATGAAGACCCTACAAACAAACATGGGCTCCTTTGAAGCCAAAGTGAATGGCCTGAACAAGTTAACCACTTTGCTGGAAGAACTATTGGACAATGCAGATTCTTGTGGCCCGGACATCTGGCACTTCAAACAAAGTGTTCGATTTTGAGGACAGGGCGAGATGAGATATCGTCCGATTCTGTGGAATCATGGAAAAGATGAAAGCAAACAATGACATGCAGAGCTTACTGCTGTCTACTTGACATGACTTTTGCCCACCTTCTGGAACTACAAAGGGCCAACAGAGTTTGCTCCAGAGTTCCACCCAGAGATAATGTGACCAGATAGAGACTGATCATAGTTTGCTGCCCACATGCAAGCAGGTCTACCTGATTTTAACAGAAGCCCAGAAACATGGCCCTTTTTAGGTCTCGCTGAGCCAGCGCATGCGCTGCTCTGCGAGACATTTAGTTAGTGGCTTTTCAAAGTGCTACCACAATCTTTTCCTGGCCTCAAGCTTGCATTCACGAGCGCGTGCACGCGCGCAGCTGCCATGTGGCTTTCATGGCTCATTAAGCCTTGCTCTCCCAAGCGCCTCGCTCTGCCCCTCCCCCACCACAGAGCGCGTCCCTGCCATCACTTTCGCTTTCACGGCCGCGCGGCCAATGCTTGTTTTACATGTGCTCTGAAGTCCCATGTTTGGGATTTCTTGCACGGCCTGGTGCAACTTGGTAGTTTTCAAATTAGAAATGTCACAGTGATACTGTTGCAGCAACCAGGGGCGTAAGGCAGGCCTGTGAAGCCCCCGCGGCATTGCTCTTTCTGCTCTGTCTTTTCTAAATTGCCTACCGTATACTGTATTTGCATGTTTTGACGGGCAGAAGCATTTATTGTATTTATGAGGAGCGTTTCCTATATCAAAGTGAAACTGGATGTAAAATGTCATGTGTGCATTAATAGGAAGTTTAAGGCACTAACCTGTGAAATTGTGTAAATAAACTCCTTTAACGCGACAACCGCTCGGCTGCCGGGTACAGTCTATTTCCATAGACACTTCAGACCAATAAAAGCCACACCGACGCTTCGATCGCTTTAATGCTATGCAGGCGCACTTTAAAACAGTACATGCGTTTCCACTTACCACAGCCGGAAGCAGTTTGTCTATCAGTCTCCTGTTGTTTTTTTCCTTCCCTGTTTCGGCTTGCTGTCCCGTTCTTCTTTCAGCAGCCCCCTCCATCGGTTTACAGCCCCAGTCATTCAGCACAGCCCATATGTCGCACTTCACACAGTAACGAAGCGCTACCCTCCCCTGCGCGCGCTGCCTCCACCTCAGAGCCGCCGCCCCGCGTGCGTCGCCACTCAGCACCACACTGGCGTATGTTGTCAATAACCATTTATTTGTTGCTGCAATAGAAGCAGCCATTACATCTGACCTCCCTGTTTCATCAATTATGGATAGATTATTGGATGTGAACATCTGCAAAAGCTTGCCGCTGAACTCCCCTCCTGGCTGGGATTAGATAAAGTATTAAACTGTTGTTTATTGTCGGGCCAGAACCTCAACTGGGAAGCCGGGGAATTCGAGTACTAACAAACCCCCATCAGCAGGCGCCTAAAATTGTTTAGTATTGCCACCATTTCCCAAAAGGTCTTGCCATTTATTATTTACACGTATTTCTAGTTGTTATAACATACTTGATAAAAGCTCTTGGCAGGCACTGCATTTCCAGTCATTGTCACGTCTGCCAGAATGGAAATGATACACACAGCACAGCGCGTTTTCTTTCTCCTGCTATCATTGTTAAAGCGCAGCAAATCAAGCTTCATTGCAGGCTGTTGAGCTAAACTGTAGCTTTATTGGATTTCCACCACAGGGCTAACATAAAAAGGTCAGTAGCAAATGTAATGAAAACAAGCATTGGCATAGCCAATAGGTCTCGCCTTTGGGACCTTATAAGTGTTTAACTATGCAACAATTAATGTTGTTGCACCAAGGATATTATGCTGCATAACTAAATACTTATAAGGTCCCAAAAGCGAGACCTATTGGCTATGCCAATGCTTGTTACCTTTATGGCCACTGAATCCAGATAGCTGCAGGTTTTTCAATTGAAATACACCAAATGGGAACCTTTTCTACAGCACAGGCTGAGGCTCTGACAATGGGACATTAAGTATGGTGTTCTAGAACCAGCCACGATGTAGATCACCATGGTTCGGAAATTGAGAGACTACACTGAGCTTAAAAACTTGATCTGCTTCTTGTACAGTGTGGATGGGCCACAAATGGGCCTCACTCCATCACCACCCCAGATCTAAAGACTCCTGACCAACAGCCCCTCACCGCAGAAAGGATCAGCCACTCGTCATGCTGGTAGACTACAGCAACTCACCCAAGACCACACCAGGGACAAATCGAGATCACCCCTAAAGCCATCTCAACTGACCAATAAAGAAAATGATGAGTGACCCTCCGTGACTGTCTGATCGAAGAAGAGGAGTATATTCAGAGACTATTAAAACTGGCATGTTGCCACTGGTGCCTTGTTCTGTCTAGATCACTTATACACTTCTGCGCCACTGTTCCATTCGACATGTGAACTTGCACACGACGATTTTTACCTAAGCATCACCCTCCCCTTACCTACCCCTCCCTGTGACACCAAGTTATCTGGAATCGGCCTAGCCTACTCAGGGTGTATTTCATTGGTGTCATCGCAGCAGACAGAGGCCCGTTCGGGTGGTGAATGGGGTGGCAGTTAACCACTCTGCGAGGTACCATGGGTCACAGGGGCTGTATCAACAGCTTCACCCAGTTGCTGGAAGCGCACAAGAAGACCAGCTCATTGCGGGGAGATAGGTCTGCAGTGGATCCGCCGGACCTCCTCATTACGAAGCACGTCCTCATCCCCTGCGCCCCATTTACACAGGGCGCACCTCCAGGCCTCTATCTGTGGGGCTACCGGTGAGCGCCAGTGTAGGGTAATGGTGCACTTTGCCAGCAGTAGTGCAAGGGCGGCAAACCGTGTTTGCACTTTGTGGTGCTTCTTTCTGTTAAAAATGCCGAAGGAACATGCCTCCCATGAGGTTATGTCCGGGAGCCCGGTGACCTCCCGGAACATGTCATGTATGGAACACCAGTAATCCTGAAGGGCAAGATATGACCATAGAATGTGCATAAGTGCGACGTACACAGTGTGGCAGCGGGGGCATTCTATCTGCATGTCTGAGAAGTATTGGTGCAATTGGCTGGGTGTGGGGTATGCCCTGTGTAGTATAAAGAACTGTATGTTTTTAAATCTGGCATTGCAGGAAACTTTCTTTGGGAATTCGAGAGCACGTTCCCACTCCTCATGGAGGGCACGTGCGAATTCCTGCAGAGGGGGAGGAGCAAGGTAGCCGTCAGGCCACGTATGGCTTTATACAGCCAGGTGATGAGGTGGCGACCCGGCCCCATGGTCATTATGGTCTGTAGGACTGAGTGTGTCTCGGGTTTTCCCCCCAGAGGGGTCTCAAAGAAGGTACTGTCCCGGTGGTAGCCCCCTTTCCTTTCCTATACACCGATGAGTAATATTCATGGAAGGCTTGCATAATGTTGCTTGCGATCAGAGTGTGGCACCCTGTTGCGACACAATTTCGGTGATAGGATGGGTTTCTGTGTCTTACTGAGTAAGCAGCGCCAAGAATCGGCCAGGACGGTTCCCCTCTCAATGCATGCTTGCTGCATAGGCTACAAAGTTGTAGCGACGCTGGCCTTCGAGGGTCGTGTGAGCAAGTCTAGCATCCGCCAGTTGTAAGATGAGGGCAATATCTGTGTCTTCTGCTTTACTTAGGCCCATTAGCGTGGTCTAACGATTTACTTCTCGAGGGTCCTGTGGACCCCAGCAATCTGGCGGGTGCAAGCTCACCTTAAAGGCGTCCCATTCTAGCATTCTAGTGGACGCCGTGTTGTGATTTTCTGTGAAGTACTGTTTGATGCAGTGTTCTTGTTGTCTCCGGAACACCTGATCGTCGAGGCAGTGATGTGCGATGTGCGAATGTACCTAAGTGTGTCCCAAAAAGTACCTTGCTCAGCATTCAGGCATAACTGCTGCCCAGGAGAATGGGCCGGTCGTCCAGTCTACCCTCCAAGAGGGCATAATGCCCATCCTCGTCTACTTCCCTGTTAAGTTCCTGAAAGGGGACTCCAGGGCAGACTGTAGGAAAGTGCCTATTTATGCATGGTTACGCTCTGCTTTTTGCCTGAAACATGATGCACTTTGATTTGGTGTGCCCTGGGTTGTTGCTAATCAAGTTCCCAGGGCCTGTGTTCTTTCCCAAAGCTATACCTTTGTACCCACAATTGGCACATCTCTGGCCACAGGTAAGCCCCTTGAAAAAGGTACCATGGGTATCAAGGGCACTGTGACCAGGGAAGGCCTCTAAGGGCTGCAGCACCTATTGTGCCACCCTTAGAGGTCCTGTACCTTAACACTCACACACTGCCATCACAGGCTGCGTGTTTTGGTGCAGAGACCAGTGAAGAGTCGACATGGCACACATCCCTGTGTGCCATGCCTGCGACACACTGTCTGGGGTCTAGGTAAGTCACCCCCCTAGCAGGGTGCACTAGCCCCCAGGTGTCTAGGTCCATTCTTAGACATTGTAAGTGTAGTAAAGCCATAAAGAGTATATGGTCTGGGAGTTGGCCATTACAAACTCCACAGATCCATAATGGCTTTACTTAAAACCTGGGAGGTTTGGTAACAAACTTCTCAGCACATTAAGGATTTAATGTAAAATGCACACAGAGGTCATCTTAGAGATGTCCCCTGAAAAATGACCAACCCTTGTGTGGTTCCTGAATGGCTGTCTGCCATTTGCCACCACCAAACAGGTTTCTGGACTGCTGGGTAGAGAGCCTCCGCTGTCTGGGTCCAGAAACAAAGCCCATCCTGGCCAGAGGGGTCATGCCTCCTCCCCCAGGATGGGCTGGGTCCACAAGAGAGGATAACTTCAAAGGTCTGCCGCCTTTGTAAGCTGTCCCTGCCTTTTGCTGCCCCCAGCAACTGGCTCCCACTTTGGGCGGGGGAATCGGCGGGAAAACCGAGCTAGGGGGAGAGGTGTGCCCAACTTTGCCAACTCCACCCATCAGGTGGGGGAGCCGAGGTGAAGCACTCATCTCAGTTCCCTCCATCTTGGAAATGAGGGGACCCAACCAATTGGGAAGAGGCTCATGCCCCCCTCCTACTGGAGGGTGGCATAATAGTGGGTGTACCCACCCCAAGGAAGGGACCCATTGGTCCCGACCTGCACACCCCTTTTGATGCCCCTCAATTCAGTATTTAGAGGCAACCTTAACCTTGCCTCCTCAGATTCGAGGAAGAAAGAAGGACCGAAGAGCCATGCTGACCCAGAAAGAGGACACCTATTGCTTTGGCCCCAGCCCTACCAACCTGTCCCGACTTTAACCTGCCTACAGCAAGAACCCCGGCGATGCCAGCAGCCCCCCAGAGCCTGGAGGACCTGCCCTGCACTCATCTAACAGAATCTGTCTCCCGTGAGGACCGGATTAAGGACTCCACCACAGAATCCGGATCTAGGTGGCTCTGCGATTCTGCACCACTCTGCACCCGACATCCACGGCTCGAGTTCTAATGGCCCAACCCCACGTGGAGGTCTCCCCAGCGATCCTGACCTGGGATCTGGTGATCCCCGACCTCCCTTAAGCTTCAAGACGACGTCTGCAGCCTCAACCTGAAGGGTCTCCCAGACTGTGACCGGAGTTGGTAAGAAGATCTGATGCGAAAAGACACCCCTGGATCCGACGCCCCACGACCTTGGGTGGCCCAACCGACAGTGTCCAGGCAACACCCAAGAACCCATCTTACCTCTCCAGCTGGTGGTCGCCTTCAGGAAGTCTCCCTGTCAAGCCAGCAGCCTCTTTGCCGAATCAAAGGTCTCCATTGGAATCCATAGGGTCCCCGACGTCTCCTTGGCACCCTGCACTCGGCTGCCCCTGTGCCGCTGGTGGTGCAGCTCCTGTCCTGATTGTTGACCCCTGCAGTGCTGACCTTAAGTCCAGGAGCTTTGCTCCCACACCCGAGTGGCCTGGTCGTAAGAGGCCCCTGACCGAAGGCCTCCTTAGCCCTATTGGCTAACGTTGGGCCCTGCACTCTGCACCCGGCCGCCCCAGTGTCGCTGGTGGTGCAATTGGAGGGCCTACCTAGACCTTGGGGAACCTTGGTCCTAACCCCCAAAACTCCCACTTGTAAGTCGTTTACTTACCTGAGAACCTTTAATCCTTTTCCTCCTCTGAACCATTGTTACGAGTTTTGTTCTAAACATGTTCTAAGTGTCGAGTTGACCTTATGCATGAAAACAAAGTAACTGTGCTTTAAATCAAGAAAAGACTTACCTACCTTGTATTGTGAGATCCCCCGTGTAGTATCTAGGCATACTACAGTAGTCGATGTAATCTAAAAGTAAACCAATATAATTACTGTGCAATTTAAAATGTTTTTGAACGATTGCAAATTCAACCACAACTGCATTTCCTTGTAAAGTCTTGCATTTGAGAGTATATTTCACTTACCAGTGCCAAGTCCTGCTTGGTTCTAAAAATAAAAGATAAGTATACCTTTTTTATACTTACCTAAGTGGTCTGGATTCGGTCTCTGAGTGTGTGCCATCAGTCTTGATTGAGTGAATACAATTGATTGAGTGAATACAATAAATGCTTAACACCCCCTCTGGATAAGCCTAACTGCTCGCCCACACTACCACAAAGAGAGCTGTTAATACTTACCTAATTTAGGCTCTGCTATTCCTCTGGGGACTCCCTGAACTCTGTGCACACTATTCCTTACTTTGGTATAGTATATACAGAGTCCGCTTCCTACACGGACCCACACCAGTGCCCTCCAGGCGTAAACTGAGTAAGTCGTGGTGCAGAATCTACCCCCCGCATCTGCGCAGGTGGTTGAGTTCCCTCGCAGTTAATCTTCTTACAGGAGATTAACTGCGCCTTCTGTCTATTAATATAAGAGTAAACAGCATAGCGCTTTCTAGCAGTGTGCATGCCGCAAATGTTGAAGGTAAGGTATCTAATGTCAGCGGTTGGGGTCATGTGTTATCTGAAGCGGTGTGTGCCGGCGGCAGGTGATATCTGGAGCGCAGTATCTTGGGTACCATGCAGTGTCCGCCCCCCAGTGCGGTGGGGTGATGTGGGGAAAAAATGCAGGGAAACACTTCTGTAACTGGATAGGGATAGAACTCCAAAACAGAGCGCATCGCAAACGGCGATTTGTCCAAACTGCAGTTCTTCTGTGTACTTTAGAGTACCGTGGGGGGTAGAAAGAAGATAAGAAACAATGTCTGATGGGTTCTTGGTTGCTCTACGAGCCCAAAGTCTAATATAAGGTTATCAGCCATAGAGATGGACTTCTAACAGCAGTGTAACAGCCGACTTTCGCTCTAGTTGGGGTACTCTGGCGAAGAGCCTAGATGAGGGTGTCCACTGTCTGGGGAGTTCGCCGGCAGTGGTTGTGAGTCGCCACGGGAATCGTCGGAGTGGAGAGATTCCTCCTCAGAGGAGATCAGGTGTGGGCTTCTGTCATCGTCAGAGTTCATTGGGTGGGGGCTCAAATTTGCTGCCGCCTGGATAGTCTTCCGATCTGTTCCAGATTGGGGGAACCGGTGGGCGAGATCCGGGATGGGGGCTCCGTCACACTCCGAATCTGTCTTTTTCTCTTCCTCAGACCTCCTCTCTGCTGGACTCACGGGCCCTCTGAGTGCTCAGCCAGACCCGCCACAGCTCTCCCCACTTGCTGCTCCGCCCAATCCCATGCTTCCTTAGGGACAGTGAAAAAACAGTGGTCCCGTCAAATTATTTTGAGACGGGCGGGGAATAGCAGTGACTATTGCACTCCTTGTTGTTGGAGATGACGCTTGACTTCCAGGAAGGAGAAGCACTGGCATTGGACGGCACGGGCGTAATCTGGAAACAACATAACAACCTTGTCCTCCACTCGAAGAGGTCCAGCTGATCTGGCCACTCTTAGTATTGCGTCCCTGTCCCTGAAGTGGAGCAGCTTCGCCAACATCAGGCGAGGAACCCGGGGGTGGCCGCCGTGCTGGTAAATGATGCGCCCGCTCCAAGAAGTAGAAGGTAGTGCGCTCAAAAGCCGGGGTGAATGAGCAAAACCAGGAGTCCTAGTAGGCAAGGGGGTCCGATTCTTTGACACCATCCGGGAGACCCAGAAGGCGAACGTTGCTTCTCCGGGAACTGCCCTCCAAATCCTCTGCCTTGTTCTCCAACTGCGCAGCTCGGACCTGCAGGTCATTAATGTTGGAGCTATTTTCCTTAGTTAGCGATTGCAGGACTGCAAGGGTCTTCTCCCCATCCATGACTCTGGCAGCCAGCTTGCGTTGATTGTCCCGGAGGAGCGCGAAGACGGTCGAAAGGGGTCTCTATTGTAATGCGGGAGTGCTCAATGGCCACCAAGACCCTATCCAGTTCCTCTGAAGTGGTGAGGGTAGATCCACTCTCCTCAGTCAGGGGATCAGTTCTGTCAACATAGGGGCCCGTCGGATTGGAGGCCGGGCCCCGGAGGCTGACCGCAGCCTCCCCATCATGCTGTTGACGGCCGAGCAATAGGATCCAATGGGAGCAGGGGCGGAGGGCGAGCAAAAGAGTAAGCGGACACCCCCTGCAGCACCCCGACAGGAAGTCTTAATCCAGGGCACCCCCGTGTCCGTTTGAAGACCTGAGGCTGCTCAATGTTGCGGCTGCTCTAATACCTTATGGGCCTTAAGGGTAGCCCTCTTCCGACAGTCCAGCTGTGCAGGGGGGACAAGCAGGAGCCCACCACTGGTAAACCCTCGTCCAGGGCCTCACAACAGTGTTGGCATCGCCGTGCAGTGCTGTCTTGGGGAAGGAGGCCATATTGGAGCTCAGTACCCTGTGGACCATGAAAGCGTAATATATGCTATACAGACTTAAGGCTCACCATTATGAACAGGGGGGAAAGGCAACCCGTCTCCTGATAAAGAGAGGCAATGACAGCCATCTTTGCCGTCTATTACTCTACAGGACTACCATTTCCAAAGCCACAGGAAATTGCCACTGCATTTGCAGATTACTATAAAGCGTGGTATAGCTCCAAAGCTGGAAACAGCAAATCCAAAGAACATACTTTGCTCTCCTCAGTGACAAAGGAAGAACTTTCCTCACAGGGGAAATAACAAAGGAGAAAATAGCCCAAGCAATTTCCAACCTACTGTACAATAAAGCACCCAGGGAAGACGTTTTTCCGGGTGGGTTCTACTGGTGGGAGAAACCAGAAGCTGTGGACTCCCTTTACAACGCCTATAAAGAGGCAGGGGAAACGGGCAGCCTAGCCTCCTTCTCAAATAGGGCAATCTTAATAGTCCTACCTAAACCAGGTAAGGACCCGCTCCACTGCCTCCTGAATGCTGATATGAAAACTTCTGGTGATGATTCTGTCCAAGAGACTCAAACATGTGATCCCCACACATCCATATCTCACAGTTAGAGTTTGTACCAGGCAGGGCGGTAAGTTTAAGGGAGTGGTCTCCGGGTTCTACAGTCTCGTAGCACTTTACCTCCATTCACAGCCTCTCTTGGCACAACTACACGCTAAATGACAAGGACGGACCAAATAGAATACACAGAGGATAATTGGGTCAAAGTGATTGGGAATCTGGACAAGGCGGTTAAAGAGACCAGGACGAAATGTACTCTCTTCAAAACACTCAAACTGGTACTGGACACCACATAAACTCCGGACAGCAGGACTACCACTACGCCACACCATACCAACTGCAGGAGGTGTGCACAAGAGGGATGTGACATACCAAATATCCTCTACCACTGTCCAAGCCTGAGGCAATACCTGTCCTCCGTGCAGACCACCCTGAAGGGACACTTCACTCACCCATCACCTTGTCATGTAGCTTTACTTTATGACACAGCAGACCTCCCTACCCTGACAAGTCACAGGAGACAGTTGTTAGCCACTGCACTAACCAATGCAGAAAAATGCATTCTGTAGCACTTGAGTGCCTCAAAGCACCTCCCCATGATGAGTGGTTGATTGAAATGTATAGAACAGCAACATTTGGAAGGCTTATTTATTGGGATTGTTAGGGTGATTGCCTCTCTAAGTTGCATTCACGACTCCTTCTTCTGTGACAAGTAACGAAAGGAATGTTATTGTTACTTTTATTAGTATTGCCATTTTTTGCTCATAGCCACAATGTTACAGGCAATATTTTAAAATGTTATTTTTTCGTTTGGGGTATTCAAATCTAGAATGCGTTTTATGATCCATGCGGCGACCTGAACTGAAAGTTACTGTGCTTCCCGACCCAGGGTGACTCAGACCCCACACAAACCTTTGGCACTCCTTATGTTATTGTATTCTATTTCACTTGTTTTATGATAGTTTGTTATAACTTGCTATGTCACACACTCCTTTTATCCCTCACCTCCCCTCTTCCTACCCCTTCCTTGCTCCACCCACCCAAACAAGGACAGAACTCTGCTTCTGGTTATAAGGCCTTTTGTAGAGCCTCTGTTAAAAAAAGACACGACCATAGACCATTATAATTGATGCTGCTCTCTGGTTATGTTTCCTCTCCATTTCTATCCTACTGACCACGCTTCTTTTATAATGTTCTATATTTGGAAAGGAGGAGATCTCCCTTTATATTGCAATGTCATAATGCTTTCTTTTATATCATCTGCTCTAACAAAACCTGTTATTTTGTACTGCGCATATATATATATATATATATATATATATATATATATAACTATATATATATATATATATATATAACAATATATACCTTTCAATAAATATACAAACAAAAAAGTACAATAGAAAAGTCGAAATATCAATTTATACTTCTTTGTGAGATTTTTCTTAATCTGCTGGTCGGTACTTAATTGTATTTTATTTTGGCTATACAGTGATCAATTTTAAATGATCAGTGGAAAAACTGTAGTCCTCAACACAGCTTAAAAATCTGGTAATTTGTTTATAACATACAAGACATGACACTCATTTATGAGAGCTTGCATTTTTGTCAACCTTGTATTTTTATCTGTAACTGAATGTATTTTCTTTAATGGCAAACTCGTTCTTTCATTCATGATAGGTTTGCAACAGCTGTGAAAAAATTTAGTTCTCAGAATCCACTCATTATCTTCAGCGGGGATTGTTTAAATCCATCGGTTGTAAGTACGATAACGAAAGGTAGACACATGATTTCCATCCTCAACTCAATTGGAGTACATTTTGCAGTGTTTGGTAAGTACATATTTATCACAACTGAAATTAGTTACAAGGCAAGTTGAATATGTTGCGTACTAAATATTACCCATGTTTATAGAGTTCTCACACTGCCACTTATAGTGGCTTTTTCGCACTGAGGCAGCAGTATGGGGATGTGTTTTGGTGGGCACAAACAAACTGAATATGTAGGACATCTGATAGCCAAGTGGATAGAAGATCCGGGTAGGTCCATACATTTGGCTTAAGATTTGCAGTTTCAGTCCTTTGTTTTACTTACCGATTTTGCTATCTAGGAAGGGTGGAAAACAAAGGCAGTACCAGTGGGATGAACCTTGAGAATGTATTGATACCCCCTACCCACCAAACTGTTTTATCGCAGTGGCTTGCACAGTAACGTTTGGGGGTGGGGGGGGAGTGGTGTTGGCCGACCGTAGATGTCTAGTCTGGTGGCATGAAATCACCAAACTCGCTAAGCAAACAGAGGATGAGCATGCAGAGTCTGTATAAAGCATAGTATTTTGTATTTATCTACACCAGTGAAACGCTCTAGGTATGACGGTTTCAGACGGACTATGAAGAAAGTCACATATTTCTGTATCTATTGGAGCTTCCCATGATCTTACATGGAAATCTGCCATGAATTGGATTGCAGTTGTCCACCCTAGAGATGACAATTATGAGTAAAGGTAGGCTCGAGATAAGCTGATGAAAGATTTCATTTGGGTCCATTGTTTATCTGTGGGCAAAACTAGATGACAATTGACATACAATCTCCAATGATGAGAAATGGGCTGTGTATGGCTGGACAAACGTGCACGGGCGGACAGGTGGGTGACAGAGCTCCGACTACAAGATGGTACCATCACGTCAGACTCGCAAGAGATAGTGGACGCATTAGCAATGCACTTTAAGCATGTTTACACTTCTACGGTGATGATTGGAATGCAAGAGGCGACAGCATTTCTTAAAGATATTCGTATACCAACACTCTCGAAGGAAGAGACCGAGTTACTAGAGGCTGACTTGACCGCGGACGAATTAACACTAGCCATGCACAAGGTACAGTCAGGGAAAGCACTGGGACCCAATGGTATTCCAATAGAACTCTACAAGCGCATGGCGGCTAAGCTGACCCCCTACCTATTAAAGATGTACAGTGCTAGCTTAGAGCAAGGGGAACTTCCCCCCAGACCAACGTATAGCCACCATCGTGGCTATCCACAAACCAGGTAAACCCCCCATCGAAAGTACCTCCTATCGACCCATCTCTTTGCTCAACGCAGAAGCAAAGATACTGGCCAAAACGTTAGCTCTCCGATTGACCCCATACCTTACTAAACTTGTCCACCCGGACCAATCTGTATTCATGCCCGGAAGAAATACAGCCCTAAATCTCAGACGCCTACATAGCGTAATGAGCCGCAAACATACCATACAAGAGGAGGCCGCCATATTATCACTTGACGCAAGGATGGCCTTCGACTCAGTCGAATGGCCGTTCCTTTTTGCGGTCCTTAAACATTTGGGGTTCGGGCCAAAGTTTTGGTCATGGGTCCGATTACTATACACTAACCCACTCGCACATGTAGTAGCTAACGTGAATTTTACCTAGGATGCGGAACACGACAGGGGTGCCCTCTGTTGCCACTCCTTTTCGCCTTGATCCTAGAGCCTTTGGCAGTCTGGGTACGAGGAGACTCAATCATCCGTGGACTTCGATGGACGGAGGGCTGGGAAGATCGTATATCCCTCTATGCAGATGACATTTTGGTCTACATAGCATCCCCCAAACGCTCCCTTCATAGATTGTTACACATATGCGAAATATACGGAACTGTATCAGGTTACACCATCAACTGGGAAAAGTCAGTACTGTACATTTTATATGGACCTCGGACGGTATTACCGAAGGCCTGTACAGTTAAGGTAGTATCGGATTGCTTTAAATATTTAGGGCTCTACGTCACGTCTGACCCAGACGACTTTATGGCACGGAATCTCCAAGAACCACTGCAAAGATTGCGACGAGACGCCAAACATTGGAAGTCGCTGCCACTCACCCTACTGGGTAAGGCAGCCCTTTTTAAAATGATGGCACTCCCCAGGTTTCTATATGCGCTACAGAACACTCCCTTTCCTGTTCCTACATCCTATTTTAAAGCAATAGAATCAGAGGTCGGTAATCTATTATGGGATGGAAAGCCTGCCCGGATAGCAGCGGCAAAATTGGTCAGAAGTTGGTACGATGGTGGTATAGCGCTCCCCAATGTCCAGATCTACTATTGGGCCTCCCAAATAGCAGTGATTAATCAATGGGTCCATTCGCCCCAGACTGACCCCGCATATCGCTTAGATAGGCATACCCTAGGTGTGGGAGGGTTCAATAGACTGCTATATAATAGAAAGAAGAAACTAGGCCTTCCGGGTCCCACTACGCACACAGTCCAAATATGGCGCACGGTCACACGATACTTGGGTTGGTCAGACAAACTAACTCAACAAACTCCGCTATGGAACACCGGCAAACTAGGCACACTAGATAAGAGTAAAGGGTTCCAGAAATGGGATGCAATAGGAATTTCCCGGTTGGGCGATCTATGCAAGGGGGAGAGGGTGGTCACCTTTGCCCACTTACAGGAACAGTACGAAATGGCACCTACGGAGTGGTTTCGCTACATTCAGATCAAACCCGCTTTAGAGGCAACTATCCCATTGAACACGAGCCTTCCTGAGGCCTCCCCATTGGAAGACCGACTTCTGACAGATCACATGGACAAAAAAGCGATCTCCCTCACATATCATAAGATTGTAAACAATCAGCAGGACCCTATGCTAAAGTTGCGGACAAAATGGCAGGCAGAAATAGGCGACTTAGACGACAGACTGGCAGGAGGCGATAGAATCCCCTAGAGTGGTGGCGGTTTCCTCTAGACTACGCCTAATACTACTCAAAGTACTCCACAGGACTTATTTTACTAGAGTAACATTATACAAGATAGGGAAGATCACCGATCAGTCCTCCCAACGCCTATGTGGGGAAGTGGGTACATTCTACCACACACTCTGGGAATGCCCTGTAATTAAACAATATTGGAATGCAGTGATGCACACCATTATTGAGGTTAGCGCCCTTTCCGTTCCACCTGAGCCTAAAAGATGCCTCCTGAACATCTGGGAACCAACAGACCTAAATCACACCGCACAAGCCTGGGCTACCCTAGGGATGATGATAGCAAAACGAAATGTGGCCAAACTTTGGGGAGCAGCGCTTGCCCCAATCCTTGAGGACTGGTGTAAAGATATGGACGTGACTATGGCGGCGGAAAAAGCCACGTATGTCCACAGGGGATGCCCTAAAAAATGGGAGAGAATGTGGGGTAAATGGAACACCTTCAGGGGTGGTATTTGTACCCCTCCGACAATGGCTCAGAGTTCCGACGACGAGGATGAATAAAGATGTTATTTACTCACTATAACAATACTATATAAGTCTGCTGTATGGTGTACCCATGTCTATGTAACTAGTGATAAACTGTTATTATAGGTACAAGTCATGATGCACATGTAAATATTGCAAGTCTGCTTTAACCCGTTGACCACGGCGCGAATTCCGCCGCAGTGCGGGTGATTTATGACTGGGCGTGGTTCGGACGGCCCCCGGCCGTCCTCCGCACACGCCCACTGTGACGTCGGACGGCAGGGGGCCGTCCGATGCACGCAACCGGTTAATAAAATGTTTTAAATTTTTTTTTTTTAAATGGGCTGTGTACATTATGGTCCTTGTTAAAGTAAACAAGCATTGGCATAGCCAATAGGTCTCGCCTTTGGAACCTTATAAATATTTAGCCCTGCAACACATTATCCTGGGTGCTGCAACATTTACAGATGCAGTATTTTTTCATTCCAGGTTGATTTAGTCCCATTAATATTGGATCCGGCAGAGAATGCTATTGGGTGTCTGCTCTTAGAAGCCTTTCACCACGCTATAGTGTGGCACAGCCCTGCACTTCCGTCTCTGGTTTTAAACAGTGGCGCGTACTGCGTGCCCCTTGCCCTTGCCCCTACGGATGTCAGTGGTTCCTGAGGGGGAGTCACAGCAAAACATTTGCATAATCTGTGCCTAATACACCTTGCAGGTTATCACTTTCCAGCTTGTCATCAGAAAGGGTAAAGTGAAAGCAGACGTTAAGTATCCATGCTATTAAGACATCAAATCAAAGAACAGAGAGAAATATGTCATTTTGTATGAAAAAAGTGTAGCAGAATGTTTTGAGCAGCGCTCGTGTTGAACATGGTGTAAATTATTTGCAAAGTGAAAACTGTCGGTTCTTGCGCTGTTTGCTGCAAACCATGGGAGGTGAAAAGTGCATGTTGCAATCACTCAATAAAAAAGCCTGTTGGACTGTCTGAGAGACTTGGGTTTCGAGCCATCGAGAGTATGTACAGTCAGCCAACAGGAAATGAGCGCTACTGCATACATTAGTGCGTTTTTATTTTCGTTCTTTCTGAGAATAAAAAAAGCATGCTGCCCCCGAAAATGATCTTTATTATGCACCTACTTGGCACGATTCAGCTTTCATGATCTCGAAATACAAGGCGTGTGGTGTCCTCATGCTAATGTGCACTTGAGCATAAACAAAAACCTCTCAACTTAACCCAACAATGCAGCACTAAGTGCAGTTCTCGGCTCCGGTTTGTTCGATCTTCCCAGCTGGGTCGCTGTAGAAATTCCATGTGGAGATATCAGGGTGCACCTTATCTTCTGACGTGGGACAGTGACGTTTCAGAGGCACCTGGCCTGCTTCTGTGTTAGCGACTTGTCTGATGCTGCTGACACCCACTGCTGCACAAAGAGCTTCCCCTGATCAGTGTTCTGTAACAACCCCGCCCCCAGAAGGGTATATTCCTTTGGGAGATTCAGCCAAGCACTCCTTCGCTCAATGCTGTGTGGAGTGATTTACCCTCAATTTTACCAGAGTTCACCGGAGAAATAACACGCAAAAAAATGGAATAGAATTCCATATAAGTTTTTAGGTCTCGCCTACGCAGCGCGCATGCGCTGCATAGGAGGAGACCTTTAGCCATCGGTTCCCTTTTTTCCCCAAAAACGTGCACGCGTTCCATTGCCTTCAATGGCAACGCGTGCACGTGTGGCGATTGCCTTGCGGGAGCGCCATATGGTATCAATTATCGCCGCTGGCTCCCGCAAGGGAATCGGCAGGCGCCCCCCCCCCCCATACCCCCCTCCGAGGCGCGCTTTTGCTTGTTTTGTTTAGTCGAGGAAAGCACGGTTGACTGCAGACAATTCTGTCATGATAAGCATCGCTTGTAAAATTCGATCAAAGCGTCCCATGTTTTGAGGCAGAGAATGAGGTATGTTCTGGGAGGATTGCGCAAACTTTGTAATTGACTACAAACGTATTTGGAAACTTGGACTGCGTTGCGTGCAACAGATAAGCGGTGCATGTGTTTTATACCACCCCTCTGTCTTCGCCCACAACCACCACGTTCACCGGCGCGACAAGGCAGGCCCAGGGTAAAGTCAAATAGTCACAACATATGTGCTTGAAATCTCTGATACAGAGGTAGTTTATCGCAAAATCTGGGCGTCCTCAATTATTCTACCTATGTGTTTGGGGTTTTCGCAGGTGCGATGCAGGCCCCAAACGTCATCGGACCACTGTAAACCTGTATAAGTAATTGCCATGGGTCAGTTTAAAAAATAGTACATGACAGAATTCGTCATTCACCTTGCTGAGGGCGTTGCGTGGGAAACAATAGGTTTTTTGGCGGTATAGAATTTAATTATTTTTAAATACATTATCGGCCAGCGGACTTGAGAGCTCACCAGAGAACACTACGGAGACATTTTTAGTAGTGCTGTTGAGGTTACCACACACATTACAATCAAAGTAGGAAGTATATTAAGGAGGTGGGTTCAAGTCGGGGTGTGTTTTTTACCAGCAACATTTTCTGAGGTTTCCAACTTTTGCTCTTGGCAAAGGTTGCGAAGTTTCATCATTTATTTATCTTTGCTTGAACATATTTTTTCACATTCTGATATAATTTTTATAGTACCTCAAATAATCGAAACCCACTCGAGCTTGAAAGGGATTTCAGACTTTCTCTACAAGTTTACCTTTTGCAGTGCTTTTCTACATACAATAGCAAAGGTTGGCACATTTTTTTTTCTGCAGAATAATATTTTGCATACTTTTTCTTTGCAAAGTGGCGCTGCATGGGAAGAGAATACTAACTGTTTTCTGTAAAGTACATCATATTCAGAACCATTTTGTTAATGGTAAATAATGATGTATAGCAGAGATGAAACTTTGTAATATTTGCACATTTTTCCTTAGAACTTGAGAAGTTTGCAAAAAAGCTTTGCTTTGGACACCCTTATTTTTAAAAGTAACATACTGGGCATGTTCGAATTGTACACATTCTCTCTCGGAATTGAGGCAGTGAACTAAAGGCCAGAAGTTACATAAGGAGAGAGGGAGATTTTGTGGGAAGTGGGAACAGTACAGTAATGAGTCTAATCCATTCACAAATCTTTGATCATGAGTATCAGTAACTGACTTAAGGTCAAATTGCTTTTATTGTATGTGAACAAGAATACAATTATGAAATATGCATTCTGGTGGCATCTATTGCAATCCTGTGGACTGTTTGGGCACATATGATCCGCCTTTCACAGTAAACCTACGAAATGGCTAAAACTTGGTGGCTGATGTGATGGGTGGGCAGGCTGGCTGTGTGCAGTTGTTAAAGGTAAGTAGGCATCACACGCATGTACAGTCTACCATACACTCCAAGTCTGCCTTTGGTGGGCAATGAAGGGAGTTGCGTGGGGTTGAACTGTAGGACAATGGAGGGGAAAAAAAGTGTTAATGAACCATAAATTTCCCTCAAAAATGTAATTGAAATGGGCAGTAAACACCTGATCCGCCTTACACTCTAGACCTGCCAAATAGCTATAGACCTGTAGCAGGGAAGGGAGGGAGAAGGGGCAAGAGAACAGACATTCTGCAGATTAAACAGATCTTGATATCAGTAGGCAAATACAACTGTGAGATGGGTCCATCCAAGAAAGGGGTGTTACACCTTAACCATATTCCTAGAGGCACTTCTACAATTGCAACATCACAATTTGGGGAGGAGATAAGTGAATGGTTCATCTAGAAGACCTAACTTCTAATCTTGGCTTTCACACGTCCGTGCTGTATAATATGAGGCACGTATACACAGGTCCCTGTGTCACAGTTCCCATGCCAGTAAAATTAAAGTGTTCAGAAAAGCAAGGCAGGCTGGTAGAAAACTCAATAAAAACTTGGAGGCTTACGTAGAATTTCATTGAAAACCACAAATCACTTAAAAAAAGCAAAAAAAATAGTAGTGGTTTATAGTATCATAAAATGTATCTATCATTTTGGTGCTTTACTTCAGAAAATGTAAGGCTCTGAAACACCCACTGCTTTAAAATAACCATGGAATACAAAGTGGACTGGGGTCCCGTGCATACTGGAGGGTATTCAAGCTTAAGGTTGAAGGTGTGACCTGAGCAAGGCAGTTGAGGAAGAACCAACAGTGCCTTGTAAAAAGAGGTGTGGGTGCACCTTTGTCAAATTCAGTCTTAACGATTATGAGGCTAACAGCAGTACAGTGCCAGATTCGTCACACCTAACAGAGCCTCAAAATAAGCAGCTTGTAACATTCAGTATTTCCTCCTAAAGCTGGAGTGGGGCTTTTCTCGGTACTATTGAATGAAGAACAGCACGTCCCACGCTTTATCTTTTACAGATTCCGGGAAGAACATATGTACCTTATAAAGAGCAGCGTAGAGGCTGGGTTCACAATGCGGTAAAATACTGAACCTTCGTGGACTTCCTCCTTATAATCTGCAGCCAATTGTGCAAAAAGACCTTTGAACAGCAGGTTATTCTAATCTTCATTCAGACCTGCTGCAATTTACTTAAAAGTGTCGCAATTGGAGGTAATTTATCCATCCAATATAAATATTGCATTTTTTTGTAAAAACGTCCCGTAAGAAACACATAACACTAGAATTGACCACTTTTCGGAACATGCCAGGACAAACCTCAATTTTTAAGTCTGGGTTTTGACAGCGAAGAGTTACAACAGACCTATTGCTTCAAATACACATAGTGGTTGAAAGGATCAGACCCAAAACCCAATCTGTCATTTTTCAGCCTCTTTCAGCTATAGGCTTGAGACATTGTCATTCGCCTCTTGGCGTAGCCAAGATTTTTGATTTTTTTTTTACCCCTCACTGCTCCTTTTTCCTCTCTTCACCACTCTCCTCTCTTAGTCCCCAACTCATGCTCAATAAAGGAAACCCCATAACTCCAGATTCCACCTACTAACGCCTGTAGGCTTGTGTGGCAGAAAAACTACGAGGTGAGATGTCATAATGTCATGGCAAATAACTTTCTCTTTTTTCTGTAATTTGCACGTTTGTCGCAAAGTCAGTTTTTGTGGGAGGGGTAGAGTACTAAAAAAACAGGTAGATGAATGTTACTTAGGTGATGGGGCTTAATTGTTTTGGGTCCTAATTGGGAAACTCTGAAAATAGGAATGCATTTCTGGTTGATCCACTTTTCAGTGATGAGCTTCGTGTGTGTGTGTAAGTGAGAAGACTTGAACAGTACATTTCTGCACACTAACATATGCCCTAGGCAGACTTTGTAGTAACTGGTAGTAGCTTGAGTTTATCCGGGCTGCATTTACAGTTTCTGTCTGAAGGACCTTTTATTTGTATCTGAACACTTCTACAGGGTGTGAACCTCAGAGTTTGGGCACCACAAAGCATCACTCAGCACCACCTCAGCATCACTGAACAACACCTCAGTATCACTCAGCACCACCTCCGCACAAGCACACCACCTTAGCACTACGTCAGTTTAACTGAGCATGACCTGCGCATCAGCGCAGCACCACCTCAGCACCAGTGCAGCACCAGTGCAGCACCACCTCTGCACCAGCACAGCACCAGTGCAGCACCACCTCACTACCAGTGCAGCACTACCTCTGCATCACTGCAGCACTACCACCTCCGAATCAGCGCAGCACCACCACCTCCGCATCAGCGTAGCACCAGCACAGCATCACTCAGCGCCATTACACAGCATCACTCAGCACCAGCGCAGAACCTCCTCAGCATCACTTAACACCAACACAGCACCACCTCCGTAACAGCACAGCACCACGTCCGTATAATTCCACATCACCTGAGCATCAGCACAGCCTCACCTTAGCACCAGGACAGACATACTGGAAGACATTGTATATGTTAATTATTTTTTTAATAGGGTCGTTCATTTGTACATAATGTCTACTTGGTTATATATAAGGTAACAAAAATGCTTATAACACTTTATTATAACTTTTCAACATGCTGCATAGCAGCCACACTGCTCTACAACATAGCTTAAACACATTGGCAAAGCCAATAGCTCTGGCAAAACACTTATAAGGTCCCAAAGGCGAGACCTATTGGCTATGCCAATGCTTGTTTTTAATATCTTAACTTATGATAACGGAAGGGTGGGGGAAGCAAGCCAACACACATTACGTAGGGAGGGGATGGGAACAAAGGGAACACGACTACAGGAGGGGGACGGGTAGTAAGATAACACAAACTTCAGCAGGAGGGGGGCGGGAACAAAGGCAACACCAACTATGGTGGGAGGGGGGCAGGCGGGAAGAAAGGCAATACTAACTATGGTGGGAGGGAGGGGGAAGAAAGGCAACACTAACTTTTACTGCCCCCAAAAATGATCTTCATAAGGCACATACTTGGCACGATGCAGCTTTCAAGATCTAGAATTACAAGCCGTGTTGTCCTCCTGCTAATGTGCACTCTAGCATAAACAACAAGGAGACACTGCAGCTGCCGCCCTGCGCGCCGCTGCTCGCTCCCGAGGCAAAACGCCGTGGGAGTGAACATTTCAAAAGAGGTGGGACATGCACCCACCTTTAGCCATTTGCGTGCTTTCATTATAGAAAGACACATGCAAAAGCCAATCCAATGTGTGGGAGGAGTCAGACCCACACAGAGTAGATACAAGAAGCCTCGCAGAGCAGCGCATGCACGCTGCTAGGCTCGACCTAAAAAGGTAGTGCTGCTTAGTGACCACCAGCCTAGGCTCCCTGCCTGCTGTTTGCACTCACCAGCCTAGTCCTCAGCTAAAGCAAGCCTCGTCACTGAGCTGTGCCAGGCTGAGAGTTTCCCCTCCTTCCACAGCGCTTGAGTTACAACCTGTCCTGGCAGTTCGTGTACAACATCCGCACCTCAGTACCCCCAACTCACTCACCTCAACTCTGATGAGAGGGCAGAGCAGGCCTGCGTGTAGAAGAGCTGTGACAATAATAAGGCACATTACAGCACTTCACTGACAAGTACTCATTAACAGTGATAGTTTTGTCCAACTGGTATTCGCAACTCCTATTTGAAAGCGCTTTCATACGCGATAATGCAGAAAAAGAAGTTACGGTGAAATAAAATATTAACCCAAGAGCACACAATTTAGATGGGGAAGCGGCGATTTATCCATGTTTTCTGGTTTCACTTTGTACACATCAGACAGGAAATAGGTATCTATTTGTCTTTCCTTGTGTTAAGACTTTGTTTTTACCTGTTCATTTTTCTGTAGGTTTTAAATACGGCAAACTTCACTGAAGGACCTACGCTTTAGATGAGCACTAGCTACATTACACAAGCATTGTTTATAGGCACGGGGAGAGTAAGTGATGTGCCCAGAATCACAGGGTGTAGAGCCGGTATGGGGAGGGTTGGTGGGGGGGGGTGGACACGGGCACAAAGCAGATCATACTTCCGCAAATTAACACATTCCACGGGGAGAAAAAACATTTTAAGTGCCCTTGAGAGACTTCTAGCACCAGCTGTTTTCATTCACAGTTGAATTTGTAGACCCCAGCTTCGGGGTGGAAACACAGCAGTAACAGAGCAAAGAAACACTCAAAATCGAAGGCAGTTCAGGAACTGCTGCTCACTGCTGTACACCGAGGAGCCCCCAGGCGACCAGCACCCCCCCTCGCCCCCCCCCCCTTCCTCCTGCCTGAGAGGGAAACTTGCAAAACACACCAAAGATGCCTCAAGAAAAAGAAATAAAACGAAAATCATAAAGCATGACGGCAGTAAACAGCTTCCGGCAAGGGGGTTGCAGGAGCACATTGCTCTTCCACTAGAAACTGCTTCTAGATTCAAAGGCACAACACGAACGAGGGCGGGTGGGGGGAGTGGGATGGGTGTTTGAGAGGGGGAGGGTGGAGGAGTTTATGAAACGGTGGGTGGGTAGAAGAAGTGGACTCGGCAGAGGGGAAAACTAAACACTCATGTGGAGTGCTGGAACACATATAAAGTAGCTCCAAAAATGGGAGCAGCGCATGGACACGAGTACTTAGTCCATGCTCCAAGGCAGGGTGAAACACAAGGAGAGGACATGACATAGGCATGCCTTCACAAACCAGAACAAAGGAAATGAGTGACACAGAGGCAAACCAATGAAAATGTGTGGGCGGACCGTACGCCCTCTGTCTGTAAAAAAAAAAAACAAGAAAATGCCTTGACGAGACCTAAAAAGGGTTCTGCCACACTGAGCAGCACTGACCGCTCTGTTGAGGTGTGTGTTGTGACGTGTTGTCATGTTCATTCCCTTCCATGTTCAGGATGTGATGTTATATAATGTTGATATATCCCTGGGAGTCTGGAGTGGAGGTAAGTTTACGATTAGAAGGCCGAGCAGTGGGGTTATCTTTGTGCACTCAATGTTACATGCTCCCTTTTGTATCTGTGCTGTCTTCCGGGGGTATGTGACTCCAGCCACTGTCTCATTACAATATTTACCGCAACAATGAGATTTAAACCCTTGTGTGTAAAGTACCACGGATGCTACAGAGCTATTCTGTGTGCACACAGAACTCCACCAATAAAGCTCAGTGTATCCTTTTGGGTATGCGGAGTCTGGCTGGCTCTCTGGCTTCACAGCAGTACTTCACTTCGCTCATTACAACGAGGCACAAACGGTCCAAGTGTGTCTGATACAACCAGGACTCTAGTGCACTGCTTGAGCTGCGTGTCGGGTAATAATGTCAAGTCAAAGTATCTGACCAGGATAAGCTGGCAGGAGTCCCAGGACGTTGGGGTCAAAACCAGTATGAAAATACTGGTTCTCATGCCAAGGTTTTGTGCCTATGGCTAGCTATCCTCGTTCAACTAGCCCAGCACAGGAGGCTACGAACACTGGGGTGAAAATGACACCATTGTAATGTCATTAATGAATATCTAAAAAGGCGGCTCTTCAGCTATTTACCAGCAATAGACAATGTGCCACTGATTTCCCTTTTATTCACACTTGGCCTGTACGCCCAAGAGGGCAGAGACTGGGGCTCACCAATGAAGGGCAGAAGAGGGGTGCAGTATCACCATGACGAGTCCACATGGCACTGAGTGGACCAATACTAACCCAGTGCGCATCATTACAGTGAACCTTCTGCAGAGACTGTGGCACGCCAATGAAGGGCGGAAGAGGGACACAGTATTACCATGAGTTGGCCACATAGAATTGAGACGACAATACTAACCCAGTGCGCATCATTACAGTGAACCTTCTGCAGAGACTGGGGCACACCAACGAAGGGCGGAAGAGGGACACAGTATTACCATGAAGTGGCCACATAGAATTGAGACGACAATACTAACCCAGTGCACATCATTACAGTGAACCCTCTGCAGAGACTGGGCACGCCAACGAAGGGCCGAAGAGAGACACCGTATTACCATGAATTGGCCACATGGAATTAAGACAAATACTAACCCAGTGCACACGATTACAATGAACCCTCTGCAGAGACTGTGGCACGCCAATGTAGGGCAGAAGAGGGACACAGTATTACCATGACGAGGCCACATGGAATTGAAAAGACAATACTAACTTGCTGAGTCATTACAATGATCCCTCCCTGCAGCAGTCTCTGCTCCCTGATGCTAATGCCTGCTGCATTCTGCAGACTGCCTGGGTGTAGCTCCCAAAATCTGCGTGAGCGACCAGTCTCAAGTAATACATCACCTCCTTCTGGCCACATCTCTTCCAAGGTACCTCGGCAACCTTAGGCGCTCATGGCGATGAAGGGGTTCCTGCTGCTGTGGCCCCATGGGAATCCACTGCATCTTGCTGTGCCGTAGGAGGGGTCCTGCCCGGGTGCTACTCTGCTCATCGACAGCAATGGTGATCACCCTGCTCAGTGGTGGGGAGGCCATGTGCTCACCATGGCTACCCCCGCATAGGGGAGGCACTGTACCTGCCACACTTCTATGCACGTTTGTCCTTCATGGACTTTATAATGAACACACGTGGCCCTATTGGAAGAAGCTTCAGGTCCTGCTCCAATGGGATCAGTCCGGCTTGGACTGCCATGCTACATCCCGCAGCGCCTCGAGACCCTCACAGGTGATTGGCAGCGCTTTATAAATGTCTCATTGATTGATCCCTTCAAACTGGGAACACAAGCAATCCCAGGCCAGTTGTAGTCTAGTGGGGACTCGTCAGCGAGGTGCAACTTGCGACCTTGTGGCTGCATTACAGAAATGTAGCACTGGTGGAAAAGTAATACAAAACTACAGCAAATGGTGCACCATTTTCTCGCTTGTTCAATAGGTAATAAAACAGCCAGCCATAAGTAGCAACACCACGGTAAAAGACATGCATGTCGTGTAATCACTGTAATCACATAATCCTAAATTGAAAAGACATCCTTTCTCCACCTTTAAAAATATGAAAGATGGAACTATGTGTGAAACCAATTAATATTTACCTGTACAAAAAATGTGCAAGACCAGCTGCGTTACTTTTTTTCCAGAGTGTAAACTGATGAAGATGTATTTGTTAAACTAGTGCTATATTGTAATTGTATTTATATAGTGCCTACCACCCCTGACTAGGCATTGAAGCGCTTTATGGCGAGCAGCACGCTACTCCGGAACCCAAAGGATTAGTGGTTGATTAGTATGGGGAAATCTCAGTTATTAATTTGAAGGTGGACCTGTGAGTCTGTTAGTTTGATTGAATAGGATAACGGAGGGATAGAGGAAGGAAGAGTCTAGAAAGTGTTATTTGGGAGATCATATCAGTCGGATGAGGTTTGGGAGGAATCCTATATAAACAAAATGGGTCATTTTTGCATTCACAATCTGTATCCTTCAGTTTTTTTCAGTTTGTAAATCTACCTCTAGTATGGACTGGAGTAAATATTTCTTACTCCATTCCATATTACCAGTCTGTGCGGAGGCATCTGAACTCATTCAGTGTGAGATAAGAATAACCTGGTATTTGTAAAGTGCAAACTAATCACCGTTAAGGGTCCCAAGGCGCAGGGGGCCGGCGGGGAGATTAAGTGAGCTATTGACCAGAGTCACATGATGCTGAGCTGATCTGCCGCCGGTGCTGGGGATCGGACAGTTAGCCCCGCGCTCTGGAGTCAGCCGCCCTGGCCGCTGCACCACACCTCTACCTTTTTAAGTCGAGTCTGGGCAGCGCATGCGCTGCTCTGCGGCATGCTGTATTTGAGTACGGAATAGAAGCCCCGCCCACTCTCCGTCCATATTTGTGGTTTGCTTGTGTCATTGTCCTTCGTAAATTCTGGCTTCTGATTCGTTAATAGGCTTGTTAGTCCCTCCTTAGTACATCCTTGTCTTCATTTGTAACCGCCCATGAGGACTGGCCCTTTTACTTCTGTTACACAGTACCTCTTTTTTTAGTCTGTAAGCACTATTTTATGAGTTTCTCCTACTGCAGCACGACATGTTTTCCTGCAACATTCAGCGCGCCATGCGTGGTTTCACTTTCCAAGCAGCCCAGGACAATGGCAGCCGCTACTTTGAAATGAAATCGGTCTCGCATTTACATGAGTTTGAGCTATTGGCATTGTAAATGACAATGCCTTTTATTTATGTGTTAATTAGCAAAACAGGTAAATAAAAGGCATTGCCATTTAGAATGCCAATAGCTTAAACTCTCGCAAATGCGAGACCTATTGCATTGCAAATGCTTATTTTACTATATGGTGATGTCATGCGTGTGTCCAGCACATGATGACACTCCAGTATTTAGTGACATTAATAAGTGTCTATTACAACTCCGCGTAAACCATTGTATCACATTTATAATAACGAAACGTTGAGTTCATTCCTACAGGTATAAAGACATTTACCTTACAGGTTTACAGGTGTAGGTGGTGCATAAGACAAGGCACCATTTTATCACGAGTGACCCACACGCCCGCCGTTTGAGCTACAAATATCTCTAACAAACTCACGAGTGCACTGAATGGAAATCTGGGGTTCACTTTATGGGCAATGCTCTGCAGCTGGCACATTCAGCCCCTAAGCTGCTTTACGCTGATTGAAGATAGTGACCCGAGTTTACACAGAGTGCGCTGCTGCACGTGCACCGATTTACTTGTGACACGGCGACTTCCTGGATACGCGTAGATCCCGACAGCAGGGGCTTTTAAGGGATCTGAAAATGAATGCTGTTTACAAGGACAACTTCACTATTCTTCATCTTATTTGGGAGTAGAGTTCCTAAAATCAACGCCTTTCTTATGGCAAACCGTGGGACACACGCACACTTTTCACTCTTCTCCGAGGGGGAGGTTTTCCATCACTGGAGGCTGGCGGGAGGGAGAGTCTGGCCTGGGCCTTGAGGCGAGGGGGGAAAGCCCCGTTTAGGAGCCCCTGCAGAGCTCCTCTGTCGCAAGAAGCGCCTTGGAAACCTAGTGCCAGTGCTTAATTTGAGCCGGTGCTCAGCACCGGCACCTAATTAGTTTCCGGTGCTCGGCACCGGCACCCAATTGTCACATACTTTAGAACAGTCCACCACATGGTGGCGTTGCTCATGTAATTTAGAGATGAGCAGAACAATGGTAGTTTAGGAATACAATATAAATTAAAATTGCTAATACCTGCCTCCCCAGCCATTCCTTTAGCTTTGGGGACCTGGAATAATCTGAACTGTCGCATTTACATGCAAGAGAGATGATTAATAGTTGTTTTGGCAGCAATGACTAGGGCAATGGGTGATGCAAGCTGCAGTGGCCTTCTGGTCAGAGCCCTGGCACTTAATATTTTACAAATTTAGCACTGCCTAGTGCCATTCATCACGCGCCACCGTGCTCCATAGCAGTGCGTGTGATTGGTGTCTCTCTGCCTCGTGTGCCGCCTATCTCCTCTCTCCCTCCTCTCTCTCCCGCTCCCTTTCCTCCCTCTCTTCCCCGTCCCCCCTAGATCTCAGTCTCTTTAAGGCCTCAGGCCCTTACCGGTGACTCACTCAGCAGCCATCCAGCTGCTAGCTTTACTCCCGCCTCGCAGGTCACATGGTTCGGTTCAGCAGCTGATGAAACTGCTGGAGTTTAAAGGGCTCCTACCTGCGCCAGACCCCGGTCACGTGACACATGGGGGGTGCAAAAGCACTCTTTTCTGGGGGCCGGTCTGGGGCACTTGTTTTTACCCATCACATTTCCCCAGTCCAAGAGAGTGAAAACACTGATCGGAAAGACGCGCTACAAGTACAATGGGACGAAACCAGGGGGGGGCCCTGGGTGAGAGAAGGGGCAGGGGGCGCCTGGCAGTGGATGCAGACTCCCAGCCTCGCCATATAGCGCCCGACGATTGACACCGGCCGCGAGCTTCGAAGCAGAGTTACTGGCACCTCACTTGCTTTCACAAATTAAGCACTGGATAACTGATCACATCAATCATCATACACTGTACAGCGCGCGGTGCGTTCGCGCTGAACGTGGATAACTACATCATTACACTCGCACCGCACTAGGCTCTGTAAGCGGATGACTGATGACACCATCACTCCACTCTGCGGTATATGCGGACGACTGATGACACCATCACACCTTCACTCCTGAGTCCGCGGTGCGCTCGGCGCTGTATACAGGGATCACACTTCATTCCCGAGCCCGTGATGCGCTTGCGCTGTACATGGACAACTGACTACATCGTCAGTCACACTTTCACTGCACAAGGCACTGTAGGCGGATCACACCTTCTGTACCGAGCCCGTGGTGTGCTCGGCGCTTCTCCCCCCGCCCAGCAGTGTTACCTGCGACCGCCGAGGCCAGCAGCAGGAGGATGCAGAGGGGGTGCAGGAGGTGCTGGTGCTTTGTGCGCGCGGGACCCATGGTGCCAAGGTGCACGCGCTGTCCGGAGCTCGCGTGTTGTTTTCACAACTGTCTCGAACTATCAAGGACCTGATGCAACAGCTGGGCGTGTGTACAAACAGCAGCGCGTGCTGTGGGCGGAGACTAACGCAGCCAACCGGGAGCGGCTTGGCAGCCAGCGCCCCCTCCCCCTGACGTCGGTGATATCATTACGCCCGTGCGACCCCGGCACCTAGGTGATCGGATCAAATATGCCGGATTACGGCTCCTTTTTCAACAAGCATTTGCAATGCAATAGGACTCGCATTTACGCGAGACCTATTGCATTTCAAACGGGAGTCCGGGCGGGCGAGAAGGCACGAACGGGAGTGGGGGTAGGCGGGTGGGAGGGTTGCGAGAAGGCACGGACAGAGGGAGGGGGGCACGGTAAAACACACAAAGTAAAGGGGCCAGTAGCCATGGAAGGATATAAATGACGAAATGGCCGTCATAAGGAGGGACTAGCAGCCTATAAACCAATCGGAAGGCAGCATTTAGAAATGACAAAGACACAAGCCAATGGAAAAGTGGGTGGGGCTTCCCTCACGTAGTCAACTACCACAGATCAACCCCAGAGCAGCGCTTGCGCGCTGGCTCAGGGCTCGACCTAAAAATATGTGGGCAAACCGTCAGGCAAGGAAGCAAAAAAGACCTGCTGTGTAACGTTAACTAGAAAAAGCTGCTTTTTAATTGTTGGAATGTTTTAAAGGTGGGGTTTAGTATTTATAAAGTGACTGAGGTTTGTTTGTAGAGAATAGTAGTGGCAGATAAATTTACCTTGTTCATGAAACTTGTTTGTAGATTTAGTTGTAGGCACAACTGACCGTGCAACAAGGCCTGATCAACTGCCATTATGCTTGATGAAGGCTGGAAGTTGAACATGGAGAAAGTTATACAGCTTAGCAGTCTCTTTTCAATAGGCAAATGCCCCTGATATGTTCATAGTCTGCATCATCAGCAACAGTAGCCAGTGTGAACATAGTGGGCTGGTACATTTGATCACGTGAGAACTCTGAGTAGCAGAAGAAGCAACACAGCAAGGCCATGAATGTGGCTTCTCTGGTGCAGTATAAGTGATACCAAAATTCACTATTAGAACACTAAAATGAGCTGTGGAGAAAAGCTGCTGTTGCAGATATAGGATACAGAATCCTTAGATGGATGCTGATGACAGTTGATGGAAACAGATGCATGTTAACTCTTTCATTAACAGAACAAATCCATCATTAATAAGAGGATGAGCTGGTGGATTCGTACATGCACCACAGATGACTAATCTTCATTTAACATGAGATTTCTGTTCAAGTTGTACTAAAGGTACTAATCCAAGCATCACTACTGATAGTGTTTATTCAGAACGATGTCGGCTGTAAAAATTCCTCAATGCTCTCCATCAAGAAAGGACTCCACAACTGACTTTCAGCAGTCCATTTCACTGCCAAATCTACTTCAGTCCTATTGCAGATGAAGTAAAACATTATGAAAAAATGTCCGACTGCTTCATACCCTTCCTAGTTGCATCCAAGTATGTATTATATGAATGAGTCCCTACGTAAAATAGTCAGCTCTGCCTGCCTTTTAACCATACTTTTTCTTTTAGCCTGTACCCTTTACATGGGTACACTTAAACCTGATCTCTCTCGGATAGGGATCTGTTTATCTGTATTGCTGAAAGTCTGGCACCACACTGTCATTATATGTGACTTCTTTTCTTTGATAGTGTTGATTTTATGTTTTTTTTCTTAAAAACAAAAGACCTTTAGCAGCATTGCTATGTTTTCACTTATTGGTTTCAATAGTTTTACTGCTGCAGGGTTTGCACTTCCTTATCCTCAGCAGTTGGTTGGAGTCCAAGCCTTCTCAAGCATGGTCTTTGGAGGTACAATAGCCATGATGTTCCAGACATTGTGCCCCCAACTCCTGGTTAAGAGATAAGAATTATTTATATATCAGTGTGCCTTGATTTTATGGGTGTTATGAAGGACCGGGGCTGGAGGTTTTGTTTACCACTTTGTATGGTAAATGTGCGTGGAAGTGGTATTCCAAATCTGTTCATGCTGGCCCCATTTCAGAAAAGGAAAGGTTGGCAGTCATCTCTCAGCTGGTGCTGAAGCTTCACGCGTGCTTATGACACTCTGCGCTGTAGTGTACTGCCAATGAACTATAATCCTAGCAGGCCACGAACTCTTGTGTCCCCCAGGGAGATGGTGGAAATCTTGCATTAGATCCGATTTTGACTATCCTGGGCTCATTTTGCTCCTGGTGGACAGCACTAGCTGCCGGCAGCATTTTCTTCAGGCCTCCTGGCCGCTAAAGGGGCACTTTGTGTTGGCAGCAAGATTTGATTTGTCCTTGCACTAGGCCTGCCCTCTGCCTAGATCTTGGTGCTCTTCACCTGATTGTGTGGGGATCTAGCACAGCCCTCTGCAACCAACAAGCAAAGCACCCTCCCTAGGTCCCACAGCCTATGGTTACTTGCAGGGCACCAGGGTGTCAACTATGTCAGGTCCATTCCCCCAGCTGTTTCTAAGAGGGGCATAAGATGGCCAGCACCACAGACCATGGAGAGCCCCATCGTGGTCCTGGGGGTCAGCTGGAGTCAAAGTCCATCTGTAGGAAAATGCCTCTTTAGGTCGAGCCTAGCGTTGCAGCGCATGCGCTGCTCGCTTTGCGAGGCATGCAGTATTAGCTCGAGCCTAGCGTTGCAGCGCATGCGCTGCTCGCTTTGCGAGGCATGCAGTATTCAGTATAGCGTGGAAGCTTTGTGTAAGCTCCGCCCACTCTCCGCCCATCTTTTTCATTGGCTTTTGTCTTAAATGCAGCCTTCCGATTGGTTTTAGGCTTGTTAGTCCCTCTTTATGACGGCCATGCTGTCATGTGTCCTTCCACGACTACTGGCCCCTTTACTTTCAACACTATTTTCTTTCCGTGCCTCCCCCCCTCCCCTCACGCAGTCCGTGACTTCTCAGCCCCCCGCTCCCCCACCCCGCACTCCCGTTCGTGCCTTTTTGCCCGCCTGCACTCCCGTTTCCAATGCAATAGGTCTCGCGTAATGCGAGTCTTATTGCATTGCAAATGCTTCTTTTCTTCTTGTTGGGAACCGGGAACTTGGAGGGAGGGTTGGATTACGTAAAACACAACTGACCGAGATGATGTTTAAGGACCTGTTGGGGAAAGCGTAGCCGTAGACTTGAGTTGCACCATCCGGTTTGCCGCGGGCTGAGCGGGGGTGGTCAGCTGTGGTGAATTCTCGCGTGCAGGAGGGAGCCGGTGGTTTGTGGTGGAGAGAGAGGGAGGTGGGAGCGTCAGTCCCTGATAAGGTGTCCTGGGAGTGGCTGCTCGTCTCTGGTGGGTGTGTCGTGGACGGGCCAGGCCGCCGCTCTCGCTTCCCCTAAATTCCCAGTGTACTTCTGTTCTTGCTGGCACCGGCGGGGCTCTTCTGGTATTTAATCTGCGTGCTGCCTCTCAAACGTTTTATAATCGCTGACCCGGTCGATTCTTTTGGTGCTGGCTTCACCTCCCTAGTGCTGGTGCTGTTCTGTGCCATTCCTGCTGATTTTGTGGTTATTGGTTATTTTACTGTGGTGTGTGCCCTGGGCTCGCAGGCCTGTTCCGAAGTTCGGTCGCCGGTTCTGTAACAGTGGTACATGGTCTGGACTCCCAGTCTGTTCTGGGCTCTGGCCGTTGTGACTTAACTAACGCTCTCTGCTGGTTCTCATTGCCTGGTTCCGGTTCAGACATCTCGTGGCTTCTTACTTCTGGTTCTGTTTGATGGTAACAGTTCTTGAATCGGAGAGGATTGATGACTGACAGTCCTTATGTGGTTCTAAAGCCGTTCTAGGCCGACAGTATCTGTTCGAAGCATCTGGTTTGTGTTCTAGGCGCTTTATTTGGGTTCTGGGCCCCTGCTGTTGTTTCTGGTCTCCTGGTGACAGTTCTAGACTCCTGGTGTTTTTTCTGGATCCCCTGTGCTGGTTCTGGTCTGTCGTCTTTGTGTCTCGGTTCCAGGTTTGGACTCTTGGCCTGCTTTTAGGGTTCTGGGCTTTCAGTTCTGAGACTGAGCTAAGCTGTTGGTTCTGAGTGAACTCTGTTGATTTCAGGATGTTCTGGTACTGGGTCACAATCAGCACTGGCACCTCTGAATATTTGGGAACCAATAACTACATGTACCTGGTTCTGATTGGAGAACACAGCCGCTCGGAGAGGACCCTGCTGGACCGGCCTGGACTCGACTTCTGCAGAGGGGCGGTGAGTACCACATGGGACCAGCAAAAAAGTGGGAGGTGGGGGGAGGGGTGTGTTGAGATGGGGAGGCTTGACTAGGTGCTCAAGGTGGGGAGAGGATGTGGCGTAACAGCCAGAGCTGCCGATTTTAGCAGTGGGAAACCAGGTTCAAGTCTCGGCGTCGACTCGGCATCCTGTGATTCTGGGCAAATCTCACTCTGCCTACTAAAAACAAGCATTGGTAAATGCAATAGGTTTCGCCTATGTGATCATTAATAATAAGGTCTCCTGTTTTTTTTTTTTTTTTTACCATTTCCGTCTGTATTTATCCATATTTATTTTTTGAGCCATTCTATCTGTATTTATCCATATATATATTTTTTTAAGTTGTAAAACTGTACATTTCCATATTTATTTAACTGATAGACATGCACTCATGCTTTGATGTCTGTCGTGATTTAGCTATTTAAGCTGCCAAATATTACGTAACAATATATCCACTAAATATTAGCATTATATCACACGTATGTTGACATATGCCAATATTTAAAGAAATTTCATCCTGTTTTTTAATTTCTCATGCTATCCATCCGCTCACCTACTGGGCTACAATTCATAAAAGTCAGCACAGAGACTCACTTAAAAGAAGCACAATTTTCTGTATTTATCCACTTTTAAAAATAAATGCAGACAGAAAACACACTGTCTTCTGTCTGTATTTCTCAAAAAATCCGTAAAAATGGAGAACAGGGAGCCTTATTAATAATTTTATGCCCACATCCTTCACATTTAGGAAGGTAAAATAAAAATCCATTTTCATCCTGAAATACAAAACCGCATTCCTACAAGCATGATGCCATATGAAAATGTTTGAGTGAGCTGCACATGCTAAGGAGAAAAAAAGCATTGACTTTTGCCCAGTATCACAGAATGTTGAGCGGACGCCATGACTTGAACCTGCTGCCTATGTTGCAAAATTGCCAATAAAATGTAGTCACGCAGTAGAAAGCTGAAGCTTCATGTCATGTCAATGGACAGCATGAGAGTGCTCCTGTGCATATCACTCTGCAAGATGTTTGATGTGAATTTAATTCATATAATCGACAAAATACCTTAAAGAAGCACAATACGCATAAAGGGGTCGATTCCGATCTCGGTTGGAAGGCCTCCGAATCGGATTCGGCTTTACCGGATCCGATTCGGAGGCTTTGTTTCCGACCGAGTCGTACAGAGGTCCGGACGCCCAAGTACGATGCGAATAAACGCGAAATTGCCGACCGACTAGTTTCCGGGTCCGAACCGCTCCGTACGACTCGGTCGCAGACGAACCGTACCGCGCAATGGAGTCGATTTCCGACCGAGCCAGTACAATGCACGATTCGGACAGCCGGATCGAGTCTGAGTCTCCGGGATGAAAAAGCTCCGGGAAGCGGACTTCGGGGGTCCGTGCCGGACCCCCTTCACCCGTAGCCCAACGAGTCGAACACAGGGGGGACCCAAGGGTCCCCCCTTCACATGCATGTATGGTGCGGATGGCACCAACGCGTTCCCACTGCAGGGTGCGCCCTTTTGCGAGACGTACCTATTCAGCTGATGCGAGGCCATGCACGCGTCGTACGACCGGCTCCCATTGACTTCAATGGGAATCCAACCGAGCCGAGTCCGTCAGCATGCGGCAGCATCGTACTCGCTCGGTCGGACTCCAGGGGTACGGCTCGGTTGGAAAACACTCCGGATCCGGCTCGGTCGGAGGGCTTTTTGACCCAGATCGGAATCGACCCCAAAGTCTGTTTTTTCTACATTCCCTCTAGAGATTTTTGCTATTATCCCACCTGCCAGCCACCTTCCTGCAAGTGTAATAAATGTAACCCAAAGAATTCAGCCAGTTGAATTCATTTTTATGAGTGAACGTCGCATGTGGGACTTACCGAGGAGAAAACGAGCATTGGCTTTTACCCAGAATCCAAGAATGTTGAGCGGATACCATGACTCGAACCTGTCTCCTATGCTGCAAAATCGCCAATAAAATGTAGAAGTGGAAAGCTAATGGGAGCTTCATGTCACGACAAAGGACAGCATGGGAATGCTCCCGCTGTCTGTAATTAAAACAAGATGGCTGGCACTTCTTTGGAACCATTTCCCGCTGAAAGGCAATATTTCTCTCCATGTGTTCGGTGTGTCACGCAGTTTGGTGCTTACTTTCCCTCCATGTTAAAGAACAGTAGATGTTTCAGCACCCAGGCTAATGTGCTGCATAGCTAAATACATATAAGGTCCCAAAGGCGAGACCGATTGCATTGCAAATGCTTGTTTTGTATAGTCACTTCCATTTTAACTGGACTGATGCTGCTGTTTTTTTTACTTTTGTGCACTGGAACACTGCTATCCAGTCCCCAGTGCATGTGCTCTGATCCCTAAAACATTTTGACATTGATTTGCATATTTAACCTACCTATAAATTCCTAGTATATGGTACAAAAGTGTACCCAGGGCCTGGAAAATAAATGACACAAGGGGACTGCCGCACATTTTTGTGCCACTGCTAAAGTGCCCATGCAGAGCATGGGCACTAGGCTTGCCCCTGTAGGCTGTGTATGAAGTTTTAAAACTGCCAATTCGACCTAGCAAAATAAACTTTTTGCCTGCCTAAACCTTCATTTTTTAATACTTACAAGTCATCCCTAACGTAGGCGCTGAATCACTGACAGAATATCGACTACACAAATATCGACGACAAAAATATCGGAGCCGAAATATCGATGGCCACAATATCGAAGTCCTATCTACATTATGGTAAGTACAAAAATATCGATTAAAACAAAATATTGTTGTCAAAAATATCGTTTTTTTTTAATGTTTAAAAAATAATGTAAAAAATAGTAAATAATACATATAATTTAAAAACATAGTTAAAATTATTGTAAAATGTTTACAATTATAACTAATACATATAATGTAAAAATAAATTAAACATATATACATATATAATATATACTTAATACTATTTATAAATAATTATTTTAATAACTTATAAATTGTTAAACATCTAAAAAATGATATACATTTATACAAAAAACCAAATAATATAAATCAAAATATAACCAATTAAAAAAATTACAATATTTTTAATCTTTTTAAAATACATTATACACTACATTAAAACAGTAGAGAAAATATTGGATAGCCTAGGGGATAAAATTACTATTCCCACTCCAGAGAGTGTAACAGTAGGGAAAGTGTTGGATAGCATAGGGGTAAAAATTACTATTCCCACTCCAGTGAGTGCAACAGTAGGGAAAGTGTTGGATAGCGTAGGGGTAAAAATTACTATTCCCACTCCACTGAGTGCAACAGTAGGGAAAGTGTTGGATAGCGAAGGGGTTGGAATAGTAATTTTAACTCCAGAGAGTGCAACAGTAGGGAAAGTGTTGGATAGCGTAGGGGTAAAAATTACTATTCCTGCTCCAGAGACTGTAACTGTAGGTAAAGTGTTAGATAGCAGAGGGTTAAAATTAACATGATTATCAATTTAATATTTTTTTTACTTAATTAAACAATTAATAAATTAACAATATAATAATTATCAATACCAATAAATAAAAATTTATAATTACTTTATTATACTTACATTACTTCTCACCCTATTAACCCACTCCTAAAAATAAATTAACACAATTAATATAATCCATTAATAAAAATGAATTGCCAATTAATAATTAACAATAAATTAATTATCAATACCAATAAATATTAATAATTACTTTATACTTAAATTACTTCCCACCCTATTAACCCACAACCCACTCCTAAAATAAATTAACACAATTAATATAAGAATCAATTAATCAATTAATAAAAAATTATGACCAATTAATAATTAATTAACAATAAATTAATTATCAATACCAATAAAAAGAAATTATTAATTACTTTATTATAATTAATTTACCTTCCACCCTATTCCACTATAAACCCACAACCCACTCCTAAAAAAATTAACACAATTAATATAATTATCAATTAATAAAAATTAATTAACAATTAATTAACAATAAATTATCAACACCAATAAATAAAAATTATTAATTACTTTATTATAATTAATTTACTTCCCACCCTATTCCCCTATAAACCCACAACCCGCTACAGAACTAAAACGCAAAATTTAATTAAAAATAATTAATATTTTCTAAATATTATTTAATTTACAATAATTAAATTACTTCCCACCCTATTCCCCTATAAACCCACAACCCGCTACAGTACTAAAATGCAAACTTTACTTTAAAAAAAATTACTAACTTCTAAAAATGTAATACATATATTTAAAAAAAAAAATACAATATTTAACAAAAAATATAAGACGTACATACTAAAATACATAACACTAATATAAACATCGATATTATTAACAACGATATTTTTGCAAACGATATTGCTGACTTCGATATTAACACAAACGATATTTCTTACCCTTAGGTCGATATTCTGTCCCTTCGATATTTCCAATTCGATTTTTCTGTAATTAGAAAAAAAAACCTCTATTATGTCTGTGCACCGTAAGCGCTAAATGCCTATAGAGCACAAAGCATGGTATTTAAAAAATAGGACGTGTATATGTTTGCTTTACATGTTCCTTCAGTAAAAACCTCCCCAAAATAATTTTTCATTGTGGTAAGACTGGCTGCCCCATAGCAAAAGACTGGGTTACATTGTAACACCCTATAATGCCCAACTTTATTTTGTGATTATCTAGAAAAATCCTTCAAGGACTCGTATTAGTGGTAATTTAAAATCCAACCTAATGGTCAAGTCGTATTTTAGATTATTATTTTTAAAATTACACTTTTAGAAATGTTGTCATTTTCCTGCCTGAGCCCAATGTATCTTTCGGCCAGTGTTCATTGTCACCTGACTGTTGATGACTCCAATGTGGTAAAATGTGTATTACTGCCAGACAAAGGGCTTGGGTGTGGAGAGTTGTTTTTCTCCCAGACCAGATAGCCAATTGGGCTGTGACTTTGGAACTTAATTAACTTCAAAGGGTGCCTACCCTTTCTAGAAAAGGGAGGGGGGTTAGGCTAATATGTCTTATAACATGACAGGGCTTTTTATGGTATATGGTTTGTCAACCATGCTAACGATATTTTGTCTATCCATTTGTTTTCTAATTGTGGCGCAAATACCGCATCATAGAGCACAATAGTTTAAATGTTCTAAACGTCCTCCATGTCTCTTGTTTATCTTCTTGTGGACAAGTACGAGTGAGAGAGCAAAAGGGTGTGTCCTGTTACTGCGACTCCAGAGAGGGTTGCGAGTGTTCTGTTCTGGTGTGCCAATTCACGTGTTTCTCTGGAAGGATTAGGAGGGCTAGTGAGGCACTATAACTAGTCAGACTCTGGTTCATAGACAGTGAGGTAGTATTGTGAATCAGTTCCTACATGCCGATGTTCTATGGTCCCAAGCATAGTTCTGTTCCTGAGCAGAATCCCTGCAAAAGACTGAGAAGTGTATTCCAAGGGTCGGTTGACTGACATCCTGTTAAGTTACAGGTACACAAAAGCTGCAAGATGCCCACTTTCCTGAAGAGCCGAACTAACCAGTTCTAACTGGGCCTGCCCTGGTTCCTGCTGGTGGCTTCTGCTGGAGTGAGTTCTGACTCCTAAGTGGTGTCCTTTAAGGTCTTTCTCGGGAACTGGGTTAAGCACTGGTAATGACTCTATTGTGTGGGCAGGGCTTTGATCCTCCTTCTGGAGAACAGAGTAATTAACTTGACCCAGTAGGGGGAACAAAGGCCTGAAATCAGCTTATGAGCTGAGCCAGGAAAATATGACAATTCTGAGGGGCCGATTCCGATCTCGGCCGGTAGGGCTCCGAATCGGATTCGGCTTTACCGGATCCGATTCGGAGCCCTGTTTCCCGACCGAACCGTACGCGGGTCCGGCCGAGCGAGTACGATGCGAAATCGCCGACCGACTCGTCCGGGCGTCCCGACCGCTCCGACCGACTCGCTCCCGGCTCGAACCGCTCCGACCGACTCGCTCGGACTAGACTCGCACCGCGCAATGGAGATGTTTCCCGGCCGGGTAAGTACGATGCGCGCCGCGAGCAGTCCGACCGAGCCGCGCACTCCGGCTCGTAAGAGCTGTCGGAGCCGTACTTTGGGGGTCCGTGTCGGACCCCCCTGTACGCGTAGCCGCGCGAGTCGCACACAGGGGGGACCCATGGGTCCCCCCTACCTGTGCATGTACGGCGCGAATCGCTTCGCCGCGTACCCGCTGTAGGAGGCGCCCTTGTCCGACTCGCACCCATTGAGTCAATGGGAGCCCGCGTACGCGTTGTACGACCGGCTCCCATTGACTTCAATGGGAGTCCGACCGACTCGAGTCCGATAACATACGGACGCATCGTACTCGTTCGGTCGGGCTGCACGGGTCCGATTCGGTCGGAAATCTCTCCGGGTCCGGCTCGGTCGGAGAAATTTCCGGCCCGAATCGGAATCGACCCCTTAGTGTCTTAAGGAAGATAGATATGAAGTAAGGGACTGTGGATCTACACTCAAGTTGAATGATTACCCTTAAATTGATACTACACTGGACCCTTTTGGCCTAAGTAGAGCGAAACTGTACTCTAGTGCACTTTTCGCCTATAATATGTAATACAGTTTAAACACCAAAGACCTTCAGTAAGCACAACAGACCTGCACTATGAATGTCCATTCGCACTATAAAGCGTGCAAATTTCAGTATCAATCCCTGCTGGTTCCCTTCTGTGACAAGCTACCTGTGTGTAGATTCCACACGTATTTTTACATGTAACCACCCCAGAGCCCCTTCGACTAGCTGCGCAACAGCGTCCTTAGCTTAAAAGGTGGAAACTGGAGGTTAGGACTCAGTTCATTTACCATGAGTGAGACTTGCATAGTGAGCCTCACTTAAAGTAAAATTCTAAAAACCAGGTTTCAAAAGCAAAGAATCCTGGGGATTATGTTAAAAAGAACCCTTTGCAACAATATGAATATAGTAAATTAATCCATAATTCTTGCATTTAAATTGCTTGTATGATATTACATCTTACTCCTTTTAATGTGTTCGTTCATTTTACATCCTATGTTTCCAAGCCTATCCTACTCCTACCCCTTCTGTGTAGGTCACCATATCTCCACAATTTCTGCAATTGATGACCCAAACTAGGTGCTAATGACACTCCCAACCCTATAATAAGTATCACAAAAGCTTAATTCAACAAATGTAAATTCAGGGTAAAAGCCCACAATCCCTCCACTTTAGCAAGCAGAATTGGGTCAGTCCTAGGATCAGCTCTCTTTACTGTTTGGACAGGACTGTCTGGCATTTCTATTATTCAGCCATAATGCATTTTATTTTATTTTTCAACAATATTCAACTGTTAACACAACAGTAATGAATCAAAAAATGAATTCAGTAGTAATTTCAGGCTCTCTAGCAGGTCATTACATAGCCCATTGGCAACAGGTCTCGAAGTGCAGCAAAGATATTTTATTTCAAACATAGATTGCACACATTTTCAAGCTTTGAACCTGGGTACCCCATAGGTATCCCACCATTAGACAAATAGACTAACTACTTTCAAATTGTCTGTTGTGCAAGACTGGACTTTCATCCAAGTCTATACCAGCTCCATGAGCCTCAAACTTTAGCAAATTTATTTCTGCAACCCTGCCCAGCATGTAACAAGCTTTTGGCTACCCATGCAGTAATCCCCAGCAATTGCCAGTGGTTAGACTATTTGCAAGCCTTCCTCTCATCCTCTTTTGTGTGATTGTAACTTCCTAAGTGGCCAGGAGAATGGCCAGGCATGGGTCCCTTACTCACTGTGCCATAGGATTCAAGCTATATCTCACCGAGGAGGCCTAATTAAGTCAAAACCGGTATGTATTGCTGGCATTCCTTTCTGGAGGGGTCCTGGGCTAGCAGTTCACAATGGACTTTTCACATGAGGAGCAGGGGTCAGTACTGATTTGTATAAGGCAGACCTTTGTTTAGAGTGGCGCAGTGAGTGATAATAAGGGGCTGTAATGCTACTCTGAGCGGTTGCCAGTGGTTAGACTATTAGTAAACATTTCCATCATGTTTTGTGTGTGATCAAGGTAGAGCACCAAGCACTGTCTTCGAAAAGCTTGACTGAAGTTTAAGGAGCACTCTTATCTTATAGTCCCAGTACCATTACTGTAGGTGACCTATTGGGAGGCTCAATAGTGTGCAAAAAGATGCCCTTCTCACCACAACCCCTTGACCAAACGTTATTCATATCCCTTCCAATCTTCAGCATTAATGTATATGCATAATACACCTGATGAAGAATTTTTCTGTTGAATCAATCAGTAACTCAACCTTTTCTCCTCTTCACAGGGATAATTAACATGCCTTTATCCTCTGCTCATCTGCAGTGAAGGCTCTTTTTTTACATTTTTGAATATTTACCAATGATGGAGGGACACACAGGACCACATAGGTCTTACTACCAATATGGCCCATCTCAAAAGGGCATGTGAAAATAAGAGTCAGTGAAGGGATTATGTGCCCGGTGCACCAAGTAAATGCATTTGTAACTCAAACAAATGAAATTAAAATGTGTGCCATATTCATTATTCTCTGTACCTCCAAATGGGTAATGCATCTCAATACAATAGATTGGGGATAGTAGTCCTGACCTATTGGTCAGATCTCATACGCCTTTCCCTACACTGGGAGGTATGTGGAGTGCCTTGCACCAATCTGGGTCCTTTCAAGTAACCAGAGTGTAAAAACAAAGTCCCTAGTAAATGTGATAGGAATGGAGAAAGTGTGATCATGGTTAGAAAGGTAATCAAGGAGGGTGGGAAGAAGCCCGGGGTGGCATCCTATATGGAGAAGGACGTGGAATCTGGGATGGCCCGGGCAAACATCTGCTCACAAAATGGTCAGAGGATGCAAGCTCCTGTTCTTTCCTCCTTAGCTACCCCGATTATCCTCAGCAGTCCCCAGTCAACAAACATACTCATTGGATCAAGCTACATGAACAAATGCACTCCCCAAGAAGGGGAAACCTTCATAGTCACCCCAGGACAGCATTTCACAGTCAATCTGGTGTCTTCTATGTCCTTCTCTATAGCTGATCTTCATAAGCCGCAAAGGTCCCAAAGAGAAACATTTGGACCACATGTATTTCCCTTTTCTGAATCAGCAGCATAGTTCCTCTTCTCATGTGGTCTACAAAGAATGAAAGCGACACCTCCGAATGGGTCTAATCCATTGTCACTCCTCTGACCAGCACACCATTCCTCCAATGCCTTTCCATTTTAATATACTTATAGAAGATCTGTGCCCAAAGTCACAGGATTAAATTGCTAAGTGGGTCAAATTCACCCATCTTAGGTGCCACAGTTGTCTTGGATACAATACCTTTCTTCTGGTCACTGAAACACAACTCCAGTCTACAGATCCCATTGTTCCGTCTGGTTGCTTCCTCCAAAATACCTCAGATTTCATGGTCAGTTAGGAAGTGGTCTTCTGCATCCTACGCAACAATGGCAACTGTGTTTTGTGCTGGATGTTGTCGGTTTTCCCTGCCATAGCTATGCCATTGTCCTTCAATCTGTACCTCCATCAACCCAATGCTTATCTTTGGCCTGCAGCCCAGGTGCCACTCTGCCCACTTACTAACACCCAGGCTTATCTCTGTGGCCTCAAATACATTTTCCAGCGTCCTCCACTCAATGGCTCCTCATAAACTCCATAAACTCGTGATCAACTCCAAGCAGCCCGCAGGAACTACAAAAAGCACATTAAGAACAAAAAGACTTCTTTCTTCTGCTCTGCGCTAGACAACGCAAAAAACAGACCCAAAGAGCTCTTCAATATCATCAGGAAACAAACCTCTAAGCCAGTGACCTCCTCAACTCAGGCATCTAAAGAACGATGCGACAACTTCGCCATCTTTTTCAACGACAAAATCGCCAAGATCGATCTCTCACTTGGCTCCAATCTCATCCCCTCCACCGAGATCCAGGCGTCTGAAACCAACGATAGCGATTCCTTGAACCCCCAAATCACTGGTCCTCCTTCATTCCCATTCAGGAAGCAGAAATAGTCAAACTAATCTCCAACGCTAAACCCTCATCCCACGCCCTTGATCAGCTACCCCCTCAACTGACCAAGGACTTGAAGCTCGTCCTAGCCCCGCTATGGTGCAAGATCATTAACAGCTCACTGAGATCAGGAGTCGTACCAGACTGCCTCAAAGTTGATTAAGTCACACCACTGCTGAAAAAGCCAGGACTAGACACTGAGGATCTGAACAACTTTAGACCTGTCTCGAACTTACCGCTTCTGTCCAAAATCCTGGAAAGATGTGTACTTCCTCAACTGACCCAACACTTGGACAACATCCACTTTCTAGATCCCCATCAATCGGGCTTCAGATAAGGCTGCAGCACTGAAACCGCAATCCTCAATGTCATAGACGACCTACACAAGTCACTCGACTCGGACCAATGCTGCCTTCTCATCCTCCTGGACCTATCGGCTGCATTCGATACAGTCGATCACAAGCTTCTCATCAAGGTTATACAAGAAAGGGCTGGTCTTGAAGAGACGGTCCTCCAATGGTTCTCTTCCTTTCTCCACAACCACTCCCAAAGAATAAAAATTTCGAGTCCGACATCTACCCCGTTAACAGGGGTGTTCCACAAGGGTCAGTGCTCTCCCCTCAGCTCTTCAACATTTACATAGAACCCCTTACCACTCTACTCAGGAAAGCCAACATCCCTTTCCACTTATATGCTGATGACACGCAGCTATATCTGGAAACCTCCTCCATTGACGACATCCAGAGACTCAACACCACGCTTAGAGAGGTTCAACATTGGCTCTCAAGTAACCACCTGAAACTCAATCAAGAGAAAACGGAAATACTCCTCATTTCCAACAAAGACGAAAACCCCCAAATTGCAGAATGGCTCAAAGCTATTGACACCCTCAAGGGTAACCTCATCCTGGCGGATTCGGTAAAATCTCTAGGCATCACCCTAGACCCGAAACTGGACATGAAAAAACACATTACAAGATCCACTAGAAGTTCCTGTCTCAACTTGAAATTACTGTACAAAATAAAACCCTTCCTCCCGCCCAAGGACCTGCAACAAGCCACCCAAGCACTGGTGCTCTCCAGAATCAATTATGGGATTGCAGCCCTGACCGGTACAGCAAAATCCCACCTCGCCCCCCTGAAAACAACCTTTAATGCAGCAGCCAGAATGGTCACCGGTACTAAGAAATTCGAACACATCTCCCCTGCACTCAGAACTTAAATGGCTCCCAATTGAGCTGAGAGGCAGCTTCAGAACAGCCTGCCTCACGCACAAAGCCCTGCACACAGGCAAACCGGAATACCTAGCTGCCAAACTCAAAACGGCCGGCCAGTCCAGGAACCTCAGGAGCTCCAACACTCTGCTACTCATCCCGCTGAAAACTCGCAAACAAAAAACTGCGGCCAAATCATTTGCTGGAAACGCCCCCAAAATCTGGAATTCCATCCCCCCACATCAGAACGATCCCCTCTTTTCCAAAATTCAAAAACCTGCTCAAAGTCCTCCTCCTTGACCGCTCTCGAGCAAACCGATAGGAGCCAAGGAAGTACCTTAGCCGGCATTCCACCTAACTTCAACTATGTGACCGGGGACACTGACTCTGATCAAAACTTTTTGGATACTCTCATTGCTGGATCAAGAAAACCTTTTGGATACTCGACTCAAGGAATGTGGATTATTATTTTCATAACCAAGTCACTTTCCAGGACACTCTGCATATATTTTCTTGTGTAATTTGACACAACTGTAAGATCTGATGTTATAGGATCATTTTTACTGATATCTCTATTGTCTTTGTTGCTTAAATGTTCATGTAACATTTGTGGTTTATATGTGCATGCAATGCTAATTTGACCTCCACCCTCCATGCTCCTTCTGCTCGATCACTCCTTTGTGTGATCCTTATCCGGCACGAACCCCTATGTTCTTCTATATTCTCTGTATTGCCTATTTGCACATAAGCTACTTGCTGTGAAGCGCTCTGATACCCTCAAGTCCAGCTAGCGCTATAAAAAACTCCATAAATAAAAAAAATAATTATAAACCACTGGGCTGTCTTCCTCACTTTTCACCCCTTTCAAGAAACGGGGTAGTAACCTCACTGTTTACTTTGTGTGTGACCTATGCCTGTTGCTCCTGTTCCCCGTGCTCACAGCGGAGACCACTCATCTAAGAGCTATCTCTTTGTGCCGCCCAAGTGGCCATCTCAATTATCCATTGTTAGGTCTGCTGGTGAGGAGGACCTCTCATCACCAAGAGTTGTCCAGCCACTATCCCCAGGGACAGAAACAATGTACTGCTTCTAGAGCGCTTCCATTGTGTTGAAGTGTTTTTGAAGCTTGAATAGTGCTGCTCTCAGGTGCCCTCCAATAGATGTAAGTTTGAGCAGGGGAGCACACAAGTAAAAACCCTGCATGTTGGTTGCCCTTCTGAACCCATCCCTGTGGAAATTGGCCTCTTTGTCCCGGATGTCCTCTCTGCTGTTTCTCACTGTCATGGCGACTAATAAAGAAGCATTTGGTGAGCCTTTAGGCCAAGAGAATTTTATATTTGATGTAGCTTAGTTTAAGCAAGTTGGTTTTCTTCTACCCATGAATGTTCTCAAGCATTGGTGAGAAGTATTAACCAAATTGTTACATATTGTTCCACCATAAAACAAGCCTACAAATCCCAGAATTAAAGGAAAAAACCCTGGCATGGAGCAGCACATCACACATGGACCTGGAAATCTTAGCTATGCATGCTAGCTTGGTCAGGCTAAGGAGGGTTAAAGGGAAGAAACCTGATGGGAGCGTCATGAGAGGCCCAATTCGTAAAAATGTGGTAACTCTCCTGTAACTGTAGAGCATGATTCAGTGTTTCAGTAAAGAACAAAATGTGCTTTCTATTTTAAATAGTCCTTTGCTACCGTCCATTGAGGGACTTGGTTATAAGTTGCGATACCTATTCCCAACAGACTAATACTTCTGACCAACATCAACCGATTGTGCTACCATTGATCTCACCGAACCAGCCTATTATTGATAACTGGGATAAGTTTATTGAAGGAACGATATAGATGCATTCTGCTCTTTACAAAATTCATAACTAAATAAATCCTAGTCCCATTGCCTCCAGCCTACAGGTTGCAGTTTCCCTTTCGATCCCAGTTGGTGCTGTGTGGCCGGTTTTGGAGGTAAAATGTGATCTGACAGACTTCTACCCGCAGATTCCTTATCTTTGAAGTTCCGAGGCATCAGACTGGATCCAAAAGAGTTTTCATGAGCAGTACCCCTGCGCACCGGTAGGTGGGATTGTTCGTATCCACATGCATCGGCCGCGTCCTTTTTGCCAGACGTGATGTCGTGGCACCTATATACTTGCCACCTAGGTGCTAAAATACCTTCTTTTCTCCCCACACCGGTCAGCGCTGATCTGGAAAAGAACTACCCCACAGTCACTGTTTTACTGCATTTTTTCGATGTTTGGTCAAGTGTTTTCTGAGGTTTGTCCTCCTGGTGTGTAGGATGTCATCTAGGAAGATAGGATTCAAGCTCTGCGGATCCTGTCAGCGTCTGATGTCGGTGACAGAACAGTATCTTGTCTTGTGATGTTTGGAGCGCGACCATGACCCGAAGGTGTGCTCCCATTGCTGCGCCATGAATCCTAAGGCCTTGCGGAAGCGATCCCTCAAGCTCATGGCAGCCCGGCATGTGGCTCCTTGTAAATCGAGTTCCCAGGAGCAGTTGCCAAGTCTGAAGTCCTTGTCCAATTCCAAGTACTCAGGGCAGTCGGGTAAGTTGAGACACAAGAAGTTGACGAGGTCCTTGACTTCTCCTCGTCCGTTGGCCGACGAGACGAGGGAGCATCGACACTCGAGGCCTGGCTCCGTGGTGAGGCCTGCGCCTGGGCCGACTTTGGGCTTCCCTGATTCTCCAGGAGCCAGAGTGACCCTGTCCAACTAAAAGGGTTCTATGAGGCCATGCACCTCATATTTGGCTGGCCCCGTTCCCTCCGGTGCACCTTCGGGGCCTGTGGGACAGTTGGGCCTTTCTATGGCCCCACGCCACCCCAATCCATTTTTCATGACTACGGAAGGGGCTTCCAACCGTGCCAATTTCCTCCCAGCCACCAACAGTCTGGTTAGTCCACCCCCCACCCGCAGCCTCCAAACCCTCCTAATCTGCAACTTTACCACCATGGGCATCCAGTTGGCCACAGGATTTGCCATTGCCTGTCCCACTGGCAGTCCATAACATCGGACAGGTGAGTTTTACAAATCGTCCGAAGGGGCTACTCCCACACCTTAGCGATAACCCCTCCATCCATGCCACCATGTCACAACCGGCTGACTGAGAATCATCGGTCCCTTCTCTACGAGGAAATCATGGCTCTCCTGGCCAAGGGAGCTGTAGAGAGGGTTCTGATGTCAGAAGTATGCGGTGGTTGCTATTCCTGCTACTTTCTGGTTCCCAAAAAGGATAAAGGCCTTCGTCCTATTCTAGATCTGTGGGCCCTCAACTTCTTCCTCAAGAAGGAGAAATTCATAATGCTCACATTGGCTAATATCTTGTCTGTCCTGAACCTAGGAGACTGGATGGTAGCGTTGGACTTGCAGGACGCCTACTTCCACATTCCCATCCTGCTGCCCACTGGGCGGTCTGCCGTTTATGGTGTGCCACAAGCATTTTCAGTTCACCATGCTCTATTTTGGCCTTACCAGCACCCCTGAGGTGATCATCAAGGTGATGGCGGTTGTTGCAGCTCTCCTGCGGAGATTAGGGGTGTCAGTCTTCCCCTATCTTGATGTCAGCCTGGGGCGAGCCTGCCTTCAACAGCCAGTTGTCTCCAGACTACAGCAAACCTCTTGCATTCGCTGGGGTTCACTATCACTGTTCTGGACACAGTGCAGTTTTGAGCTTAACCTCCAAAGCAACGAGTCCAGGATATTCAGACTATGATACCGATGTTTCAGCCACTATCCTGCATTTCGGTGAGGCAGACCCTGAGGCTGCTAGGACTCATGGCCTCCTGCATCCTGTTGGTAATTTATTCCCGGTGGCATATGCAGGCTCTGCAGTGGGACTTGAAGTTTCAATGGGCACAGCATCAGGGGAACCTCTCCGACATAGTCCAGATCTCTGAGGGAACTGCAAAAGATCTGCAGTGGTGGCTAACGAACCACGATTGGGTCAGAGGCAGACCCCTCTTCCTTCCCCAACCAGATCTCACAGTAGTGTCAGATGTGTTTCTCCTGGGATTGGGCGGCCATCTGGGAGAGGTAGAGATCAAAGAACTCTGGTCTTTCACGGAATTCGGACTCCACATCTACCTGCTGGAGCTCTATGCAATCCGACTGGCCTTGAAAGCCTTTCTACCCTCAATCAAGGGAAGGCTAGTGCAGGTGTTCACGGACAACACCACTGCCAAATGATACTGCAACAAACAGGGTGGGTGGGGTCGTGGACCCTTTGTTAAGAGGCCCTGTGCTTCTAGACATGGCTGGAATAGTAGGGCATATCCCTGGTGTTTCAACACTTGGTGGGTTCTCTGACCGCCAGGGCCGACAAACTGTCGTCAATGCCCAGCGGATCACGAATGGCATCTCCATTCGGAGGTAGCACAGGGTGTTTCAACAGTGGGTAGAGCCTCAATATCAGCAGTTTTGCGCAATGGAATTTCCAGCACGGCTCTCGCTTGGAGATGCTCCTTGTCTTGAGTGGAGCTCAGGCCTCCTGTACGCCTTTCCACCCATACCACTCCTGCCCGGAGTTCTCAAGAAGATCAGGAACAACCGGGCTCAAGTCATCCTTGTGGCTCCGGACTGGGCACGGAGAGTCTGGTATCCCGAGCTATTGAGCATGGCCATCGATTCTCCAATCAGGCTGCCCCTGCAGGAGGATTTTCTGTCGCAGGGGAGGGTTCTTCACCTGAACCCGTCCACTTTCCGCCTTTCTTTGGAGATTGAGTGGCGACGGTTACCAGCTTTTGACCTTCCTCCCGAAGTCTGTCACGTCATCTTGGCAGGTAGGCGTACCTCCACCAAGATGGTATATGCCTGCTGTTGAAAATAATTTGTGGCATGGTGTGCAGAAAAAGCCATTAATCCACTTTCTGCCCCCTTTCTAAAATCTTACTCTTCATTATTTCCCCCGCCCAGCAGGGCTCTGCTTTAGGCTTTCTTAAGGGATATCTCTCTGCTCTTTCTGCCTTTTTACGGCTGCCTGACAAACGCTTTGTTTAAGTCCCCTATTGTACATAGGTTCTTAAAAGGTCTTGTCCATCTCTTCCCTCCAACATTTATTGCGCCTCAGAAGGACCTTAATCTGGTTTTAACTTTTTTAATGTGTGCTCCTTTTAAGCCTCTCCATAATTGTCCCTTCAGACTTCTGACAATCAAAACAGCCTTCCTTGTGGTGATTACATCTGTTCAAAAAGTAAGTGAGCTGCAGGCCTTATCATCTATGCCGCCTTAACTCTGTTTATCATGCCAAATTGGTGCTTTGCACATGGGCCTCCTTTCTGCCGAAAGTGGTCACCTCATTTCATGTAGGCCAATCTATCACCTTGCCTACCTTTTAAGCTCCTCCACATTCTTGTAAAGAAGAGGAGCGACTCCACCGTCTGGACCTAAAAAGAGCGTTGTCGCTCTACCTTGACCATACATGAGAGTTCAAGGTGGATGACTGTTGCAAAGTCATCCTGTGTGCCCTGTGCACCCTTATTTTGTGCTGACTGGAACTGGTGGTAGCTGACTCTGACTGTGTCCTGGACTCTGCTAGTCAGGCCCTGGACCAGTGCTATGTTAAAACACAAACACACACATGCATTAGGGTACACTATATGTTAGAGTACACCTATAATTGGCATGGCCTACCCTGTAAGTCCCTAGTAGGTAGTAGGGCAGGGGGGTTAAAACTACCATTACGTCCCAAGCGTATTTTAGGGCATGGCAGTTTAGAGGACAGTAGCCTTGTTGCACTTGCATGTGTGCACTGCTGTGTGCCTGAGGTCATTTTAAGAGCTCTGCAGCACTGATTTTAAATGTAAATTGTGCCAAACTCAACTTTGGTGGTAGGGGCACTTAAAAAGTGATCTACATTATTGTTACATAGTAGGTATCCCCAGGGTCTCTCCTAGGTGTCCTAGGGGTGGGGGGGGGGTCATGTAATTATAAGCAGGGTCCCTATAAAATGTTTTATATGCCCTGGGGATAGAGAAATTGGACATTTCACTTCCCCCATTGTAGTAAAGTCCCTCCCAAAATTTACTTTGATGTGGGGCTAGGACCCACATTATTTTTTACATATTCAGGACCCCCTAGGTGTCCCGGGGGGGGGGTGGTGGTAATGTAACTAGAAGCAGGGCCTTAATAAACAATATTTATATGCCCGGGTGATGGAGGAATTGCACATTTCATTTTCCTAATTGTAGATACCTAGCCATATAGAATAGCATTGCAATAGTTTGGGGACGAATAAATATTGCTAGGAATTGAACCACAATTTCATTCCAAGTCTTAGAAGAATGGTACTGATAAATCCAGCAATATGCCATTGCTAAATTTATCCTAAATTGTACAGAAAAGAAGTTATAAGACTCTCTTGTCTCTAAGCCAAAATTCAGCCTTCTTGCGGTCTTCCATAATTGGTCAGAGTTAACACGATTAGCCAGGCTGCGTTGATGAAGTGATAAGTGGCTCAGTGTGCTGTAGAGGGCTCTGCTACACAGGAATTGCGGAGCAGGGGGTAGGGGGTTATAAAACATGAGGCTTCAAAGGAGGAACAGGACAGGCAGGGTATGCAAGGTCTACCTATCCCCATCCCCTCTGACCCAGCCAAATTGCAGGCTTAAGGGAGGAATCTGCAGATGTTATGGGGAGGAGAGCTATGGAAAGGAGCCACACTGGAGGTTGGTTTTGCTAGTTATTGTTCCTCTGCTGAGTTTTCAGCCATCAAGAATTTTGGAGTAATTATGCTTTCTGGGACAAGAATATGCCACACTTTGGAGAAAGTTGTGATGCTCTGGGGTGTTGCCTTGCACCTCATTACACAGGAGTGCTCTCCTGTTTGACCTCAGAGAACACTGAATAAATAGGTGAGACGTGCAGAGTCTCTCAGTTCTGCTGCCTGAAACTACAAGAAGGAGGATTGTCCTGCTGGAATCCTGATCTGCACCCAAGGGCTTGCCTGGTGAAGACTGCGCCTGCTGCACTATCTGGGATTACAGCTCTGTGGACTTTGCCTTGCTTCAAGGAGTAAAGAGTGGACACCCTGCAGCTACAGTTTAACAGAGCTTAACTGACCCTTCTCCAGCCAGAGTCCCCCCTCCGGTAGTACGTCCAGTGGAGTTTTAAGGGGTTGACCAAGTGCATTGTGGGAAGTGAAGTCCAGGCCTGCCAAGGACCATCTAGGAGATTCCAGACCCTTGGATTTGTGTTTTGGACACTTGGAACCCACCAGGAGACCTTCTGGAAGGACCTCCAGAAGTTTGGGAAACTTTTGGGAAAAAGCTCAAGGAGGTGACCGACCCGACTGCGAGAGCCAAGCCGCCACCTTCAACCACGACCTAGCCTGGATTCCAGGTTCATCCCACTGAACATCTCTGGAGGTCCGACTTCCAGAGTTTGACCGGGAGCTCCCTAAAAGTCAAGCCGGCGAACCCTCTCCGTATCCGGTCAAGTAAAGAGTGTCGAGGGACCTTGGAAGAAAAAGCGCCAGAAAAGTTTCTAAATCCGAAGGGCTCCATCGTGGTCAGCCCCAAACTTTGACTTTGGTCCGGTTAAGCGCGACCAGATGTCCCAGAGTGGCGCTAAAGGCTTTTAAGCACTATAAAGTGGTAATTCTTTAAAAATTCATAATCTCCGGTTCCCTACATTGTATTTTTGTGGTTTTTGTGTCATTTTAAAGATAAAAAGATTTACTATTTTTATAAATTGGTGTGGGATTATTATTGTGTGTTTTGTCTTGATCATTAACTGAATTGGTGTTTTTAAATGTTTTACATACCCCTCTCCTAAGTTAAGCCTACCTGCTCGCAGCCAAGCTACCAAGTGTTAAGCATGGGAATAATTTACTGCGACCTACACTTAGCCCTAGACCGTGTTAGTGGCTTATTGCCAGTGGTAAATGCATATTTACCACCACTAATGAGATGTTTGTCTACTCAGGTCAGTCCAGTTCCATGGAGTCCGCTGGGAGCACGACTCTGTAGGAATAAATGCCCTCACACACCTATATATGTCATGCTTCATCATTGGGCTTTTGCTTCACGTCGGGCCGGCGCTGCAATGCCCAATGGGCATCCTCAGAGGGGGCTCCTTACCGGAGATCTTTTCATAAGCCGTTTGGTGAAGTGTGGGTGTGTCAGTCTAGATGTAGATTGGTGTATTCAGTGTATAGGTGCAAATGTGAGGTTAAAAATAGGACGGGGTACTCCTCAAGATACATTTTAATGACCGAGTCTTTCTGCCTAAGCTAAAATGAGTGGCGCTCTCTGCTAGAATTTATTATCTAAAATAGCTGTAGGTCGACATGTTTCAAGCCTAATTTAGTCATGTAGATGATCTAGCAGCTTTTCTTCAGGACCAGTGTCACCTAATCTACGTAGTGACTGGAGTTTCAATGTATAGATTCCTATGTCTACTCCCAATCACACATACCTCTCTGGGCATCAGTTTTAAAATCTATTTTGGCGATGATCTGTAGTGTAGAGGCAATTAACATCATCAGATTACATTTAATTGTGACACAACTTGGAAAATGAGATACCAATGCATGCTTATCGTTGTTCTTTCATGCTCAGTCGCTTGTGTGCCCCATGTATTAAAACGTGAACGTGAGAAACACCACAAGGAAGACGTAACATATATTATTGAAAATTCAACACACTTGATCGTGGTAACAACTCACCCAACTTGGGTATTACTCAAGACTCCTCGAGTCGTGCGTGGCGGCACACTAATTTGCTTGCGGAAGAACATCAGTGTTGTAGGTCCGTAAACCTGCGTTTCATAACTTGGAGAGCAGTAGAAATTCACCCTCTCTCCTATGCTTAAAGAAACCGGCAATGCCGTACTTACAGAGTCCTGTGGACCAGCGCACTGGAAGTCCTACTCTTGCCAGCTGACTCGGAAGTGCTGGGCGGGGTTGGTCTCCAGTATTTAGCCTGTTTCCCAATTGGTTAAACGGGAGCAGGTGTTTTGGCTTGTGGAAATGGCCAGATGTAACTACTAGGGCGGGAAGGTTAATTACGGGCAAGTATATCCGTTTGCCATTCTGGATGAGAGGGGAAGTCTCTCTCTCGTGTAAATAAAAACATGGTGGTGTTAGAAATGGGGTTTCTGGTTGGGTAGGGTATGCACCTAAGCCAGGCAGAACCCACCACTCAAGTCAGGGTAAGGGAGTTACACACTGAAGATAACCCTTCTCACCCCCTTGGTAGCTTGGCAGAGCAGTCAGGCTTATCCCAGAGGCAATGTGTGAAACGTTTTCGCAACATACTCGCACAGCAGTGACACACTAGGTACACCACAAAAGAAACTCCACACAAGGTTAAATAAAATATCCTTTGTATTATCCATTATAACACATTATAACACAATCACATATATTACTTATTAATGGGATTACATAAATCACTTAGCCAATCGGGCCACTGTCCTAAACATTACAGTTAGGGTCACCAGTAACTACTGGCAGGATTACCTTTAGCATACAAACATTAGGCAAAACCAACATCAGCAGTGCACTATAGTAAACACTTGTAGAGTGCACACCTCCTACATCACTTCTGCGTAATGTAACACCACTTATAGATTCACATCAGGGCATCAACTGTCAAGTATTGCACATGAATCATAAGAACGTCATGAAATGCAGCCAGGAGTTACAATACATCACCAAAAGGCATAGGGTGCAGCGTCTCTGCACTCCTATTATAGGTTATGCGGACACTGTTTCAGAGATCCTTTCTACTTTGGGGGACCGGGGCCTCCGTTGAGGTTTTACCCCGTTGTCGCCGACAAAGAATGTGCCCAGCGCACCATATCAGGGGGCGGGAGTGCAACACACAGCCAGTCTCTGCCTATTCCCCCTCAGGGAACCATTAATGCCACTCAAGAAAACGGCCGATAGGACCGCAGCCGCCCAGTCCACCAAGGAGGGAAGAACTCACTGGGTCCACTCCGGCGTGATCTCCAGGCCTGCAGCTGCCCGCAAACATGTGGTGCAGCTGCTGCAAAAATAGCTCAATGTGAAAGTCGGAGCGGCCCGAGGTCAAATCTGACCGGGGCGCCGGATTCCGTGGAATGCCCTTACTGGCGGTGTTCAGTGGAGTAACTCCCGGCGGCTCCCCCACACTGGTTCGCAGGGTCCTTCCTGCAGCCGCCTCCTCAGTGACAAGCAGCCTTCCCGGGGTTGGCACCTGAACTCGGCTGACTCGAAGGTTGCCCTGGCAACCTGGGGGCGGGGCCAGACTCCTTTGTGGCTCCCTTGTCGCTACGGTGACCTGCTGGGGCCGCACTGCCGTTTAACCCCACACACTCCTGGCCAGGACAGCAGCGAGTGGGGCTCGGCCCAGAACTCCGGTGAGGGAGGCGCTCCTCACACACTTCGCGGGGGCAGCGCTCACCAAGTGTTTTAATGCAGCACGAGCCAATGCCTGGGGCTCAAATACACATGGCACAGTGCGCCCCACGTAGGTTTCAGGGCCGAGAACCCAAAAAGATAGAAGCACTTGAGGTTGCCAAGACCAGGGGCATAGAGGCACTCCTGGGAGAGCACTGGGGCTCCCAGCAAGGTGCAGGCAGGCCAGCACAAGGTTCCTTGATGAAAAGCGGCAGTCCATATTCCAGCCAACAGGTCAGCCCCTCCAGAATACTCAAGTCCCAAGGCTGTTCATCCTCGCTGTGCAGCAGCCTTCCCGTCAGAAGTCCACGCAGTGTCTTCTTCTTTACATGGGTCACAGCCCCTTTACTTATAGTGCCCATGTCTTTGTTCTGGGGGCACTTTAAAACATTTACAAGTGCACAACTCCCCCCATTCACAGTGTAAGCCTTGGCCCCAGACACACCACAGGGGGGGCGGAGCCAGCATTGTAGAAGGCAGGCACATCCCTATTCAGGTGCAGGTGCTACTCCTCCCAACACTCTAAATGCAGACCAGGCCTATTCAGGTGGAAGGGAAAACTCCTCCCGCTAATCTAAATTCAGCCAAGGTCTAGTCAGCCTAGCGCTGAGTCACCCAGGCAGGACAGGACACACCTCAACCCACCCAGGGACTGGCTGGAGTGAATGCACATCCCCTCTCCTCTGTTAGTCAGAACCAGACGGTCAATATACATCCAGGCAGGGCACAAAGACATATAGCACACAAAAATGCCCACTTCTAAAAGTGGCATTTCTAAAATAGTAATAATAAATCTGCTCTCACCAATAAGCAGGATTTATCACTACTATTTCAAACATACCAAACATGGTCACGCTACCTCTTTCAGATCAGGAATTACCACTGAAGCACATATCAGGGAATCCCCAATGCAAACCTGAGAGGGCAGCCTCACAGCAGTGAGAAACCAAATAGGCTGTTTGTCACTACCAGGACATGCCACACAGTTAAGGTGCATGTCCTATCTTTTACCTACACCGCACCCTGCCCATAGGGCTAGCTAGTGCCTACCTTAGGGGTGACTGATGTGTAGTAAAAGGGGAGTTGCAGAAGTGGCAACCACTTAATATGCCACGTCACTGCGGCAGTAAACTGCGCGTGCAGGCCCTGCAGTGGCAGAAGCCTGAGTCCGGTTTGAAAGGCTACTTCAGTGGGTGGCGCAAGCAGAGCTGCAAGCCCATCAGTAGCATTTAATTTACAGGCCCTGGGTATATGGGATACCACTGTACAAGGGACTAATAGGTAAGTTAAATATTCCAAACAGGTGTAGACCAATCTTATCAAGTTTACAAGAGAGAGCGCATGCACTTAAGCACTGATCAGCAGTGATAAAGTGCCCAAAGTCATAAAACAACCAACAGGTCAGAAAAATACAGGAGCTAGGCAAAAAATTCTGGGATGACCCTGCAAAAAGGGCCAAGTCCAACAGGCGGCCATCTTGTTAATGGTGTGGGGATCTAAATAGTCAATGAAGAACGGTACTTACTGATCAAGTTTCAGAAAATGTAAAAGGTCATAGGGACCGAAAAGGGTTTTTAAATAATGTGAAGGAATGTTTTGATCATTGTGTGCAGATTGGTTTCTTTTCTCAAAAAAACTTGTAACTATTATTGCAAGTCGTTGTCTGGGAAATGTTTACGTAGTTAATTTCTTATTGCTGAAAGATCAAATCTCTCATATCTCATGCGATAGGATCTCATCATTGAGACCAGTGGTATTAGAAGAAAGACAAAATATCCATTGTTGTTCCCTTCTAAAAAGGGCTCTTTGTTTCATGTTTGGATGTGCTTCAGGCACAGTCCATCGTATGTCATCTGGGGTATGGCCCTCAGTCAGGAAGTGCATGCTCATTCTTGTGTTTGATTTTTTGCAGCATATGTTGCTGCAATGTTTATTCATTCTCAGTTTAACAGGTCGTGTAGTCATCCCTATGTATTGTTTACCACAGGGCCAGGTGATTAAATTGACAAAATTCTTTGAGTTGCAGTTAGTGTGTGTTTTTTGTGTCCACATCCAGTTAGTTTTTAGTTGTACCTCTCTAGTGCTTTCTGTGTAGGTACAAGCCACACATGATCCACAGGTAAAGTGTCCTTTAGACGCCATAGTGGTGTTTGATCCATCCCCTTCGAGTCTCGTGGACGTGTGTGTATTAGCATGTCCTTCAGATTGGCGGTCCTTTTGAATGCGAACCTGGGTGGCGGGAAGGACAGTTGTCCAGTTTGTAAGCTAGACCAGTGTTTTTTTTAATGATCTTGCGTATCTTACTTGACTGTGATATGAAAGTTGTGACGCATGTAAGGGCGTCCTCTTTGTTGTCCTGACGTGGGTCAAGCAATGTACGTCTCTTTATTGTAGTTCCTTGGTTCTCACACAGTAATGACGATATTGTCTTGCCTATACATTTTCAGCCAGCTCTTGTGCTTGTGTGTCAAAATCCTTTATTGTATTGCAGACCAACCTCTGGGGATAGTATTGATTGGGTATCTATTCAAAGGTAAGGAATCTGTGGCTAGAAGTCTCTATCAAATGAACAAGTTTCTCGCTTTTGGAGACACTTTGTCTGGTAGAAATTATATCTAGCTGCAGATTTCTTACCGAGTCACCCATCTTCCCCGCTCTGCAAAAAGATTACTAAGGGCGGGGCTGATCACTTTCAGCACCCTAGTTTTTCACACCAGTGGTCAGTGTTCTTCATTACTCCACGCTTCTGGTGTGGAAAGTCGTGAAAAGAAACTGACGTCAGCGCGCCTAGGTGGCGCCTATATAGTTGCAATGGACGTCACTTCGGACATAGACATGCCGACTACGCACGAGAACCTGAACTACGCCACCTACTGGCACGCAGGGGTACTGCTCACAAAAAATCTTCCTTATCCAGTCTGACACCTGGGAAATTCAAAGGTAAGGAATCTGCGGTTGGATATTTTCTCTACCAGATAAGGCGTTACTGAAGGTAAGTAACATTTTCGTTAAACTTTGAAACTGATCCATTTGTATATGTGGATCCTGTAGATAAGACATCCTGGATCTGTAAGACAGTATCCTTCATATTGGTAGGACCATTTTGAAGTCAAAAAATGAATTTTCACACCTGCCTAGTTTTGAAGAATCCAGGGAAACAAATGTAAATTGAAAGTGCTAATTGTTCTTGGAACAGAAGATAGCCATTTGAATAGAAAGGTACTAAAGAGTGCAAAACATGGTTCTCAACTTTTATTTAAAAAAATCCTGCTGCTTCCTCGGGGCATAAATGCTTAACCTGAACTCACATGAAAATAAAACTAGGATTTTAAATTAAGGAAAACTAGCTACATTTAAAAAAAAAAAAAAAAGATTGCTTTATTGCAAAGCAATCAGTCATGGTAGTCTTCTGACCTCATCACTGTGATGGGTGGGATTCCTAAGGGTTCACAAACTGTGACCTACCTCATTAAAATTCATGAGGCAGGCCAATTTGTGGCCCAGAAGGAATCCCTAAATGAAACTCCAATGAGTTTCATACATTAAGAATACCGATTTCCTAATTGCAATTCAGAGAGAATCGGTATTTCTAATGTTTGTACATCTGGCCCTATATTTGTTGTCCCAAATAAAACATTGTATTTGACGTGAAATGCACAAAAAATTAAACATTGAAAATCACTCTATTGGGTATACCATGGAAAACCAAAAGCCCCAAAAAGGTTAAAAGATCTCTAAAAGGTTTTACCTTCAAGAGCTTCTAGTGGTTGAGCTTGAGTAATTAATTATCTTCTGATGTTTGTTGGCATGTAACTGAATGAGACAGTAAAACTCAGTTGCCATTGCCTCGAGGAAATGGCTAGAAAACATGCTTATGCCTAATGGCGGGTGATGGTGTTGCTCATGGCACACAGACTTTGTGCTCTACGCGCTCATCGTTTGGGAAGATGTGTGCAAGTGACAGGGTGAGATTTTGTGCTTGTGCTGCACAGTGTGCTATTGGGCCGTTGAAGTGGATAGAGGCATACCAGTTCGGTGTGTAGCCAGCATGAGCGGGTAGGTATTTGTGTGGCTGAATTTTATTTATCTATTTGCTGCTCGCTGTATTGCTTCCCCTGGTTACTGTTTCTTTTGGCTTTTGCTCTATCCCTCTTTGATTGCCTTAACACAGTTTGTCACTGTGATCCCCTTGCCATGAAGGAAATATCCATTTTATGGTGGGTATCAGATATTTCACTTCTGGTACAGGACATTGCCAGTGAGTCACACAGAGGCTCTATCATGTTAACTGCAAATTATTGGAGTCACACACGTTTGATTCCCTAACCCCTGAAAGAAAACAAGCTCCATTTCAGAGAAAAGGAATACTGACAGGTGCTTCTCACTCCTCTGTTAGACCTGTCATCCTTAGGGTGGTCTTCCCCCAATGTTTTGCCTCCCACTTTTTGATGTATCTTTTTGTTGGGTTTAGGACTCTGAGCACTTTACCACTGCTAACCAGTGCTAAAGTGCATGTGGTTCTCCCCAAAACATGGTGACATTGATGAATACCTAATTGGCATATTTAGTTTACCTGTAAGTCCCTTGTAAAGTGGTACCCCATGTACCCAGAGCGTGTACTCTAAATGCTACCAGTGTGCCCACCCAAGTAACCTTTCAAACCAGTCTCAGGCCTGCCATTGCAGGGCGTGTGTGGGCAGTGTACTGCCACTTAAACTTGGCATATAAAACCACTTGCCAACCCTTAAAAATCCCCTTTTATGACACATAAGCCAGCCCTAAAGCAGGCCCTAAGAGACCCTAAGGCCAGGGTGCTGTGTAACTAAAAGGCAGAACATGTACTTTTAAGTTTTACATGTCCTGGCAATGACAGTCAGCTGAATTCGTTCTTCACTGCTGTGAGCCCAACTCCTTCCATAAGCCAGCATTGGGGATTCTTTAAAATACCTATTAAACTGTAATTCCTGATTGGAAAGGAGTAGCTACTTCTTGTTTAATATCTTTGGAATGGTGATGATAAATGGATTTTGCATTACCATTTTAGAAATGCCACTTTTAGAAAGTGGACATGTCTCTGCTCTTAACTTTGCTTTGTGTGCCTGCAGCCTGCCTCCAATAAACGTCTGGGCTGGGTGACAGCTACACTTTGCTCATACACTCTAGACAGCCACCACACAGGAAGGGCTGGGTGTGACTGGGGATACATCTGCATACTGACAGTCTTCCTGGACAGCGAGAGGGAGAGGTGGTTCACACTTACATCTGAATAGGTTGTGTCCTGCCCTCACACAAAGGGCTGATTTATCCCCTACTGGTAGTCTGGAGCCATAGCTGGGCTGAAAGGGACCCTTTTGCACTTCAGAGGTGTCCTTTGGAAGTCATTTTTGGACAATGAGTATTAGGGCTCTGGCCCTAACAAATCAGCTCACTACTGGACCTAGAAGATACTCTGCTGGAGTAAATGTTGCTGTTCTGAAGGACTGCCACTCTGCAGTACCTGACTGTTCTAAGGAACTGCTTCCCTGCTTTGTTGAGCTGCCCTGCTGCCGGCTGATCTCTGCCCTGCTGAATGACCAAGGACTAAGCCCCAGAGTGACTTCAAGGGCTTGTTGGCTTGCCCCCTATTTCCCCGAGGTCTCAGGGACATAAAGACACTGCCATCTGCTTCTTGATTTCACCACTGCAGAGGCTGTTCTGCCCAAACCAATGTTCCACTTTGGGAAAACCAAGATCTGCATTTTTGGAACTGCAGCGCTTCCCAATTGCCACGGGTTCAGTGTGCCACAATTTTCCCAGCAAAGCCTTGTGGGTTGAAGTCTACTGTAGAGGCCGTCCTGCGCTCTGTGCTGAATTGTGGCGAGAACAAAATCAGCGCCTGTATCTGATCACCAAAGACCTCGACAACGTCACTGCCGCCCCAGCTGCACTCAGCTAAGTCAAGCGACTCACAGTAGCACCGTCACTACTGCGAGAGCGCCATCAGAGACTTCTCCCGCTGCTTCACTGAAGGTATTTGCTTCGCCTACATCCAGATCCGGCAGTCTCTGTACAATGCCACTGCGCTCCATGCAGTTAAGTGCACATACTTTGGTTTGCCAACAATCGGACCCAAACGGTCCCTGTATTATTGTGCTGCGCTCCACGCAGCTGAGTGCACATATTTCACTTTTGTCTTCACCCGCTATTTGGATTCCTTTAACTCATTACGAGCTGGTCGCTGTACTGTGAGGAGTGTGATCGGATCCCCAGCGGGACCTTATGTACTCTAATAGAAGTGCACATGCTCTTCTAGAGCAGCAGTACTACATGTACGTTGAAAACGCTCGTAAATTGGAAAGCACTGCTTTTACTTTAATTCCTTTAAAAGTGATCTTTCTTGATCCAATAAATGGATTTTTGTCGATTTGGTCTTATTTAATTCAGATAAATATCTCCTATTTTTCCAAACCTGTGTGTAGTCTTTTTATGGTGTATTCATTGTGTTACTGTGTGTGTTGCACAAATACTTTACACATTGCCTCTTATAATAAGCCTGCCTGCTCTGCGCCACGCTACCAGAGGGGGGAGCACAAGTTCTCCTAGGTGTGTATCCAGCTTACCCTGCTTAGAATGGTGGGTTCTGCCTGGCTTAGGTGCATACCCTAGCCAACCAGAAACCCCATTTTTAATACTCTCATACTGAGTTATGCTTTAGTAGGTGGGAGTGTTTGGCGTTGGATGAACCGGTCAGAGAATCACTTCTGCAGGTGGTATATACAGAGCACACCCTGTACATCAAAATCAGTATGCACACACAATGGTTAGTATTTTACACTACATATTTATTTTACACTATTCATATACAAATCATGTGCATTAAAATAATTGTGAATATTATAAACAACCCAGCAATGATTGTCCATATCAAGAGCAAAGGTTAGATGATCCTCAGCCATATTTCATGGAACGTCCTTATCATTTTAATCTAAACCTACCTAAATTGCACCCACTTGTGTAACAGCATATTCAAATTAGCGTATCATACCATGCCAAGCCATGTAAGGCCTCCCCACCTTATTGTGCTTTAGGTCTGAAATAAAAACTTTGTATTTCAGCATCCCATTCCGCAGCTGTTCGTATCTCACCATGCCCCTACAAAGGTATCTTAGGAGCCTTTGTAGCGCATTGTGTTCAATGGAGCGAGGAGGGGTCAGCTCATGCTCGACTCCTGCTACTTTTTTCCTTCTTCCTACAAGACAAAAAATACAATATCATCTCTTCGTGTAGCCATATTTGAGTTGCTGCGCTCTTGAGCAGTGCTTGCATCAGAGAATGGAAATTTTCCTTCTCTGCCTTGTTGGTTTGAGCTTAAGGAAAACATGGCATGCAAACACAAATTGTCTTAACTGAGTGGGGCAAATCACAGAATCTTCAAAGCAGACTAACTTGCTTGAATAGTGCACTCACTGCATTTCTTTTGCACACTGTAACCAAATTAGCTTACAACTATGCCTGTATTGTATGTTCCAAATGTGTTGCCACAGTTGCCTGTCTTGTACATGGATAGTTATGGTATGAAAACACAAAGGTCCCCATCTTGCATGCATACTACCACCTTAATTTATTTTTAATGTCTGTATAAACTGTGTTGTAGCAGTAAATGTCCAAATGTTATGTGTAAGCATACAAAATCCTCAGTGTGCTTTCACTATCATTTTTGTTTCTATGCTTCAGACCATGATTTATTCTTGGTGTTATTCTCTGGTGAATCAGTGGAGCGCTATATCTTTTTTTTTTTTTTTTTTTTTGATGCACTTTTCCAGAACAGCAATTCTTAGTTCGGAAATGCTGAGATGCATGACAAATTCTTCGTAGTATTGATATTTTTGCAGTTCATGTGCTTTTCACGAGTTGTTCTTAACCTGACTTCATCTTTCGAATCACACTTGGACACTTTCTTCATTCTACTGAAAACATGCATTTCTTCCATCATCAGTATTGCAATTGATGCTGCTCCTTCCACAAGTATTATTGTTTATTTTTTTAGGCTGATCCTGTCGTGCTTCATACTTCCTGATAATGTAAAAAACCACTCTCCCACACGGTGGCTCAAACACAACGAAGCAATAAACATTACTCAAAAACCCCTAGAAAGGGATTTTACTTTATAAAATGAAGCACATCAAAGACTGTTTTTCAGAATAAGGCTTGGGGTTTTATTTATGCAATGCTCTCTAACAGAAAGGCTTTCCCAGATGTCAAATGAATAACATTCAAATGTGTGTGTATATATATATATGAGCAATAATAACACAGTTGACAAATACAAAAGTTAAATGCATAATAATAATAAGCAAGCAGCAGATAATACTGGACGTCCTGCAAGAAATCAGAAAGATATATACATTAAATACATCAGATGATTAATTTGGATGTATACTCAGACTCCCTCACACATCACAAAGTCAATACTCAAAGAAAACACCTCATGATTATAGTCACTGGAAACTGAAGGTGCAGCTTGACAGTCACGCATCACAATGACTGTTATAACCACTGAAAACTGAATATGTACACAAACAGCCACACATCACAATGGCAACAATCAAAAATCACACTTCACCTGGTGCAATCTTCATCCTGGCCCACTCCAGACTGTGGGACTCGCAGCCAAAGTCAGGAGGCTCAGCAACCAGATGCATGCACTGACGATGCATCCACCGTTAAGGCTCCAATCCCGGTTTCTAAGTCAACAAACCTCAGCTTTATAGTCTCAAAACACACTATAAGGTTCTGAGAGGCCTTCCCTCTGCGCCAAGGAAACCTACTGGAATTGGCCACTTTCTATGCAAGCATTCCGAAGGCAAAAGGAGTTTCCCACATTCCTTCTACATTCTCACATGTTCCAGCCTTCATCTTAGCGAAGCTTACGAAAGTCTCTGGCGGTACATTCAACAATCTCCTCTCTAAAAATAAAGCAACCTTGAAGGTGAATAACCTAAACAACTTGAGTAATCTGGGAGCCTGCCTGTGCACACAAAAAGCTCAGCACGACAGAGTCAGAATTCAAGATGACATGAGGGCATGTCAAAGCCAATAGTAAGAACTTCATAATACTTCCCAATATACAACACAATGCACATTTGTGCACTACTGCCTATAGCATTACATACTTAATCTCTCCATGTACAACATAATGCACATTTGAGACCACTGCTCATAACACTGCACTTCGAGACCAAAAAGGTACTTTCCACACCTCTCTCTCGCTCTCATGCTTTCAAATACACATCCCACACGTTCTTTTCTTGGCAATCTGTTCTACTCTGTGACAGCTCCTACTTTTAACACTGCAAGAGATATGAAGGAAATCTTCAAGGGAAAAAGGCATATGCAGAACGTACATTCAGGCTAGGGTAAAGTAAAACACCAAAAGTAAATTAAAATGATGGTAGTCAAAAGGTCATCACGTGGTTTCAAACCATAGGAGTGCCTCTAGCACTGCAGATCCTAAAGTGTATTAAAGCACACTTAACATTCCAGCTGCTTTTATATGTGACTAACCCTTTTGTGGTTGAGGCATGCAATTTGTTTTTAAAGTACCAATTAACATTGGTTAATAGCCTCTGTATTTTTAGCTATGTAGTATGTACTGCACTATGTGCTTGTCACTCATTACCAATAGTCCACAGAGATGTCAGAAGCTGCTCTGTCTCACCCACCTTGCTCTCTGACAGTTAGCACCTTGTGAAAACTTCAACTTTGGGGTAAAGAAGCATTAGGAATTCTCAGATGACTGCCTCCTTCTTGGACAAGGGTTGTTATCAACAAAAGAGTGTTATCAACCACAGACTAGGAATTTCTATCTAATACTAGAAACCGCTTCTCCAACCAGTAGCTCGTGAGCTCACGGTAGCTCTCCAGCTACCTGTAGGTAGCTCTCCTGTGTGCAGCCCAGCCTGCTACATTAGAAGCATTTGCTTAGTTGAAGAGTTATATTCATATCAAAATTGGAAAGTGTGTAATCATAATGAAAATGTGTCTATTTTCAGACCTTATAAACTGTTTTTGGAAATAAATGGTTGCATTTCAAAAATACAAGTACAACTGATGTCAGTGATAAATCATGTGGTGCTGGGAATGTGCTCCCATTCCCAGCGAAGGTACTAGAAAAGATCATTAACAATCAACTCATGACGCACCCGGAGCAGAACCAGCTACTCGACTCCTCCCAATCCGGCTTCTGCAGCAATCACAACACCGAAATTGCCCTAATCGCAGCCACCGATGACATCCAAACCCTCCTCAGCTGAGGAGAAACAGCAGTTTTGATCCTCCTCGACCTCTCGGCAGCCTTCAACACCGTATCCTACCACACACTGAAAGACTCCACCACATCGGCATCCAAGGGGACATGCTCAGATGTATCACCTATCTCATCACCGTAGAACCCAGAGAATCCACCTTTCACCTCTGAACCCAAGGAGATCACCTGCGGTGTCTCCCAAGGCTCACCCCTTAGCCTCACGCTCTTCAACGCATACATGACCTTGCTGGCCAACATTGTCAGATCCCACGGTCTCAACATAATTTCCTACGCAGATGACACCCAACTCATCCTCTCATTAACCGATGACCCCGCCACCACCAGAACCAACTTTCACAGATGCAGCTGAACACAGACAAGACAGAAGTACTGGTTTTTGGCAACAGCAACAACACATGGAACAACTACTGGTCGCCATTAGACCTAGGACCTGCACCCACTCCCTCCATCAACGCCAGAAACCCTGAAACCATCATTGACAACAAGCTCAACATGAAATCACAGATCAATGCCGTCTCCTCTGCCTGCTTCCTCACTCTGCGCATGCTACGTAAGATCTTCAAAAGGCTACCACACACAAGACGCACCGTGACACAAGTCCTCATAAGCAGCCGACTGGACTACGTCAATGCTCTCTATGTAGGAATCACCACATACGTTCTACAGAGACTTCAGACCGCACAGAACGCTGTAGCCAGACTCATCCTTGGCCTTTCCCGACGAACCCACATCACACCCCACCTCTGGACACTCCACTGGCTCTCTGAACAGAAGAGATGCTAATTCAAGCTGCTGACGCACACACTCAAGGCTCCACACAACAAAGGGCCCAACTACATTAACACCCGCCTGAATTTCCACCAACCCTCGAGAAAACTACGCTCTGGCACCCTTTCACTTGCCCATACTCCTTGCATCTACCGAAGCAGAAGTGGAAAATGCTCCTTCTCCCACATCGCAGCAAAGACCTGAAACGGCCTCTCCACGCACCTCCGGACCATCACCTCGCCTCCGGAATTCCGAATGCCCTGTACTAGAAGGTAAAAAGCAAGATTTTTATTTATAGTAAAAAATGATGTAACAGTCATTCATTGCATCTTATGTTGACCTTCCTTTCTTCAACTGGGTATCTCTGAAGTGTAAATGTGCATCTAGTACATGTCTGAATTTAAAAGAAAATCATATAATCTTGCTTAAAATACAAGGATGTCGTACAGGATATTTAGATCATGGAAGTGTTGCAGCACTGTTCCAGATATCCGTTCCCCACACTCCTGTAAATAATTAGTTTTATTCCACATAATAGGCCCCCCCATTCAGTGTGCTTGTTCAGAAAAACAGGTGAGTTAATCTTTTTGGGTTTAGAAAGAAACTAATCGAGTTTGTGTAATTCTGCTTATAGGAATTGACACCGGAGTCAAATCGATATTTTAGTGGGGTTTTGAAAAAAAGAGATGTTACAACAAACACAGATTCTCTTTCCAACATTATTAGTACAGCACAATATTCCCACTGATTGTGTCAAAATACCACCCTGGTAGCATTTCAGCATTGTAAGACCTAATCTGCATATTGATTATAACAAATCTTTATCTAATTAGTTTACTGAAATGTGCCTCTGTATTATACATGGAAACATAAGATTGCAGATCGCAAGCAAATTATGGTAATCCTTTCCCAGTCACTGACAAAAAGTCTTGGCGGCAAGCTATAATTTACGTTCATACAAAAGATGTGTCACTTGTACAGTCTCTGATGGTCCTAGGATTTAATAGTCCAGGTCTTTCGAGTAGACAAGATATTTTAGCAAGGTGCCTATTTTTCTTTGATTGAAGACTCATTTAGCAAATTCCTAATGACTCTTAATTTGCCTTGCTTGCCTAGCTTTATTGCTACTGAATTTCGATCTTCAATTTCTGCAACAAATTTGTTATGAGCCATTTGGATTAGTCACTTTACCAGCCAAATTATAAATGAGATCAATGTTTGTGCTATCCAGACATAAGTGCAGGGAAGCTCTTTTATAAGTCTCTTTTGCAGGCCTAAACTAAGCCTATCTGCTTTACCAACTTGAGTGTGTGTTCTCCATGATGGTCATTTTAAATCTGTAGCTTTGCTCATCAGCAGTCGATAGATTCTGATAGTTTGGAATCAGAATTTCACATGTTTCTGGTGCTTTGACTCATTACGTTTTCGGCCTACTGTGTGACAGATGTCAGAAGTGGTGCAAATAGTTACTAGAGGATTTGTAGTACTGTGCCTAATGCTTTTTGATCTGTGCTTGGACCTAGTTGATTTTCATTTGAAGGGTGGCCCAACTGTGGCACAATTTAGGATATTCACATCAGTTGCACAGTTTACAGCATTTCTGACTGCAGCAACGACCTACTGTACAGGATCAGCCACATGTTGTGGCTTCACAAAGTGGATGGACACTGGGCTGTTCTTTTTCTGTCCTGGCAGTGGTGGTAAGATCACCATTTGTGTTCAGTGCTATGAATGGCATTGGTTCTCTGTAGACTGACAAACTCTTGTTTCTCAATAAATTCTTGTTTCTCTCTGAACTCTTCAGCTACAACTTCCCTGACCTTGGGTGACCAGCCAGCTAGGGCCCGCAGCTGGTGATCTTTACTCCTATTTTGTCAGGTAAGCTCAATTTCTAAAAGAGATCAGTGATGATTTGTTCCTTCCGGGAGCTCCGGCACATACATTTTCATATCAAACAATATTTCATTAGCTATGCGGTTCATCAAGACATGCCTTGGCATGATATTCAAAGCTTTCTGTGCGCTATGTACATTATTTAGCTAGGTTGCACCAGTATTTTGCAGTGGATGCTTGTTTAAGCATAGTGTTGGCTCTATACCACCTCTTGTGAACTAAGCCTAAAAGGATGAGGGATTTACTTCCACCTCAGTGAGCATCTCTGCTAATACTTTTGAAGTAAAATCTGGCCTCTGAACTGGGTGAAGGTACACACTCCCCATATCTGCCAAGTACAGCATGTCTTTTGATTTGGCTATTATGCCCAATTAGTAAATTGTAATATCACAAATCAATATATATAATAGAAAAAAGCAGTGCCAACAGGAAAGCCCCAAAACATACTTAGGACTCCTAAACAATTAAAGGAAAATCTGAACCACCTCCCAATTTTCAAGCAAAGAAATACATTTTCTAGATTTCACCATCTACTTCAAGAACAACTAAATTCAGACAACACTATAAACCAGCATTTGCAATGCAATAGGCCTCGCATTTGCGAGAGTTTAAGCTATTGGCATTGTAAATGACACTGCCATTTATTTATCTGTTTTGATAATTAAGACATAAATAAAAGGCATTGTCATTTACAATGCCAATAGCTCAAACTCTTGTAAATGCAAGACCTATTTCATTTCAAAGAAGCGGCCGCCATTGTCCCAGGCTGCTTAGAAAGTGAAAGCGCTCATGGCGCGCTGAATGTTGCAGGAAAGCATGTCGTGCCTGTAATAGGGGAAACGCATTAGAGAAAATAGTGCTTATAGACTAAATAAGACATACGTGTAACAGAAGTAAAAGGGAGGTTACAAATGAAGACCAGGCGGTACTAAGGAGGGACTAACAAGCCTATCAACAAATCAGAAGCCACCATTTACAAAGGACAATGGCACAAGTCAATGAAAAATATGGGCGGATAGTGGGCAGAGCTTCAAGTCCATACTCCAATACAGCATGCCTCGCAGAGCAGCGCATGCGCTGCTCAGGCTTGGCCTAATAAAAATGACTGCAGTTTACTCCATATTACAGGCCAACAGCTGCCACCTATAAGCCAATTTTCAAAATATCCCCAAGGGGTGGGGGTTACTAAGAATAGGGGTAAACTGTTCCCAGTACGAAAAGTTCAAAGAAAAAAATAATTAACTAATCAGTAGACTAGAGGAAAGGGCCTACAAGAGATGCATACGCAACAAAATTGCAAGAGAAACTAAGACAACACCCCATCACAATGATTACAGAAACAAGAAGGATCAAAATACCCAATATTGGGGATACATTACGCTTTTCTTGATGACGCCCAAGTGGCTGTCAATGGATTCGACATGGACTACAGAACCATTGGCACTTACTGACAATCCATCAGTCACAGAAAGCATCTCTACCTACCCCCCTGATGTGGTTCAGATGAGCATCCAAATTGAAGCAGATACTATGTCCGTTGGAATTCATAGACAAAAGGAATCTTTCCTGGACATACCTACAGGATTCTACACTTGCCATCACTGATCAATTTGCAGACTTGGACAAAACAGATTGAAAAACTTTTCACTTAATGATAGTAACAAGATTCCTATTAAACAATGGAACAACTGTGACAGTACCTACGTGGTATACCTAATACTATGCTTATGCCCTAAGATCTACATATGAAGTACCACCAGATGTTTGAAAACAAGAATACAAGAACACTACTGCAGTATACACAAAATAGATCCAGGAGTTGGCAACCTAGAACTAAGACTACGATAAAGCAAATGCATCCTGCAACTGGGCACAGTCTGTAATTAACTCAACAAGCATTCCAAAAAGCACTTTTTGCGGAACTGAACCCACCAGAAAGAACTTCTGCCAGCCTTTCGATTCCTTCATAGACAATTGGATACTCGAATATCCGCGGGCCATTCTCCATCACTCCTTTCCTCCCCATAGTATGATTAAACCACCTGAAATAGGCAGGCCAGCCCTATTCCAGTTAAAATGATTAAACTAACGACCTATGGAAACCCGATGCTCAACCCAAAATAGTTTTCCCCAATCACGATGGAGTTAACCAGCATCTCTATATACCAATTGATTTAATCCTTCTCTACATACCAATTGGCCTAATCCATGTCCCCACATTATTTGTCCAATTAAAATTTATGGCCAATATATGACTAATTTACACCGGAGTGCAATGACCAATGTGTGTATATATATACACACACACACAAACACTACTATATATCAACCATTCATCTAATGTCATTTGATATCTTGGGACCTGATAGCAGCGATCAATGTGTATTTACACACAAACACTACTACATATCTAGCATATGACGAAGTTATGGGACCAAATTGTAATGACCTATGTGTGTGTATACGGTTTACTGACATAATACCGTCACTACTAATATCAACCTACAAAATTGTCACACTAATCTCGTCAACAAAATATCGTCAACCTATACTTAATAAAATAAAATACACACTCTCTCCCCGGCAGCTCCGCGCCCATTTCTCCACCGTCGAGCCTCCTCTCCTCCTCCTGTGAGGGGTTCGAGTCCCCAGCATGCCAGTCACCTCTGCCTGAGTGTAATTATTTAATTAATTATTGTGGGCTAGTCGATACTGTTGTGCCGATTTTGTATTGTTTGGGTTTTAATTTTAATCCTTCATCTCTAGTCAAGTTGTTGGCCGATTCTCGCCGTCTCCCCGCTTCCTTTTCCCGCCGCTACTGCACCTGCGGCCCCTCCCCCCTCCACTGCCTATCCCGCCTCCCAGCTCATCGTCCTCCCCCCCCCTCCCCTTCTTAACGGCGGCCGCTGCGCTGTTGCGCAGCGGGCGTGCGCGCCGCTGGCATGCCGAAAGCGCGCCTACAGCAAGCTCGTCTGCGCCTGTCCCGACCGCGGCCAGCGCCAAGGAACCCTGGATCTCCTAGGCCCCACCGTTACGATTCCACCGCCCTCCACGCACTCAATCCCGGAAGACACACCGACTGCGAAAGATCCTCACCGAACACCACCCACGGACAGTTCTCGTGCAGAACCTGCCGAAGATCCTTCACCATCGACAAAGCCCCCACGACCCTCGAAGGCCCGCCGGACGCACGCACTGCCGAAGGCCTGACATGCTGCATCCTCAACGTGCGCTCCCTACACCGACACGCCGTAGAGATCTGGGACCTGATCAACACCCTCTCGCCCGATGTCGCCTTCTTCACGGAAACCTGGACCAACGCCATCTCCGGCCCCGACATCGCCACTGCCATCCCCGATGGCTACAAGATCCAGAGAAAGCACCGCCCAGGAGGAGGACTCTCCATCGCACACAAGACCCCCCTCCGAGACTCCACCTCCAGCACGAGTGACCCCCACTCCAACACAGAACACCTCCACTTCCAGATCCAGACCAGCCCCAGGACCACGCTACGCGGCACCCTCGTCTACAGACCCCCGGGACCTCGCACCCAGTCCGCAACTACCATCGCCGAGCTCGTCGCACCCCACGCCATCACCTTCACGGACTACATTCTACTCGGGGACCTGAACTTCCCCCTCGACAACTGCAGCGACCCCCGACTCCACCACTCTCCTTGACAACCTCGCCAACCTCGGACTGAAGCAGCTCGTCAACACGCTCACGCACAGAGCTGGACACGCCCTCGACCCCATCTTCGCAGGAGGGACAAACATCCGCTTCAGCCACACCACCCAGCCCCTATGGAGGGACCACCACTGCGTTCACTTCACCGTCAACACCACCACCGCACCCAAGCCCGCCCCGCGCCCGCCACGAAGAAACTGGAGCAAGGTCACAGAAGAACACCAACACCACCCTCCTCCAAGACCCCCCCCAGCGCCACGACCGATGCCAGCTCCACAGCCAAAGAATTTCACCGCTGGATCTCCTGCTGCGCCGACAAGCTCGCACCCCTCCGCCACCCCGCCAAACAACGCCCTCTGATGGCCGCCTGGTTCACCACAGAACTACAAGAAGCCAGGCGCTCCTGCAGATGCCTAGAGAAAACCTGCTGAAACCAAAAAACCACAGAAGCACGGAAAAACCACAGGAGCGCCCGGAAGGAATACCACCAGCGCATAAGAGACACCAAACGGACCTTCATCAGGGACAAAGTCCACACCAACGCGACCAACGCCAAAGAACTGTTCAACGTCATACAGCATTTCGCCAAACCCCCCAGCGAAGCCAGACGTCGCACCTTCCCAGGAACTCTGCAACAAGCTCAGCTCCTACTTCCATCTTAAGATCAAGGTCCTCTACGACAACTTCAGCGAACAGACTCCGGACACCACCACCCTCCCCACCACCGCAGATAAGCCAACCGTCATGACCTGGAATCCCGCCACCGTCTAACACATCACCGCGACCATGAAGAAAACCCACGCAGGAGCCCCGACGGACCCCTGCCCACCGCACATCTTCCACAGGGCCGCCGCCGCCATCGCACCCGAACTAGGACGGACCATCAACGCCTCCTTCAGATCCGGCACCTTCCCAGACGACTGGAAGCGGGCGGAAGTTAAACCCCTCCTCAAGAAACCCACGGCCGACCCAACGGACCTGAAAAACTACCGGCCCATCTCTCTCCTCCTCCTCGTAAACGCTCAGCTGACCGTCTTCATCGAAGAGAACTCCATCCTAGACGCCTCCTAGTCTGGATTCCGCAGCAACCACAGCACCGAGACCGCCCTCCTCGCCACCACTGATGACATCCGCATGCTACTCGACCAGGGACACACTGCGGCCGTCATCCTTCTAGACCTCTCCACAGCCTTCGACACCGTCTCACATCGCACGCTCGCAGCCAGACTTCACGACGCGGGGATACAAGGAGCCGCCCTCTACTGGATCCAATCCTTTCTCTCCGGCAGAACCCAGAGGATCAGACTCCCTCCCTTCCTCTCCGAGCCCACAGAGATCAACTGCGGAGTACACCAAGGATCATCGCTCAGCCCCACGCTCTTCAACCTCTACATGGCCCCCCTCGCCGCCATCGTCGGACAGCATGGGCTCAGCATAGTATCCTACGCCGACGACACCCAGCACATCCTCTCACTCACGAAAAATCCCGAAGACACCAGACTCTGCTTCCAGGAAGGAATGAAGGATGTCGCAGCCTGGATGAAAGACAGCTGCTTGAAGCTCAACTCAGAGAAAACCGAGGTCCTGATCCTCGGACCCTGCACCTCCGCCTGGGACAACACCTGGTGGCCCCCCGCCCTCGGGAGTCCACCCACCCCCACAGACCACGCACGAAACCTCAGCATCATCCTCGACTCCTCCCTCTAAATGAACCGCCAGATAAACGCCGTCGCTTCCACCAGTTTCAACTGCCTGCGCATCCTCCGCAAGACCTTCAAATGGATCCCCCCCCGATTGCAGAAGGACCATCACCCACGCGCTCATAACCAGCAGACTTGACCACGGCAACGCCCTCTACGCCAGAATCAACATAACTCTTCTACACAAACTCCAAACCATCCAGAACATTGCAGCCAGACTCGTCCTCGGGACACCGCGTCACGAACACATGACCCAACACCTACGAGACCTCCACTGGCTCCCCGTAGAGAAGAGGATTACCTTCAAACTCCTCACCCACTCCTACAAATCCCTCCACAACATCGGACCCAAATACCTCAACGAGAGTCTCCTTCCACGTACCCAAGAGGAACCTCTGCTCTGCCGACCTCGCCCTGGCAGTGGTCATCCGCAGAAACCGAGCAGGCGGGAGAGCCTTCTCCTAAATCGCAGCCAAGACCTGGAACGAGCTCCCTGTGATCATCAGACGCTCCCCGACCCTGCACACGTTCAGGAAGGACCTCAAGACCTGGCTCTTTGACTGATCCGGAGCTGCACCCCCCACCCCCCCCCCGAGCACCTTGAGACCCTCACGGGTCAGTAGTGTGCTTTATAAACCCCTGATTGATTGAAATATCAACGAAAAAATATCGTCATAAAAATCATTGGGCCTGATTATGAGTCTGGCGGTCTTGCGACCACCAGACTCACGGTGGCGGAAGAGTGGCGGTCCACCTTTTTTCCGATTACGACTTTGTAAGTCGTATTGGTGGTGGACTGTGGGCTGCGCCAGGGAACAGTCGTTCCCTAGCGGTGGCGCAGGAGCGCCACAACTCATTATGCTGAGATGGGACTGGCGCAGTCCCGCTCAGCATATTGCGAGTTCCTGGACGCCAGCCTTTTCATGGCGGAGCCCCGCCATGAAAAGCCTGTCGGTGCAGGAAAGCCCCCATGACCCCTCGCCATGGTTATACATTCAGGGGGGCACAACATGGGCCCCCCTGTATGTATTCCCTCCCCCCCCCCCCCCAGTTCCAGCATGGCATGGATGTCACCGTCCAAGCCGTGCTGGAACTTTTTGGCTGTTCTCATTGCGGTGCCTGTTTTCAAGGCACCGCCATGGGAAAGGCCAAAGAACTGCTGACTGTATTACAAGTTGTACTTTTACAACTCGTAATAGGGCCGGCGGTCTATGTGCAGGTTTGGCGCAGCGGAGCCGGCGTTGAGCCGACGCCATTGCGCCAAACTCATAATCCGGCCCATTGATTTTACTAATATCGAATACACCATTATCGTAATGAAAAATATCGTCATCATTAAATAAACATAGCAAATAACAAAAATATTGAAACTGATAATATCGACTACTTAAATATCGTAATAACACATAAGCGTTACCTATACAAAACATTCAATTTCACATTTACAAAATAAATAAAAATATATCCCACATATAAATAAACATATTTCCTTAAAATTAAAATATTTTAATAATTGTAAAATTAACATATCACATTTTTAGACTTTACATTATTTACCCAAAAATAAATAACATTAATAAAGAGCAATAAAAAATATGAAATATTTTTTTTAACTAATTAACATTATTTTCCACATAAAATAAAAACATATAATTTAATAAATAGACATTTAACACCACATACACCTTTAAACAATATTAAATAGTGTTTTCTAATTAAAGACATAACTTACATAACAATTAAACAGACGCTATACCAACCAATAGAATAAAACTACAAATAACTAATAAACTTCTAATTAAATAAACAATATAAAAGACACCAAATAATTAACAGCAATCTACATAAAAAACTGCAAACACTGGAGAAGAATGAAACCCTGCCGTATTTTTTGCCAGAACACAGCAACTTTGAAAAAATATATTAAACATTAACAGATCAAAGTAGGTATACTCGCTAATTTATTTCAACATTTAGCTTACTAAATTAAAAAGCAAAATACCTTAAATAATAACGTTAATAATTGTATTCCTATTTTTTCTCTTCTCTAAAGACTATCCCAATTTTAAACAAACAAACTTCACTAAATAGCAAAGAAAAGTAACTACATTTCGTAAGTATCCTTAAAAAGCAACTTAAACAATTAAACAGCTAAAACTTCACTACCCTCAACCTTACCCTTCTTCTACACCAGGGGTCTCCAACCTTTTCTGTAGTGAGAGCTACTTCTGCTAAATAAAAGTCCTGCTGAGCTACTAGCATATTTTATCACTGTAAAATGGAGATGAAATGTATTAACATTACACTATGACCACCCTAAGCACGAGTATCAGTAGTAACCACCCAAACATTCCAGGTAAAATTATCAGCAGAATACTAGGAAAACGTTTCATCAATATTAAATGCCTTTGCCTGAGTAATGAAGCAACATTCAAATCACCACATGCCATGTGCCACAAAGGGCATAACCACAGCAGTAAGTCTCCCCAAATCAAACTGAACTATCATTCGGCTAACCACTTTAAATGTGTTTTAGAATTGTAATATTTTGTCTTCATCAGCATATTATTTTTTGAAAATACACATGTTTCTATCAAATACCACTTTTTACTTTGAGCAATCAAACTCAATTTTCCAGAAAAAAAACCTTTTCTGAAAAAGAATATTTTTTTCCTTTAAAAATCAAATCCGTTTTCATTGTTAGAAAATACAGAGTTCCCAAACATCAGCTTGTCATTTTCATTGAGTACCACCATGTAGAAATGCCTCTCATGGACAGATTGTGCTTCAAATACCCAGGTATTTCAATCATAGGCCATGCATGCTGACCATAACACTAAAAATTCCTGTGTTATGCTAATAAAATTAAATCAGGGCTACCACTGTGTCAGGACTGGATGCCCACTATATATCATTTATGCCCACTATTATGGGAGAAGCAGTTGCCATTCTGACAGGGGTGGCTAAAAGCAGGTCAGTCATGCTCTTAATATGTCAATGATGGCATCCAGTACGGAACAACTGTTGCTAGATCAAAATGCCCAAAATAGTCAAGGATGAAAATATTATGGCTTAGGCACAATTATACCATGAACTGGCCCAATTGCATCTGAGATAAAACTGTTATGATGGGGACCAGCATAGATATTTGGCAGTCATTGACACTAAGGGGCCAATTACGATGCAGTAGGATACGGCTCCGACCGTTGGTCAGAGCCATTCCTACCGCATCGTAATCTGCTGGTCGGATTCCTTTCCGACCGACCCATTTGAATGGTGTCGGTCTAAAAGGAATCCAACTGGTCATTCCGACTGCCATCCGACATGCTCGGAGAGCCCATCCGACAGTCGGAATTACTTCAGTAATCCCAAGGGCGGCTCTTTCTGCCTGAGGGATTACAATGTCAGATTCCGACAGCCAGGTGAGCACCAGCACCCTTAAAGTAGCTCTCAGAGGTGAAGCCAAACCAAGCCGATCTCAGAGAGTCTCTGTATATTAAAGAAGGCAGCACTGCTTGTTTCATAACCCTTAAGAGTTGCAGCGAACCAAACCAATGACCGGGCCTCATGATAACACTCAAACTCACAATGTTTTGGCCTATGGGTCTGCCACAGGAACCATCTTTATCCACTTTAAATCTGCCTAAGAAGGAGACTGGCCATGTTATATGCCCTGACACAGTGGTAGCCCTGATTTAATTTTATTAGCATAACACAGGAATTTTTAATGTTATAGTCAGCATGCATGGCCTATGACCATGCATGGCCTTAAAAGGAATTTGTTTTTAATAAACTAATACACATTTCCTTTAAAAAAAAAAAAAAAAAACATGAAACGCATCTTTTATATAACTCTAAATCCGGAACAAATACACCTGTAAAAAAAGAGACAAAATCCCTCACGCACAAACATATACATTTCCATATCCTACAATAACGACTTCAACAACACCTACTGCTACACATAACATATTCAAATACACATAACAATAAAGTACAACACTATGGGGTCGATTCCGATCTCGGACGGAAGGCCTCCGAATCGGATTCGGCTTCACCGGATCCGAGTCGGAGGCTTTGTTTCCGACCGAGTCGTACAGAGGTCCGGACGCCCAAGTACGATGCGAATGAACGCAAAATCGCCGACCGAATCGTTTCCGGGTCCGAACCGCTCTGTACGACTCATTCGCACACGATTCGTACAGCGCAATGGAGACGTTTTACGACCGAGCCAGTACGATGCACGATCCGGACAGCCGGATCGAGTCGGAGCCTCCGACACGTAAACGCTCCGGGAAGCGAACTTCGGGGGTCCGTGCCGGACCCCCTTCACCAGTAGCCTTACGAGTCGGACACAGGGGGGGGGCCCAAGGGTCCCCCCTATACATGCATGTATAGTGCGGATGGCACCAACGCGTACCCACTACAGGGGGCGCCCTTTTGCGCAACGTACCCATTCAGTCAATGGGAGCCCATGTACGCGTCGTACGACCGGCTCCCATTGACTTCAATGGGAGTCTGACCGAACCGAGTCCGTCAGCATGCGGCTGCATCGTACTCGCTCGCTCGGAGCCAAGGGGCACGAATCTGTCGGAAATCGCTCCGGGAAAGTGTCGGACGGAACGGTTTCCGACCAGGATCGGAATCGGCCCCTATATAGTAAAAAAAAATACACTAACGCTAGTCCATACACTACAGAAACCACGCTACACTACACTACAATTTCAAACATAACGCACTTCATAACTCTTAACCTCTTCGCTCATGACGTCACCACGCCGTCATGAGTCACGGTTGAGCTGTGCTCATGACGGCGTGGTGCCGTCACGACCATGCCCGCCATTGGAATGTCCAGCACCTGGCTGGAATTCCTGCCGCAGGCAAGCGGATATATAACCTATCTACTCCCACCCACCCTTAAATAACCTTTCAAAATAGTTTAAAATAAACTTACCTCAACAGAAGAAACGCAGCTCCCAACCGTGCGCCCTTCCTTCTCGAACAACAACCAAAAAATAACCGCGATAGAATCCAGTTAGTAAGAAAGAAATGGCTGCCTAATAAAACTAAAAAAAGACTATTTCCCCATTCAAATGAATAGGAAAATGAAAGAAAAAGAAAAAAACATAGGGGGTCATTACGATAGCGGTGAATCCGGCAGCCTGCCGGTGGCGGATTCAAGACCATCGTGCAGCCATTCTCCGCCGGCCAGATGAGGATGGGGGGCGGTTTGCTGGTCCGCCCACCACGGGTCCGACACAGGCAATCGTTACGATTGCCTGTCGGACACACCCTGCAGCCACAAAATGGTGGCGGTGCCTAGCAGGCACTGTCCGCCAGATTAGGATGCTGCATCCCCACCAGCCTGTGTATGGCGGTTCAACCGCCATTCAAAGGCTGGCGGGGATGTACTTTGGGGGCCCGTTGCGGGCCCCCCTTTTGCAGGGGCATTTTAGTTGTGCACTTGGAGGGTACCCATGGTGCCCCCCAACATTCCCCTGCACCATGTGGCAGGCACTGGCTGGTGCCTGCCACTTAGTGCAGGGAAATGCACAACATGCATTTTTACCATTGCGGCAGATGCTGCAGCCAGCAGCACCCGCCACAATGGTAAACAAGCACAATGCGACCTCCACAGTGGCGGTCGCATTGTAATTGCACTTGCGGGACCGCCGCCATATAGGCGGCCGGTCCCAATTCCCGTGACGATGGAGGACGGACTTAAGTCCGTCCGCCATCTTAATGTCCCCCATAGTTATTAAATCTTTTTTCAAAATTTTAAAATAGATAACATGTAAAATGTGTGTGAAATGGTTTACAAAAATTGTAGAATATATAATAAATAATATATATATATATATATAATATGATTTACTATATATAAAAATGTATGCTGTTAATTACAAAAAATGTGTTTACAAAACTATTCATTTTTTTTTTTAAAAAGTACATGATATAAACATTATACCAAATGTATAATAATTAAAAAATATTATACTAAAATGTATATTTCTATTTTATTGTGGTTTAAAAATGCAATAAAATATTATTAAATATATTATTATATATATATATATATATATATAACAAATTTCATACAGACATAAGTATACAATATTAATTTTATAAAACAATTGTAAAATATGTATTCAATAATATTATATTACTTATAAAATGAGGGGGACGTTTACGATGGCGGAGGCACCGCAACCGGCGGCACTTCGGTTGCGGTCCGACCACCAACTGCTGCTGCGATCCGAACAACGCATTACAATGCATGCGATCAGAGGCAACCGGCGGAGGGACTGTCCAATGCTTTCTGAGGGGCTGAAGGAGCCCGTTGGTACATCGGAAAGGCTTCATGATCCCTTATTGACGGTGGCTCCGCCGCCGGGATTATGATATCGGTTACCGACATCATTCCATGATGGCCTTTCCGACATGGAAAGGCTGTCAGAAAGTGACATTTGGGCCCCTAGCAGGCCCCTCTTCTGCCTGGCCTCCTAAATGTGGCCTGGGGGGGGCACCCTAAATATCCCGGCACCGTGTGGCAGGCACCTCATGGTGCCTGCCACACAGTGCGGGGATGTTTACAATCCTTCATTTCTCAATGGAAGCTTGTGCTGCGGATCTTTTCTGCCTGCTGCACAAGCTTCCATTGAAAAATGGATGTTTCCAACCGCCCTATGGGCGGTCTCATCCAAATACTACAGTCGGAACCGCCATCCTAAGGTCGGCATCCGCCCGACTTATTTACCTTCAATAAAAAAAATGTACAGCCTAACGTGTCTCTTTTCACTAATGTATGAATACATTTCTAAATATGATGCAAAAATAAATACTCTACAATACCTCAGTAATTAAAACTTAAAATAAAAAACACTATACACCAAAATGAATAAATTTAATATTCCCACTACAAAACAACACAACTTGGGGAACACACTATACAATATATATTTACAATTTAATATTCCCACAACAAAATATTTTATTTTGGAATATCTACTGCACACTAAATGCTCTAACTATTAACACTCCAATATAAATTAACTCAAGGAAGGTGCTGGACACTAAACATACAAAATTAACTATTCTCACTCCAATATAAATTAATTCAGGGAAGGTGCTGGACACAAAAAATACAAAATTAACTATTCCCACACAATATGACTTAATTCAGGGAAGGTGTGAACACTAAACATACAAAATTAACTATTCCCTCTCCAATATAACTTTATTCAGGGAAGATGCTGGGCACTTAAAATCCAAAACTAACTATTCCCATTCCAATATAAATTAACTTGGGGAAAGTGCTGCACACTAAAAATGGAACTTTAACTTTTACAAAAAAAATCACTTAAACTACACACTAGATCAAACATTCTAAAAATACTTTTCAGAAAATTGATAAATATGAATATTTTCACCTAAAATCATTTTTTAATATTTAAATTGTTATAAAAACATTCTTTATTGTATAAATATTTCCATTCAATATTTTTTACTTTTTACTATACATTTATTGTAAACCTTATATAAAATGTATAATTATTATGACTCTTTTTGTAAATAATTGAACAGAAATTAAGTATTAAAATATTTGTAATAAACAATTATTTATATCTAAATTACATTGAACTATTCAAATATAACTAACATTTTAAAATACTTCACAAAATACATATACTTAAAATAATATACATTATTTAAAAAAAAAAGTAAATCATTTATTCATACAAATAAAACCCCAACTCCCAAACAATAATCTTTTATTTAAAGAAACTAAATCTAACAATTTTAAAAACACAAAAGAAGTTTTAAACATTTTTTATATTAACCAAAACACTAAACATTTCATTAGTGTTAACTTTCAAATTTCCTATTTTTACATATTTAAAAAAAATTACAAAATTATAATTAATAATCCCAAATGTTCTTCCTTATAAACATAGCATTTTGAAAATATTGAAATTATTTACAAATAAATTTCAAATTTTAACAAAAATGTAACACTATTAAGTATATTTCCCAACAATTATCAAACATAAATTAACCCACCCATCTACCCTAAAAGACTTTTTAAAAAATGTTAAAAAAAATAAAGAAAATAAAAATACCCCCCACAATTTTCATTATGACAATACATACCACAACTCAATTAATTGAAATAAATATAATATAATTAAAAAAATAAAAAACATGTCATTACTGTTATATTCCATATAGGTACCCTATATAGGCGCAGGTAACATTGCAACCTTTCACCTATATTCTTCCCTACATTACATACATAACGGTTCTTGGGCACTGACCTTTTACCTAGATATGACACTGCATTCAGAACATGGGTTTTTCCCTGGTTCGATTCTCATACATTATGCATGAGGCTTCTTGGAAGCACAGCAGGACTAACAGTAGGATTACCATCTCCTGTATAATATCTCTGTATAAAGTTCAGGCCCAACGTCATCCTTTAGGCCGACACAGTAACACAGCAAGGTAGGACCCCTGGGGAGACCTATGGGTATATATACAGCACATCTTGCTTGGGAAGATAGAGGAGACCGTGACTTCCCGGCTGACACACTGACCAGAGACGCTGAGGTTCCTGCATGCAGACGCTCCAGCTCTCAGTGGTCTAACATCCCTCGCGGGGTGTCCAACTCGAGACCAGGACGGGGTCCCACATTCTCTAAACTCTCAGGTAATGGGGTGGACTAGATCCTAGAGGGATTCTTGGCATAACACCTACATAGATGCTAGGTACAGTTAGGTACATCTAGTTAGGGAGGCATCGTAGGAGTACGCACTTTTTATCATGTGTTTTATGTACTTGTATATATTCAGGATTTCTGCAAGATGGTAGAACTATACCATTCCTTTACTTTTGTAGTATTGCTAATCATAGATCTCTGCTACTGTCTAATGGTTGTTGCAGCTCATCTATTTTACACTAGAATAACAACTGTTCAATAAATACTTATTGAAACGCCCAGCCTGTTTATTCTGTGTAACTCTCTGAGACAAACTTAGGGGCCCATTACGATGACGGACGGAAAAGCCCTCCGACCACCATGGAATCGGGAAAAATCCCCCCGGATGACCCGCGGCATTTCCGTCGGTCAAATTATGATGCAATGTACGCAAAAACTGACCGCGGCGGGCGGATGTCACAAAACACCGTCCACCACGGTCGGAAAAGCGGCAAATCCGACCGCGTCGGACGGGGAAAGCTGTGCAAAGGCTTGAAAAGGCCGCCCCTGCCGCGGCATGACCGCACGGCCAATTATGATGAGAATGCGGAGCTGGCGGACCGAGCACTGCGTCCGACTGCCGCGCACGCACACAGGCCAAATGAATGGCGGATGGAACCAACTTCACAACAACGCCCAAAGTGTGCCAGTAGCCCCTGCCGCCCACAGCCACAACACACACGCCACAATGATGCACCCCAACTTGCTTCTAGTAGGGAAAGCCATGCGCAGCATGGAAGAGACATCTGGAGGTCATCACCCATGTGGACACACCCACAGACCACAGTATAAAAGCAACCCCATCCTGGACCAGCATCCCTTGCACACCACAAGCCGAGACAGGACACCATTGACTCACACTGCACAACATCACACCCACCTATCCCCACACAACACCACTCTCACTCACACACTACACATCTCCAACATCACCTTGCACCCTGCACCCCTCACTCATTTGCACCATGCCCCCCAAGAAAATGCCCAACTTCACCGACTCAGATGTGAAAGTGATGGTAGACGAGACAATCGGGGCAGAACCACATTTGCACGGGCACCTGGTCCAACACACCCCACCTGCGCGCAAGAATCAGATGCGGGCAAGGATCCACAGCAAAGTCAATGCCGTAGGGACCACCCTACGCACTGTGCGTGACATCAGGAAGCGGTGGTGCAACCCCAAGGGCCGGCTCAAGCTACGGGCCTAGAGGAACCACGCGGCGGCACAGAAAACTGGTGGCGGCCCTCCCATCCCACCACCAACCGTCACTGAATGGGAGGAGAAGGTGCCTGCCATAGTGCATCCAGAGAGCCTCACATGAATCGAGGGGGGACTGGAGGCTGGTAAGTACCAACAAACATGGACATGACGGAAGTTGTCATAGATCACATAGCGCAGACCAATGAAATCCTTAGCAGTGTGCCCACAGGAGCCAGCATCACACCACATTCTGTCATGTGGACAATGTGGAGATTGTCGCATTAACATACTCAAGTACTGTTGCACAGGGATTTTCTGAATACACGTGCGATCTATGCAGGTTCAACCACATGAATACCAGTCCCTGACAACATGCACACGCCAAATCTGGTTTCCAACCGCACTTTGCTGTTCCTGCATGAGTACAACACCTGCGTGCACAGGCCAGGCATCACGTATACAGGATCTGTTGCACGACGTGTCCTTTTTGTGGCAATGTTCAGCTAACTACCCCATGAGTGATTGTGGATAGTCATTTGTGGCCTCACATTCACACAGCGAAAGCATACTTCAATAAGTGTGCATGCACAATGGGCTTCTGTTTAGACAAGTAGTCGCTCCCACACCAGACCGGAGACCTTCGAATTGCAGATGTCTTGACCGTCCCGCGCTATCCAGTCACTGCTGAACATGGCTCTCCCACTATTTTCGCGGTCAACTGACACAAATTAATGATAGCGTCTAATGCTGAAGGCCGTTGCACACTTTTTATCAGACCTGTGGGCTCTGGCCTTGTCCCCTCCTTCCATGCTTTTCCGGGAGTACCACCGGGTGTGATTGCTCCAAATTTCAACACTGCATTTAGCGGCCTCAGTTCATTACTTTCGCTGTACAGCTGAGCGCTGGTTCTGAGATTGCTTCCATGCCATGTCTGACCGTCCTGTGGCCCAGGCCGAGCCAAGTCAGTTGCAACTGTACCGTGCCCGCATGCAGCATCTCTTTGGATGTGTCCCAATGGCTGTGCTGGGCATCAGTTATGGGCTAACGTTCCGCAATGCCTATTTCACCTGCTTGCAACCTGTCTTTACCTGCAGGAGATGTCTGTCTGAGTGGGCCATGGATGTCTGCCTTTCAAACACATGACTTGCCGACCTGGATCATGAGCTGTGGGTGACTCTTTTGTTGGTCCACGTGCAAGACTGCTTCGGTGAGACACGTTTATGGGATGCCTTACAATGTGTCAGGCAGGCGGACAGCTGCGCCTGTGCGTTAGCGCAATGGGTCCTGTGCAATGCCTATCTCTAACCTCTCCCAGGTTGCGATGGGATGCTCCTTTCAACCTCGTGGTGCGAGGAGCACATCTGTTCCTTCATACTGTTGGATTGGATGGCGGTCCTCTTCGCTGAAGACGATTTGGATCGTCTTTTGGAACTGATTGCCTTCGAAGCTGCCTGTGCCTTCTTGGATTCGTAACTACTTAACAGCATTAGGGACTGTTGGTGACTAATTCAATTTACGTTTCCCTTTCTTCACGCCTCATGACGGGAATTGTCATCCAGCTCTCTGACTTTAGCCCTGTCAACATTGGCTTGGACTATGCTGAGCTCTGCGGGCTGTCTCGCTTGGTACCACGGAATGGAGCAAGTGGAGTTTCCCATCTGACCGTCGTGGACATTGTCGTCTGGCATGGGCCCGGCTTCCATCATGCAGATGTGGTGCACGAAGATTACATGGCGTTGCTTTTTGCAAGTACCCAGGGGTCGGGTCGGGTGTACACGCAGGTACACGGTGTCCCCCCCCCCTCTTCACACGGGGTGGACGCCGTCCCCCCTGCCAGGACGCTGGTCCCCACAGGAATATGCATAACTTGTCCCGGTGTACTCTCCTGTTACCGGGACACGTTCAGCAGCACCTGCACGTTGTCTGCTCTCCATTCCCAGCAGCAACGTGCAGGCAACGAGTGCGCCTTTTTCACCTCCAGCCGTGCCGAAGTAAAGGGGCCATCCGGCCTCCTTTTGTTTGTACATGCTGACTGGGGGCCGCCCGGAACCTTACATTTGAATGTGGATGCCACAGAGGGAAACATAGGCACACGGCTTGCCTTCTGTTCACAGGGACTTAAGGGAGGCATGCTTTTGCCTGTGTTCTGTCCATGTGTAACAATAAAGACACTGCGAGACTGTCAGATGGGTTACTCTGTCCCAGTATTTGCACAAATCATTTCTGTCGCACTATTTTACTTCTTCCTTAGCGCTACGTCGTGACATTGTGAGGTCATTCGCATTTTGTCTTACTTGGTCAGTCCCCCCACTTCTTTTTTTTTGGTGACCTGTGCCCTGCAAGTACCTTAGTATTTGTCTGTCACATTAGAGGTGTCTGCAGAGCTTGTCCTCTGCGCGGTCCTAGAGTACTGTCTGTACATTCTGTCCGTGGTCGGAGGACATGGTCCCTTGTCATTCTGTTCTGGTGTGGCCCTGGCACTCCGACCCAACCAAGTCTCACAGCTGCAAGAGGACACGGATCCCCTTTGGATGACATGGGAATGCGGGCTAGATGCCCCACACCTGGAGAGTGATCCATCCAGTGATGAGAGCGACACAGCAAACGTGATGCAAATGTCACCATACATAGGCAGAGGGATGGGTTCTGCTGACAAAGCCCATGGACCAGGGACATCCCATTCAACTCCTACCTGCAAGGGGTGGGGGATATGCTCGTGGTTGCACGTCCAGAGGGATTATTGATGCGACATCTTGCTTCATGTTAAATGAATATGTCACTGTGGTAACTAGTTGGGTACTCATGCATTTTCAACCTGTTGTGGCACGTATGTTGCATGCTTTGACACTGTAGTAAAAACTTCACATTTGGAGGCGTTTCTGGTCTTCCACTTGTCTGCTTGTGTACAGGCGCTTGAATGCCTCAGAGTGAGTAGGAGGACAAGTGAGGCAGTATGGCAATGGTGTCCTGTGCGTAGGGGTGCTTCGTTGTGCTCAATCCCTGCATGCACAGGTTCTCAAATCCTGCGCATAGTCCAGTATGTGTACGGAATCTCGTGAACATTTGTCAAAGTCTGTGAGACAACAGCAAGGCACACAGACAGTCATAGATGATCATTGTTGAATCACACTCAACGGAAGTAGTTGACGATGAGCTGTTAACGCTGGTCAAGGCCTTCTTCCTCACCACTGTCGTCACTGGGCATGTGTGGGTTGGGAGCGGGGGTGATGTTGCTGGTCCGCCAGATGTAGCAGTCATGTGCCGACCCCGGATACTCTGCACACACGTGTGAGATGATCTGCTCCGCCTGTCGTACCACCTGCACGTTGATGGAGTGGTAGTGTTTGGGGATCCTATTATGGGTTCACTTGCCTGTGGTGGTACAAGGCCAATGTGTGTTCCATCAATGGCTCCCATCAACATTTGGTATGCCTCGCAGGCAGGGCCGACTCCAGGACTCTTTATTTGTGTGGTCCAACGAGGCATTCGGGTGGGCCACTGCGTGCCCGATTTGTCACTTATGTCTCTCGCCAGGCCTGCTTCAGGGCCCTCCTTTATCTCTTCTCAGTTTTACAAGGGCCAGGGAGACTCATTCTTTCCTTCCATATTCTCTTTCTAGATGTTATCACTCTCATGAAGTGTGTTTATCCATGAAGGGTCCTCATGATGGGAGGAGGAGGTTACCTGAGGTGGGAGTATCAGGCAAGTGACACTTCTCATGCTCTCACTCATGCCCTCCTCCTCGGCTTCCCTCTCTGCCACCCTCGTCCAGCGCCCCTCATCTCTCCATAGCCACTCGTTCATGTGCATTTCATTTGTTGTATGGCGCTACTGATATCGGTGTAGGGTGTGACAGTACTTTACGTCATGCACACATTGTACAGGGACAATCAGTCATGCAAGTATGTAAGTACATCAGTCTACAGGGAATGTCACGAAAGCCAATGAGGTTTACAAGGTGTGGTAATCACATGTCATCCATACTGGTGGGCAGGAATTTTGGGGGCGTTTGGTCTGGAGAAGCACTGACTCAGGACGTGTCTGGGAACATTTGCAGGCATTGGCAGCTAGGCACACTGCACGCCACACCAGTACGTGTGTTGGGTGTGCTAGGGATTACAAGTATGTCTGATTTGCAGACACTGGACACCTCAGATTGTCTGCCTACATCACTGGCCCTTCACAGGACGACCCCTGGCCAAGGCACGCCAGTCAGATGTCAAGGGATATACAGGCGGGGTTCACAGGTTGGATGTTTCATTACACAACATTGGTACAGTGCGGGAGACCTTCGACCTTTTTGACTCCTTCCCTCATTTCAGTCCCTGCTGGCCACGAGGCATGACAATGTATGTAATTTCACTCCTTTCTTGGACATGCCATGTGTGTGAAGACTTGACTCAAAGGTCACACTCTCATCCCTTCACAGTGTAGTGACCAGGTGATCACTGTTCTAGTTGTTCTGATGTAGCAGCCACTCCCAGAGGGCTGGCTTACCCCACAGCCACCCAGCACAGGCGTCACTGGACCTGTGACCCTGCCAACAAACTGGGCGGGACGCACGTGCCCTGGGCCAGTTCTCCCATACAAGTACAGTGTCTGTGTGGTTACCTTATATACATGGGGGCCTCGTGCCCCACAAAATTACACATGGGGTGCACCAATCACTTTAGGCGAATGAGCTGTGATGTGTGATGTAATTCGCAGGGCGCCAATGCAAATGCAGTATGTGTTCGCATGTGCGGGAGCTGGCAACCGCAGTGATGACACGCATTGGCTCCAATTGAATGTTGCAGGGTTGCGGTCGCAGCTTCCGGGCCGGCGCGGTGTGGCACACACTATGCAAATGAGCCATCAGCCAATGGGAGCCTTCGGCGGCGTACATATTTTGATATTGCGGTGTGCGTGCTCTGCAACTGCGGGCCTCGGCATTGGCCCCAATTGCCTTCTGGGGCACCGAGGGTCACTCATGGGGATTGGGTGGGCCTCGCGCTTTCCATTTGGCAGGTTGCCACATTCATCGTGGTGCCGCCACGCTTGCTGGGAGTTGTAGTTGTTCAGGGGTTGCATGCGTGGAGATGTTTGGTACGTACCTCTGCTGTTGTACGCGGCAGTGTCTTGTCTGCCGGAGGTGCAGCAGGTAGAGCTGCGGGAAGGCCTGTAGCGCAGGCTCCATGGCTGCTCCGGTGGGTTGGATGGCTTCTGTATTGGCTCTTCCTCTCCGTTGTTGTATTTCCGCCATCCGCAACGTGGTGGTTTTTACGCGGCGGTGGGAAGGGCTGTTTGCAACATCGTGATCTGGCGGGCGGAACGTGTTTCCGCACGACGGTCCTGCTCTGTTTGCTCCTCCCGCCACCCTTGCGTACGCAGAATACATGCGGAGCCTGACAGACCGCGGCGGACGGTAAAAGGCCTCTGTTGGACCATTGTGATTTGGTGGTCGCAATGACCGCACCTGGGGCGGATGACATGACGGTTTTCCGCCACCAGCACGGATGGGCTTCCGTCCGTCATCGTAATGAGCCCCTTAGTGAACACGTGTGACTGAGCGAAAGGTAGTATATTGTTTCCACGATCCTGAGGGATCAGGGTTGTCATGTTCTGAGGTTGCCAAGAACTATTCTCTCCCCGATACGAGGAGACTCTAGTGGCACTGCGAGCTAGCTAATACAGACAGGCTAACGTATCCGGTGGGGGTGCACTGAATCAGTCCACCACCAAACCCACAGTTTGTTATCCAAACGCGCAGATCCTGTGTAGGTTATATAGGAACTACACGACATGGCGCCCAACGTTGGTTGGGTACTTATTTAACAGAATCTGAGTTGTTCAGTCGTGCTATTCTCCGAGACCCCTACTCACAAAACACCAGAGACGTCTGGAGTGGGTGGGCACAAACTCCGCCACAGCTGAGTAGGCTAAAAAATCCTATTTATTGGCTGTTGGTTAATCAAGCTTGAAGGACACAGTGTTCCTAAAATTGTGCGTAAACACTATCTTGGCTTCCTTGACAACTATTTTAGTGTTCTATAAACAATGACTAACCAGGAATTAGACCCACTGCAACAAGCACTTCCCCTCACAGATGGTGAGGAAGATGCAGATGCAATACAAATTGCACCAAATTTTAGAAATATAGTCACCCTGAGACTGCTAGAGAATGGTTTATCATCTAGGGGTGGCATAGTAGTTTTCGTGATTGAGGCACACGAATCAAACAGAACAGAGGTATTTTATTCATGGGTTACATTCCCAGCAGCAAATGCAAGAACAAAAACATTTCACTCCTACACGGAAGGAGATGCACCAGTGGAATATTGTCCGTTTGAGGACATTGAGGTTCCGCTCACGTACCGGGAACATTTATACTGGTTTAAAGGCGCCCTACCCCACATAAGAAGAAGAGTAAGACTCGGCCCACTCAGAGGAGAAGGGGCAACATGGCCAATATTAGCGGCCTACATACCACATCCTGACATTGAAACAATGCCACCAGTAGACTTGCTCATACAACATAAAGATTTAATAAAAATTTACAGAAACTTGACGCAATTCGTCATGAGGACATTTACAGTCCAACCAGCAATAGTTGCAACAAATGGAACTCAAATTCAGTGTACAGCAACTAAAATTACACCACAAACATCACACGCGGTAATGGGTAAAATGCCCACATAACGTGAACAAATACCATTCTGGGTAGCTCAGAAAATAACGCAGCTAGAGGCAGTATTCCCCAATACTACCCTATATAAAAAACACAGAATGCTAACAATCTGCTTGCCCATGGGGATAACGCCACAATTAGAGGATTGTACCACTTTGGGTACAGTCTTTGCTGCCATTTATACCTGAACTCATGGTATCCCGTCATTAGCAGTAGTACCTGATGTATGGAGACAAATACAAAACGAGTATGGAGCAGAACCTGCCCTAAACTTAGGGAAGAAGTTACTAGGCCCAGGTATCCGCCATAATACCAGCTAACATTAAGGGGGAAGCAGCTTCAGTGGCTATCCGCCAACGCCTAAGGGAGTTTGTGTCCTTTAGAACAGGAACACTAACTACCAAATATAATTGAAACTGCATATGCAGAATTAGGCAGAGACAGTTTGGGTGGGAAAGCTTTAAAACCACAACTGATGGGCAGTCCTGAAAAAGACATTTCCAAGCAGATACCTACTTCAACAAAGAAGAAGTGGGACAATAAAAAACAACAAAACTTTAAGGGAAACAGATCTCAATCCAGAGGTAGATCTCCTCCACAGGAGCCCTCCGAAAAGAGATATAACCTCAGGCATAGGGATAATATTAGAAAACCTGACAGGTATTGGGATACTGATACACGTTCCTCTCGTTCCTTTCAGGGTTCATCGGAAAACTCAGAGAGGGAAGGACGGTCAGACAGACAAGAAGAGCGTACAAAGTCCAGAGACGGCACGCTCAAGATTACACTACTAAAAAAGAAGAGAAGCCAAAGCAAGCCACAGTTCAAAAAGAAGAAGGTTGCAGGTCTAAAGATCAGACATGCCCAGAATTCTGAGGACTCGACTACTGAACGGGGAATGGGCTCTGAAGATGCTAGACAGTGCGGCAGAAGTAACAATAGCTTACCAGAACCTGAAGGAATTTCTGGTGACAGCGGACTTGAATGATTATATCACGGTAGAAACACCCGATACTAGGGTAAGTGTCCCACATAAAGTATATGAAATGACGCTCCAAATGGAGGGATACAAATGTAGAACAGTGAGAGGTCGCTTTTGGGAGAACCTGACGTTTGGCTATGATATTTTATTAGCTGAACCAGATTGGCCGCCAGCATTCGTCATGGATTGCCCTAAAGGAGAAACGGTAATTCTTCCGGCTTTCTCAGACCATATTCCCAGGCAACTACAACACACATATGCCCAGGAGTGGGTGCTAGCCCAGGCTCTGGCATTATATAAAAACCATGTTGGATGGGATGAGAATTCAACCCACCACATAATTCCTATAAAAAATACTCCAACTGCACAGAGGCAGTATCCAATAAAGCAAGAAGCTAAAAAACAGGTCAGGGAGATCTTAGATCAACTTGAATACCAAGGGGTGATCGAAAATTCCACCTCACCAATAAACAATCCTTTGTTTCCTGTCATGAAACCTGACAATTCATATCGTCTAGTTTTAGATTATAGACATTTAAACACTTTCACTAAGACATTTGCAGTCCAAAATGCACACAGTGCCGCATTAATGAATAACATTGTGCGGAAAAAATATAAAACACTGCATATCTCAAATGGATTTTTCTGCCAAAATATAGCGCCTGAAAGCAGGTATCTAACAGCCTTCTCAGCGCTAGGGACCCAGCGGCAATTTTGTTGACTCCCCCAAGGGTATAAAAACAGCCCAGGGTTATTTTCGGCCAGGGTAACAGTTACTTCAAAATTTGGATGAAGAGGCATTGTCCTATGTGAATGATATTTATCTAACGGACGATGACCTAGAGGAACACTTGAACAGAGTGAATACCATAATTTTGGGATTTGCATCTGAGGGCTACGAATTCAACTTTAAAAAATCAAAAATTGCCCACCTTAGTGTCCTGTTTTTAGGATATGAGCTTTCAAGTGAAGGAAAAAGCCTAGCAGCCAATTTTGTAGAAAAATGCGCGCTGCTCCAACCTCCCAAAAAATTTACAGTCAATTCTGGGATTCCTAAATTTTGGTAGAACTTACATTTTGAATTACGCAGAAAGAGTGAAACCTTTCTACGATTTAATAACACCTGATTTTTCAGTAAAACAATGGACACAGGAACATACAGATACACTTCGTTCCTTACAAGCTGACATGATAGCTTCCAAACACTTACAGACATGCGTAAACGTATGCAACCTGGTGATTCGTATAGTTGCGGGTCAATCTGGGTACACCTATCTGACATATAATGAAGGTGAAACAGTACCAATTGCATACAAATCACATTTGTACACAAATGTTGAGATGCGCTTCACATCTACAGAAAAGATTCTGACAGCAGTACAGACCGCTGTAGTAAGAGAAAGAGCACTGGCTCAGGGGAAACGAATAATAGTAGTGACTCCGGTTCCAGCCTTAGAGGCTGCGACAAAGGCAAGCGTTCCTAACGCTAAAGCCTTACATCCGAGATGGATACAATGGGCTAATTCTCTCACTGCAACAGACGTAGAATACAGGTACGACCCAAATTTAAAGACACAAGCATTTCTGCAATACGAACAAGAATATCCTCTACCAAACGAGATAATGCCTCTAGATCAGTATGAATATATAATTTACACTGACGGATCTGCTCAACCGGCCATCGGGAGTAAGCAACAATATAGCGCAGCATGTGCAATCGTTAAAGGTCGCATGTGGGATGGAAAGTTCCACCCAAGTTGCACAAAAACGCAATCTCTAGGAGACTGCACGGCACAGCTGGCAGAATTAAAAGCCCTAATACAGGCACTAGTGAATATGGATCGAGAATTTCCCACACTAATCGTGTGCGATTCCTTTTACTGTGTGCAGTCTTACAATGAATATTTGCAGTACTGGGTTTAAAACGGGTTCAAAGATGCAAAAGGTGGCACAATTAAGCACAAAATGCTATGGGAACAGGTAGTGGAGTTGAAAACCGAACTACCGAGGGCTCACATACACTGAGTCATCAGCGTGATGGCATTCACGTTGAAGGGAATTCATTGGCTGATGAAGCCGCAAAGGGGGCTGTACGCACGGCTTCCGTAGCTGCAATCACTCGTTCTAAAACGAGAATAGACGGTGAGATTATGGTAGCTATCAATGCTTGTCGCAAAAACAGCGGAGCAGTACCAAAAAAGTTTCCACTCAAGTACTCCTACAAGTTAGATGCCACTAACATTCCATTTGCTCAGATTCCTGGAGTGGGGGATAGAGTAATTCCAAACATGGATCGTAGGTTAGGTTTAATTCTAGCAGCACACGAAGGGATGGGTTCTGTACATGCTGGAGTGACGGCAACTATTTCTTTATTGAAACCACGCTATTGGTGGCCTGGATTAACAAAGCAGACTAAAGACTCTGGGGTCGATTCCGATTCGGGTCGGAAGCGCACCTAACACTATCCATCCGGAAAAAAACCCAGCCGAATGCGTGTTTCCCGACCGATTCGAACAGTCGTCCAAACGAGCAAGTACGATGCGCATAACAGCCCAGATTCCGAGCGAGCCGCACTCACCCATTTCAGCTCCTGTTCCCTGCCCGAGCCGGATCCGTAAACGCCGAATCGAGTCGCACGGAACCAAATACACAGCACCTTCCGGCCGGACTAGTACGATGCGCACTCCGTACGCGCCGAACCCGTCGCTACGTCCGGCACGTCAGAGCATCCGGGAGAGCTGCACATAAGCTCCGATTCGCGCCACAAGACGATCCACGGCTACGAGACGAACAAGCCAGCGACGAGTAAGAGTCCAAGCCACGAGAAACCCGAACGAGACGAACAAAACATGAATCCCATCGCGCAGGTCCTACCAATATTCTACATCTATTACCGGGACCGGTACGGACGCGTACGGCGAAGACGGTAAGTCAAACACCAACTACACAAAGAAATGACACGTACCCAACATATGTCACACACACATAGGGATGCAGAAATTACGTACACTAGCAACAGCAGAACCAAAAGGGCGGGATGGCTACCACCAATGCCATACACACCCATAGGGGGCTGGATGCCTACCACTACCCCTACTCAGGGGTGCCTGGATGCCTACCACTACCCCTACTCAGGGGGGCCTGGATGCCTGTCACTACTACCATCCCCACTCATAGGGGGATGGATGCCTACCACTACCACCACCCCTACTCAGTGGGGCCTGGATGCCTGTCACTACTACCATCCCCACTCATAGGGGGTTGGATGCCTACCACTACCACCACCCCACTCAGGGGGGCCTGGATGCCTGTCACTACTACCATCCCCACTCATATGGCGATGGATGCCTACCACTACCACCACCCCTACTCATGGGGGCCTGGATGCCTACCACTACCACCACCCCTACTCAGGGGGGCCTGGATGCCTACCACTACCACCACCCCTACTCAGGGGGGCCTGGATGCCTGTCACTACTACCATCCCCACTCATAGGGGGATGGATGCCTACCACTACCCCTACTCATGGGGGCCTGGATGCCTACCACTACCACCACCCCTACTCAGGGGGGCCTGGATGCCTGTCACTACTACCATCCCCACTCATAGGGGGATGGATGCCTACCACTACCACCACCCCTACTCAGGGGTGCCTGGATGCCTACCACTACCACCACCCCTACTCAGGGGGGCCTGGATGCCTGTCACTACTACCATCCCCACTCATAGGGGGATGGATGCCTACCACTACCACCACCCCTACTCAGGGGTGCCTGGATGCCTGTCACTACCACCACCGCTACTCGGGGGGGGCCTGGATGCCTGTCACTACTACCATCCCCACTCATAGGGGGATGGATGCCTACCACTACCACCACCCCTACTCAGGGGGGCCTGGATGCCTGTCACTACTACCATCCCCACTCATAGGGGGATGGATGCCTACCACTACCACCAACCCAACTCAGGGGGGCCTGGATGCCTGTCACTACTACCATCCCCACTCATAGGGGGATAGATGCCTACCACCACCCCTACTCATGGGGGCCTGGATGCCTACCACTACCACCACCCCTACTCAAGGGGGCCTGGATGCCTGTCACTACTACCATCCCCACTCATAGGGGGATGGATGCCTACCACTACCCCTACTCAGGGGTGCCTGGATGCCTACCACTACCACCACCCCTACTCAGGGGGGCCTGGATGCCTGTCACTACTACCATCCCCACTCATAGGGGGATGGATGCCTACCACTACCACCACCCCTACTCAGGGGTGCCTGGATGCCTACCACTACCACCACCCCTACTCAGGGGGGCCTGGATGCCTGTCACTACTACCATCCCCACTCATAGGGGGATGGATGCCTACCACTACCACCACCCCTACTCAGGGGGGCCTGGATGCCTGTCACTACTACCATCCCCACTCATAGGGGGATGGATGCCTACCACTACCACCACCCCTACTCATGGGGGCCTGGATGCCTACCACTACCACCACCCCTACTCAGGGGTGCCTGGATGCCTACCACTACCACCACCCCTACTCAGGGGGGCCTGGATGCATGTCACTACTACCATCCCTACTCATAGGGGGATGGATGCCTACCACTACCACCACCCCTACTCAGGGGTGCCTGGATGCCTACCACTACCCCTACTCAGGGGGGCCTGGTTGCCTGTCACTACTACCATCCCCACTCTTAGGGGGATGGATGCCTACCACTACCACCACCCCACTCAGGGGGGCCTGGATGCCTGTCACTACTACCATCCCCACTCATAGGGGGATGGATGCCTACCACTACCACCACCCCTACTCAGTGGGGCCTGGATGCCTGTCACTACTACCATCCCCACTCATAGGGGGATGGATGCCTACCACCCACACCACCCCTACACATAGGACGGGAAATGCATGACACAACCAGCATACTCCAACATAAGGAATGTCTGAAAATACATCCCACCAACACCATGACAAGCGTGTGTAGACTGTGTCAAATGCCTACAACACTGAACATGACATTGAGCATACAATGTGACCTCCTATCACATGTCACACATAAATGTGTGTGGCCTCCACAATGCAAGCAGACCATGACCACTGTGGCAATGGGGTATAACACCACATCATCACAGTGACCAAAAGGTAAGTCTGGGGTCCATAGCTGAAGCACATTTTGAACATTGTGGCAATGGGGTCTAAACCCCCATCACCACAGTGACCACAAGGTAAGTGTGGGGTCCATAGCTGAAGCACATTTTGAACATTGTGGCAATGGGGTTTAAACCCCCATCACCACAGTGACCAAAAGGTAAGTGTTGTCATGGGAAAAGCTGCAAATGCCAAACAGCATGGATGATTCCTAGTCACAGAACAACAAACACATCTGTGGCATAGTAGTGCTTGTGTCCCATAGCAACATACATTGGGTGAGGCAAACAGTGCAGTGCAAATAAGATATACCTTTGGCCATGTGCAGACAAACATCACCCATGGGGGCTGACATTGTCAACATTCGTCAATAACACAATGACAGAAGTGACCATCATAATGCAGGCCCACATATCTGCACCAATGGACACACAAATGTAGATATCCTGTGGAGACTGTAGATGTCAGGTGAACAAATACCATACCATGGCAGCAATGGGACATACAAACCATGATCATTGTGCTGACTGATGACCTAGGAGTCCCAGGGACAGCAGGGAAAACCCACCAAACAACATACAGCCAATGGCACACAAAGATATGCCAATGCAGTGGTGCAGATGCACAAACACAAACAGGCAGCCTCACACTGCATATCAAACACAACAGGTGATGGGGGGGGGAGGGGGTGCCAGTGTCCCCAGGCAACCACACAACACATGAGGAGGCCTGAATCACAATTACACAGATGTGTATACAGTGCCACACAAAAGTAACTCACGGATGGGATTGCCCTATGTGGGCAATCAGGCATTGTTAGATGAGGGAGCCCAAATTACACGTCACACAAGCTTGTAGGAACAGCAAGAGACAGACCCACCACAGCACTACCCCCAGGGACCCCACATTGTGGTGACCCTGGCCTGCATGATAATCCCACTGTGATGACAAAGCTAGATGTCGTTCACACTGAACCACAGTCATGTGTCCTGAGCTACAAACTACCATCACACAAGCACAAATCAATCAGCACGGCCTGTCAGCCAAGGCCAACATGGAGGTAGGGGTCTAGCCGTGCAACAACTCATTTGCACACACTCCACACCACACACCTTGATCTACACCAATGTGCAGCTGTGAAGCTCACATGGACTGGTGACATTGCACATGCACCCATGACAATCCCAGGGGTGGTGGTGGGAACTAAGGTGCACAAACCCATCACACATGGCCAGTCAACAAGACTCGTGAATGTCAGACACACTGCACAGTACGCCGTACATGGGCATGACGTGAAATCCACCACAATCAATGTGATCCCGGACACAGTCACACACCAATGAAGAAGTCAAGGTCACCCACAAAGAACACACATAGACAACTTCCAACATTGCAGCTCTGACCCAGAGGAGTGGCAGCAGTCGCACACACAACGTGTCACAATCACTGAAAGCTAACACAAACTGTAAATTACATGACTTGTGTAACCAACAAGTGCCAAGGGAATCCTGACTGTGTCTCATCTGCGTTTGCCCACAAACTCAGCCCTGACAGCAAACACACCTATGGATGACACCCTGATGACCAGTAATGTGCCATGCACCCACGTCCCAGAGAACCCAGTGCGAAGATTTGGGGGGAACATAGGTCAACTCAGCAAGCATCACAACAGGAACATCACTAGGGATCCCAGCCTGTGTTGCAAAATGGAAGTGAACACACACAGACATGCTCACACAACACACACCTTGGGCTCAGGCAATGTCACGGAATTACACACTGCCATGAGGGGACTCCACTCCTGTGTAAGGAAAGCTGTGTCTTACGTTATCTCTGCAGGGCTCAATCATGTCAGCAGTACACTTGGTCACTCAGTCAACAATTAGCACAAAATGAAGGCTCTCGTCACATCAGCCTGGTCATGGGAGTGTCACCGAAATCATCTGCAAAGATCCAACACACATGTATAGCAAGTTGCACTGATAACACAGATGAGTCCTTCCCCATTGATGCCCAAACTTGCATGTCCAGTGGAGATGGTCACACGGTCAGGGAAAGAGACAAATTGAACAATGGCAAGCACAACTGATGTACAGGGGTGTAAGCCACAGATGTGATATTGCAAATAAATGTAGGAAATCACATTGGCAAATTTTGAAAACATGACACCCTCATATTGCTGCAAAGGATGACATGGCTACACACCAGGATAGGACACATTCCCCCTGGACCACATGGGGTCCTGCACAGTAACACTTCATTTTCATGATATCAAAAATCACCATCACTGCAGCAAGGGCATGGTTAGCATCATCAACATCATGTACATCTGAAACTAAACCACCAGAGAACAGAAAGGAGCTTTATTCAGCATATGTGTGTGTGAAATATGAAAGTCCTGCAAAAATACAAAGGCCAATGGCCAGTCCAACAGTTCAGTCCGAACAGGGTGACAGTGGCAGATGTCACCCTCTGCTTGCCTGCACTGATACGGAGCAGGGACATTCCCCTCGGAGGGGCATACGGGGGGGCAGGCCAGGCACCGGATCAGGGCTCACCAGAAGGAGGCAGGGAAGGGGTGGCTGGTGCTGGAGAGTCACTGACAACTGCAGTGGAGGTGTCTGACATGGTGTGTGCCGGCACAACTGGGGGGCATGAGTCAGATGGTGTGGGTGCCGGCACGACTGCAGTGGTCCGGCCAGATGGAGTGGACAGGTTCCCCACTGCAGTGCCCAAGTCAGACGGGGTGGTAGTGGACTCCACTGCAGTGCCTATCTCCAGGGGAGTAGAATGGGGTTCAGGTAAGGTGGGCAGGACAGAGGGGAGGACACGGTCTCCACACCAGTGGCACAAACATGTGCAGCGGGGGGTGTGAGGCTGGAAGAGCAAGTGGTAGGTGGAGAAGGCCGGATCATTTTGGGGATGGTGTATCTGTGGGTGGTGGAACCTGGGGCAGGGTGTGGTGGGGGAACCAGTGTTGTGGGGCCCTGAGGGATGAAGGAAGGAGACTGTGTGGTAGAGCTGCAGGGCGGTGGCGGGGTCTTGCTCTTCCGGGACCGGGGGGACTTGCGTGTGGGGGCCTTAGTCTGTCCGTGCCTGGGGGAGGGTGTCCGGGGGTGAGGGTCACTCCCCTCTGTGTGGGTGGACTTCCTCTTCCCCCTGTATGCTGGATCAGCTGGATCGGAGGGGAAGAGGCCGAGGTCACAGAGGAAGAGCTGCTGTTTAGGTGGGGTTGCAGGTGAGGCAAGGGAAGGGATCTTGGAGGGAGAGGATTTGGAGGACTGCGGCGTGACTGTGGATGCCTGTGTGTGTGTCTGTTCCCCATCCCCTGTGGGTGTGGTATCAGTCCCCTGAGGATGCTTGCGTGCACGTTTTGCCTTTGTTTTGGGTGATTCTGTGCTGCTTGTGTCTGTGTGTTTGGGTGATTGTGCAGGTGTGCAGGTGCTTGGGACAGGTAGGGTGCCAGGAAGTGTGGATGGGGCAGAGGTAGGAGGGGTGAGGGACTGTTGGAGGAGGGACACTGCTACCGTCAGGGAGGAGTCCATGGACTTATTGCTCCTCTGTAGGGCAGACATGCCAGATGAGATGCCCTCCATGAACGACACCAGCTGTGTCAACAGAGTGGTGTGTGCATGGAGGACACTCAGCATAGCTGTCTGCCCTACATGGAGCTGGCGAAGTAAGTACACAGACTCCTCACTCAGGGCAGCAGGGGACACAGGGGCAGGGGTTGCGGTGCCTGGCACGAAGGAGACACGCTCCCGAACACGGGAGCCTCCACGGACCTCTGGAATGGGAGCCAATGGGAGGGCGGTGGTGGTGGCGGGGCCAGCCATACTAGCTGGGGTGTGGTGGCTGCTGACACCCGCCTCCACAAGGGAGTCATCCTCCGAGCTGCTGTGGTCCTCAGCTGAGGTGGATGGTGCTGAGGACTCCTCGGTGTGGCTCCCCTCGCCCTCCGTGCCACTGGGTCCCTCCGACCACTCATCGGCTGCTGACCCAGCCTGGCTCTGCAGCTCCTCTTGGTCCATGGAGCTGTCCCCTCCTGTGGCCGTGGATGTATCTGCAAACAATTAGGGAAACAGACAAACATCAGTCACCTGCACTGACCGCACACAACATAGTAAGTACAGCACATTACAGAGCAAGCCCTGGCATCCTTAGTTCAACATTGCCAAAAGTGCTCACACAGATTAGGAGAAGCCAATTGTCAGTCTGATGGTCAACCATGGCACTCACACCCCTCCTGGCCTTCGTAGTAGGGTTCTGTTCTACCATATAACACAGACCTATGTACCTTTCTGCTCTGCCCATGAAACATGGCACTCCCATATAGGCCCCACCAGTCAGGCCCTGATAGATGACCTAAGCTGTCCATTGTACTTTTAGCCTTTTAGTACCTGTCACAGTGGTCCACACCCCCTTAGATACATACACTTAGGCCCAAACCCACCTCCTTAGATGCACACACACATGTAGGCCCAAGAGGCCACTGCCTCATGCTATTATTTTTCTAATACAACAAATCTTGTAGGCCTTTCTGACCTGACAGCAGGGACCTGTGCCATCCACCGCGGCACCAGCCCCCCACTTGTAAATATCCACAGTCACAAGAATAAGGTTAGACCACACGTATGTGACACTCTGCTGGTTCATCTTGCTCTTTCACAAGCAATGTTTGCAACATTTTAACTTATGAAACTTTCAACGCTTGCTCCACTGAAACTGAAAAGGCGGCTACGTGACAGATAAATAATATATAAAGTTCTCAAATTCAGAGCATCTTATGGTAAAAGTTATCTTTTTCTTATGTTTGTGGTCAAGAGCACCGACCACCTGCTAAAAGCCCCTGTTTTCACCATGATACCACTTCTCTGTTCTTCAAAAAACTTTACACAGTTACTGTAAGCGTGTGGTCAAGGACCCACGTCAGGGCACACGTCAACTGTGGGTAGGAGTTCTGCATTAAGCCATATAAAAGCTTTGCACCTATGTCCACGCCCTGAACTCTTCATACCAGTGCATTGCATGGGGGAGGGTTCACGGTCGGCCGTTCTCCTGATCTTGGGCCTCGAAATTCTACTATCAAGGTGGTAATGCTCTTTTCTGATTGCTAGCCTTTTGCCTTTGTCAGCCTCTCTAATTTAGCTCATCCACACCCAATTCATTGCATTCATCCTAGCTTAAACTGTGTAGCCTTGGATGGTTCTTGCTCTCTTATGTAAGATTTGCCTTCTAGGCGCTTGCCTATTCATGATCCCTCTTTTAAGACTTGCCCCATAGGCTGTAGCTCACTGATAGATAGTTACATAGATCTTTGTGGTTCACTTAAAATATGATTTGTAATATTGTTGATGCTTTCATTTTCATCCTGCTCATGTGTTGACGAGCAGCATCAAATGAACAGTTCTCAGTGTTACTGAATTGCTTAACAAAGTGCCACTGTATTTCACACCGTTGTTCCTTCTTTTCAAGTGAACGAGCAGAGTGCGGGTCGTGCTCTCATGAGCCGGTAAGCAGAAGGGTGTGACCACCCATTTACCCTCAAACAGCTTGCACCCATCTGTCTGGTGCCTGCGGGATGGTAATACCCCAGTGTGGACACATGCACCACCTACCCAGTTGTTGGACATTGCAGGGAACACGGTGAAGTATGTGAACATGCACACATCACATCTCTTGCCCCTGAGTCAGTACAGGTGTCCGGATGAAGGGATGGCCAGAGTCTAATTTGAAATGCATGTGATGCATACCAGCACCAGACACCATGATGCACCCATGTCCTCATAGTCAATGCCACAATGGGGTGCATGTTGCACATGTCACTCCTCTGCAGGATCACTCTTAGGAAGTTTAATGCCATGGCACATGCATGCCTGCAAAGTCATACATCACTGTCTCCAGTCACATGGGCAGGGCAGCCAGCCAACAACAGTCTGCACTGTGTCACAATCCTAGGTCATGGGGAATGCAAGTTCTGTAGCTGACAAGTGCACATGTCCATCCCCCCCCCACCACATCATCTGAACTCGTATTTGTCCACGTCATACCAATTGGACATATGGGAGACATGAAACACAACTCTCTGAACCTGAGCACCTCAGTCTGCTGTGAATGAAAAACAGCTGCCTGAACTTCTCAGTCGCATGCACCAGTCTGCACAGTCAAGTGATCAAACACCTATATGTCACCCAAGTATCGTCTCTCATGGTCACATCTCAGATGGCATGCTGACCCATATCCGATGAACAGCCCAGTAGTCCTGACAACGAAGCCACAGCACAATGACACAGAGGCAGACACCTGAGGGAACATTTCACTGAGCACAACGTGTCAGCTGATACACGGGAGTGGGAGTACAGAGTGTATTGTATGCCCTGGAGTAGGCATGACTGTCCTGCTCCACGTGAAAGAGGGATGAGCCCTGGACAGTAGGCATGTGTCTAAGCATGTGTGACACACTTGAAATACATACTCCTGAGGCCCAAACATTGTTCCCACCCGCAGCATGGGGGTTTGCCAAAGACCCCAGGCACATGTGGTGAGTCAGATCAGCAATTGGAACACATATCAAAGTTACACGCAGATTACATGTCAGAACTCAGGCATTGTGTAAGCAATTGACCCACCCATGAAGCCCACCACAAAGGTACGGTAACAAATGCTGGTCCCCACCCTGAGCTAAGCAAAATGCAAGGACACAGTACCTAAGTGACTCAATTTCCAGACTGTAAGGGCCACACCTGGGTATCAGATGAGGAGTGGGTATGTCACAATTGAGGGACATGGGTCCTGGACCACAAGACTGATGTACTGTGGAGGTTTAACCAGGCCAGAGGAGGGCACATAGCATGCCAGACAAAGTTCACAGTGCAGTCATGGACTCACCCCCTCCTTGCTGCTGTCTGGCCTTCAGCTGCCCATCCAGGTCAGGGAAGACCACCGCCAGGATCCGGAGCATGTGGGGGGTCAGGGTCCGGTGTCCGCCCCTCCTGCGAGGAGGTCCAGCCACCTCTTCTGGCAGTTGCGGATCCGGCGCTTGTAGTCCCCCACGGATCTTACTGCCCGGACGATGGTCAGTCAGATCTCCTGTTTCTGGTGGGCATCAACCTGTGAGGGTGACAAAGTGAAAAAGGCCATTACTACACATGCAACATATCCGTGCATCACACAGTTGGATATACATGTATCAATCACAGGGGCACATGATGTACACAGGCAGTGCAACTATGGCTATGAACAGTTTACCAGCAGTTACTAAATGGTATCATTGCCTGGGAAGTAAAACCTTGTTGGAATGCACTGTTACTGCACTATACCTGTTCAGTGCATGTAACTACACACTTTGGGGGGTGAGAACTACTCAGTGAGCATGCTAGCCAGTGGTGTGCACACTGGAAGTCTTGCTAGTCAGACAACATGCACATTTAGTAAGGCAGTGGACAGCACCCTCACCTGCTCCCCTGGTTTCCCATACAGCTTGCTGTACTGTGGAAGGAGGCTGTCCAGCAGGGCCTGGTTCTCCTCAGTGCTGAAGGCTGGGGCTCTCTCCACAGTACGTGCCATTGCAGTAGCCAGAGGATGCAGAGACAGCAGCAGTGTTGGTGGCAGATGTCCTGGAGCATGTAGTGCAGGCAAGTGAGCTCTCAGGGGAACAGCCAGCATTATATGTGTGCTGCAGAGGCAGATACTGTCCCATGTGTCCAAAGTGATAGGTCCAACTCGTTTGCATCTTCTGAATCTGGCCAATCCATGGAATTGCACCACTTATACACGCCCACAGCATCCTTCAAAAGTTAAACTTCATGAATTTGCAACATTGTTGTGGCTGGCCAACTGAATTCACTGCATCAGACTCGTTACAGATTCGAAAACGCGTCCGTTGCAATGCCAGGCCCAGCCAATGCGTGCGCACCGATCGGACCATTGCTGTACAACGCGTATTTCAAATTACAACGCGTACCCGTTGACATCAAATGCAATGGCCAATGCGTGCGCACCGATCGGTCCATTGCTGTACAACGCGTACCCGCTCACATCATATGCAATGGCCAATGCGTGCGCACCGATCGGTCCATTGCTGTACAACGCGTATTCCGGGAAACAACGTGTACCCGCTCACATCATATGCAATGGCCAATGCGTGCGCACCGATCGGTCCATTGCTGTACAACGCGTATTCCGGGAAACAACGCGTACCCGCTCACATCATATGCAATGGCCAATGCATGCGCACAGATCGGTCCATTGCTGTACAACGCGTCCCTGTACAGGTCACTCGCATATGTCACCATGCTTGTCACTGGTGTACATATGCCAGCCACATATACTTGCCAAGGACTCAGGGGCACACCTACAACACCACAGCCTGTCCACACTGTATCCTAAGGCAAGTAAGTCTGCATTACCTTTTCTGTGTATGGGGGTCAACATGTGGTTTTTGGGGTGGCACTTGGGGGCAGCCACTCCCAGGCTGTGCACGTGTTCATGGGGACAGGATCCTTTGTGTGTTGTGCACATGACCACTGTGATGTGCAACTGTTCATTTCAGAGTATGTGGCATGGTCACATTTCCAGGTTGTGTATGTGTATGTCATGTCACATACCCCCAGAGTCCCATGTGGGAAGGTATGTACGTCACAGGGTGACCCATTGCCACAATAGTGATGGCCCTCCACAGTCTGTGTGCATGTTGTGTTTCCGATGTCTCTGATTCCATGTGCACAATGGGAGACAGTCTCCACATCCACGTTGTTTGTGCATGGACTTTGATGTTGTGCGTGTGTGTGTCACATACGTCCATGTCTGTCCTGCGGAGGCAACAGGGGCCACTACCTGTGGGAGTCATGTTTGTTTTTCTGACGTGTACATGATACGCCATGTCATGCCAGTGTCCATGTGGCAATACAGGGTCCCTGGGAATCTACCTGTCAATGAGCTGTGATGCCTGTGGCGCATCTGTCCAGACATGTCACTGTGGTGTGTGTTTGGAACGTGACAGCAGTAAATGGGTACTGTGACACAGCCTAATGATTTCCCATAGCACAACCTGGAACCTGTTGTCAACACATGTTGAACTGAGATGTTAGATGATGGCCATGTAGGTGCCATATATGTCCATACAGAACGGCACACACATCAAGTACTTGTGTCTCGTAATGATGTATCATGTGATATTGAGTATGGTCAATGCCACATATGTGGGGTGACTGACAATCTTTCTTTCTTCACCTATGCACTACAGGGCACCAGCTGTCCATAGACCATTCCCTGACCTTGCAACGATGGTGGAACGTGACAGCATCCGACGGTACCGCTTCACCAGGCAGCTGATTGAGGATTTGGCAGTGCGCTTGGCCCCACATTTGCAACCTGGCCGGCCGTACCCTACAGCGCTGACCCCCAAGGTGAAGGTGATGGCAGCCCTACTCTTTGCCACCGGTACCTTTCAACACACTGTGGCGTCTGCTGGTGGGATGTCACAGACTATGTTCAGCCGTGTGCTACGCGATGTTTTGGAGGCAATGTTGAGATGCCTGAACCAGTACATCTATTTCCCTAAACGTCAACAACTCCCTGACGTCAAGAGTGACTTCTATGCCCTGGGGAGGATGCCACATGACATTGGCTCCATTGATGGGACACGTGGCTTTGGTACCACCACAGGCACATGAGCAGGCATACAGGAACAGGAAACATTATCACTCGATCAATGCTCTGGTGGTATGTCTTGCAGATATGAGCATCTCACATGTGTGTGCCCGTTTCCCTGGTTCGGCACACGATGCCTACGTGATGAGGAGTAGTCTCATCCCGAGGATGATGTCACAGATGCAGAACCAGCGTGCCTGGCTTGTCGGTGTGTACTGACTTTGTACCATTGTGTGTGTTCTGCTATGTTGTATTCCGCCCTCTTTTCCAAATCAGCTAATGTGCAATTGTCTGTCTGTAGGTGACTCCGGATACCCCAACATGCCGTGGTTGCTGACACCCCTCAGGAACCCTGTGACACCAGCCCAGATGCGCTACAATGAGGCACATGGTCGGACCAGGAGAGTGATCGAGCGGACATTTGGTCTCCTGAAGAGCCGCTTCCGCTGCCTGGACAAGACAGGAGGGGCCCTCCCAAATGCCCCAGCAAAGGTGTGCAAGATTGTCATCGTCTGCTGCATGCTACACAACCTGGCAGTGCGGAAGGAGTTGCCTCTCATCCTGGATGACGATGACCAACATCCGCCACCTGTGGAGGATCCTGGCCTGGGCCAGGATACCAGTGATGATGATGATGATGATGGTGATGTCCGCGCACAGCTCATCACCAACTTCTTCAGCTGAATGTGAGTATCCAGAGAGTTGTCATGTCAATGACGTGAGTTTGCGTGATATGTGTTGGTGGTGCTCTGGTGCTGTTTGAGTGTGGCCATGTGCTTCTTGACTGGAAGCGTGCAGCGATGTGTCCTTACAGGTAGTCTGTACTCCCCAACAGTGTTGACATGCTAACTTGGTTTTCCTTAAGTATCTTGTGACATGTATTGGGCATGAGTATTGCAGTTCTGTCCTGTTCTTCAGTGCTTTTGACTGTGTCATGTCTGTCCTTCACAGGGTACTTTCAGAGTTGTTTGGTCAACTGTGATCCCCCCCGACACCATGATTCAACTTCCAGGGTGGAAGCAGTCGTTTCCCTACAGGTGATGTGCCACACACCCCTGGACTTTCTTTCTTCTACACTTGTTGACTGTGTGGCCACTGCCACGTAGGATTACCTTGCATCTGTAGTGGAAACAACATGTTGCAAATGTGTAATAAACCTGTGCTCCACTTTGGTATGTGCATTGTCTGTGGTCACACATCTGACTGACATGTGCTTACTGCACTTGTGGGCTAGTTAACACAGACTGTGAATAGGTGTGGTGTCTGTGCATTCCACTGTATTTCCTGGCAACATCAGTGTAGGCGATGAGTCTGATGGCCCTGGTGTGTCTCCCTCATATGTGTCACGTCGCCATGACTCACATGACGGTGTTGAACTTGCTGTAGGAGTTAGCATGCAGTGTCATTTAGCAGATCATCATCTCCATGACAGAAACCACGTTGGAATCACAACAGAGGCAAGTATGGTGTATTAGTGAGTTTATTTCCATACATGTGTGAGGATAGTGCACAGGATGGTGGGTGCTGTACATTGGGATTGGAATCCAAAGTTCCCAGATGAGTTGGAAGTCTTGGTAGCAGAAATGTCCTGAGTAAAGTCCACAGTCATCTGATACATTGGGCCAACTTAAGCTCCCCATGTCATGTGGGAGAGTTGGGTTGCATTCGACAGGGTGAACAGTTTGCACACAAAGGAGAATTTCCAGAACAGGTGTTGGGTTCCTGGGGGATGTACATGGCCATCAGCCTCTCAGTTTTCCTTCCTCGGACGACCCCTCTTCTTTCGGGGGGGACCCTCATGTGCAGGCTGCTGCGGTGCAGAGGACTCTCCGCCAGAGTCATCCTCCCTCCCTGTGGCAGTTGCAGTTGTTGCAGCACCAGATGTTGTGGGCACACAGGGAGGTGTGGCCATGTTGGTGCTAATCTGGCGGAGGTATGTCAATATGTCCCTATGCACCGCTGTCAGTTCTTCCAATGTGTCCCACTTGGACTCCATGCCAGACGTGTGTCTCCACACGGGACATGTGTGTCTCCACACGGGACATGTGGGAGTCCAAGTGGGCATGATGGGCAGCCTGCTGCTGTTGAATGTCCTTGAGGATCCCCACTACCTGGCTGACCTCTCCGGTGCTATTCTGGAACGCATCAGCAATGCGTGCCAGTTGTGGGTCATCATGCAGTCCAGACCCCTCTGCAAACAGCGACCTATGTCTACCACCCCTCCCACCACCCCTGGCGACACGTGCGGGACCTGCGGTGTAACGCACAGGTGACCGTAGGCCCACTTGGGGGTTGTTACTGGGGTCGTTGTCCGTTGCTCCACGTTGGGCCGGGGTCCCTGTGCTGTTGTCATCGGTGGTCCTTGGTCTGTCCGTGTTGGCGGGGGTGGTCTGTGTGTTGGCAGTTGTTGGAGGGGTGGGTGCAGGGGGTGCAGATGTTGGTCCTGCTGGTGCTGCATGATGACTCACACCGGAGGGGCCAGGTAGGTCTTCGCCATCCGAGGAGGGCAGAGGCTGTTCCACACCAGTGAGCTCAGTGTCCCCCGGAGCCTGGGACAGGGACTCCTCATCGTCTGCTGCTGTGTCCCCATCATCACCTGTTTTTGGAAGAGACACACAATGTATGTTATGTTTCTACAGGCATCAATGGTTCACACACCTGACAGTTGTGACTGTACCTCGGGATGCGGGCCTGTACATTGCATTGTCCTAAGTTGTCACAGTCAGAGGTTGATATTGGTGTAGCACATTGTCCTGCCAACCTGAAGCTTTTCAATGTGAATGTTGAGGTGTGTGCATGGCCAGCATTGGTGGTATTTGGTGGACATCCGGCCCTCCTTCTCCCCCCAGCCAAGTTATCCCACCATGAAGCATGCCACCCTTGCAGTGTGTGCAGGTTGACTCTCAGGATGTCAGTCAGTGGTGTCCTGCTGTTGGTTGTTGCACAGTTCCCAGCAGGGCCTTGTGCTCCCCACAGCTGAGGCCAGTGTCAGACATCTTTGAAGTGGCTTTTCACTGCCTGTGAGGTGTGCATGCTTCAGTGTGGGCTTGCTGGGCCATGTGGGTGGGGGATGTTGAGCTGTAACTACCACTCCCATCATGCTATTGCCTACACCCCCCTTCCCAGCATGCCCATACTTCCTTCCTTTTGACTCTGCTTCCCTGTGGGGTAGTGTGCCTGTGCTGACAGAATGGCTGACAGTGTTGTCCTGGCGTTTTTTTGGGCTACAAGTCCCAAGAGTGTCCCTGTGCTTCACACAGCATAACCCAGGGTGGTGGTTCTTTGTGGGATATTTAATTAGAGTGTGAGGCATTGCATTCTCCCAGGTGAGTTGTGTGGAGTTTGTGTTAAGGGGGTGTGTAAGAAAAGCTGCTTGTAACTATGGTCAGAGCTGTCCGTCCTCCTTCCCACCCAGCCAGATATCCCACTATGGAACGTGCTTCCATTGCAGGGAGTGCAAGTTGGTTTTCAGGATGTCAGTCAGTGGTGTCCTGCTGTTGGTTGGTGCACAGTTCCCAGCAGGGCCTTGTGCTCCCCACAGCAGTACCCAGTGTCAGCCATCTTGTCAGTTGTTTTCCACTCCCTGTGATGTGAGCATGGTTCAGAGTGGTGTTGATGGGCCAATTGTGAGGGTGACCAATATCTGTGCCTACAACTCCCATCATGCTATTGGCTACACTGACTTCACCAGCATACACAGAATTCATTCCTTTCAGTGAGCTTCCCTGTGAGGTGGTGTTCTAGTGGTGGCAAAATGTCGAACTGTGTTTGTTGGTTATATTTGTGCCACTGCCTTGCTGTATTTGTAGTTAGGTTTGTACATATCATGACAGTTACATATCACTATGAGATGGCATGTATTGTGTTTATCTGACTGACAGACAAATCTTGGGGTGATTATCTTTTGGTTGCTGTGGATTTGCTAAGGCTGCATGGTTTGACTATCCCCTTGACAGTGATGTGTGTGTATTGTCACACAATATTGGGTATATTCGTTGTGTACTCACCAGGCTCTGGGATGTTTGATAGTCCATATACGCTCACTGGTGGTAGGATGGCCCGCACCTTCTCCTCCCAGGGCCTGAGGTATAGTGGTTTGGCAGGAGGGCCACTGCCGGTGCGCTGACTCAAGATGTAATCCTTCTTTAGTAGGTCCCTGACCCTCCTGCGCACATCATACCACCTGTTCTGGATGTCTTCCTTTGTGCGCAAACATGGTGATTGTGCGTTCACCCTGTCGACGATCCTCTCCCACATCTTGGTTTTCTGCGACATGGGGGTCTGTTGGACCAATGTACCAAACAACTGTGGCTCTACCCTGAGGATCTCATCTACCAGGACTTCCAATTCACTGTCTAGGAACTTTGGATTCTTCTTTGGGGGCATGGTGATGGGTGGTGGTGGTGATTGATGTGTGTGTGTATGCAAGTGAGGGTGTGTGAGTGTAGGTTTTGCTGGGTGTATGTGAGGGTGCTATTTGTTGAGGTGCTAATGGTGTGTGGCTTGTGTGATGGATGAGCTGTGAGTGTGCCTGTGGTTGCTGTCTGATGGTGTTCTGTGCTGGCAGGTCAGTTGAATTTGCAAAGGACCATGGTAGGGATTTGTGGCCTTTATATAGGTGGAGTTGGGGGTGTGTCCTTGTTCCATGTTTTTTTTCCCTGTATTTATTGACTTTCATTGCTTGTTTGGCCCTTTTTTTGTATTTTTTCCTTTGTATTTTTTGTGCATGTAGGAGACGTTCTTCTGACCGAGTAGGACGCTGCAGTTGTCTCGTGCGAGCTCCTCCGAGTCGTTCACGCTGTGTTTCTGCTAGGTTTATTGTGCGGCGTACGCGTCGGTCGCCGAGTATTGGCTTCCTTCGGCTGGCTTTTGTATGCGTGTCGGTCGTACGGCTTGAGCTCCGTGCGACTCAGTCTGGTTTTCCACGCATTACATCATACTGCGCGGGTCGGAGTTCGCGGGTACGTTTCGTTCGGGTTCATTCCTGGTGCGTGTCGGTCAGTTCGATTTGCGTGGTTTCCCGGCCGGATAGCTTGTTTCCGTCCGGTTCGGTCGTTCGGCTTGTGTTCCCTACGAGTCGGTCGTGATTCACATGCATTTCATCGTACTACCCAGGTCGGGCAGCGCCGGTACATGTCGGTCGGACTATATTCCCGTACCGAGTCGGTCGGTACGTTTTCCGGCCCGAATCGGAATCGGCCCCTATGTCTTGAAATGCGACATCTGTCAGCAGATGAAAGGTTCCACCGTAACACGTCCATCACAGACACCATTATTATTACCTGACAAATCACTAGCGTGTGTTTACTTGGACCACTGCGGCCCCTTACAAAGAGATGGGGCTTACAGGTATATCATGGTTGCAGTGGATTCCTGCTCGAGATTCCTATGGGTGTCGCCCCAACGCTCTGCTGACGCTCGAACTGTCGAACTGTTATAAAAGGTTTGCGAGTCTTTATAGGGACATACGCAATTGGCACATTACATTTTGACCAGGGCCCTGCGTTTAGCTCTCGGGCTTACAAGGAGGCCATGCGAGGATTGGGTGTAGCATTGCGGTACTCATCTCCGTACCATCCAGAGGGAAATTCGGTAGTGGAGAGAATAAACCGGGACTTAAAGCAATCTTTAAGAGCTAGAGTATTAGGCACGGGTGAAAGTTGGGTAAAACATCTTTATGGGGTCCAGCGAGCTTTGAACAACATGGTAAGAAGTTCTCTAGGGGTGGTCACTCCATATGAGGTCCTATTTGGGACAAGAATGTGGGTACCTGATCTTGATTGTGAAGGCGCAGTGGCGGATGAAAAACCTTTTGACATCCATGATCGTTTGGCTGTTTTACAGGATCTAAATGAATCCAGGACACAACAAAGTAATGTCCATCTGAAGCAGACCGCCACTGGGGAAGTCAAATCAGTCACGCAAGACCTGTCTGGATCCCAAAAGTCGGGGATCTGGCCAGAGAAAAGATAGCGGACAAGAAAGAATTTGGGCCATCATACAGAAAGCGTGTACCAGTCCTAGCAATTGAAAGAACAAGAACTGTACTTCTACCGCCTCTTGCCGGAGAAAAGATTTGTCTCAATCGACCTAATCAAACCACACTATGTGGCTGATACTAGGCAGTAGGCCACGTAGACTCCAAAGTAGCAGACGCCCTCCTCTCGCTACAATCCAAGAAGTTCAAACGGAAAGACTCATCACGTTCGAAGAGTCTCCTGCACGGAATGAAGGACTATATAACAATGCTATGGAACTCGTTCCTCTTGAACCTGAAGTTCAAAATCAAACTCAAAATGAAAGACAACTCGCTATTCGACCAAATACAGATGTCTGCGTCAACATGCCCCAAAGAGAGCAAACTACGATTTCAACAAATCCTGATGCAATACCAACAATTGATCGAACTGCTTCTGGCTACTTCATAAACTGTGATACGTTTTCTTTGGATCCAAGTGAACTGAAACGATGCCAGCCAAAAAATCACTCAAACAGCAAGTAAAAGACTTTCTGAACTTTCTTAAAAAGACTTACCTGGTGTCACCTTGGGTAGAACTATGGGTAATCACCGGGATACTTTTCTTTCTTTTCTGGGTAGGCTTGGTAATAGTTTTCAGTATGCTTGTTAATGGAAGATACCTTCGACAAAGCTCGGCAGCCCAAAAAATGAACTTACTTTTAAAACCACATCAATCATCTCATCGAGAACAAAGACTTGTCATCAGTGAACATTACAGCAGTTCCTATACCGGATGGTATAGTTTGGGACAAGGTTGATTTCGATATATTTGGTCCGACTGAAACTTTAAGAATTCCACATTTATTTAAAATATCGTTGAGTGATATCATTACCTCAAGTACATTTTCTGATGATTGGGATTTTGAAACGGTTAATAACATGTTATCTGATTTGGAAAAATCTGCTGCGTTTTCTAATAGTGAAACATTGGAAGGCACATCAGATTTTGAGACTATGTATTGTTATCAACATTATGGTCATCATTTTCTGAATAAATCTGCAAATCCTAGAAATGTGTTCACATACCACCAGTGGGAACATTGTCCAACACCACCAAAAGGTAGTTCAAAAACATTTACACAGACATTTCCATATTTTTCGGGGTTTAATATGTCTGACCCAGCCTCATACTATTATAAGGTTACACCAACATCAGCACAGAAAAATATGTTGACAAACACCAAACAGATTATCTCTGCTTCCTTTATTGCCCAGTTGTCGGAACAAGGTTTCGACTTGTGGAAAGACACCATAGACCTAAAATCAGTCTGGGGGACTAGGGAATGGCAGGTACAGGGAACAGAAGCTTTGTTTAGAGCATGCCTCCTCCCTCAACAAATCATGTTTTTGAACGAGACAGTGCAACAGACGTCTTGCCTTGGACTAGCCAAGAACAAAGACTTGAACACACCTCGGCTGCCAACTCCATCACACACCGAGGGCAACATAACATCACAGGAAGAAATTACAGTAGATGACATCATACAATACAACAGATCAGACCCCGATTGGAGAAAATGGTTGATTTGGCCTACAGTCACTAATAGTTGTCAGGCAAGATTCATGGGTAAAACCGAAGGGTTTAGTATCCATAGGCCAGATCCACGTTATGTACAAAGACAACATCCAGGGGTAGTGACCTCCTATAGTGTTGGGAAGTTGTGCCTTGATTGGCTAAAAACCTCAACACTCTCACAGGTGAAACAACACTTATCCTTACTGTCGCGGGATGTGGATCTTAGGGATTTTTTAATGGGTCCCAGGAAGCCACGTCAGAAACGTTTCTATTATGCTGTCTATAATGAAATATGGAAAATATCCTAACAAGAGGCCGCAGAGAGACTACGAGAGAGAGACCGTATAAATCTAGAAAAATCTCTAGCAGTGGTAGACAATGGGTTAACTACATTGACCTCCAGGATATATTCCTTAGGCAACATTGTATCTTCTGCGATAGACATACTAGAACAAGATTTGGCCATATTACAACACGGGCAATCTCAATTACGTTCTATTATGTTGTTAAGCTGGACACTGCAATCTTTATGTGCAGGCTATGTGCCTTGGTTTTTTATCAACAGCACGTCTCTGTTTTCTGAATACAATCTAACAGATGAACAGATAGAAATGGCACAAAGGAGAGCAAAATATACAATGCTGCGTATCGAAAAACTGGATAGATTACCTTTCACAGTGGCAGAATCACCGTCCACGGAATGGCTAATCCATGGCCACATAACTCTACCGGTCACTACTTTTCAGTTTCAGTATTGCCTTGAACAAATGAAGGCAGGCAGATACAAATTTCGATGCCGGATTGGGGATTGAGAAGTGTTTCTAAGCGGTACAAACTGTGAGAACGCTTTAAGTGGATCACTCATATGTCAGGATATAATGCTGCACGGGGCTTGTAATGGTTCTGTAGCGAATTTGTCCTGCCATTTGAGGGGTGCCCCAGCTGCAGTGATTACTCCAGCATTCAGGCTACTTTCAAATGGGAGTTACTTGATGCTGAACGGTCAAGGCTGCTGCGGCATGCTCCCGGGCATCGCATTTCTGGTAACCGTGTGCTCCAGGGTTACTTGTTGTATGCAAGTATTGTTTCCACCGACATGTCAGGGAGGCGCCGTTATGGCCTTCACTGAATGTGTCTTTAATACGGTTTGATACTCTAAGCAGAATGAAAGCCATGCTTCTACAGAAGTCTGTGCCCTTAACCTCCGCTCAAGAGACTTTTGATCTCCAGATCGCAAGGTCTTCGGCAGAGATACAGGCGCTCATTCATACAAACTGCCCTTTCCATTTCGCAGAAATGATAAATCGTATCTTTAACATGTCTGATACGACAGGCATTGTCCACCTATTTAAGACCATAGGTTCTGGACTTCTGAGCACCTTTCAGACGGTACTTGGAGTTATCCCAAACTTCATACACTCCGTATTTGGAAGCATCTTTGGAGGACTTCCGCTCATCCTGTTCCTAGCAGCAGGTATGCTGTTTGTTTTATATTGGCTACGCAATGGACGTCCCAGTCACCAAGGAGATGGAAAAAGCACTCCTGGAGCGTAAATACCGTGACCGCATGGTACAACATCTAGGCACACCTCGCCTTAAAGAACTAAGTGCATCTCGATTCTTGTCATTTCGACCAGTCTGGATGGACTGCATCTTACCTGTCCGCTGATGCCTGTTTTGCGGAGAAGAATACGTGTTAGACCTGTGTTTGATACTCCCATCATGTGCGCCACCAGACGTGAATGCGTTACTGGACCCGATAACGGCCCATGTTCTGCAGTGTCCTCAGCGTATTCAAATGTTGATGGCGGCATTCCTTGAGCCACCGCAGGTAGTAACTGCACCTGTTGGTCTGAACACCGGCTCCTCCACTGACACCCAGGCTTTGGACGGCGCACAGGCTGCCCCAGCACCGGCTGCGGACAGCATGGAACATCATCTGTGCTCAATCGACATACTCTGCAAGGTGTTACAGTGTCCGTCTACGGCAGAAGCAAGCAACGAAAATGTTGCGTCTACCAGCCAGGACACATAAACAATTGACTCATTTGGCTCGTCGTGTGCTGGAAGAAATTCACCCTTTTTTAAACATGCTCAATTTGGGAACTCAAAAACAAAATTGACATTCCTTTCATTTTTTGGGCATACATGGCTTTATAATGCTTATAGTGGTTCGGACGATAATTACGGACACTTTTAGAGCTAGGGCTTGTAAAATGTTCTTTTTACATTTTTTTTTAGTTTTTTAGAATTTTTTTAGAACTTTAAAACATTTTTTTAGCTAAAGGAATGTTTTTATAAACTTTGTGCGTACCGCTATCTAGTTATGCTAGTAGTATAGTAATAGGTTACATATGTCGTCCAGTCGGAAGAGGAGTGGGTGTTCTATTCCATATAGGTACCCTATATAGGCGCAGGTAACATTGCAACCTTTCACCTATATTCTTCCCTACATTTCATACATAACGGTTCTTAGTCACTGACCTTTCACCTAGATATGACACTGAATTCAGAACACAGGTTTTTCCCTGGTTCGATTCTCCTACATTATGCATGAGGCTTCTTGGAAGCACAGCAGGACTAACAGTAGGATTACCATCTCCGGTATAATATCTCTGTATAAAGTTCAGGCCCAACGTCATCCTTTAGGCCGACACAGTAACACAGCAAGGCAGGACCCCTGGGGAGACCTATGGGTATATATACAGCACATCTTGCTTAGGAAGATAGAGGAGACCGTGACTTCCCGGCTGACACACTGACCAGAGACGCTGAGGTTCCTGCATGCAGACGCTCCAGCTCGCAGTGGTCTAACATCCCTCGCGGGGTGTCCAACTCGAGACCAGGACGGGGTCCCACATTCTCTAAACTCTCAGGTAATGCGGTGGACTAGATCCTAGAGGGATTCTTGGCATAACACCTACATAGATGCTAGGTACATTTAGGTACAACTAGTTAGGGAGGCATCGTAGGAGTACGCACTTTTTATCATGTGTTTTATGTACTTGTATATATTCATGATTTCTGCAAGATGGTAGAACTATACCATCCCTTTACTTTTGTAGTATTGCTAATTATATATCTCTGCAACTGTCTAATGGTGGTTGCAGCTCATCTATTCTACACTAGAATAACAACTGTTCAATAAATACTTATTGAAACGCCGAGCCTGTTTATTCTGTGTAACTCTCTGAGACAAACTAAGTGAGCATGAGTGACTGAGCGAAAGGTAGTATATTGTTTCCACGATCCTGAGGGATCAGGGTTGTCATGTTCTGAGGTTGCCAAGAACTATTCTCTCCCCGATACGAGGAGACTCTAGTGGCACTGTGAGCTAGTTAATACAGACAGGCTAACGTATCCGGTGGGGGTGCACTGAATCAGTCCGCCACCAAACCCACAGCTTATGTTATACAAACGCGCAGATCCTGTATAGGTTATATAGGACCTACACGACATTACGATGGTGGACGGACTGAAGTCCGTCCGCCATCGTCCCAGCAATAGTGACCGCCCGCCTATAAGACGGCGGTGCCACATACCAAATTACAATGCATCCGCCACCACGGTGGCCTCAAAAGGCATTTTTTCCATTGCGCCGGGTGCTGCTGTCTGAAACACCCGCCGCAATGGAAAAAAGGCAGGTTTTGTATTTTCCTGCACTACGTGGCAGGCACCATATGGTGCCTGCCACATGGTGCAGGGAAATGTAGGGGTGCCCCCCAAGTGCAAAACAAAAGTGCTCCTGCACAGGGGGGGCCAGCAACGGGCCCCCAAAGTCAATCCCCGCCAGACTTTCCATGGGCGGTGCGGTGCCTGCTAGGCACTGCCACCATTCTGTGGATGCGGGTGGGTCCAACAGGCAATCGTAGCGATTGCCTCTGTCGGACCCGTGGCAGATAGGCTTTCCGTCCACCAGGCACACCGCCCGCCATCCTGATCTGGCGGGTGGAAAAAGGCCTTACGATGGCGGTGAACCAGCCACCTGCAGCCTGCCGGTGGCGGGTTCACCGCCATAGTAATCAGACCCATACTTTTTTTAAAACATTTAACTATACCCCACTCTTTTCCCCTTTAAAGATACATCCCACAACTTTTGTTTCTATTTCTAGATTTTTACTTTTTTTTAAATGAATAATAAAAACATAAAAATTCCACACCATTTCCCCTATAACTATACATCCTAATGCTACATTTTTTCACATCCACCTGATTGATCTGTATCGATTTCACTTCCGGGGAACCGGCCCTGAATGTATTAAAAAAACTGGTCTGATCAACTCCTTGCAGACCAACCATAAAGACCACATAGGTAGCTTGGATCTCTGCTATGAATACTAATAACTACAAGGCGATACCTACCAGATAATTGAGGTACAATTTCCTTTACCACTCCTGAACTCCCGTACCCGTTCTAACAGTCACGCTTTGCTTTACCAGTTACATTACTTAGCTAATTTTTTTTTACATGCTTTCTTCCTTTGTAACAATAACTCTACATTATTACCTTCAAGGTACTGTACCTGCATGCTTTCCTTGATGTTCTGGATTTCACCCAACATAATTCCTAGAGCGGCGTCTGCCACGTTTAGTGCAACTATCCTGAAACTCGCACACCTTTGTTAAGCTTCAATCAGCATTGCTCTGCCAAAATACTCAATCACTCCAATTCTAGACTCCAAATATGAGACCATGATATTTAAACACTTGGATACCCTGCAACCTTTCCTTTTCAAAGTATGCTCGCCTCCCAGAAATGTCCCTCTTTAGCCTCCCTAATTGAGAGCCTCTCTTTACACTTCACTGTCTTCCCGCAGATTGACGGAAAAACACCCAGACATGACATCACTTACTTCTCTTGATCATTCTTTCCTAGAAATGGGTAAAATAGCGCTTCCTATTATACGTTAGCTAAGACTTTATAGGTTACAACTGCCCACATGGGCTAAGCACCCTGAGCGGTGACTTTAATATGTGTTTGTGTGTACCATTTCTATATTTACACCTTTTGTCCAATACTAGTTTTCCTTCACAGTGTACCCATACTTTCTGATTTAGACTAACACTTTACTTTGGCAGTGTTACACTGTTTACTGTGCTTTGACTACACCATGGCATGTACCCACATGAAAAGCATGATCTTTCACATCTATGGTAAAATTATGTGTAGGTTTTCTTCTGAACCTTTTATGTTTTCCTAATACCTAAAAGTATACCACTATCTTGCAGCCTTTGTGCGACGAGGGGGGTGAGATGCGTGTTGGCTGTGATCCTCTGGTACAAAAAAGGCAAGAATAAAAATACCTCAACCATCAAATCTCCAGCCTAATCATCACTTCTTTCTATTGTATATATTGATTTATGATATTACAGTTTACTCTAATTGAGCATAATAGACAAATGAAAATCTTAGTGCAAGCATTCCTTTAAGTGTCATTCACCTTTAAACTCAAACTGTGGGAAGGGGGTCGTACCCACTAGGGTCTTCTCTTGCACACCTAGGGGCAGATGTACGATCGTTTTTGCGGTCGCAAACGGGAGTCGGCCCGTTTGTGACCGCAAAATTGGTCTGCCCCATGCACAAACAATGTTTTGAGAGTCGCTAACCTATTACCGCCTCGCAAAATATGGTTTGCGACTTGCTATTAGGAAGGGGCGTGCCAAGGGCGTCCCTTCCTAATAGCGAGTCTCAATGCAATTTATTATTGACTACACCATGGCATGTACCCACATGAAAAGCATGATCTTTCACATCTATGGTAAAATTATGTGTAGGTTTTCTTCTGAACCTTTTATGTTTTCCTAATACCTAAAAGTATACCACTATCTTGCAGCCTTTGTGCGACGAGGGGGGTGAGATGCGTGTTGGCTGTGATCCTCTGGTACAAAAAAGGCAAGAATAAAAATACCTCAACCATCAAATCTCCAGCCTAATCATCACTTCTTTCTATTGTATATATTGATTTATGATATTACAGTTTACTCTAATTGAGCATAATAGACAAATGAAAATCTTAGTGCAAGCATTCCTTTAAGTGTCATTCACCTTTAAACTCAAACTGTGGGAAGGGGGTCGTACCCACTAGGGTCTTCTCTTGCACACCTAGGGGCAGATGTACGACCGTTTTTTGCGGTCGCAAACGGGAGTCGGCCCGTTTGTGACCGCAAAATTGGTCTGCCCCATGCACAAACAATGTTTTGAGAGTCGCTAACCTATTACCGCCTCGCAAAATATGGTTTGCGACTTGCTATTAGGAAGGGGCGTGCCAAGGGCGTCCCTTCCTAATAGCGAGTCTCAATGCAATTTATTATTGTTTTGCGACCGCATTTGCGGTTGCAAAACTCGCAATTTACCACCTACTTCAATTAGGTGCTAAACCACTCACAAACAGGAAGGGATCCCCAGGGGACCCCTTCCTCTTTGTGAGTGTTTGCGAAAATATTTTTTAAGAGCAGGCACCTGCCCTTAAAAAAATAAAACTGAAAAGTTTCATTTTTCTTTTTTAAATGCAGCCCGTTTTCCTTAAAGGAAAACGGGCTGCATTTAAAAAAAAAAAATATTTATTTAAAAAGCAGTCACAAACATGGTGGTCTGCTGATCCCTGCAGGTCACCATCCCTGGGAGTGCTAGCCATTCCCAATGGGATCGCAGATTGCGCTTGCCTTATGAATATTAATGAGGCATGCAATTTGCGACCCTATTGGGAATCGCAAACAGTGTCTGAGACACTGTTGTACATTCACTTTAGCGAGTTGCAAATTGCAAGTTGCAATTCAGCGTAATTTGTGACTTGCTAAAGTGAATGGTCGTACATCTGGCCCCTAATTTCTAAGGCAGTCCCCTGAACTACTGAATCCTGAGGCCCCACCTCCATGTGGTAAACAAGTCTTTTGCACCCGCATGATCTGTGACTTGGCGCTGTGGCCACACTCGCATAAAGCAACTACTAGACATATTTTATTTATTTGTTTGAGTTGACCAATGTGATTTAGGTAAGTTATTTGGAAGGGCTCTGCTGCCTTTATAAGTGAGGTTTGTGGCAGCTTCGCTGTTATGGAAGGGTTTTATCTCTTGCCAAATTTTGCACTGTAACATATGCTGCCTAGTAAGTTTGGATGTTAACCACGACCAGTATTCTTTTTGCAGTATCTGCATGGTAGCAAAGACTCCTTCATGTGCCGAATTAAGCCCTTTTTTGTGCTGCTTTAATTCTGACCTAACCAATTCATTTAGTATTTATCAATCACTTAAACCAGGTGCTGTTACTTTAGAAAGCCAATCTTGTCCACAGAAGTGATTATGCTTGACCAGACAGCCTGGATGTCGGACTGTATTTTTGTGTGAAGATTGTATAACTCCGTGTATGTCTGGGTCAACCTTAGTCTGTGACTGGGTATTTGCTACTACTTTGTAAACTTGTACTAATGATACTGCATCCTGATCAGTGACAGAATTGCCATTTTACTGGATTCCCTCATTCTGATGTGCCAGCAGGTGCTAAACATCCACCAGTGGAAGCTTTCGATTCAGAATTGAATGATGAGGATGGATGTATGGGAGAGGATGTAGCCTTACGGCTAGAGTGGTCGACCTCGAAGCTGGGGAACCGGGTTCGAGCCTCGGCAATGACGCTCAACATCCTGTGATTCTGGGCAAATCACTTAATCTCCCCATGCCTAACAAAAATGAATGTGTCCTTCTGTAATGAAACTGGTGCTCATGTAAAGCGCTCTGATACCCGATGTCTCGGGTCTAGTTCGCGCTATATAAAACTTTGGAAAAAAAAAAGAATTGAATACCCCTCCAAATGCTACGTGGGCGGCAGAATATTGCTGTTTTGTGCCTCCTGCAGGTTATCCTCTTTAGACAAGACAGTGTGACAGCCATATAATCGTCTCACTGACAAGGTGTGTTGAATTGCTTGCTATTGCAGGTATTCCTGTGAGTTTACAACAGTCTACAGAAAACCTACAGACCGCAACAGCCTTTTGTTATTTAGTAGCCACCATCCACGTTCATTAAAGGAGAACTTACCCTTTGGGCAATTTTTGAGGCTGCGAAGAAATTGTAGCAGCCTAGACGATTAAAAAAAATGAGGCAGACAAGCTGGCTATTAATTTGAGCAGACGAGAATACCCACAACGTAACATTGCGCTCTCCAAAAAAAAGAGCTAGGAACAACAACCGCGAGGCTCTACTTGAACCTAGAGAGAAAGAACAAACTGACATTCTCACATGTGTTACCATCTACATACCTGATTCCAACAAAATCAGGAATGTGATTATAAAACACTGGGGCATATTGAACACAGGGTCCTTGGAACTAGACATTCCTAGAATCTTAAAGATATGCTAATACATACGAGACCTAAGCCACAGAAAGAGATGTCACAACAGCAATTGTGGGACTTGCCGCCAGTTCAGGGCCATTACCCATGCGGAACTTGCACAGTATGTGCATTCACCGAAGTTACCAAAACCATAACCTTTTCAGACTTTCACATGGGAAATACGTGCACACACTAACTGCAATACATCCAACTGTATCTATATGATCACCTGCCCATGTGATCGAAAGTATATAGGTATGACCACCAGATCTGTGAAAACACGCATCACAGAACATCGTAGTAATTTCCGATGTCACAAGCTCAACACAAAAATGTGTACACATTTTTCCCAACTTCAACATTCACCTGACTCCCTGCGATGGGTAATACTAGAGCCGTACCCCAAGATTAACAAAGGAGCCCTGTTTGCGAACGAACAGAGATGGGTCTATCGTTTATCAACCAGCACACAAGGGTTGAATGAAGATATTCCCTGGAGCACATTAAACACTTGACACGCTTAGAAACCGATAATGCTAAACTTTTTGTCATGCAAGTACAAATAAACTAACCCCAGAGTATGTATTAGCACTACCCCTAACCATACATGAGGTAATACAGCAGCGCAAACCATAGTGATTCGCACCACCAATACAAATATGGATTATATCAAGGTCCAAGTTTCTCAAATATGTGGCATACACGATAATATAACACGCAATGAATCACACTAACCGATTGACACACACCACTGATACAAATATGGGTTTACGATTATATCACGACCCAAGTTTTTCAAATATTTCGCATACATGAGAATATAACACGCAATGAATCACACTAACCGCTCCATACTACCGGGTAAACTCAAAAACCATTCCAAGATGGCGGTCATTTTTGACCAGGATTAAACATCTTCCAAGATGGCCCCCACGTATTTCTGCAAAAGCTGTAACAGTCTAGTTCAGGCTGTGAATCGACTGGAAGGTTCCCGCCATTTCCACTTGAGTCACTCACAGTATTTAAACGAGCCTACTGGACGTCCCGGCACCTCCCGATCCCGGCAGAAGAGGGTAGGTCGGCCGGCCGGCCTTTTGCGGACTTTGCAAAACGTGAGTACACTATGGCACAATACACTGTGCTCTTGTAGGTAATATTGATCAGATACCTTTATTATTTGCCCATACATTGGGAAGCCTCAGCCTTTTTTTAACTAGTCTGCTCAACATCACGCTAGACGCCCACAGCTCTGACAGCCCAGTCGCAAACAATTTGTTTTCAGATTATTTATAGACCAAATATGCTATACCTACACCAATACTAGTGCTGTTACTTTGAAGCAAAGTAATACTTACTCAACTCATGCCCAGGCTGTTCGTGATAGTGGCGAATCCCGTTACTCACCGTATTTTATTGTCAACCCCTAGTAACATCGTTACTAGTTTGAAAGCTCCTGCATTGCTTAACACACCTTAATCACATAGTTTATGTGATATCCTTTATTTTTTGTTTCTTTTAATCCACAACCCACGCAGCACACAAGGAAATTCCTTGTGAGATACCTGCCGGGTATCGATGAAGTAGATAGAGAAACCCAACTAGGGTGAGTTCATCAATTCCTTCTGCAACTATGGTGGTGTTCCACCAGATGCGCCTGTGTAATCCTCACGATAAAATGTTTGAGAGTCACCCACAAGGCACTCACGTTACGTATGTTTTTAGTCATCAACACTGTGTGCTGTGAGCTTGTCACACAGGGAACACGAGTTTTGTTTATACTGGTACATCTGATTCTAATAACTGTTTTTATTCCTTTACCAGGTTGGTCATATGCTATCAGGTACTACACATAGCAAGTGTTAGGTTGATTTAAATGGGTAGATCACACCATACAACCACCCACGTGTAGATAGATTTGATTTTATGAGGTCCTGACGAATCGCCACCAGATTGTTTAACTACCAGGCGAGAAACATGTTGACCGCACAATTGAGCGCCCTACCTGAGACATAATCTCAGACATGCGCCTTTGTTTCTTTTAATCAGGGTGGGAGACCCATTGATTAAAATAGTCTTCACTGGTACTCCCTTACCTGTTTTAAAATTTCTTTCAGGTTATACACCTCCACACCTTCATCTACACTAATTAGGCCCCTAACCCCCACTGCACCAAACGACATTTGGAATAAAAGATCTCCGCCAAAGAGCCCCTCATAGGGATCCCGTCGGGTATTGCAGCGCCGACCTGACGAGGAGCAGCCCATATGATGAAGCATGACACCTTGCCGGGTGTGTGAGGGCCCTATATTCCAAGAGGAGGAATCCTCATCCTCCTACACTTCATGACCACATAAAACCAGTTTTCTCTTGTCTCGATATTAGGAACAGCATACCTTTTGTATCTTCATTCCTGTGAGTTTAACATTGGATCCTACCCTAATTGAACAGCCAAACTTATTTGGCTTGTGCTCCATTGCACCCAGTGCACGTAGAAGGCTATAGCACTCCGTATACTTGCTTTGGTGGTGGCCCCTCTTACAATAATACAGGTGAATCTGCAATATTTGTTTTGCGATGTATGGTGGATCTCTTTAATAATGGTTCTGTTTTGAGAACTTTCTATGTTGAAGCGAAACTCTCCTTTTCTGCAAAGTATAAATGTGATTTGTTTGTGATTAGTTAAGCTGACCTTCATTCTATATTATGGGTGTATATCCAGCCTGAGTTGTTTGCTGTTCCGTGTTTGGAAATGTGCAGGTCCAACATGTCTTTCCTTAAATCCCTGAGAATTTAAGTGTGTTCTTCCTTCCCTGGCAATGTACGTCTGATTAACCTTTACAATGGTTTTACACCGTTCAAATAATGTAGGACATATTTTTTCTAAATTCCCATTCATGCTTCTAGTTTCTTGAGGGTTTGGGGCTACAATGTCCCACATTTTTTCAGAACTCTGGTACAACTCCTGTTCCTTCGCTGAACAATTCATAGCCTAGGAAAATGATATCTTCATTGCATATTGAAGATTTCTGAAATTCATCTTATCTGCTTCTACAGGTTTTGTGACTATTATGTCTGCACGTTGTAGATGCTTATTTAATTGTTTGTAATACATACATTGTCTATATAAGAGACCATGCTCAAATCTTGTGCATCGGCTCTGTTATTCTGGTTGAAAGGATCTCTAAGCTAGTACTGTAATCCTGACATAATATAATATATAATATAAATCAGTACTGCATCCCCCCGAATATGAATGTTGTTAACTAATAGAATGCAATACCTATGCTTTGTGTAAATAATCCATTCAGTATGTGAATTTTCATTTTATATTTTATTTCTGAGTTGCGCCATTACTTCAGTGCTGTGGGCATTTTATACGGCATATGTTTTACAGTGCTGATTCAAGTTATGTAGTCCAGTATCGCAGGGATGTTTCCAAGCATCCATTTTGCTATGGCAGCTTGCGCTGCGGGCCCTTTCCACCCGCCGCACAAGCAGCCATAGCAAAATGGATGTTTTCGACTGCCCTGTGGGCGGTCGCATCCAAATTGTGAGGTCGGAACTGTCGACCTATGGTCGGGCAGTTCCAGACCGCGACGGTGTCGGACGACACAAGTCCAACCAACATCATAATGAGGCCCTGAGTCACGGTCCGGAACGACCCGATAACCACAGTTTGCACTTTGTACTTCTAGGCACTATTTTTACTTAAATTCTGAAATTGCATATCTCTGGTTCTGCGAATTGAATTTATGTTGTTTTGTTCTCAAATAATTTATTACATTTTACTCTATTTTTTTTAATTGGTGTGGGATTTTTCTTGTGTTGTATTTTCACTTTATTACTGTTTGAAGTGATGCATAAATACTGTACACAGTGCCTTTACGTTAAGCCTGGCTGCCAACCTACCAGAGGGTTGAGCACTGGTAATTTGGGGTTGCTTGTGACTTCCCACTAACAGAAATAGTGGTTTCTGCTTGAGTAAGGTTTCACCGCCTCCACAACCGGTGACCCAGGTTCTTACATTGGTGTTTAACAGTGGGATTAGGACTTGTTTGTGCAGTGCCATACAGTGATTGTTTCACTAAAATCCCAGATAAATAATTTGAGAACATTTCAAGTTTTTAAAATATTCTTCTTGATTGACTCTTTTTTGCTTTTTCCAAATCCATTCTCATTGCTACCTGCCTGTCTCTGCCTATGACCACACCTGCAGTAATGGAGTTTGAGCTGACCAACATGGATGTCTACACTGTGGCTGAATGAAAGAATTCTGTAAGGAGAGGAGGCTTCCAGTCAAGTTGAATACCAGGAAACTGGAGATCCAGAAGGCCATGAGGACCTGGGCAGAGGCTCACCAAGTACTGGCAACAACAGAGAATGGGAATGATGAAATGATATGGGGAGGAGCAGAAGCAGGACCTGGATGCAGGCCCTGCATTGCAGAACTCTGGGGAGTAGGATGACTCCTCTCCTGAATCGTGACTCCGTGCTAGAGTGGAGACTGTGTCTTCACAAGGCCTGTATCCAGAGGAGCTGGCAGACAGGGAGGCAGAGAGGGAGTTTAAGTTGCAGATTGCCAAGCTTAAGATGGAGGAGAAGAACCTGGCATTGGAGGCAGAGGAGATAAAAATAGCTCGTGAGAGGACCCTCTGAGAATTGGACTTAGAAGCTTGTTAGGTTTGAAAATCCCATTCCTGCTATGCACTCGTATCATGCTATATTAGGTTAGCAATGTGTGGCTAAATAGATGCCATTTGTATTCACGTGATGCAACCCACTGAGTTATCCCTGCAATGTGCAAGCTTTAGTTAGCAAGTGTGACTCCATTTTGTATTTCGTAATCCCTATTAGGCTGTGTCTGAACTAGGACTCATTATTCGTATTGCTTGCCTCCGCAGAATACTGTATTTAGTTATTATTTTTCTTTCCTGTTCAAGGCTGCTTCCCGACTTACTAATGAATAGGCCATTCTGCCCTCGCATGCCTATCTGAGTGTGTAGCTCTGCTCCCACGTTAGGAGATGCTGAGACTCAGCGCAGTAACCTTGAGTCGCCAATAGCATGTACCCATCTAGCAGGTGGTAGCCCATCCTTCTGTGCCTTCTTTGTTCACGTTCGGCTCAGGCCGGTAACTTTCCACTGTGGGTGTGGTTGGGGGGCTCTTGGAGGAATGATCATGCATTGCAGGCCGTTGGGGAGCCAGTCTCTCGGCAGACATCTTAGGGTGCAGGTCAGATTGGACTCCTCTGCAGAGTATTACTAATAAATGCTTGTTTGTATTCTCTACTGTCTGACCGTCTCTTCATTTCTTGGGAAGGCATAGCAGGTGGTTGTAAGTAACCCGGGTGGCCCCTAAGGGCTACTTCCTTCAGTTGGCGCATGAACAGGGACCCTGCAAGGTGATCCAGCTCGCCCGTAATCGGGTTGTAGGGTCGGGGTTGCGTCTGGTCGGTCGGGCGGATCGGGGTACCCCACACGATTGAGCTTGGTTCTCGCAGGTGCCCCTTCCGTCTGATCGGGCGACTCCTCGTCTAGTGGTCACCGGCTGGGGTCCTGAGAAGGCGAAACCTTGGAGTTGACCGTTTGGTCAGAAGAGTCGGCAGTGGAGAATAACTTGACTCGACCTGTGTGCACCAGGTGAGTGATTGATTCTTGAAAAAATGGCGCCATTCTTGAACGACACGAGCCTACGGGCTGTGTCTTGGTAGGGTCTCCGGACTGTCTTGCTTGAACGACATTAGCTGACGGGCTGTGTCTTGGTACAGTCTCCGGACTGTCTTGGTGCAGTTTTCGGACAGCCTTGCTTGAACGGCACGAGCCTACGGGCTGTGTCTTGGTACATTCTTCGGGCTGGCTTTGTTTGAACTTGGTGGGTTTGCGGACCCTTTTAAAAGACACAGAATGTTTGTGAACAGTCTGCCAGGCCAACTGGAAATTTGGCCTGTTCTCGAAAAGGTCTGGGGCTGTTTGCGAACAATCTGCCAGGCCAACTGGAAATTTGGTCTACTCTTGAAAAGGTCTGAGGCTAGAGCCTGTTTTCTTGAACTTGGTACAGTCTACGGTCTGTAGGAAGCGGTCCTCGGACCGTCTTGGTTTGGTTTTTGAACAATACTTGTATTTTTTTTTATTTTTTTACTTGTATTATTTTGTTAGTTGGTGTTACATTTGTCCGTTGGGGACAGCGCATGTGTCTTATATTAAGATGCCTTGTCTAAGTAAACTGGGGTGTTTTGGATGTCGATGTTGTTCTGCTGAGGCTCGATTGGAAGAGAGCCACCCTGCGCATCCGGAGGGAACCCCAAATTTTGATGTATACGTCAAGCACGGTATTGGCCCTATTATGTTTAGCACATTGTGGAATAAATATACGAGGGACAATACTGAGTTACAATGGCCACTTACTGGCTCGTTTGATGAGCAAAAATTGAATTTCTTGCAGAACAAATTGTTCGCCAAAAAGAGCAGGCATTCGATGTTTGATTCTCTAAGAGTATGGCAGCAGGAAGCAAAGCAGCGGTGTATGAGAGCAGAGAAAGAGGCCCGGAAGAGGCAGACACAAACAATAACGCAGAAAGCAGTGGCCTATGAAAGGGCAAAGATAGAGAAAGGCATAGAATGTGCTGATAGAAAGTTCCGATTGCAGACAGATAAATGTTATGTCAATAGAGAGGAAGGTGATGTTTTCGTTGAAGAGCTATTGGATTCTCGCCCTCCTCCACCTTATGCTCCTGAGCGGATATACCCAAGGGTTCACACATCTCAGTCCCCGGCCTCTGGTGCCGCTCTTCCTAGTATTCCGATCTCTAGTCAAACTGCTTCGGCCCCAGCCCCGCCTGCTCCTTCCCTGCTCACGCTAGGAACGGGGGTGGGAGCCGTTGGCTCTCCTGTTCCGTCTACTGACTCTGTATCTACTGCTACACCCCCTTTCACTCCTACGACACTGTCTCCTTTCATGATGATACCTGTCTCCTCATCTGCTCCCTCTCCCTCAAGTATGACACCCCTAGCACTGCCGAATGGCGAGACCCCTGTACGTGAAATACATGAAGGGAACTGGGCGGCAGCCGAGACCGTATGGACAAGGTGTTGGTGCGTTCTGCTGTGGGTGATGAGGAGAAGCAAATGGTGGCGAATCAGGCGGCTCAGTGGGCTCGGAACCCGATCTATAGTGTGGAAGATGTGTGCAGTGTGATGAGAGATTATGAGCCTTTCATACAGCAGCATGCCCTTAAGCACATGTCGGCCACGCTAATAGGACTGTGGGAGCAGTGTTTTCAGGGTGTGGCACCGCAGATCATCTGACATACGGGACTGGGTATATGCTGCAAATATGGCTCCTAATGAGGTTTTTAGCAATGTAACGACATTGGTGGGTAATCGAGGCAGATTGCACCAAAAGGTTCAGACGATGGTGACCCAGTACCCCATGAGAGAGGTCCATCCCATTTATCATCCTGAAATACCACAATTGCGCGACTCCGCAAATGCCGTAATTAGGCCGCGAGTCTCTGCTCGGTTCCAGGAACAGTGGATCTATACTCCTTGGAAGAGGAGTGAGGTAATATCCCTTAAAAGTCAGTTGCCAGACCCTCGGAAAAACCCGACTGCGTATTACAAAGAGTTGACAGAGGCGGCCTCCTCCACGGTGATGACGTTAGCAGATATTGAGTTGTTCTTTGGCTTGTTGGTACCAGTGGATATATGGAGGCAAGTGCATACACAGGATCATGTGGTGGAATTGTGAGGAACATGGGATCAGATCAGGGCATGGGATAAGGACCGTAAGCCCGGTGACAAGCAGAGGGTGGAGATATTGGCTTTATCGGGTCGCATTATCACTTATATGCATTCCCTTATCCCGCCGAGACGGGTGGATTGGGACAAGTTGACGCATGTCATCAGAAGAAGGACGAGAGTGTGTCTGATTTCTTTACTTGGTTTGAAGGGGTGTTTCTCAACTTTAGTGGCCAGGATCTGTCATTGGAAGGTGGTGTCTGGTTGTTTGTCAGCAGGTTCGTTACCAATCTGCTTCCTGAGATTGCGACTAGGTTGCAGGCTTCAGAAAGCACTTGGAGCACCTCTTCCCTGTCGGTAATATTGAGCATGGCACAGTACTACGAGCATAAGGAGAAAGTGGAGAAAAAGTCAAAAGACTTGAAGACGAGGGTGTTGATGCAGCAAGTTGCGAGGGGTAATGGAAGAGGAAGAGGTTCGGGTTCGGCCCAGCGGCTACCCAGGTCTAAGAGGGGGTGGTTCCTCGAGTGCACCAATTGGGATCAACCAATGTGCTTATTGCAAGCAGGAGGGACATTGGCGGAATGAGTGTCCGGAGTTAGTCCAGAAAGACGAGGCCCCGAGAGGTCGGGGTTTTAGAGGAGGAGGAGGCCGGTGGAGACGCGATCGAAGAATACATCGTTTCATAGACAGAGCGGGAACTATTTTGATGACCCCGCGGGGGCAGTACTATCATGACGACTATGACATGGACGAAGTAACAGGAATGTCCCACAGCTAGGATAGCCATGGACAGGGCCAGGGACCAGTTCCGGTGCCTGTAGATCAGCTCAGACCCTATGTCACTGCAGATTTACACGGTACGACCGAGAAATTCTTAGTTGATACAGGGGCTATGAATAGCTCGGTTTCCCGTTCACTGGTCCCGGGGGCGGCTCTGTCCGGCCAAAACAACGTTTCAGTGAGTTTCTCAGGCGTACCGGTTGTCAGCCCCATTTCCAAACCTCTTGCTTTGACTATTGGCCCCTTCACGGTTGATTCACCATTTCTATTAACGTCAAATTGTGGGGGAAATTTGTTAGGGTTGGATTTGTTGAAAAGGTTGCATGCGACAATATTTTGTTCCCCAGACGGTGTTTACATGACTATTGGACCGCATGTAGCCCGTGCTAAACAATGCCTCACAAAAGATGCCCCCCTCCCCGCTGAGTTTCAGGATGTGCCACGTACACTGTGGGCTACAGGAGACACTGATGTGGGGTTACTCCAGATCCCACCGGTCTCTATACAGATTAAGGAAAATACTGTATGGCCACGTATTCCCCAGTACAAGATATCCCAGGCAGGAGAAAAGGCCTTATTGCAAATAATACAGGATTTGATTAAGTCTGGTGTGGTTGAGGAGACCGTGGTGAATGTGTTTAACAGCCCTATTCTTCCTATTCTTAAAAAGGCACCCTTGGATTCTTCTGATGCCGACGTTTACCGCTTCGTAATTGACCTTAGAGAGGTGAATAAAATAGTGATTCCCCAGAACCCTGTAGTCCCAGACATTACCGCGATCTTGACAATGATTCCCCCGTCTGCAAAATTCTTCTCTGTGATAGATTTGAAGAATGCTTTCTTCAGCATTCCAATCCATACAGATAGCAGACATCTGTTTGGATTTGCAATAGCCGGAAGGAGCTTTAGGTTCTGTCGTGCTCCACAAGGCTATACGGAGAGCCCGAGTATCTATAGCCAAGCTTTGAAAGCTCAATTGGATTCCTTAGAACTTCCGCCTGGTAATGTGCTGTTGCAGTACGTTGACGACCTCCTTGTGGCTTCAGACACTGAAGATGGTTGTAAAGTGGCCACAGTTAAATTGCTGTTACATTTGGCACACCATGGCCACAAGGTGTCCCTTTCAAAATGTCAATATTGTCGACAGGAGGTCACCTATTTAGGTCACCTACTGTCAAAGGAGGGTCGTAGACTAACACCTGAATGCATAGCTGCTATTACTAATATGCCTGTTCCTAAGACCCAACGCGAGGTACGCGCTTTCATCTGTATAACTTCGTATTGTCGTCACTGGATCCCTAACTATTCCTTATTAACGAAGACCCTCCTTTACCTGACCACCAAAGAAGTGCATGAACCCCTGTCTTGGACATCTGCATGCCAGCAAGCTTTTAAGCAGTTAAAGGTTGCGCTTTGCTCTGCTCCTGTGCTTGGTACTCCTGATTACCAGAAGCCTTCTGTGCTTTATGTACATGAGGCGGACGGTTGCGCGCTTTCTGTTCTAACACAGGGTTTTGGTGGTAAGCAGAGATCCTGCGCGTATTTCTCTGCTATTCTTGATACTGTCGCCAGAGCTCTCCCGAGCTGCCTGAGGGCTGCCGCAGCGGTGGCAGTTTCTATCAGACAATCGGCAGGGCTCGTCCTTGATACTTATCTCAGTCATGGTACCTCATGCTGTGGACACACTGTTGAATAAGACAAAGACACAGCACCTTTCTAGTGCTCGTCTGACTGGATATGAGTTAACTTTGTTTGCTCCGCACATTACCATCAAACGCTGTGCTACTCTGAACTCAGCCATGTTACTACCCCTCCCTTCGGAAGAAAAGGACAATGATGTCCATGATTGTTTATTTCGGACTGAGGAAGAAACGAAGGGAAGGGTAGACCTGACTGATGTTCCCTTATCTGACCCTCAGGGGGAACTATATGTTGATGGCTCTTGTTTCAAACTACCAGATGGCGCTACCACTGCATCATATGCAATCACAACGTTACACACTGTAGTTGAGACATCCCATATCCCATACCAGTCGGCCCAGGCTGCAGAGTTGGTTGCCCTCCTTAGGGCTTGCGAGTTGAGTGAGGGACTGACTGTCAATGTCTACACCGACAGCCAGTACGCTTTTGGGGTGGCCCATAATTTCAGGCGCCTCTGGGCAGAGAGAGGGTTCTTGACCTCGCATGGGTTGCACATACAGCATGGACCATTGATACATAGACTGTTGACAGCACTGACACTTCCTGATAAGTTGGCAATAATAAAAATGTAGCGCTCACAAAGCAGTAACAGACGATGTTGGAAGGGGCAATGCTTTTGCGGATCAGACAGCTAAGGAGACAGCTAGATCGAAGATGAAAAAGATGTTTGTGGCAGGTCCCGCTAGGTGGGTTCCAGACAATGGAATGTTCGAGGACACATTAGACAATGTCAGGGAGATGCAGAGTGAGGCGACAGTAGATGAACTGGCAGAATGGGAGGAGAGGATAGGGCGTTTGGACGAGGATGGGTGTTGGACTGATTTGTCTGGAAAACAGAGATGGTTGCTGCCCAACGCATATGTGCTCCCTGTTGTTACCATGGCCCACGGCCTAGCACATATTAGTGCCAAAGGAATATGTAAGCTACTGGACCCAGTATGGCGAAATGATAATATCCCTAAGGTAGCCACACACTTGGTGAAACACTGCATCATTTGTCTGAAACATAATCCTGGGAAAGGTACTCCTACACCCGCAGGTAATTTTGCACCGCCTTCCTTCCCTTTCGAGGTTCTCCAGATGGATTTCATCGAAATGGAACGAGTTAACAATTTGAAGTATGTAGTGGTAGTGATTTGTGCATTCAGTAAATGGATTGAGGCTTATCCCACTAAGGAGAATACGGCTATGGCGACGGCGAAGGCACTCTTAAAAGAGTTCTTCCCACGCTATGGATTACCACGTGTGATCTGGAGTGACAACGGAAGTCACTTCAATTCAAAGGTCATTGAATTGGTGTGTAAAGGCTTGCAAATTAGACAGAAGTTTCATGCAGCGAACCACCCCCAGTCAGCAGGCCTGGTTGAGAAGTACAATGGTACTCTCTAATTGAAGTTAGCGAAGATTCAAGAAAGCACAGGATTGCGATGGCCCGATGCTCTACCTTTGGCTTTGTTGTCTACCAGAGTGACAGCGCATTCTAGAACAGGGTTGTCCCCGTACTAGGTGGTCTTCGGGCACCCCGCCAACATCTGGGGCGTCCCAAGACCCAAGCGCTTTTCCGAGATAGAGTACCCCCTACTGATAGATTATCTGTATGAATTGTCTAAAGATCTCCGTTCTGTCCACCAACAGATTCACGCCATGCAGCGACCAGTACCAGAGGGGCCCGGGTATCAGCTACAACCTGGGAACTTTGTAATGGTCAAGAATTTTCAACGGAAGAACTGCCTGGAGCCGAGGTGGAAGGGGCCCCTGATTGTCTTGCTCGCCACCCGCACCGCAGTGAAGCTTGAAGGCCGGAAGCACTGGGTGCATGTATCGCATGTAAAACGGGTACCTCTACCACTTCCGTATGATCAGTGGGTCCTCAACGGCATTGCTGACCAGGAAGGGGAGCGCGTGCCCCGTTTCGTTCCCTTCTCTGACGCCCAACTGAGGTGGGCGCAGACAGAAGAGGAGAGCGACGAGGTCTTACTTGAAGCGGTCCCCCCAGAGATAAGGGCCGCCCCGGATGCTCCCGCTTCTGGTGCACAGACACCTGAGTCTAAATGCCCTGCTGAGCCTGAATTTCTTCCCCTTTATGTTGAAGAAGTGCCTGGGGTTGCCAGGTACAACCTGCGACCCCGACGGAAGGACAGTGCGCCAGTAGGACAGTCCAGGAGTTAGGGAAGGACTTGAGCTTAGGACGCAGGTGCTATGCCTAAGGTGCCTGCTTTAGATTAGAGTGAGTTACACTGGTGCACTGCCCTGGACACTGGACAGGATTAGCTGAGGGTGTCTTCCAAGGAGGGAGAGTGCCCTATCCTGAAAGAAGAGTGTAGTATCCTGCTGCTCAGCCAGAATGACTGCCTGATGGAATGTTAGTGTTTGGAATGTGTGCGTGCGTGAATCAGTTGGATGAAGGGCTGAGCAGCAGGGAAGCTGCTCCTGGTGGGGCTCCTACTTAGACTCTGACTTTACCTCTCTGTATCTAACTTACCACCTCAATAAATCTGCGTGGTAAACTACCTGGCTTGGAGCGTCCTTTCTTCGATACTACATTTTGGTACCAGGAGTGGGGTGAATTTCTTCAGCCTGAAGAAGCCATCATCCCACGCTCAAGGTAAAGGACTCTCTCAATTTAAAAGCTACGCATTTTAAAGTTTACTGGCACCCTGAGCCCCACCAGTGACCTTCACCGGTCGCCCACAACGTTTCTGTGCCAGTTCCTTTCTGCCTGCTACCTTGCTTCCTCAGACTTGCCGTACCCTCAAGTCTCTTTCGGGGTGTGTGAGGGCAACAGGAGGCAAGACTTGTTCTTCCCCCTTACTAGTGGGTCCGTTTAACCTAGGATTCTATTCTATCTCTTTCTCTCTGATTTGTTTTTCAGCAAGGGCTGCGATCGCGCAGCTCCTCCGTGGGAGTGCTCCATAGCACCGTCGTTGATGAACAATAGGAGTCTACCAGTGAGGCTCTGAAGGACACTGGGTGATTTTGTACCCCTCTGGTTGGTTGTATTTTTGTGGCTCCAATCCCTAAGTTTTTTTTTCTATGTACCCATTTGGCAGCGCAATTATGAAGGAGGAACAGCCTCTAGTGGCCCCACCATTACAGCAGAATGGTCCTGTGTGGTCTAGTTGGTCTACTGGGAGTAGGGTGGTAGTGGTCCTTCTCATTGTAACGATAACACTATTCGGGGTGGTGTGGTATTTAGAAGAACAGCATCCTGTGCACACATTGATAGGGACTACCCCGGCTCCACCTGAGCATTCGTTTGTTACACTGGCCTCGCATAAGGAAAGACATAGATAGACCTATGTCTACAACGCGTTTCTGCAAATGCTTCATCAGGTGCACAGCACTACTAATGTCACCAATTGCTGGGTGTGTGGGTTACTTCCCTCAGTTATGCATAAGAACGATCTACTGGTGTCCTTGCCCCTGTCATACTTTGGTAGCTGTGAGGCATGGTTCCAATTGCTTTCTATGGTGTACATGCACTATTATGCTGGTGCGATGAATATGAAACAGTCTGATTACGAAGCAGTGTTGGAATATATAGTGGTACACCAAGGATATACGCCTGGGGCAGATGGAAAGGAGGGTACCCTAAATCCAGAAGCTTCTATGAATATTTTTGAGGCGAATAAGAATGTCACTTGGTTGCAAAATGAAATGCTGTATTTTCAAGGATTTATTGTTACTGAATATTTGAAATGTTTTCAGGAACGAAATATAACTGAAGATAAAGCCATGCCCGTCCCTGTGATCAATACAGCAGCCAGTTTCTGTGTTGAAGGTACAGGGAACATTCCAGTAGGCCAGAGCAGTTGTAACTATACATACCAATTGAGCACCACTAGTAGCCCACACTTGCTCACACCTCCAAATGTATACTTTGTTTGTGGGGAACAGGCTTCCCAGGGGATGGTCTGGCTGGTGTTATGTCTCTTTTCTCTTGCCCCCTGTTTATATTGCACCATCTAACTATCACAAGGATCATAGACTACAGCATAGGGATTTGCATTGAGACGAGAGTTGTCAATACAGAAGATATAGATCAAACGGATACTTCCCTACAACAATTTACTGACATCATGAAGGGCATTCTGCCGTTCTGGGGCCCCATGTTCAATAGCCGTAATATCCGTCGCCTTGCTAGAGTAGTTGAAGGAGTCATTAACACTACTGCAGGTATACTGACTAATATTACCGTTGAGCTTCAGGCTACGAGACTTGTTGCTCTGAAAAACCGGATGGTTTTAGACGTCATCCTTGCTGATAGTTGCTGTGTTTACATTCCTGATAACGCCCCTAATGTATACTCCGCCATACAGAAATTACATAGGCTTGCTTCAGATATCCATCCGGATAATGGTTCATGGTCCCTCACAGGGTGGTTCTGGGGTCTGCTGACATCGTGGGGTTGGAAGATACTACTTGCCCTCATAGTTATCGCAGGTGTCATCTTCACATGTTGCCTATGTATTAATTGCCTTCCAGCATGTTGCACCTATTGTGTGAGCAAGCTCACCCATACCTCTAAATTGCCAGGACGTGATACTAAGGTCACTACTATGATGATGCAGGATATTCAGGATATCATGCTGATCGATGAAGGTATTTTTGAGTACTAAGTAGATGTTGATTCTCATGTGCTGTTTTATTCTTCCTTGTAACGTGAAGTGCGCATGCATTTTTCTTCCTTCCCACTTAGAATTGTAAAGACCCTACCGGATAGCAATAAAGCATTTAGCCACCCATGCTAAAAGGAGGGTCTGTTAGGTTTGAAAATCCCATTCCTGCTATGCACTCGTATCATGCTATATTAGGTTAGCAATGTGTGGCTAAATAGATGCCATTTGTATTCACGTGATGCAACCCACTGAGTTATCCCTGCAATGTGCAAGCTTTAGTTAGCAAGTGTGACTCCATTTTGTATTTCGTAATCCCTATTAGGCTGTGTCTGAACTAGGCCTCATTATTCGTACTGCTTGCCTCAGCAGAATACTGTATTTAGTTATTATTTTTCTTATCTGTTCAAGGCTGCTACCCGACTTACTAATGAATAGGCCATTCTGCCCTCGCATGCCTATCTGAGTGTGTAGCTCTGCTCCCATGTTAGGAGATGCTGAGACTCAGCGCGGTAACCTTGAGTAGCCGATAGCATGTACCCATCTGGCAGGTGGTAGCCCATCCTTCTGTGCCTTCTTTGTTCATGTTCGGCTCAGGCTGGTAACTTTCCACTGTGGGCGTGGTTGGGGGGCTCTTGGAGGAATGATCATGCATTGCAGGCCGTTGGGGAGCCAGTCTTTCGGCAGACATCTTAGGGTGCAGGTCAGATTGGACTCCTGCAGAGTATTACTAATAAATGCTGGTTTGTATTCTCTACTGTCTGACCGACTTCATTTCTTGGGAAGGCATAGCAGGTGGTTGTAAGTAACCCGGGTGGCCCCTAAGGTCCACTTCCTTCAAGCTAGGCAAGCAGAGTCCAGCCAGCACCAATGATGGCAGCACACCCACAGTGCCTGAGGTTGCAAAGAAATATCACATGGTTAAAGATCTGGTTCCCAGCCATGTGGTAGGGGATGACATAGACAAGTGGTTTTCTACCTATGATGTGGCCCTTAAGATGCACAGGGTCCCAGAAGAGTTTTGGGGGCAACACTTTGGAAAACATGCCTACAGTGGGGAGGGATGGCTTTATCCCATCAACAAAAAAAAGGGGGGGGGAACCAGGGAGCCAATTACGGTCCAGTGTCCATGCTCCACATACACTATATTTAAACAAACAAGGAGGACACTGTTCCTGAGGCGGGGTGCAAAAAGTAACCCGTGCGCCTTTAAAGGGAGGGAAAGAGATAGAATAGAATCCTAGGTTAAACGGACCCACTAGTAAGGGGGAAGAACAAGTCTTGCCTCCTGTTGCCCTCACACACCCCGAGAGGTGTCATGCTTCATCATCGGGCAGTTTGCTCCTCGTAGGGCCGGCGCTGCAATGCCCTACGGGTCCCCCGAAGGGTCACTTTATCGGAGATCTTTTGTATATTGCCGGATGGTGCATGCGGGTGTGTGGGGTGTGGGTCCTATGTGAGGGTAAAAGGGTGCGTGCATAGTGAGTAAAAAAAACCATAAAAAACTGCCACAGGTTTACCAGCAAAAGATGTTAATTATAACGGCACTCTGTGGCAGAGTAAAAAACCCCGTCAGTATGGTGTAATCCAAGTGGGCATCGTGTGCCCAGATATGATAGGTCATATGATAGGTCAACATGTTTCGCGCCTATGTTGCCACAAGGGTCGTTGGCGCTTCTTCAGGACCAGGATAATAGAAGTATAGTGAAGTGCACGTGAGGTAAATGTTAAAAAGTAAATACCCACAATGTATGTCAGGGTGGGTCACTGAACTGCTCCTGATCAGAACAATGTATGTCAGGGCGGGTCACTGAACTGCTCCTGATCAGAACAATGTATGTCAGGGCGGGTCACTGAACTGCTCCTGATCAGAACCTCCCAGTGTGAGGAGAGTTTCATCAGAGGCTAAAAGCGTTGGACGCCCGCATCTTGCCGGGAGTTCTATTCGGTGCCTGCTAATTCGCACCTACTCCGTCCTGCCGCCTAGCCACTAGGCACGCACCCTTTTACCCTCACATAGGACACACACCCGCATGCACCATCCGGCAATATACAAAAGATCTCCGATAAAGTGACCCTTCGGGGGACCCGTAGGGCATTGCAGCGCCGGCCCTACGAGGAGCAAACTGCCCGATGATTAAGCATGACACCTCTCGGGGTGTGTGAGGGCAACAGGAGGCAAGACTTGTTCTTCCCCCTTACTAGTGGGTCCGTTTAACCTAGGATTCTATTCTATCTCTTTCTCTCTTTTCCTCCCTTTAAAGGCGCACGGGTTACTTTTTGCACCCCGCCTCAGGAACAGTGTCCTCCTTGTTTGTTTAAATGAGGGATGGCTTTATTACACTGGAGGTGGGGTACCAGGTGGGGTACACCCCAATAAGAACCATCTTTGTCACCAAATTTGGGCTTGCCCCCAGAAAAGTACTGCATTGGGTTCAGAGATAGCCAAATGTTGCAGAATCTGTCTTGGGTGGATTTTCTGGATTATGCGGGCAAGGCACGTAATGGTTGGGTGCAGGGCAGCAAAGTTGATGATTTCACTGGGTTGTTTAATCTGATATTAAGGGAGCACATATTCCATATCTGTTTTACAGAGCTGTCCCAGCACCTAGTTGATAGTAAGCTCACTGACCTCAGGGAGCTTGATAAGGAGGCGGACCTCTGGGTCAGCAGCAGATTGTCCAAAAAGGTATCAGGGGCAGGGGGGCTCACAAGAAGGATGGTCAGGGGTCCCACCAGAAGAAAGTGGGGGAGAAAATCTTAAAAATAAGGAATTTTCTGAAGGTCCGCCAAATAATTCTCAAGGGAACACCATTAAGTAGTCCCAGTCTGAGCCTAAAAGAAAGGGGTTCTTTGACAAAGAGACCAGGTTTGTCCCCCAGTATAGTTCAAGTATGGGCACTCTAAGGGAGACAGCAAATGTCCCAAGAGGGCAGAGCCCCCCCATTGGTGGGGAGACAACTGGCCTTGGCCATTGTAGCACTTGGGGATGAGATGGTCTAAGTTAGCATGAGGGAGTGAGCAGAGGTTACATTAGTGTTCCTAGGGGATAGAGAGATGATGCCAAAAGCACATATGCCTTCCAATACTTTTATGTATAGGCAGTGGGTCACCATCAATGGGCACAGGGTGGAGGCTCTGAGAGACACAAGAGCCAGTAGGACTACAGTGAAGTGTTGACACCTGCAGAGCAAGTCCTTCCTAATACATTCCACCAGGTCATAGTTGCAGACAACCGTGAGAGTTTCTACCCAGTGGCTCTGTTTCCCTGTAGCTGTGATCCCTGCCATGCCTGTAGATTGTCTGTTAGTCAGTGACCTAGAACACACTGTCTGGAAGGAGGTGGAGCTCAGGTCACACCCGGAGATGTTAGGCTTGCCTGAATGGGTCTGTATGACCATAAGGTCCATGGCTGCCAAAGAGGGGAGTCAAGGAAGTCTGGAGTCTGAAACAATGCCCAGAGAGCTGCCAAGAAGAGGAAGTGTTGTGTAGTTCCTATAAATCTATATAGGATCTGCGCATTTAGACAACATAAACCATGGGATTGGTGTCCAGACTGATTCCAGACACCCCCAAAAGATATGTTAGCCTGTAGACCAGCTAGCTCACAGTTCCACCATAGGCCCCCCAACCTTACCAAGGAGTGAATAGTTTCTGGCAACTATCGAACGTGACAACCCTGACCCCTCAGGGATCATGGAAACAGTACAGTACTTTTCTCTCAGTCACTCCTACTTACTTCTTCTCATAGAGATACACAGAATAAACGATGGGGACGTTTTCAATAAGGATTTATTGAACCAGCGTCATTCTAGTATAAAATACGTGTGCTGCGATTACCATTAGACAGAAACAGATATATGCGATTACAAGCACCAACAGGGTAAATAAAAGGTGGAATTCTACCGTGGTGCTAAAACTGTGAATATATGCAGACATCTAGATACATGGCAGTAATCATGCGTACTCGTGGGATGCAAACCCTAGCTAACTGTACCTAAGTGTACCTAGCATATATGTGATTGTAAAGCCAAGAATCCCTCTAGGAAAGAGCCAACCCCATTACCTGATGGGAAAGAACGAAGGACCTCGTCTTGGTCTCGAGTTGGACACCCTGCAAGGGATGTCGGACCATTGCATGCTGGAGTTTCTGCGTGCAGAGACTTCAGCGTCTTGTGTCCGCATGGAAGCTTCTCCTCTGGTTTGCCCAGCGAAGATGTGGTGCTTATATAACGGAAAGGTACCCTCAGGGGGTCTACCTAGATTTGTCTTGGTACTGTGGTCCTGTCGTCCAAGGATGACGATAGCGTGACTAGCGTGATAGCGTCAGACTGGATCCGGAGAATGTTTTCTCAGCAGTACCCCTGCGCGTCGGTAGGTGGCGTCGGTCGACTCCGCATTCGTTGTCAGCATCGTGATCGCCGGGATGACGTCGCAGTATCTACTTAGACGCCGCCCCTGCGCGCTGACGTCAGTTCTTTTCCGCGCCAGCCAGCGCAGATCAGGAGAGAGCGGTACCCTTAGTCTTTTTTGGCTAACACTTTTTGGACTTTGGTCGACCTCTTTTTCGAGTCGTTCGACTCCTGGTGCACGTAGGGATGTCCCATCGACGGACCGGCTTCGAGCCTTGTGACTCCTGTCACAAGTTGATGTCGGTCACGGACCCACACGTCATGTGCCTCTGGTGCCTGTTGCGCGACCACGACCCGAAGTCGTGCTCCAACTGTCGGGCCATGAACCCGAAGTCTTTGCGGGAGCGGTCCCGAAAGCTTCTGGAGGCCCGGCAGTCCGCTCCTTGCCGCTCAAGGTCCTGGTCGAGAGGGAGGTCGCGGGACCGGTCGCGGAGTCACCACCATCATTCCTCCTCGAAGTCTTCGTCATTGGGTAAGTCGAAGCACAAGAAGAAAACTAAGAAGCACCGTCTCTCTCCGCCTTCTCCCCGTCCGTCGGCCGACACGACGCGGGACGCGGAAGGTCGTTGTACTTCGGCTCCACCCACAGATCCTGTTGGGACGGCTCTGAGCCTCCCTCCCTTTCCAGGAGCCGGAGCGTCCCCTGCCCAGCTTCATGCATTTTACCAAGCCCTCCACTTCATCTTTGGGCAACCTGACTCCGCTGGTGCGCCTTCGGGCCCCGTGGACTCGGCTGGGGGCTCTAGGCCTTCGATGCCGGCGGCTCCGGCCTCGGCGCCGCAGGGCCCCCAGAGATCCAGGCCTGGATCCTGATCGGTGCTGGTTGACCTCACAACACCTCCCCCAGCGCCGTTTCCTCTGACGACGCCTCCGCCACTTCCGACGGTGGTTGTGTCCCCGGTATCTTTGTACCACTGTTCTACCCTGGCGTTCCTTTTCGCCCTGAGTGGTAGCCAGAGGAGGGCGAGGAGGACTGGGAGGGGTCTGTTGACCCTCTGGCAGACAAGCTAGAAGAGCCAGACTGGAGAGAGGAGTTGGGTGAGGCCAGTGGTCTGGATACCTCCCCAGACCTTGGTGTGCTTTCTCCCCCTACCGTGACCACGGAGGAGGGGGCCTCCTATGCTGTGGTGTTGCGTAGGACAGCTGAGGCCTTGGGCCTTGAGCTTCCTACGGTGGCAGTCAGTACTAACCTCCTGACTGAGGTGCTTCAGCCGGCAGCTGCCTCTTCGGAGCCCCTGCTGCCGTTCAAGGAGGCCCTCACAGACATCCTTCTGGGCACTTGGTCCAAGCCGAGCACAGGTGCTCCTGTGGATAGGATGATTGCCCGATGCCACTGCCCGGCCCCGGGCGACCCAATTTTCCTCTCCCAACACCCTACCCCCGAGAGCTTGGTGGTCCAAGCCTCAACATCCAAAGGCGCGTTCCCTACTGCTCCCCCAGATAGGGAATCCAAGAAGCTGGACCATCTTGGGAAGAAGATGTTTTCTTCCACCAGCTTAGGACTGCGGTCGGTGAACACCGCATGTCTCTTGGGCCGCTACACCCACTCTGTGTGGGACACGGTTGCTCAAGTGCTGCCACAGTGCCTAGAGGAGGCCCGGACTGTACTCTCCCGTGCGGTCGCAGAGGTTAGAGACGCAGCGAAGTTCGCCATTCGATGTGGGCTGGATACCGCCAACTCGCTAGGTAGAATGATTTCTACGTCAGTAGCCTTGAGACGCTACGCCTGGCTGAGGTCCACTGACTTTTCCGGGATGTCCAATCGACCCTTTTGGACATGCCCTTTGATGGCGGTCGCCTGTTTGGCGACAAGGCGGACAATGCGCTTGAGCGCTTCAAGGACTTTAGGGCTACGGCCAGATCCTTGGGCCTCGCTGCTACCTCTCACCCCATTCAGTCCGCCTTTCGCCCCTTTCTTGGCTACGGAAGGGGTGCCCCACCTTGTTCCACCCAGGGCCACAGGCCGGTGCAAGCTACTCCGCCTCTGCGCGGCTGGGGATGTGGGACCCAGTGCCGTTGGTCTGGGGGCCAGCGGGCGGGCCAGTCCACCGGTGCCCCCCCCTGCATCAGCCTCCAAACCTTCCTAGTCCGACCTTTCAGGGCCACCAGTTGCCAGTGGGCTGCAGGATCCGCCATCACCTCCCCCACTTGCACACCATCACGTTGGACAGGTGGGCTTTGCAGATAGTTCAAAGGGGCTACTCCCTCCCCTTCGAGACTACCCTCCCCTCCATACCACCAACACTCTATCGCATGTCGGAGGATCACTTGGCCCTTCTTTGTCAGGAAGTTACGGCTCTCTTGGCCAAGGGAGCTATCGAGCGGGTCCCTGTGCCAGAAGTAGGTCGTGGTTGTTATTCCCACTACTTCCTGGTACCCAAGAAGGACAAAGGCCTGCGTCCTATCTTGGATCTCAGGGACGTCAACCGCTTCCTCCGGAAGGAGAAGTTCAAAATGTTGACATTAGCTCAGGTATTGTCTGCCCTCGACCCTGGAGACTGGATGGTAGCATTGGACTTGCAGGATGCCTATTTCCACATCCCCGTCCTGCTGGCCCACAGGCATTCCCTACGGTTCACGGTAGGCCACGAGCATTTTCAGTTTACTGTGCTCCCTATTGGCCTTACAAGCACCCCTCGGGTGTTCACGAAAGTGATGGCGGTGGTTGCAGCTCATCTGCGCAGATCAGGGGTTCCAGTCTTCCCCTATCTTGACGACTGGCTGTTTAAGGCGAGCTCACTCCAGGCTGTCGTCTCACACCTCCAGACTACGGCGGACCTCCTGCACTTGCTGGGGTTCACTATCAAGGTGCCGAAGTCACACCTGATTCCCTCTCAGAAGCTCCTTTTCATCGGAGCAGTTCTGGATACAGCGCAGTTTCAGGCTTATCCTCCCGAGCAGCGAGTCTAGGATATTCGGGCTATGATACCGATGTTTCAGCCTCTATTCCGGATTTCGGTGAGAATGACCCTGAGGCTGCTGGGCCTCATGGCCTCTTGCATCCTGCTGGTGGATCATGCCAGGTGGCATATGCGGGCTCTGCAGTGGGACCTGAAGTTCCAGTGGGCACAGCATCCGGGGAATCTTTCTGATTGCGTCCAGATCTCGGGGGGCACTGCACACCAATTGCAGTGGTGGCTAACGAACCATGATTGGGTCAACGGCAGATCCCTTTCCCTTTCTCTTCCCCAACCAGAGTTCACAGTGGTGACAGATGCGTCACTCCTGGGATGGGGCGGCCACATGGCGGAGGCGGAGATCAGAGGCCTCTGGTCTCCGGCGGAGTCCGGGCTCCACATCAACCTTCTGGAGCACCGGGCGATTCGTCTTGCACTGAAGGCATTCCTTCCTTCTGTCAGAGGAAGGGTGGTGCAGGTATTCACGGACGACACCACCGCCATGTGGTACTGCAACAAACAGGGCGGGTTGGGGTCGTGGACCCTATGTCAGGAGGCTCTTTGCCTTTGGACGTGGCTGGAACATCCGGGCATGTCCCTGGTGGTTCAACACCTGGCAGGTTCTTTGAACGCCAGGGCAGACAAACTCAGCCGCTGGTGCATGATGGATCACGAATGGCGTCTTCACTCGGAGGTGGTGCAAGGTCTCTTTCAGCAGTGGGGAGAGCCTTGGTTAGATCTGTTCGCCACCCAAGAGAACGCGCGATGTCAGCAGTTCTGTGCGTTGGAATTTCCAAGGTGGCACTCGCTCGGCGATGCTTTTTGTCGCGAGTGGAATTGCGGTCTTCTATCCGCCTTTCATCCTATTTTACTTCTGCCCTAAGTGCTGAAGAAGATCATGCGCGACCCGGCCCAAGTCATTCTTGTGGCTCCGGATTGGGCACGAAGAGTCTGGTATCCCGAACTCTTGAACATGGCCATCGACTCTCCGATCAGACTGCCTCTTCGGGAGGATATTCTGTCGCAGCAGCAGGGGACGGTCCTCCACCCAAACCTGTCCAGCCTCCACCTCCTTGCGTGGAGATTGAGCAGCGACAGTTGACAGCTTTTGACCTTCCTCCCGAAGTCTGTAATGTTATCTTGGCAGCCAGGCGTCCCTCCACCAAAACGGTATACGCCTGTAGATGGAACAAATTTGTGGCATGGTGCACAGCAAAGGCTGTGGATCCCCTTTATGCCCCTTTTTCAGAGGGTCTCCTCTTCATTCTTTCCTTGGCCCAGCAGGACTCTGCTCTGGGCACTCTTAAAGGCTATCATTCGTCCATTTCGGCCTTTCTTCTCCTTCCTGATCAGCCTTCTCTTTTCAAATCCCCTATTCTAAATAGGTTTCTTAAGGGCATTACTCACCTTTTTCCTCCTATTCCTTTCGTAATGCCCCAGTGGGACTTGAATCTTGTTTTGACTTACCTTATGTGTGCTCCTTTCGAGCCACTACATAATTGTCCTCTCAGACTCTTGACTTTAAAGACTGCTTTCCTGGTTGTCATCCCCTCTGCTCGCAGGGTGAGTGAACTTCAGGCTCTATCTTCTAAACCTCCCTTCCTTGCTGTACATCCAGACTAGGTTGTCCTTCGAACTAGACCTCCTTTTCTTCCCAAAGTGGTTACCTCTTTCCACATAGGACAGACCATCACTTTGCCCACCTTCTTTCCGCCCCCACATCCTTCCAAGGAGGAGGAGAGACTCCACCGTCTGGATCCAAATCATTTAATCTGGATCGTACAAAACGACTCTGGGTGGACGATCAACTCTTTGTTGGCTATGTGGGCTCCAAGAAAGGTCGGGCCGTACAAAAACGGACCATCTCTCGATGGGTCGTCCTTTGCATTAGAATCTGTTATTCCTTGGCAAAAAAGGAGCCTCTGGGAGGACTGCGCGCCCATTCCACCAGGGCGACGGCAGCCACTACTGCTTTGGGACATGGAGTCCCCCTCAGTGACATCTGCCAGGCAGCCACGTGGGCATCTCTGCACACGTTCACTAAACATTACTGTCTGGATGGTCCAGTCCGGAGAGACTGCTTCTTTGGCCGTTCAGTTCTCCAGGGCCTTCTGGTGTGAACTTGGTTCGCAGACCCACCTCCGGGGTTGGTATTGCTGGGGTATGTATTCTAAGGTAAGGAATCTATAACTAATAGTCTCTTTGAGATGAACAAGTTACTTACCTTCGGTAACGATATATCTGTAAGAGACATATATTAGTTATAGACTTCTTACCGCCCCGCCCATCCTCCCCGTTCTGCGAACTGACTTCTAGAGTAAGGGACTCCCTTTTCAGGGCCCTAGTTTTGTGCACCAGTGGTCAGTGTCTTGCATGGCTCTGCGCTTCTGGCGTGGAATGTTGTGTAAAAGAACTGACGTCAGCGTGCAGGGGCGGCGTCTAAGTAGATACCGCGACGTCATCCCTGCGATCAGGACACCGACGATGAACGCGGAGTCGACCGACACCACCTACCGACGCGAAGAGGTACTGCTGAGAAAAACATCTCTGGATCCAGTCTGATGCCTGCAGGTAATTCTAAGGTAAGGAATCTATAACTAATATATGTCTCTTACAGATATATCGTTACCGAAGGTAAGTCACTTGTTCTTCAGCACCTAACAAGGCAAAAGGTCAGCGCTAGAGCCGTTATGTAGAGCAAGGTAGGACAAATGTAGGTAAAAGGTCGTGCAGCTACCTAGGCCTATATTGGGGTACATTGGGGCTCATTACAGAAGGCCAGGGGGTGCGGAAAGCCTGCCCCTGATGTGCCCACGGTCCATGTTGACAGGGTGCCTGAGGAAGCCACCCCTGAACCTATCAGGGAGGACATTGTTGCTCTAAGTGTAGGTCTCCCCTCTTCTAAGATCCTCTGTTTTCACTCAGTCAGGTCCCCTTCTCAGCAGGTTTGACCCTATTTCCCTAGAAGACTCAGCTTTAGAACTGGCTAGGTGTAAATCTGTTTTCCCTCTGGACGCTTGCCCACCTGCTATTCTACAGCTTGCCAATGGGGTGAATAATCCCATCCTCAACAAGTTAACAAATTAATCTCTCGATCTGGAGTTCGTTCCCTCAAGTTGGAAACATGCGCTGTTGCTTCCCCTCATAAAAAAGCATTGGCCGATCCAAAAGTATTTGGTAATTTTAGACCTTTTTCTCTTCTCCCTACATTTGCCAAACTTTTGGAGAAAAGGGTCAACAAGCAGCTGTCTCCTTTCCTTGAGTCCAACCTCCTTCTGCATGACTACCAATCGGGATTTTATGTGGGCTATAGTACTGAGTCCGCCCTACTTGAGATATCAGAATTCATCAAGGAAAAGCTCGACCTGAGCTCTCCAGTGATGCTCATGCTCTTAGATCTGACCTCGGCTTTTTCAATACTGTTTCCCCTTCCATCATTCTAGATAGAATCAAGAGAATTGAAATCGGGTACCAGGCACTGCTCTGGCCTAAATCTTTTTTGTTGGATCGCTCTCAAGTAGTCCTCCTTACCCCCCTTTTACCCCTTCTGTGAAACCCCTGGATTGCAGTGTGTCCCAGAGTTCGGTGCTCAGTCCAGCCCTTTTTAGGTCTCGCCTACGCAGCGCGCATGCGCTGCATAGGAGGGGACCTTTTGGAATCGATCAGCTTTTTGGGCAAAAACGTGCACGTTTTGCATTGCTTTGTATTGCAACGCGTGCACGTTTGGAGTTTCCCTTGCGGGAGCGAGCATCGGCGCCGTGTGTTAGCAATTATCGTGCTCGCTCCCGCAAGGTAAACGCTGCGTGTCCCTGCTCTCGTCCGCACTCCCCCTACCTCTCCCACTTGTTTATTATTCCTTTATGAGCGCTTTTCACAAGCGCTGCTCATGTCATGCAGCACTGCCGTATGCCGTTAACTCACACCACGGCACCCAGTTCTCACACGCACACTCTGAGTTCATCCCGCTCTCTGTTTATCTTGCATAGTATATCACAATCGTGCATTTGCCAAACACAGCTGTTTACTAGCCCAGTTTACAGATCTACGTTCTTTAATTAGTTTACCAACTTTACTTTGTGTGAGAATCTTGTATTTTTTCGCACACAACAGAAACCCCAAAACTGAGGGTGCAGTTCACGCAAACAGTTCATATGTGCTCCCCTCTCCCACCTCCATGCCAAAGAGCAGCAGGAGGAACACCTGCCCGGGGCAGATTTCTCCAAATCCCGAGAGTGATGTCACGGATTGCCGCTTGTAAACTTTTATTGCGCCCTTCTCTTTGCAGCTTCAGCCAGTGGAACAACGTATCCGGCCGCACATAGGCAGCAAGGAGGAGGTTAATGCACAATGCACTGAGGCTGCTGTGCTTGGGTTACTGCACACCACACACCGCACACAGGCAGCAACGAGGGGGTTAACGCACAATGCACCGAGGCTGAAGCACGTAGTTTAACGTATACCTCACATATAGAGCAACGAGGGGGTTAATGCACAACGCACACAGGCTGCAGTGCGTAGGTTAACGCACACTGGCTGCAGCGAGGCGGTTAAAACTAACACACAGACAGGATGCAGAGAGCGGGTTAACCAGGCTCAGGGTCGAACGGTTCCACCCCGGACCGGAGCGCGCGCAAAACCTCGGTACATACTTAAATCAAGGGGCCCCCGAGACATTGTCTGCGGACCCTGCCTCATTGGTCAAGTTTACTACTGTGAATGGACGATGGACCCCCTGAGACTTTGTACAGAATTCTTGAATAACGGTAGGTGAGCGCCAGTGCCCAGAATGCCTGTTTTTTTCTCCTTTTACCTACAGCAGTGTGTTCCGATTTCTGTGCACCGTGCCTTTAAATTCTGTATTTATCCTGCCATATTTGCTGCGCTTCAGTGAAAGAGGTCAAATTTTAAACAAGGTCTTCTGACAAATTGCTGCTTATGTGCTATTTAACATGCGTTTTGGTGTTTACAAACGTCTCTCCCTTTGCAGTCTGAGAAAGAAAAGTAAAGTAAATTATTTGACAGTCTTGCTGGAATACTGAGTGTGAAAGGTAAGGCTGTAGGATGTAATTTTCTAACACACAACACGAGCGCTCAGGGATGCCAAGGTTTCAGTGTACGTATCTGTGACATTACTATGTATCCAATGCACTTATGTATGATATTCCATGTCTTAAATATGACCCCTCAATTGACACTTTATCACAAATATGAAAGACGTTTTAATATCACACCCTATGTGCAAGATGGTCGAACGATTTTTGAGATTTATACAAAACAAGCAGTATTTTCCTTTCTAGAGGTTTTTGTATATTGATCTGTTAGTCTATGCATGTTGTAGATGTGATCTGTATCTCTTTGTTTTGGAAGAAAACCCCCTTTGACGTCTTTGTAAAGACTTTCTGTATGATGAATGTCTGTGCTTTAAGTTTAAGAATTTATGGTTCAGGGTTAAGACTTGGGTGGGGCATTTGGTGGAATTTTATATATTTCTTGTGTTTGGCCTTCGCGTACAGCACGGACCAGGTACTTGTCTCCTTCTACTGCTGACGTTTTTAGAGCTTTTTTTTTTCTTTTTCTACAAGCACATCATATACGTACTTTTGTTTTCAGGCTATCTCTCCTATTCCTGTTGCTTCTTTTCCCTTTCACCCTTCTGCCCTCATCTGTTTCTTCTCTAACCTCTCCCTCCACCCCCATTTTTAATTGTATCTCTTCAATCCCTGGCAGCACATCACCCAAGATATGTTGCATGGCTATACACTGACAAGGTCCAAAAAGCGAGACCTATTGGCTATGCCAATGCTTGTTAATATCTACCTGGAGCCATTGGCAAAACTTGTGGAGACCTGGGGTGTGCGGGTGGTCTCCTATGCGGATGGCAGCCAGCTCCTCTTGGCCTTCCATGAAAACGCACCAGAAACCCTGAGCTTCTACAAGCTTTGCTTAAAGGCAGTGGTGGTGTGGAGGGAAACTGCCTTAAACTGAACTCAGGAAAAACTGAGATCCTCTTCTTTGGTACCAAGTCTTTCCCAGAGACTAGCCTCTGGTGGCCACTTAAACTGGATCCTGCTCCCCCCCAGCACTGCTGGCTAAGAACTGAGGGGTAAGATTTGATTCCAATCTTACTTTTGAGCCACATATCAAGTTCTTATCCACAACTTGCTTTGCCACCCTTAGATCTCTGACGGAAGCTTCACCTTATTCCTGAGGACTCACGGAAAACTATTGTCCATGCCCTGGTTACCGACATACTAGATTACACCAACAGCTTATATTTTGGTTATATAGCTTTCTTAATCCAATGGCTCCAAAAAATCCAGAATTCCGCTGCATGCCTAATCTTGACAATTCCCCGCGCTTACCAGTGTCATCACCTTCGGCATCTTCACTGGCTTCCTGTCACCAAGAGGATCCAGTTTAAGGCACTCTCCTTCGCCATTAGGGCCTTCACTCTTAAATGTCCTCTTACCTGAAGGGATACCATTGCTCATCAAACTCGTGTCCCCAAAAGTGACAGGTCTGTGTCCTTAAAAGTGGCAGGTCTGTGTCCTTAAAAGTGACAGGTGCCACCCCCCCACCCCATTGCACCAAAAGTGACAGGTGCCACGCCCCCTTGCACCAAAAGTGACAGGTCCCAAACCCCTATGATGGATGTAATTGATCATTTGACCCAAGGGGCGGTCTGCCATGGGGCGGGCTGCTTTTGGAGACAACAGCGAACCAGAGCCCTATGACGGCGGCTGGGCATGTCGTGAGGTAGAGGTGCACGCCCCTTTGAGGGGTTGTTTAGGAGATATATAAGGCCTCCTTAAGAGCCATGTACAGCAAGCAGACGCTTGAACACGAAAAGGTTCCCATAGCAAAATGAAGAGATACACCCCGCTCGTGAAAAGGCCCATGTTGGGTGGCGGCCAGGCCACTATCGATAGATATTACCGCAGCTTAACACCCCTGGTAATGGACGAGAATGCTCAACAAGAAACACCTAAGGATATGGGCTGCGACGTTACTGGTTTTGGCGATGATCGTTGTCGGCGTATGGAAGCACGCAGTCTCAAGGATTGGCCGCGAGGGGTGTCCCCAATTAAGGTCGATAGCAGTTGGAGTGTGGACTTGTGTAATGGCAGCGAGTATGAGGGATTCGGCTTTGTGGAGCTAGACGATATGGAAGATACGATAGTTCCACCTAACTCCCCCGTCTATGAAGACCTGGGCTTTGAGGAGGATACGCCTCCTGAGAAGGTAGTTGTGCAACAGCCGGGTACAAGCGTCGAAGATGATGGGGCATCGCAGGATATTAGCGACTCTCAAGATTTCAGAGCCGCCGCAGAGGGCTGTGAAAATGCTGAGGTTAGTAAAAACAAAAATGTTATGAGCAGGCAGCTACATAACGATGTATTTTAGTTCTTGAATTAACGGACTGTTAATCTTTCTTCTTTTGACCCTAGAGAGCAACCCCAGCTGGATGCACCTACTTCATAATGCACTATGGGGAAGAAGATGTAGCAACTCCTAACACACCAGTCTATGAAGACATGGTTTTTCAGGAGGAAGCAGCTCCTGAGAAGGTAGTTGTGCAACAGCCGGGTAAAAGCGTCAAAGATGATGGGGCATCGCAGGACATTAGCGACTCTCAAGATTTCAGAGCCGCCGCTGAGGGTGGTGAAAATGCTGAGGTTAGTCAAAATAATAAAAAATAAATAAATTTAAAAAAAAAAAAGTTATGAGCAGGCAATTACATAATGATGTATTTTATTTCTTCAACTAACGGTTTGTCAATATTTCTTCTTTTTCACCCTAGGGAGCAACCCCAAAAAGAACTGAGGCCGTGGGGCGTCATACAAAAGTGGACAGCGTAAATTTTTACTGTCTATATTGTGCAAAACAGACTGAAAGTTCCACAAGACAAAGTACTGATGTTCCCATGAATTGTGACTATGTCTCTAAGAGCGACGATGGTGTAAAAGAAATTCAAGTAGTACCCCACGACGACCTGATGGCTGTCAAAGGTTTCGCAGCGGTTGTGGTACTAGCTTGTGTCAAACATGACTATTACAGCCTTTGTTCCGGACACAGAATGGGGGATCCTCAGCAGGACGTGCAAGAGTGTCTGGGCGAGGCATACAGAGCACGAGTAATCCGTTATATATGTAGTTTGTTAGACCTGTACAAGATGTATAAACTGTTAAGGGTTGTGTACGGACTGTCCACCCGAATATGCTGAAGCTCTTGACAGCAGCACTCGAGGAGACCCGACACGCCCATGATCCAAGCTTAAAACTGCAGGGTATGCAAGGGCTGTGCACGGCTGTTGATAGAAAGCTGATAGAAAGACTTGTAGAAAGGCGTATGTGTAAGCTGTATATAAAAAATTGAAGTATAGGGTATTTACCCCCACGAAGACTATTTTAAATAAATAAGGTCTTATTTAGCGTAACATGATAGCGTGTATTTAGAACAAAGTAGTAGAATGTTACACCGTAAGGTGGCTATGTGTTAATCCGTCCTTACGACGCTTACTATGAAAATGTAAAGTACCTTCTGTTTATGTTTTGTTAATATTCTTTATTTTTAATAAAATGTCCTTACGCAAAACAAGCGTCATTAATTGCCTGTGGTGTAGCGGATGATAACATGCCGGGGGCCCGGCTAAGAAAACTTTATTATGATACAGGGGGAGTTGGCAGCTTGGGAAGCGCCGAAACTCTGTATAGAACGGCTGTAGATGAAAATTAACCTGTAAGCAGAGACCAGGTGAAGACTTGGTTATCAGGAGAGGAGGCGTATTCACTCCATAAACCAGCCAGAAGACGGTTTAAGAGGCGCCCTACAATCGTTAATGCGCAAATAGATTATCAATGACAGGCGGATATCATCAGCCTTCAAGATATAGCAAAACATAACAGCGACACTCGTTATATATTAACCGTCATAGACGTCTTGTCCAAGTACGCCTACGCAGAAGCGCTACGCGATGAAAGTGGGGCTAACGTCACGGCCGCTTTTAAAGCCATCTTCGAGAAGGGCCAAATTCCTCAAAAACTACAAACAGACGCCGGTAAAGAATTCTTAAACAAGGCATTTCAGAAATTATTAAAGCACCATGGGGTTCAACATTTTGTAACACATACGGAGGTAAAAGCAGCTGTTGTAGAGCGGTTTAACAGAACTTTAAAGTCTAAGATGTGGAGGTATTTTACGGCCTACAACACATACAGATACGTTGATGTTCTACAAGCTTTTTTAGCTGTATATAATGCCAGTTATCACAGGACCATCAAAACAGCGCCCGTAGAGGTAACTCCTAGTAATTCTTTATCTGTTTGGAGAACGGTGTACGTGCGTAATTTCGCTACAAAGGTGAAGAAGCCTATTTTTAAAAAAGGTGATCACGTAAGGATTTCAAAATTGAAAGGGGTCTTTACGAAGGGCTACCAACAGACTTTTAGCGACGAAATATTTATAGTGGAAAGTGTGGAGCTTAAAGAAGGGATGTATATTTACAGGCTAAAGGACTACGATGGGGAAGCGGTGTCGGGTCTTTTACAAGGAAGAGTTACAAAGGATACCCGATGATCCGCACAGGGTGTACAGGGTTGAAAAGATTCTGAAAAGGAAAGGTAGAGGCGCTAATAGTCAGGCATATGTCAAATGGCGAGGATGGCCGGAGAAATTTAACAGTTGGGTGTTGGCCAGCTCCCTGAAGGGTGTGTGAGCTGAGGACGTCTAAAAGCTGCTGTTAAGATGGAGACAACGCCCTTTTATATCACCTTGCCGTCCAAAGCTTCTAAAGACATGTTCCCCGACAACCAGATTTCTAATTACACCGGGAAATTGGCAAAGTCTGTGGACTTGAAAGGGGATTGGGAGGTAGCCCTAACCGAGATCCAATACCCTAGAACCTGGAATACATTTACACAGAGCGAGGCCAAGTTTTACATAAAGCGTGAACAGGACCCTGTGAGCATGCACGAGAGCATCCCATACGGCTACTACCCAACCGATTCAAGTGTTGTCGACGCCATCAACAAAGCCATAGGCAGCATCGAAACATATACGAATACTCATCTGTCGCTAGATAACGTCAGAAGGAAGGTGTTTCTTAAAACCCCTAATCGCACCACGGTGTTTAACTGCTCTGGTAAATTAAGAAGAGTTTTAGGCACAGTACAGAATGCGAAAAGTCCGATCGCACAGGATCACACGTGCCCCGATATTAACGGGGGGTTCTACACGCTCTATGTGTATAGCGATATTGTAGAGGCCCAGAGGATCGGCGATAGTTACTCGCCGCTGTTAAGATGGGTTCATGTACAGGGCGAAAATTATACGATGGTCAATATTCAATTCAACAAACCCGACTACGTCGCAGTTTCTAAAAACCATTTTGACACTATTTCAATTATGATCTTTGATGATCAGTCCGCCCCTGTGTCCTTTAAATACGGGAAAGTTATTGTTAAGCTTCATTTAAGGGCGAGACGCGACAGAGGCCATTAAGTAGGCATCATGGTGGTTGTGAAAACATACGGGGACCCGTCTATGTACAGGGACTATTACCGAAACCAGGCCGGATATGGAGGCCCTCCGTACTTTCAAGGCTCCCCTGTTATGTACGGGGCTGGTCTAGGAGGTTTCTTCCGCAGTCTGTTTAGAAGAGCTATGCCCTTCTTGAGAAGAGGCTATGAAATTGCAAAACCGCATGTTAAAGCGGCGGCTACGAACATTGCCCAGTAGTAGGGTCTGTTACTTCGGCTGTTGCCGAGCGCATGAACAAACATCCGCAAGAAGGCGCTGGTTTGGTGTATAGGCCTCGCGCCATTGTTAAAAGGAAGCGGCGCGCTTCGAGACGCAGAGGACCACCTGCCCCCTATAAAAAAAGGAGTTCTTCAAAGCGCGCTCAGAAAAGAAAAACACCAAGAAGGAAGAGAGCTTCCAAGAAGAAGAGATCCGCCTCTAAAGTAAATATTTTTTAAAGCTGTGCAAACTAAAGCATGGCCTTCGTACATTGGGCGAGTGCGCCAAATCCGAGTTAGACTTGTTTACTCTAAAGCCCACTCAGACAAGCATCGAAAACAGTTTTTTCATGGAGGTATCACCTTTAGCCGCTTTGACGCCTCTGGCCCCTATAGAGTTTTATGTATCAGGGTCTACGGATATGTATTTGGATCTCAATAACACGCTACTCCATCTTATGTGTAAAATCGTAAAAGCGGATGGTTCCGACATAGCAGCAGACGCTAAAGTGGCGACGATCGCATACTCCCTAGCAACTGTGTTTAATCAGGTGGACATCACCCTGGGCGATCGCCTCATCACACAGAGCGATAACATGTACGCCTACAGAGCCTACCTCAAGAGCATTCTAAATTACAGTAGCGACGCCCTCGACACGCAGCTTTCAGCGGGGCTCTTCTACAAGGACACATACGGACACTTTGAAGCCAAGGAGCTGGACGGTGACAATTCGGGTTTTGTAAAAAGAACAAGTTTTGCGACGGGCAGTCGTCACTTTGACCTCCTGGGCCGCATACATTCAGACCTCTTCTTCCAAGATAACGGAATTGATCTTAAGATCAAGCTCACTCGCAACAAGGACTCATTCTGTCTCATCAGCGGGGATGCGGACCAGTACAAGCTGGACATACTGTCAGCGAGTCTGTTTGTAAAGAGGGTGAAAGTGTCCCCGAGCGTCAGATTAGCTCACGCCAACGCTTTGCAAATATCAAACGCCAAGTACGCTATGGAAAGAGTAGCTCTGAAGGTATTCAGCATCCCTGCCGGTACCCGATTAACTCAGCAGCAGAATTTATTTCTGGGACAACTACCCAAGCTTATCATCATCGGATTTGTGGACAATACAGCTTTTAGCGGCGTCTACGCCTCAAATCCCTTCAATTTTAAGCACTACGGCATCAACTACGCTGTGCTGGTCCACGAGGGCACTGTGATTCCTGCAAAACCCTACACACCCAGTTTTATAACCGCCAACTACATCGGGCTGGTTTCGATAACAGGGAAGCACCTACGGGACTGTGGGGTAGCCGTGTCAAGAGAAGGCTATGGGGCTGGATACACACTGTTCGCATTTGACCTGACTCCCCTCCCGACATGGAAGACGGCGATCACTACAACCTGGTCAAAAACGTCAACCTAAAAGCTGAAATACGATTTAGTAATCCGCTACCTGCGAATGTGAACATGGTCGTATTCTCGGTATTTGACAGCATCATTCAGATCAACCACGCCAGACAGATTGTGTTTGACTATCTTTAAAATGTTTGTGAAATGGACACTTTGCAGATACGTGACTTCTTAAGCAGACATAAATACGCTAGGAAATACTTTTTAGGTGGTTTCCCTAGCGATGGGTTACCAGGCGAATTAGGGCCGGAAAGACCACGCACCCTAGTCTTTAACACAGATCCTCATTACAAGGGTGGAACACACTGGGCGGCCGTGTTTATAGATAGTGACAAGGTTACAGTGTTTGACAGTACAGCCGAGTTCCCCGAACACAGTATATATACACAGGCCATATTCAAGTTTGTGAAAAAAGCAGCAGGGAGGGTTGAGTATAACAAGCTAAGGGTCCAGGATTCGTTAGCCATCACATGCGGGGAACACTGTATTTATTTTATCAGTAAAATGTCGGAGGGTGTGGCGTTTAGAAATTTCTTAAATCTATATTCGAGTGACCTTGTTAACAATGACAGTATAGTTGTGAAATATGTAAAAGAAAACACAAGGGCCACGGTCAGACCTGTGAAAACAGAATATAGCGTTTGTCAAAATTGTAAGGGCATGTAACGTGTGTATGTTTAATGATGTACGTTTAAAATAAAGACCTTTTTAAAACAAGCATTCAGACTCTGCATTTCTATGCTTACACATGTCCCATAATTAAAATGTTTTAAAATACGAGCGAGAGGGGTTGAAAAGTTATAAAAGTGTTTATTATAAACAGTTATGTAGGGTGCGCATTACGACGACAACCATTACTAGAGAAATATATGAAGAAAAATCAGACACGGCTAGACACGTAATAGGCACAGTTATTCAAAAAGTCTGTAGAAAGATTAAGGATTAATCCACGTATGGGCTGTTGACAGTGTCCTTTTTCTCGGTAGAGCCGTCGCAGGCGGGGTGCTCCAAGAGGGTGATAGTTATGGGGCGTCAGAGGCTGCTGGCGATGGAGGGAAGGGTGTCTTCAAACTTTCAAGCATACGGTGGTGATCGTTATTACCCACGAGTGTGGAAGGGATGTTGAGTTCAGCGGCGGTGCGCAGAAACTGATCCCAACCACTAGGAGCATTTTGCTGCGTTAGGGTTTTGGGGTGCATGAGACCTTTGATTAGATCGTAAATGTGTGAGCCAACAACCGGCTGCCCCTTGTAGAGAAATTCACAGCGTTCATTCCACGCTGTTAGGTCTTTAGAAGCGGCGAGTTTACTCATCAACATTTGCGCTGCCCCCCTGTGCCTCTGACTTATATTTTTTAGGAGGTCGTCAACAAAGATATCCGGGGTCGGGGCCTGGAGCGGCTGCAGGGGGGTTGCGGAGCATGCGCTGATGTTGCTGACTGTTCAGATTCCGGGGCATATAGAGTTAGCTTATTTTTTTTCGGTATCCCACTGCTTGTAGTAGGTTAGAAGATTTTTAAGGGTGTTGGTGTAAAGGTTACGGGTTTAGATCCTTACGGTTCAAAATGTCTTTAATTTCAGCATCCAGTCGTAGAGTCTCATTTCGCCGTATATCCCAGGCATTGTCCGCAGAAGAGCCCAGCTGCTCCAACTGCTGTCTAGGAACCAAAGCGATACAAAAGGGGATGATGGACGGAACGCTTGAGCCAATCAAACACTCACCCCCAGTCAACTGATCTGGGTTTAATCCATCATCATTCTTTAGCTCACTCCACCACCCCAGTTCAGACATGGCCATATGCAAATCAGTCTGACCCTGTGCCTCATGGGAACAGTCCAGCCCGAACTGCCAAGCCATGTCTTCCCTGGACCGGAAACAAGCATCCTAGGACCGGTTTCTGGCATTCCAGCCGTCATCAGCCAGGCTTGCTTGAATCCAGTGGCAAAGTGAGCAAGGGACCCACGTCTGGGCATACCCCGCCAACTTAGGGCGAACAAAGCGATACAAAGGGGATGATGGACGGAACGCTTGAGCCAATCAAACACTCACCCCCAGTCAACTGATCTGGGTTTAATCCATCATCATTCTTTAGCTCACTCCACCACCCCAGTTCAGACATGGCCATATGCAAATCAGTCTGACCCTGTGCCTCATGGGAACAGTCCAGCCCGAACTGCCAAGCCATGTCTTCCCTGGACCGGAAACAAGCATCCTAGGACCGGTTTCTGGGTAACACCCTTGCTCACTTTGCCACTGGATTCAAGCAAGCCTGGCTGATGACGGCTGGAATGCCAGAAACCGGTCCTAGGATGCTTGTTTCCGGTCCAGGGAAGACATGGCTTGGCAGTTCGGGCTGGACTGTTCCCATGAGGCACAGGGTCAGACTGATTTGCATATGGCCATGTCTGAACTGGGGTGGTGGAGTGAGCTAAAGAATGATGATGGATTAAACCCAGATCAGTTGACTGGGGGTGAGTGTTTGATTGGCTCAAGCGTTCCGTCCATCATCCCCTTTGTATCGCTTTGTTCGCCCTAAGTTGGCGGGGTATGCCCAGACGTGGGTCCCTTGCTCACTTTGCCACTGGATTCAAGCAAGCCTGGCTGATGACGGCTGGAACGCCAGAAACCGGTCCTAGGATGCTTGTTTCCGGTCCAGGGAAGACATGGCTTGGCAGTTCGGGCTGGACTGTTCCCATGAGGCACAGGGTCAGACTGATTTGCATATGGCCATGTCTGAACTGGGGTGGTGGAGTGAGCTAAAGAATGATGATGGATTAAACCCAGATCAGTTGACTGGGGGTGAGTGTTTGATTGGCTCAAACGTTCCGTCCATCATCCCCTTTGTATCGCTTTGTGCGCCCTAAGTTGGCGGGGGTATGCCCAGACGTGGGTCCCTTGCTCACTTTGCCACTGGATTCAAGCAAGCCTGGCTGATGACGGCTGGAATGCCAGAAACCGGTCCTAGGATGCTTGTTTCCGGTCCAGGGAAGACATGGCTTGGCAGTTCGGGCTGGACTGTTCCCATGAGGCACAGGGTCAGACTGATTTGCATATGGCCATGTCTGAACTGGGGTGGTGGAGTGAGCTAAAGAATGATGATGGATTTAACCCAGATCAGTTGACTGGGGGTGAGTGTTTGATTGGCTCAAACGTTCCGTCCATCATCCCCTTTTGTATCGCTAGGAACCAAATACATCTTTGCGGCATGTTCCATCACCGTCCCGAGAGGAGGCTTGTAATTATGGGTATAGCTATGCCCAAAAATGAGCCTATGAAACCCCCAGACTGTTCCACCAGTTTCTTCTTGGTAATAAGTGAGGCCCTTTTATTACTGAGCTTCTTGATAAGATGTCGCTTCTTCTTCAACACCTGTAACTGGCTCTTTGATATAGGGACGTTACCTTTTAGGGTGTTTAGGGCTATTTCTGAAATGGCCGCCACTAAATCATCAGAAGCAGCGCAGAGGATGGCCTTTCTGTGCTGGGGACTGGCATTAACCAGCATTTTCAGGAGAGCTAAATTGCGGCGTAGGTGGTCAGACATGGTCAACACAGGGTGTTATAAGGGCAGGACTACAAATGTTTCTAAAGGTCTTCAGCGCTGCTTTTTATAGGCTCGGGACTTGGTCTTTGGTGTGTAAGCGACTGGGAGATCAGGGGGAAAAATATCAGCCCTCAGTCTGTAGTCTTCTAGAGAGTTATTTTTTAAGTCGACCAACAGGTAGCCGTTGGGTTTTGCTGTAGCGTTGTTAAAGGCCTCCATGAAGAAGTGTGTGTTTTCCGGGTACATCTGTTTAGCTATGACGGATATTTGCTGTTTGTCACGGGGATTTTTAAGTAAAACAAGGTATGAGGCGTTGAGTGCTATAGAGCGGCTGTTCTTACCCTTGTAAAACAAGTTCTGCACAATGTAGCATATGCTTAGATTGCTATGGTGTGAATATTGAGTAAAGCTCGCTCTAACTCAGGATGATCCCCACCTTCACGCATAAGGTCATCGACAATTACCATGTTTACAAGGGTCGGTGGCAGCAGCTCATCGTCGTTGAGGTTATCAGGTATACCTTCTATAAATCTGATATGCGGGAAGCTGCGGGACAGTTCGGTATAAAGATCTTGCCAGCACGAATAAAGCCACACAATGTTATTAGGTGTTTGGGATAAAGCCCCGGCAGCATTTTCTAAGAGCTTTTTTATAAAGTAGCTTTTACCACAGTTTGAGGGCCCTGCTAACACGCAGGAGAACGGGTGTTGTAATCTGGTGTCCATAGTGCGGTGGTGACCTCTCTAATGCGCCTAATAACCGTACGGCAGTGTTTTATAGTCCGTAGTCAGGACCCTTTTGTCAAAAACAACGCGTAAGGTTTTATGTAGGGGCTGGGTTGTAATTTCCCACTTCTTTTTGGATCTGACTATGCAGGGCTGATTCACTACTATGGTTTTATCATTTTCACGATCGTCCGATGCAGAGTATTCGTGCACCAGATCCTTCAGACTGTCAAAATTGATTTTTAGGGTGTTCTTGACATTTAATGTTATACCTTTGACCTTCACGCACACCTTGTTGTTGTTTGTTTTGTACGCGTACGTTTTAGGTCCGGAGGATGTAAATTCTGTTATATGCTCATCTTTATCGAGTTCGCTGGTCAAATTACCTAGGTAATCCCCAAGAGGAGGGTCTTCATCCCCCGGTTTACTCAGAAAAATCAGAGAGTCAGTATCGTGATACAAACAGCGGTCCTAGAGTTTATCCATAACCCCGTAAAGCTCTAGACGGGCGTGGGCTGTCGTGAAGCAGGCTATGAAGATGTTTATGTTGTTACACGTTGTGGGGTACTCTTATGTGTATTTCCAACACACAGCCGCGGTATCGTCATCAATAAACTCGCAGCTGGACACCTCGTAACAAGGGGCAAAAAGGTACTTAAACAGTTCGTCAGGATCTGTTATTAAGGTTGTATTCGACATGTTAGCACGCTGTGCGAATTTTCCCCGTAAGGAGTTGAGGCAGAGTTTGGCTAACTGGCGGCGGGCTGGGTTGACCTCTATCAAATGGGGTCGTAAACGTATACCCTCGTGAGCGTGGTAGTCATCGATGTATTTTTGCTTTGCATCTTGACTAGTACACCATTCGGGATATCCTGAGGCCTCCTGTTTGTCTCTGAGAAACAAATTAATGTAGCGTGAAAAGAGGCGTTTCGTGGTCCTCTTAAAATGCCACACCTCGTGTACTCTCCCGAGTCTGTAACCTTTCTCTAAGGCAGCTTGGACCTCGTTGCTACACCAGGTCCCGGTGAGCATCCTTTGTTCTTCAGTGTGTCTACAACCACCAACCTCTTTAAACACTGCGCATGTTCGACAGAGGGGGAACATCAGCTTACCAGCGACTCTGTATGGTAACACAGGGAAGTAAAGATGCCTTGGCGGATAGATTTCGCATTTGACTAGCCCAAAGTATTCGGAAAGGGGCTTAAAGTCTCTATATATGATGGTGGGGTGCCCTAAGGGGTATACCTTAATTTTGTTCACAAATGGGTACAGACTGGTGAAATCATAGTAGTGTATTTTTTCACCCTCAGCAGCGGCCCTGTACAGTTGTATGGCATTTGTACGACCCCCGAATAAGGCATCGCGGGGCTCCAGAGGTTGTGGTAAATCACGACTCTGAAGGAAAGAGCAGAGCTCGGTGTCGGTTGTTAGCATATCTAACCACTCATGCTCCCAAAGGGCCCTCAGAGCAAAGCCACATTTTTCAACATACTGGGCCTTCATTAGAGTACGTCTGTGTAAGTGCTCAAAGTTGGCACCCAGCAATTTGTTAAACTCGTAGGGCTTGTAACAATGGGGGCAGCCGTGGTAAAAGCAGACGTTGTATTCAAAGGCTGTCGGCATTCCCTTAATTACGGCGTACCCATCCATGGAAATAGGGGCCCAGGCGGTATTCGCCCCCCCCTGTAAGACGTGTTGAATATGTATGTCTTCCTTCTCAGACACGTACTTAAGCCATTGGATAGAGGGGGTTGAATAACGTTTCTGTTTACCGTTATAGAGGTCTGGCGGCACTAGAGTGATACTTTTTGGTCTTAAAAACATGTGTTTGTAGATGGACATACACATGGAGGCCAAAGTGATGTTTTGAAAAGGGTCTATGTATGCGACCGTCTTTGTCAGTTCAGGGGTCTTGGGTTTCAAAGCCCTGACTTTCTTAGTCATCTACACCACAACGTCTCTGAAGAGGTTGCAGGCTTGTCGTAGGATCATTACATCCGCCTGACAATAAGCCTTCAACTCGGTTTGAAAATGAAACTCCTTTTCATGGTTTTCAGAGTACCATTGCAGAAAGCTCTCTTTCTCGGCAGGCATCATATATTGAACACCGTAGCTGTCCGGAGGCGGCATGGTCCCCACATAATCCTGTTTCGCCCAGGTGTTAAAAAAGTGTGGAAAATAACCTTTACACCCTGGGAAACCAAAGGCTTTTGGCAGCTTACTCAATTTCATGGGCAGGAAATTCAGGGTATCTATGAATCTTATTTGTAACTGCCCAGCCGTTAGCAACATCAGCTTGGAACCCTGAGTGATGAGTTCTACTTGTACCTTTTCACGAATCAGATTTTGTAAAATAAAGAATGAGTCGTATGCTTTTGAGTTATGGGCCAGCATGGTATACCCTTTGAATTTGGTTTGAATGAAAGTGTTAAGGAAATCACCAACGCACGTTCGCCCTACAAACTCCCAGCTGCCGTCGGAAGTTAGATGGTGGGCGTAAATATAGTTAGGTTGGTGTACCCCCGTCTCTTGTGTGCACTCTATATCGAACACTATGTAGTCTTCGGTTTTGGTCTGTGGTCTGCCTTTAACCATGTAACAACAGTGATTTTTTCCTGCCCTAAAAGGCGTGTGATACCTTGGGCATTTCATGCCTTTGCATTTGTGATCTGATGCCACATACCGACCACACTCGAAGCAATCCATTTTAGGGACGCATTTAACAGCATTGTTGTGTATGCTCAAGCAGTCTTGCGAGCGACAAAACATCTTACAGGTGTGACACCTCACCTTCAGGGCGGCGTCTACGACGCAACCGTCCCTCTGACGCATCTTACAGCGCATTTCACACTGATGATGTGCCTTATTTGTATATGTGGTCGCAATATGTGCACACATACTTGACTCCCAGAAAACTTTTAAGGTTCAAGATACCGTAAAAGTGGTTTTCGTGGTGAAGGACATATACGATCTTGTTTCTCACACGCTCCCCGGTTGTAAAGTACTTCCAAGAACCGTTGTGATAAAGAACTTTCACCGTAACGGCGAAATAGTTCTCAAAAAGACCTATGTCGCCAAAGCCGACCATACGGTCTGGAGGTATTTCAAGAACCTCATGGGCTTCAGCCGCTCTAGACATGATGACAGCGTCGGTGGTGTTGCGCCCCATCTGTAACCCCACGATACTGGCCGCCAGACACGTGTTGGCTGCGTCGTTGTTAAAGTTGAGCAGCCAACGTTGTTTCTTACCAATTATCTTGCTGTATAGCACGCTCTTTAAAGGCCTGGAAACACCCCCCTCACGACCCCGTACAATGAGGGCTATGACTCTGAAAGTGCCATAGGCGACTAGTTCAGCCTTACTCTGTAAAAGCCTCGAGGTTTTCTAAAAATTCCATGGCGTCAAACACAGCACGGGACTTTCGCTTGGTGAACAAAGGGCTGTCAAAACCCTGCCCCTGGAAGCGTAGTTGAAAAAAATCATTAGGACCCACATCGCGTAACAACCTTTCTATGAGTGTTTGCACAGCCTGATGTATGGCTAAAATGCCGTGATCAGAGGACCTTATCTGGTGAAGGTTAGTAAACCTAAACTCCTCGTAGTGTTCTGTAGCGTTAAATCTCTCTACAGTACGACTGTAGCTTCTAACGCTCTCTAAAAAGACTGCCTCTAAATCCTCATCTTGAGGAATTTGACTTGCTGGGGTGGTCGCTGCTGTATCATTTTGGGGGTCCTGGCTTAGCATGGTCTCGGGGTGTCTTTTAAACAGCCGTGTAGCGCATATTCTGGCTTTCTTGAGCTTACTTATTAAAAGCCTGCGCTGCTTAGCGCTATTAGCCCACTTTTGCTTTTTACGGGACCATTCTTTTCGAGGCAACCTCCCCCCGCCTATCTGAACAGTATGGTTTGTACATGTGTGCAATGTACTCATGGATGCCTCTGCTACAGACCCACCCCCCGGTCCTTCTATGTGTTCCTGGTGTTGGAGTATCGCCTCTCTACCGCCCGAGCCCTTCAAATGCCCTCCCCTTGGGGTGTTCTCTCCTGAACTTGTGTGTTGGAAGGTGGCTGGTACTGTTGTATGTGCTTCAGGCACCGTTCATGAAACTGTATGACTCTGTTTGAGGGGCTCTATGTACTTTTTACGCCTGAGCAAGCGTAAGAAGCGCTGGGACTTGGTCAGTATAGTATGGACCTTACAGCTATATTTTGATTTATGTGTGCTTTTAGTAATACCAGGGGCACGTGGGGTCTTTAGGGGTCGACGTAGGCCTAGTCACGCCGGTATACCCCATATGTCTGACACAGTTGTTTGACACGTTTGGAGGATCACCCTTTTACACCTGTCAACCATTTGCAGTATCTTTCGCTGCGCCTCCATCTTGACCATGTCCTCGCTACCACCAAGCCCCAGTTTTAAGGCTGCGGCGTTAGCTTGGCGTTTTAGCTTTCTGACCGCAAGCTGTATATCTTTTACATGCCCCCCTAGTACATATTTTGGGTTTACAGAATCGTATTGCGGCGGATTAGGAATGAACACCCCTTTGGGTTGTATAACGACCTCTCTCACACCAGCCGTCGCAACACTGCTCTGTAAAGGAGGGCCCGGGGGGGATCATAGAAACAGGGTCCCAGTGCGAACACCCTGGGGCTGTAGGGGAAGGGGCCTCACTAAATGACACCTCCAAACTCCCATCTGGATTATCGCTCCCTGCTGTGCTGTTATCGGCGTATAATGATGGGGGTGATGCGGGGCTTACACTGGACGCGGGGCTGGTTGGGTCGTACGCTCCTGGCGGGGGGATAGGGGACATGGGGCAAGGGGAGTGTAAATGGCGGTAAAAATAATCGAGGGTCCTAGCGGTGAAGGAATTGCCGCGGATGGGGTCGGGTGAATGTGTAACTGGCGTGTGCAAATCCCCTTTGTGCGTGTTAGAAGGCCCATCGTGCGCTGCTTCTGAGGGTCTATCAAGGCTGTCTACCACCCCTGTCAGTGCCTTGAGACACATCCTGCCGGTGGTATAAGGTGCTCCTAAGGGTTGAGTATTTTCAGGCGTTGGGTTCCTAAACCCATCAGGAATGATTATAGAAGATTTTGGGGGCTGATCTAGGGGGAGCTCCTCTACCGTTGCCGCTAGTTTATTTGAAACTACAGAGGGCTTTAGAGGATGGGAAGGGTGCTGCGGTGTAATGGGGTTGATTAAGAACCCATCCGCTGTTTCTACTTGCAGCGTAGGGGGCCCCTGCTTCTTCTTAAGATACTTTCTCGAGAGACGGTTGACTTTAGGGGTTTGGGGCTGTAACAGCGCTTCTGCAACCGGCGTCACAGCCTTTGACCCCTTAGAGAGCGTGGGGGTAGAGGATTCATTCCCCGGCTTAGCAACATTTTTTAATGATAGATCTAAAGGAGTAGCTTGGGGCTCCGGGACCACCTGTTTCTTCTTGAGGTCTAAAGGGGCTGCTTGGGACTCAGGGACCCCCTGTTTCTTCTTGAGGTCTAAAGGGGGTGTTTGGGACTCAGGGACCCCCTGTTTCTTCTTGGGGTCTAAACAGTCTGCTTGGGACTCCGAGTCCATCTGCTTCTTCTTTAGGGATGGTTTGTTCGAGATGAGATTCCCTTTTGAGGCCTGGTGTTGGTTCATCATTTTAGTGGCTGGCTTGAGACGGCATGTCATCTCTGTACCGGTTCTCTGTTGGATGTGTGACTAATAAGAGCACAATTGGTCCTGGCGTACACGCCTACTGCCACCTTTTGCTGTAGGCACGGTGTTCTGGACTGTCTCTGTGATGTCGCTTAACGGTGTCGCAGACCTCTTAGCCTTACACGAATCTTCTCCAGAGAGCTTATGTGCTGCACCTAGAATGTAAACATAAAAATATATATATTAGAAAAAATAAGGAACCACAGACACCCCACCTACACTTTATACATCCGGTACTACATGTCGCAGGCCCGTTCTGCCTAAGAGAATAAAACCCAGAGTTTTTTTTGTTGTTTTTTTTGGCACCCTTTTGTGAAAAAACACACCTGTTAGAGGTCTTTTCCCCGCAACTTTCTTTGTCACCGATCCCTTTCTAGATGTTGAAGCTTTCCTCTTTAGCGTTCTTTCTTTTGTTTGCGCCTCTGCAGCCTCTTGCACATCCCCGCCCACCGTGCATGACACCTTGGGGCCTGTAAAGAAAACAATAATCACAGTTGTAGTATAAACCAAGCCTTAGCAGTCCCCTCTGAGGAGCTCTCCTATAGTTCACAGTTGTGGTTTTTGGGACTAGGCCCTCCCAAGTCTTAGACAGCTTAAAGAACAAAGGCATTTTTTTATTTACCTGTAAGAACGATGTTATCCTGCACACTCAAAGACATGCCTTGAACCTTCATGTACCATTCAAAGCCGTCAATATCTAGTTACTGTCCGACGTCATAACCTATAAAATCGCACATACATGAGAACACCATTAGAAAAGCAGAGTTTCTGAGACACCCTAGTACAAAAACTACACAGAACTATACAACTCTAAATACATATACCTGGCTGCAGGGCGCTCATTTCTTCGTCGGTGATAGTTAATTCCGGGAGGCCCTGTGGCGGGTGGGGTTAAATAAAAAAAAAACAACGGTTTTAAAACTAGAGCTCATAAACAAGGCATTACCGTTTTGTTACATTCACCTTAGAAAACGTAAATACATATTACATAGAGACACACATCCTTACACAGGGCATACGTAAAACAGCATCTATGAAAATGCCGCTTGCTTTTTAATAAGAACCCCATGGTTGCCACCCACAAGCCACACCGTATGTACAACACATAAACGTTGTGCATATCAATGGTATACAGGCCGTAAGCTGCTCTTTACACGCCTTTAATAAACACGGTTCTATGTTAGGATATTAACTTATAAACTGTAAGTAACAAAGGGATATCTCCTAGGAAAAAAACAGTCACAATGTACCCACAACTATATTAATGCGCCGCGTGGGCTACCGTGTACAAATTCCGTGCATCACACATATAGGCATAATTGGTATTTGCAAGGTGCTTGACAACCGCTGGTTTTAAAAACATATAGAGCCGTTCCTAAACTGTGTGGCATTCACTCATGCTCAACCTTGTAAATGCTTTTATATTTATTTATTTGTTATTTCCCTACCTGAAAATTGTTAGCCCCGTTGCATAACAGTTGTTTTAAAAGGGGGGTGGATGGGGCATACAAAAGCTTGAGAAACACCCGCATGCGCCGCATCCTGTGATTCTGTGCAAATACCTTAATCTCCCCCATACATACCTAAAATGAATGTGTACTTGTGCCTTGTAACCAGTGCTCCTCTACAAGCGCTCCAAACCCTAGGGTCGAGTTTGCGCTATATAAAATGCCCCAATAAATAATTAATGCTACAGGGACGCTGCCAAACGGTCCCTGCAGCTGGAAATACTTTTTTTTTTCTTTTTTTTCTGGGCCTGCCCCCCACAATATCCCCTGAGGAATCCTTACTGGGAGCTTCCTCTTCGTGTTTAGGGTGGAAGGACCCGCCCCTCAGTGATGTCAGGGGAGTCCCTGGTGACATCACGGAAGGGGCGGGTCCTTCCACCTCAAACACGAAGGGGAAGCTCCCTGCTCCCATGCCTCCGTCGCCATCGGGATCCACGTGTGATCCAAAGAAATGTAGGCAGCCTCCCCAGCCCACTGCACAGCGCCCAGAACATCAGGGACCCTGGGGGGACCTACAAGCGTAAGTCTACGCCTCGGGCCCCCAACAACGCTGCCACCAACCGCACAAGTCTATCTGTGGCACCCTGGACCCCAGCCGTCCTTAAAGCCTCAACCACGGAGCACCGTATGGCCCAGAAGCGTGCTCCGTGGCTTTATTTTAAAAATATGTGGGGCCTGCAGCCCCGAAGTAACGCAGACCATGCCGCACTCCCACCGCAACCCCGGAGCACCGCAACGCCCTCCGCGGTCTCCGGGAAATTTATTTAAAAATATACCGGGGCCTGCAGTCCCGCAGCAACGCGGACCATGCCGCACTCCCTCCTCAGCCCCCCGGAGCACCGCAACGCCCTCAGCGGTCTCCGGGGATTTATTTTAAAAATATACCGGGGCTTGCAGCCCCGCAGCAACGCGGACCATGCCGCACTCCGACCTCAACCCCCGGAGCACCGCAACGCCCTCAGCGGTCTCCGGGGATTTATTTAAAAAATATACGGGGGCCTGCAGCGCGGACCAGGCCGCACTCCCGCCTCAGCACCCAGGACCACCCCAATGCCCTCAGCGGGCTCCTGGGGATTTTATTTCATAAAACGGGGCCTCCATGCCCCCACAACATGTCTGCAACAATCCCCAGAGCCCTCCCTGATCTACGGGGGCTCTGGGGACCACCCCTGCACAACGGAGCAGTCCACACATCCCCAGAGGCCCGCACTTGGTAAAGAGGTCTCTGGGGTTTCTATTTTTATAAATAAGGAGGGTCTCCAGCCCCCCAACAAAGCAGCAACGATCCCCAGCTTCCAGCCTGTGGACCTGACCTAAACCACAGGCCAACTACCACCAAATGACGTAGCCTGAGACAGTTCACCGCCAGCATAACCACAGGGTGAGTACAAAACAGTGTTATTTATTTATTTTTTATTATAAACATTGTTTATTATCTAGGTGTGTTCTGATCCCCTTACAGTACCACACAGACCCTGGAAAATGTTTCTAGGCGCTGTAAAATATATAGTTACCGTTGCGTGTACCCTACCACCCCCCAAAACCACCAAACGTATTCACATTAAATGTCTGCACACATAGCGCTAAACGCAATGCTTCAAAAACCCCATTATTCACATTACATACAGTCTTCCTTGTGCTTTGCGCCTTTTAAAAAACTTAAAATTACAGCCCCATTTACCCTCCAACCTTATTCACATTAAGCACCAGCCCCAGCACTTTTAACATTATTTAAAACAATATAAACACAGTCCTACATAGCGCTAAACCCCATTTAAATGCAAACTTGTTCACATTAAATGCATCCCCCCTATACTTTAAATAACCCCCATAAGCCTTTCACAATGTACACCCTTATTTATTTACCTCCATTAACGTGTAGCCGGCAGCGTCAATCTGTGAGAAGTTGCTCTGATCCATTGTGGCCTTTAGTTTCTGATGCAGGTCTGTGCAGCACGCAGTCCAAACTAAGTGTTCCAAAAGGGTTTTTAAATGTCTGTTTCTGCTGGCCCCTAAAGTACACTTTCATACTTGTCCTGTTATGCTAATTAGAAGACCCCACACTTTATGGGTGGGTGGGCGGGCTTAGAACCAGGTATTGGTGGTCTTTGGAGGGAACAATTTCAGACCGTTGCATTGTCTATTTGGTACACTGATATCATTTACCGTCTGCTAATCAAGCCTGAGCACTGTCCTGAGGAGCTAGGCCCAAGAAATGTGTTTGTAGATCTTGCTGAGTCACCACCCTGCCTGCTGAGACTGATAGCTTTATCTCAGGCCTCGTGTTTTCCTTGCAGTGTATTTTTCCTGCCACGTGTTATCCTGTTTCACATTCTCCTGGGGAAGTTTGGGACCCCCGTCTGTTGTCCCTTTATCATTTTAACAACTGCTAATCATGACCGCCAAATGCGATGCAGCGCGCGCAACGAAATTAGTTTTAATTATTTTTTTGTTTACTTACCTCCAATCGGCCGTATTCTGCAGTTTACTACCCCCCACCCTGCCTCTCCCCCGCCCCACGTCACCGCCCGGCAGCACACCCTATACGGACCGCTACTGCCTCCAAATTGTGGAATACACTGCCGCTTAGTCTGCGATGAAGTCCTTTGGAATCTGCTTTTCGTTTTAGCCTCAAAACTCTTCTTTTTGACACATCTCATGGGTGTGTAACTCACCAGCTTTCCTTCTTCACTTCTGAGCTATCCACTAGCGCTGGGACACCTTTTCGGAGGTAGCTGTGTGCATTTATAAGTGCCATGAATTGAATTGAATAAGAGACCAGCCTGAGCTTGCTGGAAGGCAAGTTGAGGGTGGGCCCACCACAGAAGAATTCTGCAAGACGCACAAAGAGTGCCCAACTCTAGACGGCTTGAGGCGGTAAGCTAAGGCCCAGGCAGCAGGTGATACCTCTGGGGATTACCTTATCTATTGAGAGAATGGCCTCCCTTACATCGAGCCTTAGGTTCCTGGACCTGGGGCAGCCTGGGTGCTGGTGGGCCCTCAGTGTTACACAGCCTTCTTACTGGGATTGGCTTATGATATACCCATGGCAGGACATCTGAGGCAGGACAAGAACTTTGCTAGGCTTGTCCCCCACTTCTATTGGCCCCAGATAAAGAGCGCCTCAGATATATTTTGTAGGTCTTGTCCCACCTTCTAGGCCAGCTGTAAAGCAGGGAAAAAGCTGAAAGCTCCCCTGGTTCCCTTGCTTGTCATTGGCCCTCGCTTTGAGAGGGTCGGCATCTACATTATTGGTCCTTTGGACCCCAAATCAGCCTTAGGCAACAGGTTCATCCTGGTCTTGGTGGACCACGCCACATGATACCCAAAGGCTATCCCTTTGAGATCGGTGACTGCACCTGCGGTGGCTAGGGCCCTGATGGGGATTTTTACCCACATGATGTACCCCAAGGAAGTAGTATATGACAGAGGCAATAATTTCATGTCAGTGTACATGAAGTCCACGTGGGATGAGTGTGGGGTAACCTACAAGTTCTCCGCACCTTACCACCCTCAAATCAACAGGCTTGTATGGAGATTCAACAAGACTGTGAAGGGCATGATAATGGGCCTATCCGAGCCCATGAGGCAGAAGTGGGACTTCCTCTTGCCATGCCTGCCGTTCACCTACAGGGAGGTGCCACAGAACTGGATTGGTTTTATCCCATTTGAACTCCTCTAGGGGCACCCTGTTAAGGGACCTCTCAGCCTTGTGAGAGAGAGGTGGGAGCAAACTCCCAAGAAACCCCCTCAGAATGCAGCCCGCTACATGCTGGCTCTCCGTACCCAGAGGCAGCACTTCTGGAAAAAAGCAAAAGACAATCTTAAGGCCAGTCAAGAAGTAATAAAACTCTGGTATGACCAGAAGGCCATTGTGGTGGAATTTCTTCCTAGATGTGGGTCCCGGAGCCTTAGAGCCCAGAGCTCTCCCAGATCGTTGAACATGCCCATACAAGATGAAGGAGCGGACGGGGGATGCCACCTGCCTTGTGGACCGCAAAACCCCTAGATGCCCCTAAAGGGTGTGCCACATAAACTACCTCCAACCCCACTTTGAGAGGTCTGAAATCACACTAATCTTGGTGACAGATGATGGTGAGGAAGAGGAAAGTGAACCTCTCCCTGACCTCCTGTCTACCCTGGAGCACGATGGGTTAGTAGAGGGTGTTAACCACTCTTCTACTCTGACCCCAGAACAGCAGAATGTTGCCAGTTGCTGGGTCAGTTTTCTTCTCTGTTCTCCCTCACCCCTGGACTTACACGCTTGTCGACCCACAACATAGATACTGGTGACAGTATGCTTGTGAAGAACAACATTTACAGGTTGTTGGACAAGGTGAGAGCCTGTATCAAGGAGGAAGTCTCCAAGATACTTCCGTCAGGGGTGATTGAGCTCTCCGACAGTCCCTGGTCCAGCACTATTTTGCAGGCACCCAAAGCTGTCCCACTGGATGCTACCACACATCTTGGGTTCTTTGTGGACTACTGAGGACTCAATTCTGTCACTAAGACTGACGTTCATCCCATCCCCCCAAACTGATGAGCTCATTGACAGGCTGGGCCCTGCCAAATTCCTCAGTACCTTTGATCTCACATCAGAGTGCTGACAGATTGCTCTAACTGAGGGGACAAAAGGGAGGTCAGCATTCTCAATCCCAGTGGGCCACTTCCAGTTCAGTGTGATGCCTTTTGGCTTAAAGAATGCTCCTGCCACCTTTTAGAGGTTGGTGAACAGGATCCTGGCTGGGAAGGAGGCATTTTGTGCCGTCTACCTGGACGACATAGCTGTCTTCATTTCCAGCTAGGTGGAACATCTGTACCACCATCAGGAGGTGCTTCAGGCCCTGCAGCAGACGGGCCTGACTATCCAGGCGAGTTATTGCCAGATAGGGCAGGCTACTGTGGTTATTCTGGGTCACATGGCGGGCAGGGACAAGGACTTGTGTGCTGCTCTGCAAGAAGGACTGCTACTCTGCTGCCCTGCTGCCTGAGTAAGAAGGACTGGACCTGCATCTTGATCCGAGGACCACCAGAGTGACAAGCTGGTTGGGTGGCCTCCTGATCAGAGCTTCAGAGACAGAAAAGGCCTCAACCACCTTGAACCCAGTACCTGGACTCTCTCTGCTGTGAGTCTTGCCCTCCCCCCCCACCCCCCCAAGTTATGTCACCCCAGTCCTGCACCCTTGGAAGTGGGCCTGAAGATGCAGCTCCTCCTGGCCAAACGTGAGACTATCATGGCCTGGCAATTCCCCAAAACACAGACTGAGATGGGGGCCTTTCTGGGCCTCACTGGATATTACAGGAGGTTTGTTAAGGGTTATGGTACCATTGTTGCTTCCTTAACTGATCTGACTTCGAAGAAGCAGCCCAAAAAGGTGATGTGGACAGAGGCCTGTCAGAAAGCCTTTAACACCCTCTAGGAAGCCATGTGTACAGCACCTGTACTCAAGGCTCCTGACTTCTCCAAGAAGTTCATTGTGAAGACGGACGCTTCAGAGCATGGCCTAGGGTCTGTCTTAGCATAGGTAAATGAGGAGGGCCTAGACCAACCTGTAGCCGTCAATAGCAGGAGATTACTTCCCTGGGAAAAGAGGTGGAGTGCTATTGAGATGGAGGCCTTTGTTGTGGTCTAAGCACTGAAGAAGCTGAAACCATACTTGTTTTGGACTAATTTTCGGGTTCATACATACCACAGGCCCATCAGATGGCTTATGCAAATGAAGGGTGAAAATCCCAAGCTGTTAAGATGGTCCATCTCCCTACTGGACATGAACTTTACGGCAGAGCATCGCCTTGAAACTGACCTTCTCTCCAGGTTTTTCCGCCTTATTGAGGAGAACTCCCAGGAGAGTGGGTAGTTCTCTCCATGTTCAGTTGGTGGGGACACATGTTAGACCAGTCAGCGTTAGGGTGATCTTCCCCCCAACTTTTTTGCCTTACTCCTGCATTTTTGCTGATCTAGTTTTTGTTGGCCATAGGACTCTGTGTACTTTACCACTGCTAACCAGTGATAAAGTGTGTGTGCTCTCTCCTTTAAACATAAGGAAATTAGCTTATCCCCAATTGGCACATTTAATTTGCTTGTAAGTCCCTATTAAAGTGATACTACTTATAAGTAGGGCCTCTAAATTAAATGCTACTAGTAGGTCTGCAGCACTTATTGTGCCACCTACTTAAGTGGTCCTTTAAACATGTCTCAGGCCTTCCATTGCAGCCTGTGTGTGCAGTTTACACTGCTATTTCGACCTGACAAAATAAACCTTTGTCCAGGTCTAAACCTTCCTATTTAATACGTATAAGTCACCCCTAGGGTAGGCCTCAAACAGCCCATAGGGCAGGATAAAGTGTATTTAAAAAGATGGACATGTACTTTTACCTTTTACATGTCTTGGTAGGGAAAAACTCTTACATTTGTTTTTCACTACTGCAAGGCCTGCCTCTTCCATAGGATAACATTGGGTTAACTTATTTTTATTTAATAAGTGATAACTTTCACTTGGGAGCAGGTAGGAATCAAGCAAAATACCGGTCGCAAACAGGCCGATTCGCAGGATCGGGCCCTTTGCGATTCCCTAAATGCAATGCAGGATGCATGAAAAATTTTCGACCCTGCATTAAGGAATCGCAATTTACCACCAACTTCAAGTTGGTGGTAAGTTGCAAATCCTTGGAAAAATTCCCTTTTTTTGCATTTTTCTAAGTGCCATGTAGCGCACACACATGCCCTCAGGGCATGTATGTGCGGCACATGTGCACACTTACCTGTTTTGGGGGTGCATCAGGGTGGCCTTTTGGCCCCCTATCAACCTTGAAATTGCATTCGCAATTTGCGAGTACCTATTTGGTACTCGCAAATTGTGAATGCCTTCCTATTCCTTCCTATGGGCCTCTCGGCCCATAGGAAGGAATGAGAAGGCATTCCTTAATAGCGAATCGCAATTTGCGATTCGCTATTAAGGAATATGTAGGAATCGCAATCTGTTTTGCGAAACCTACATGCATAGGTAATTGCGACTCCCTAATAGCGATTCCTTAATTATCGCTATCAAGGATTCGCAATACCCTACTTTGATGCATGTGGCCCTTTGAGTTTGATGTCTAAAGAATTGTAATTTAAAACCGTCTTTAATGGTAAACTCTGCTTTTAAGTCACGATTCTGAAAATGGCAGTTTTAGAAAGTTGGCATTTTCTAGTCCCAGCTGTTTGGTGCCTGTATCTTGGGTAACATGACTAGTTGTAGCTGACAGTGGGTCTATATGTATTGCTTCCTGGCAGTGAGACAAAGGGGATAGTAGCTGGCAGGATGGGCTATTTCTGACTTGATGAGGTGGAGGAGTGGTCATCTATCACACTTGCACATCGGGTACTCCTGTCGGCTGTCTTTTAGGGCCAGTACTATGAGATGCATTACAGTCTTTATTATACCCCTGCAAAAATAGCTTGCTGGAGAAGCATGGGAACAAACTGTCCGGAAAGGAGGCAGATCTTGTTCATATGTTTAGCAACTGTACTAAATTGGATGCTTTTAATCAGGGGATCACTGGGTTTCTAGAGGCCATTTTGCACACACAGATAAGACTGTCACCACAGCTTATGGTATTGGGTGTAGACAATAAATAAGTAGGCAATACGTACCAATATGTTGTATTTGTTGCTATGGCACTAGCCCGTATCTGCATTGCTGCAGCCTGGCTTAGCCCAGACTCTCCTACCTATATTCAATGGGTTGCAAGTTACTCTCGATATTTAATTTGGATAATAGCTTGTATTCATGCAAGCGTAGGTCTGTAAGAAACAGTAAAAAACGGAGCTAAGATTTGGACCCAGGTTGCAGTTTGGCTGGAAAATAGGCTTTCTTAACCAGCTGGAAGGATATGTATTTTCTATTCCGTTTCTCTTGTAATTAATTTACGATAACGGTTGGGCCACTTTGTTTTTTTTGGCAAAATCTTTTTATTGCATTTTCAAAGATTCGCAACTTATGAAGCTCAACATAGCTTTGCCTCAAGCCAAGATCGTCGGATAGCTAAAGACAAAACACATCTTTCCCACAAGTTCTCGGCATAACCCTTGATATATTCAAGTACAACTACCCCATTATCAAATTGCATATGTCGAACAATCTACATATCTATCGATGCACCATTACTGTATGAGCGAGAGCCAACAAAATAAACAAAATGGAAAACAACTAAACAATCCCGTGGTACTTATTGCACATGACTATAGTGTACTGAGGAGAGTGTGGAGCGGATAGGGACCAATCGAGTGGAAGGGCAGTCGGCCTGCTACTCCCGGACAAGTAGAATGGGAGAGCCGCACATGTGGGGAGGCGCGAAAGCCTTAAGGCCCATGGCCCCCGCAAGGATCACAACGGGGTCCAAGTTTGCTATGTTTGAAAGAGATGAAGGGCCTGCAATCTGGGGCCACAGGCAAAGAGTGGCAAACCTACCGATATATTTGGAGTCCGAACGTACTCCAAATATAATCAAACCCTTTACGGGAGCCTGCTATGATATCAGTCATACGTTCAAGGGCCAGAGCCCGCCACAGCCGGGTGTACCATTGGGAAAGAGAGGGGGCCTCCGGTTTCTTCCATGCTGCTGCCAGCCTTACGGCTAGAGCGGTCGACCTCGAAGCTGGGGAAGCAGGTTCGAGTCTCGGCAACAACGCTCAACATCCTGTGATTCTGGGCAAATCACTTAATCTCCCTGTGCCTAACAAAAATGAATGTGTCCATCTGTAACGAAACTGGTGCTCATGTAAAGCGCTCTGATACCCAATTTCTCGGGTCTAGTTTGCGCTATATAAAACTCTAAAGAAATTCTGACTGTCCGGAGTTAGGTGCATAGACCGTAGCAATAGTGCATGGGTGACCCAACAGAAACCCCTTAACCATAAGGAATCACCATGTTTTGTCCGTCTTTGTGTCGTGAGGCTGGCAGTGAACCGAGGAGTGAAAGAGGAGGGCACCTACATTTTGTTTAGTGGTAGCAGAGGACCGAAAGATCAATGGATAGGATTTGTGTCGCAATCGGAGATCCTAGCCTCTCTAGGTGAGTTCCTGTAGTGCTACTATACGGATATGATGGTCCCCAAAAAACAATAATTTCCAGAGGCATTGTCTCTTGTTGGGGGGAGTTTAGCCCCCTAACATTCCAAGACATACAGTTAAATGACAGATGGTTTGTGGGGAGCCCACCACCCGCTTTAGATATCTCCCATCATGCCCCGGCACCACCCCCCCTCAAGCACCCACCCCTCCCGCCCCTACCCCACCCCCCTCCTCCATCTGGTATGTAGGACCACATGACAAGTGCCACAGTAAAAACAAAACAACAGAAATGAAAAAAACTTCCAACAACGAAGTCCCCAAGGGGATGAAGAGTCCTCACTATTGGTGACTCCAGGGGCGAGTCCAGGACCGCACCTTGGGCCCCGCTTGTATGAGTCGCTGGACACCAGTCTTCATATGACTTTTCTCACCCGGACTAGAGTGGGCGGAGAGTCCCCGGGTGCATGGAAGAGGAGGTACCTATCTTATCACTGTCTTGTACCCCAGACCCCTGAACCAGAGCTCCAACTGCAGTATGCCAAACAGGGGCGAATTCCCTGATCGCCCACAAGGCTAGGGAGTACAAACCACACAGATAAAGGGTCTTATGTCAGCCAACGCTCTTTAACGTTTTGACTGCTTGCCTCCCTTCTTGGGCGTCTGCCAGGGTCTCGGCGGGTGTTGCTCTAGTGGTTGTTCCATGCGCGCCTGCCCAGGAGTCGTGGTCTGTTGCGGTGGAGTTATTTCTAGGCCGATCAAAGCCGCTGCCCCCTCTAACTCAGTGAAATGACATTGCTTGTTGCCAAACGGGAAGGCGATGCCAAAAGGATAGGTCCAACTGTATTTGATCTGACGCTTCCTCAACGCCGCGGTGATCGGTCGAAACTGCTGTCTGCGGGCCAACGTGGCTTGAGCTACATCCTGGAAGAGCGAGCACGCAGCCCCCTGAAAGGTGATAGTCACTGCTTCTAGCTTTCGTAGAACAAGTTCCTTAGTTTTGAATGAGCTGAATTTGGCCAGGATGTCCCTTGGACGCTTGCTATCACCTGGTAGACGCTGGCCCACCCTGTGAACTCGATCCAACCTGACCTTTAGGCAGTCGTCCCCCAGGACACTGGAGAAGAGACCCGCCATAAACTCTTCCAGATCTGGCCCTCACTTCCCTCCTCCAGGCCCCTCGCTCCTGTGTTGTCTCTGCGGGAGCGATTCTCCAAGTCTTCACATTTTAGTAAGGCAGAGTGCAGCAGGCTGCTCAGGTTGGATGGTCCCTCTTCCAGGGGCTTCAATCGCTCCTCAAGTTCCTGGTATTTTGTTTCCAGATCCAGGGTGTGAGTGCCCACCGAGTCCACATCTGCCTGAATCGAGACCAGCTTCGACCCCAACTCTGATCGGAATGCTTCGAAAGACGCGCCAATGTCCGCCTTGATGTCCTCCCTGAGCTCCTTCTTGAACTCTCGCAGCGTCACCAGAAGGTCCTCCCTGGTGAGTGCCATCCTGCCTTCTGTGTAGGCCTCCACTTTCTTCTCCGCCAGGGACTCGGTTGATGCAAAATAACTGGAAAATCTATGGTCTGGGCCTTTTTTGGTGGGATATTTACGAAAGGCCTCGGTCAGCACAATGCCGCCCCTGGTCAGCGCAAGCGCTCCGCTAGGGCGTCGCAATCTGGAGCAGGGGGAGCTGCACGGGCGTGTGGTCAGCCAGGGTTCAATATGACAAAGTGGCCTCAGCGTCCCATCTGAAAGGTCCGTTATAGCAATATTCAGGGCACACCCACTGTGGCACCCTGCCAACTTCTATGATTTGGCACTGGCAATCTCAGGCCAGGGCCACCTCCAATTCGCCACCACTCCGCTTCAAGAGCTCGTCGGATCAGGTTGTCTCACCCCGCAGAGTCAGCCACAGACAGGGGCAGCTCGGCTTGTTGTGGGCCCACCAGGCGCCATTTTAAGGTCAGGCATCGTCCGGCACCGTCTGGTGGGTCCCCCCCAGTTTGCTACTTGTAGGGCCCTGGGGTGGGTCGGTGGGCCCCAGGATCTCCTTTCTCTCCGCAAGCTTGTGTGCACACTCCCACCTGAGCTGTGGCAATGTCAGATGGGCCTCTCTCTGTTGCAGCCTCCCAGGTTGGGGCTGCTCGCCTGGAGTCTCAGCTCAGGGCCAGTGGCATCTCCGGTCTGATTCTTCTCCGCCGCCACTGTGGATCAAGTCGGCGCGGCGGATCAGGAAGCGAGCACCCGCCAGCACTCACGATCATGCAGAGCTCGGGTTGCCCGAGCAGATCACACCACGAGGGGCGCAGCCGCCATCTTGTCGGCTCCCCTGTGTCTCCTCTCCGGCCTGGGTCTCTCCGAGGTTGCCACTACTCTAGCCGGTCATCTCTAGCTGCAGGGTGTCCGCTGACTACAGCATGCCCCGCGCCTGTGTTTCAGGCGGTTTATGTGTCATTTGGCGTGCTGTAGGACCCTTGATTGTGGGGCGAAGCACGGAGCCTAGCCGGAACCCGTCCGCGCGGCCATGATGGTTGGCAACGCCCCATTCCCACTTTGTTTTGTCCTCGCTATCTGTTGGTCTGTGGGAAAAGAAGAAAGTAATGAATTATGTGCAGTAATTAGAATATTATTGTTGAAATTTGTAAAATTAAATGTTATGAGCAATGAACTGTTGATTTTTTGTTTTAATTTTGCTTGTGTTTGATTATTGTTTCTCTTGTGTTAAAGATGGGAGAAATAAAATTAAATTTTTTTTTTTTTAAAACAAAGTGGGCACCAGGTATAAATAATGGACCCTCAGACCTAACTCTTCAGTACACCTCTGGACTTGTGGAAAACTCGGAAGGACTTGTGTGCTGCTCTGCAAGAAGGACTGCTACTCTGCTGCCCTGCTGCCTGAGTAAGAAGGACTGGACCTGCATCTTGATCCGAGGACCACCAGAGTGACAAGCTGGTTGGGTGGCCTCCTGATCAGAGCTTCAGAGACAGAAAAGGCCTCAACCACCTTGAACCCAGTACCTGGACTCTCTCTGCTGTGAGTCTTGCCCTCCCCCCCCACCCCCCCAAGTTATGTCACCCCAGTCCTGCACCCTTGGAAGTGGGCCTGAAGATGCTCTGCCAGCTCAACTGTGATCTTGAGAGCAGAACCGACTCAGCGTGCTTTGGAACCGCCACAGCATGACACATCCCCTACGCAGGTCCTCACATTGCAGCCTCCTTGGATCAACGCAGCACTCCGCATCACAGCCCCGCAGCTCCTCTGAACCGCCGATGCACAACACATCCTCTACTCGGGATCTCGCAGCGCTCTGCATCCAGGATTTTTTAGTACTCTGTTCAGCGGGAGCAAGTTGGTTCCTGTATTTGGTTCACACTCCATTGTGGTCGTCCTAACTTTGTCCCGGTCTAGCGCAATCAGATAACCGCAGTTGGCGTTTTGTGTTTCTAGGTACCATTCTTGCATAACTCTTTGTGATTTCATATCTCCGGTTCTACTTATTGGAATTTTGTCATTTTGGTCTCAAATAATTTATTACATTTTACTCTGTTGGTTTGAATTGGTGTGATTTTTCTTGTGTTGTGTTTTCACTTTATTACTGGTTGAAGCCCTGCATAAATACTTTAAACATTGCCTCAAAGGTAAGCCTGACTGCTTTCTACCAGAGGCTTAAGCTTAGGTTAATTTCGGGTTGCTTGTGACTTCACCCTATCAGAAATAGTATTTTCTGCTTGAGCAGGGTTTCACCCAATTTCCTAACTAACTAAAAGGAAGGCGCAAGAGCATCACAATGTCAGTTAGTCTCCCTCTGGACCTTCACTTATGGCGCTGAGTCCTTAGTTGGTCCCAATGTGCCCCAAGTTTCCCAGGCTCTCAGCGATGCCGCATCAGATGGAAGCCTTTAAGTAGTCCATCTTGCGGATATTTGGCATTCTTACGGCTACCTCTGGCATGTCTTTAGGCCCCAACGATCCACAGGTGCCATCAGTAGTATTACTGCCAGCGGGTTCAATCCTCCGCACAGTCTGACCCCCTGGACTTTTCATGGACTTCGTACCAGCTCCAGTACAGACTTCCAGCCTGGTGCCACAACCTGCTGCTGTCCTTCCATGCTGACACCGGTACTGCTGGAGCCAGTGGTGGATCTGGTGCTGGTTCCCATGTCTGGCCCCAAACTAACATCGGCACGATCCTGACTGATGTTGCACTATGGAATTACTAAAGTGCAACAGATCAGGTACAGTGTGATTCCAATCCTTTACCCATACCAGAGTGGGCTCGCCCTCTGAGGTTCCAGTATCTTTTCAGCTCCATTTCTGACCAAAGCTTGTCACCACCCAGAGATGATGATGGTGGGGATGGGGATGATTTACCCCCTCATTATGAAGATAATATTTACATGGAATTACAAGAGGCAATAAGCTTGATTCTTTCCCTTCTACAGAGTTAAGCTTGCCATTTGAACCTCCAACAGAAGGGAGTGCTTCATTTGCAGTGGTACTTCAACTTGAAGCTGAGGTCTTGGAACTACAGCTACCCTCCATTGAGGTTAAGACAAAAGTCATTACAGAAATCTTACATCCTGGGCCAGCCACATCTGAGCCTTTGCTCCCTTTCATTAAGGCCCTCACTGACACTTTTTAATGGGCACTTGGTCATGGGCCTGTTCTTGCCCACCCATGAATAAGCATGTGTCCAGACATCACAGACCGGCGCCTGGCGATCCGGATTACCTCATAAATATCCTACTCTTGAAAGTGTGGCAGTGCAGGCTTCTACTCCCACCTAATTCTGCTCTGTAGGAAATTAAATGCATTGAAGCATTAGAAAAATGAAGCCTAGGGTTAAGGTCAACCAGTGCAGTTTGTTGCACGCCCTCTGGGACATAGCCAGCGAGATCTTGAGGGTGGTCCCGCAAGACCTAAGCGTATCACTAGCTTCAACCATTGAGGATGTCAGGATGCGGCCAAATACTTGACTCGTGCTGCTCTTGATACTACTGATTGTCTGTGAAATGCTGTTGGCATTAGTGTGATACTGTGCCGTTATGCACTGATACGCTCCACAGGATTTTCTGGAGGCGTACAGACGTCTATCATGGATATACTTTATGATGGCTCACACCTGTTTGGTGAAAAAGCAATCACCCCAGTCCTTTCAAAGCCAGGCATGTGGATCAGGCAGGCCGCGTGCATGTCACTAAGGGCGCTAGTCTTCTTGGTCACCTTCCCCTGCAGCATCAAGCAACTTTAGCTTCCCATTAGTGGCCCACAACCACCCTTTGGTAAGCAAGATACAGCACTTTCTCCCAGGATGGCAATCCATCACGTTCAACAGATGGGTCCTTCAAATCATTCATCATGGCTATGCCCTACTCTTTCTTTCTGCTCTTCTGCATCTTCCCCCCCAAATAAGAGCGAATCTCAGGGAACACCTGTCCATCAGTTGCAAGAGGTGTAAATGTTACTTTTCAGAAGAGCTATTGTGAGTTTCGAGCTGGACTCAATAATAGAAATTGTTATTCTCAAGATTTCCTTGTGCTGAAGGAGGATGGTGTCCTTCGGCACATGTTAGATCTTTGTTTTTTTAATGTCTTCCTGCATAAGGACAAACTCAAAATGCTCATGATTCTGTCTGCCCTTGGCCAGAATGACTGAATGGTGTCCGTGGACCTGCAAGACGAGTATTTTCATATACCCATTCTGCAGTCCCTCAGACGTTGCCTGTGGTTCAAGGTACACCAGGTGCATTTTCAGTTTACCTCGTTCCTTTTTGACATCATCAGCTACCCTTCGAGTACAAGAAAGTGATGGCGGTGGTTGCCGTCCATCTTTAGAGGTCCTGAATACCAGTTTTCCCCTTCTACAAAGAGTGGCTGGGGGTGGGCTTTCCACTGTCAGTCGTATACCACCTCCAGAGGACGGCTAAAGTCGAAGTTACAACTAACTTCTTCACAGAAGCTTCCCTTCACTGGAGCCATCAGAGATACGGTCCAGTTTAGGGATTCACTCAGTTTCAGCGAGTCCAGGACATTTGGGCTATGATCTCGATGTTTCAGCCTTGGTCATTGTGAGAAATTGGGTTGTTGGTTGAGGGAAGGTTAAATCCTACTCAAGCAACGGTCACACTCCTGGTTTGGATGAACCATAAAAAGTCACTAAATTAACCTGTGCTGAACCCTCTGGTAGCTTGTCACAAAAGCAGTCCGGTTTATCTTGGAGACAATGTGTAAAGTATTTGTGCAGCACACAAACAGCAATAAAGTGAAAACACCACACCAGAAAAACCCTACACCAATTTAGAAAACAGAGTAAAATGTAATACATTATTTGACACTATAATGGCAACAATCCAACCAGTAGAACCGGAGATGTGCAATTTTAAAGCTTTCAGGTATGTATAGCGCCTAAAAGTACAAAGTGTTAGTTGTTTGAGACCAGGTGGAAGGCACCAGTTCAGGCTGACCGCGATGGAGCACGGGCTGAATACAGGGACCAGGTTGCTCCCACTGAAAAAATTACCTTATAAAATCCGGTGCAGAGAGTTCTTTTCCCGGTGGAGGAGGCTGCGAAGAGCATGTAGAGCATCGAGGTTGGTTGTCTATGTAGCGTGAATATCCTCTCGGGCGTCATCGACTGTCATTGCTGGAGATTAGGTTTGGCGGTCATTGCTGGCTGTTGTTGCTGTAGCACGAAGTGCAGATCTCACGTTGCCTGTCGTCCCTTGCGGTCGCTGTAGCACAGACAGTGTGGTTTACTGGATTTTTGAATTGACGGATGCCGCGGGTGGCAAGATCTTGGCGCAGACGGGCCCATTCAGTTGCAAAGAGCCCAAAATGTCACAATTTCTCCTTTTTCTTTAGCAGGAGCCATTCTGATGCTGCGCCAAGGGTTCAGGACCAGAGGGAGACCTCTTAGGGATCAGGACCTCACTGCAGCAGAGGCCAGCAAGGCTCAGGCAGATCCAGTTGCGGGTCCAGTGCAGCAGATCAGCTGGGCAGTTGCAGAGAGACCTTTGGAGCTTGTTGTGCTCCTGTAGCTCAGAACATGTCAGTCAGCTGACTGGTGGAGTCACTTTAGCCTGAGATGAAGGGTGCAGGTCCAGTCTTCATTCTTAGCAAGCATAGCAGGCCTCAAGAAGCAGGGAAGCAGAGAGTCTTTCTTCTGTATTATCCATAGGTCCAAGAGTGTACTGAAGATTTGGGTTTCCTTTTTATACCTGGTGCCCACTATGAAGTGGGAGAAGCCTATGAGGGTTCCCCTACAGAGGTGTCTGGAATTTCCTGCCACCCTGACCTTGTCCCAGTCCGTTTGGGGGCGTTGTAGGCTAGTGTGAAGTCCTTTGTGTGTCAGCTGAGCCAGTGCCTTTGAAGTGCAAGTGTGGTAGGTGACATCTGCTCCCCCGCCAATCCAGCCAGAGATGGTCCATCCCGCTAACACTTAGTTCCCCTATTATGTGGCTGTCTGGGAGAATATGCAAGGGCCAACTACACTTAGTGATGTGACCCAGGAACAAGCTGTAGGCAACAAATGGTTAGGACAAGAAAATGCCAACTTTCTAAAAGAGCAATGATGAAAAACCGAGCTCTATCCTTGCGCTCTTTTACTGTCGCACTGCGATAAGCGGGAACAACTCCCTCCAAAATATCATATTCATCCTGGTATTCAGCAGTACTCCTTTTAAACCAACTTTTTATTTGCCTTCAGATTTTCAATCTTATTCTTTGTAATCTTCACCACAACGGAGACAGAAGGATAACTTCTATATTCTTTATTTGACATTTCTAATACTTGCTGTACGCCATTCCAGACTTTATACAACAGTACGACAAATCAATCCACATATGAAATGAGCTCTACTTATAATGTCCCAATGCATTTCGAGCCTGAGAGGCTCTTCGTCAGGGAATCTAAAACACATAAAATGAACAATGTGACTGAACCAATTCAATGCAATTTATATCTATTATCAAAAATAAACAAATTATTATTGAACAGTGATACACAAAGCACACCTCCTACTTAAAACCCCTTACCCTCATTCATGGTGGCAAATACAACATCCCACTGTCCTCCCATCATACCCAAGCCTGCAGTCACTCTGATCTTTGCAGCAATATCAGTAAACGCCTACTTACCCCTTCCTACTCGAGCTCATCTCACCTCATGTTATACTTCTCATACCTCTCCCTACTATCTCTCTCTCTTAACTCACCATTAACACTCTCCTGCCTACTCATCACTCCCAGTCTTTCATCCTATCCCTCTGTTATGCAAATAACTCCCTTCATCTCCCTCTATCACTCACTGATTCCACATACATCAATCCTTATTCCCTTGTTCACCCTATACCTAGCTATCTGCATATAAACACCTCCAACAATCTCACCTCCTTTTGCTCATCTACGTGAAAACGACTCCTTCGTGCTTCTGAGTTGTTAACCCGTGAATTTGTGCTGGCTTCCTCTTAAATACCGTCCTCCAAACTCATTAACTGCTTCCACGTGACCGTCTCCCACCACCTCCTCACGATGTTTTCAAAGGGCTACACCTGAACTCTCCGCCTAAAAACTTCAACACCCATAATGCTCTGCCTTTTCACAAGAAAACCTAAACCCACTGCATTCTCATGAAACTCCAACCCTCCCGAAATTTGACTAAAAAGTAGAAAGAATACCCCTCAATGTCTCTGAAATAATACTATCAGTAACATACTGTGCTATCTTACATAGCCCTTGTAACTACACAACGTAGCTGTGCTCAATAAAAAATAACCCTTTTACAAAACGTGCTGTGAAACGAAAATAAAAATACATGAAATGAAAAGGACTGTTTTATTTCTTGACATTTAAAACGAACAAGAGTTGCTGATTCATGTATTTTTATTTTACTGATAGTATTATTTCAGAGACATTGAGGGGTATTCTTTCTACTTTTTAGTCAAATTTCGGGAGGGTTGGAGTTTCATGAGAATGCAGTGGTTTAGGTTTTCTTGTGAAAAGGCAGAGCATTATGGGTGTTGAAGTTTTAGGCGGAGAGTTCAGGTGTAGCCCTTTGAAAACATCGTGAGGAGGTGGTGGGGGAAGCGGTCACGTGGAAGCAGTTAATGAGTTTGGAGGACGGTATTTAAGAGGAAGCCAGCACAAATTCACGGGTTAACAACTCAGAAGCACGAAGGAGTCGTTTTCACGTAGATGAGCAAAAGGAGGTGAGATTGTTGGAGGTGTTTATATGCAGATAGCTAGGTATAGGGTGAACAAGGGAATAAGGATTGATGTATGTGGAATCAGTGAGTGATAGAGGGAGATGAAGGGAGTTATTTGCATAACATAGAGGGATAGGATGAAAGACTGGGAGTGATGAGTAGGCAGGAGAGTGTTAATGGTGAGTTAAGAGAGAGAGATAGTAGGGAGAGGTATGAGAAGTATGACATGAGGTGAGATGAGCTCGAGTAGGAAGGGGTAAGTAGGCGTTTACTGATATTGCTGCAAAGATCAGAGTGACTGCAGGCTTGGGTATGATGGGAGGACAGTAGGATGTTGTATTTGCCACCATGAATGAGGGTAGGGGTTTTAAGTAGGAGGTGTGCTTTTGTGTATCACTGTTCAATAATAATTTGTTTATTTTTGATAATAGATATAAATTGCATTGAATTGGTTCAGTCACATTGTTCATTTTATGTGTTTTAGATTCCCTGACGAAGAGCCTCTCAGGCTCGAAATGCATTGGGACATTATAAGTAGAGCTCATTTCATATGTGGATTGATTTGTCGTACTGTTGTATAAAGTCTGGAATGGCGTACAGCAAGTATTAGAAATGTCAAATAAAGAATATAGAAGTTATCCTTCTGTCTCCGTTGTGGTGAAGATTACAAAGAATAAAATTGAAAATCTGAAGGCAAATAAAAGTTGGTTTAAAAGGAGTACTGCTGAATACCAGGATGAATATGATATTTTGGAGGGAGTTGTTCCCGCTTATCGCAGTGCGACAGTAAAAGAGCGCAAGGATAGAGCTCGGTTTTTCATCATTGCAGTTTCAATTTGTGGATTGGGGCGATCCACCTTACTGTTCGCACGCACTCTTTAAACTAAGTTCCTTAAACATGGTGTCTTTTGTAAGAGAAGGAGTGCATACTCAACTTGTTTTTTCTGTTTTTTCAACTTTCTAAAAGTGCCATTTTCAGAATTGTATCTTAAAATCCAACTTTACCATTAAAGAGGGTGTAGGAAAGTGGATTATTAGTAGGAGGGGGTATTTAACTCCCCTGCTAATAGTATCACAATCACTTATAGGCCCAGTCAAGTCTCAATAAATTAACCCTTGGTAGCTTGGCAAATGAGCAGTCAGGCTTAACTTGGGAAACTGGTGTGTGTAAAGCATTTAATATCACCAAAACAGTGAAGTAAAAGACACAACACATAAAAATCCAACACCAAGTTATAACTACAGAGTTTATTTTTTTATCTTTGAAATTACACCAAAATGACAAAAACCCAATGTAGGGAACCAGAGAGATGAATTTATAAAGATTAAATAAAAGATTATGCATTCTAGTGTCAGAAAGCTTAAAGCACCACTTGATCTGGTTGTTTCTGAGTTTCTTTGGTGAAAAAAAGGGTCCAGTGGCTCCAGCCAAGGGTTCAGAGACTCTGGACTGCATCTTGTTGGCTAGGCCTCAATTTCCCAAAATGCACTTGTACAGTCCAGGAAAAATCCAGTTGCAACTGGTCAGCTGGGGTGATCCTCTCTTTGGCTTTGCAGGTGACGTTTTCCAGCTCTGTTGTACCCGTTTCTGATCAGGGAGTCCACTCCGTTTCCTTGGAGTCAGGCACAGTCCTTTATTTTGTGGAGTCTTGAGTGCAGCAGGTGCAGTCCTTCTGAGTGCAGGCCTTCTGTGGTGCAGTCCAAGAGTCAAGCAGGGCAGTCCTTCTTTTGTTCCAGGCAGTGTTCTGAGGAGCTCCTGCAGCTATCCCATATGTATCCTGCATTCTGGGCTGGCCGGGGGGATGGAGGGAGAAGTGGAGGAGAAGGGGGGCACCCCAACCAAAAGGGGTAAAGCTACCTCCCTCTACTCTGTTTTCTTCTTGCAAAGTGTGGCATATTTGTGACCCAGAATGCACTGTTCTCCCAAAAATAAAAATGGAGAAATTCTGTCCATGGTGTGTGTGTGTATGCTTATCCCAATCCAGAGGTGTGGCTAACATCTGACTACACTCCCCTTTCAGGCCCTCTCCAGATCTAATTAGGGGGACTCCCATCTGGCAGAGACCAAGGAAGTGGGGGCTGGCCGGGGTCTTATGACATCTGTTCTCCTGCCTTTAAAGTCCAGCTTCTCCTCAGCCCCCTTCATTTCCCTGGCTTCTCCAGGAAGCAAATCTCCTCTCAACAAATGGCTGTATTGTTTCAGCCCCAGGCCTCTTCACACCTATTCAGGGAGCAGCTTGGCTCAGTGTGTCAAAGGCTGGCCAATCAGAAGAGTCTGCTACAGGGCTGTTTTAGGTAAGGTCAGGATAGTAAGTTCTAAAACTACTTTCCTGTAATAGTTATATTAAATCTCACCTTGGTAAGTTGTTGGATTTTTTTGTAACCATTATTTTGATACTCTGAATGATATTGCTAGCTAGCTCCAATCAAAGTTAGACTTGTAGAAGTTTAATAAAGCCTTCCCATGTTAGCCTCTGGTGCTACCACAACTACAATATGTAACAAGCATTAGCAAAGCCAATAGGTCTCGGCAATGGCCGAGGGCTGAGCTTTTGGCATGGTGGATGTGAATGTTTTTTCACCGTATGTTTCTGGGGCTGCGGATGTGTCATGTGTGCCTGTGTTCAAATGTGTGTATTGTTACTTATTACTGCACTGATAGTAGGCAGAGGTAGGAAGGAACAGAGATGGGGACCTGCTGAGTGGGAGAGGGGCTTGAACTGGGACAGGAATTAGGGCTGTTACTGCGACAAAAACAGAGAACAAAACAAAATTATATGCAAGTTTCCAAAGCCAATAGGTCTCAGCAATGGCCGAGCTATGAGCTTTTGGCATTGCTAATTTGTTAGTGTGTGCTTATAGTTCTCTGTCTACATGTGTTCATATGCATGTATTTGTAAATAATTGACATTAGTACTTATGTGCACATAAATTGATAAATCTAAGTAGTTTATTGTAATTGTGCGTGTGCATTTGTTTATTGATTTGTTTGACATATTTTTGTGTGACGGAGGAGTGTCACACTTGAGTGTTTTGTGGGTGTCCAGTGGGGTATGGGGATTGATTGCCCTCCTCGATCACTTGATGCAGTTTTATTGGACCTGAAGCCAGGAGAATACAGCGCACATCACACTCAGTGTGCTCTTTGTCAAAGTGAAATATATCACCTGGGGTTCGCTTGCACTCATGTACATGTATGTGTGAAGAATTCTTGACACATTTAAGAACCACCGCTGAGACACTGGGGGGTGGTGATGGCGAGGCCAGGCACGACTGTTTCAGACGAGGCCAGTAGCTAGCCAGTGTGTCATGGGCCTACTGCATGGAAGGAAATTGCCCCCTGGCTACTGTTTGCATGATAAAAATACAGCAATAATCAGAGTTCAGTTGGCCTGTCAAGTCTCAGGGTCCCGGTGCATTGCACCTGCAGCTTCAACTGAAGCTATGCCTATGGGTGAGGCGTGCATCTGCTGTAATTTATACTGTGTGACAGACAGCTGGTGATGGCACTGTAGGAGCATCACGTGGCACAAGTGTTTCTTCGTGCAAGGGGTGGCACACTGGCACATGCGTAAAACTGCTCACCAAAAAGCGGCACCTTTCTCTTGTATGGTGAAACTTTCATTCATACGCCAGCTTCTGCCCATGGCGTAGCCATATTAGCGAGACGTCTGTGCAGACATATGCTGCCATGTCTTTATATTCACATGTTCCCAATTGTGTTTATAGTGCTAAATGTAAATCACCATTCGTTGTGGGCGCTACAGCTGCCAGCGCCATGAAGCTGTGGATCCACAGATATAGTGCTTTACAAGAGCCACTTAAGAACTCCGTGACCAGGCATGATGCTCCAGACTTCCATCTCTTCCCATCCCACAGAATGCGAGAGAAGGCTGTTGTACACTTGCATATTTGAGTTGCCTCAGACGTCACTGCATGTTTAAAATTAAACAAGGGCTTTGGTAAAAGCGCCCCATACCCATCTTTCACTTTAATGGCAGCCGCGCACCTTTCTTTAGACGCGGCTCATCTAAAGAAAGGGGCATAGCCCCTTTTAACCTTCAAGGGCGGCATGGGGCGCTTGGAAACAACAAATATTTGCAATGCAATAGATCTCGCATTTCCGAGCATTTAAGCTATTGTCATTTACAATGCCAATAGCTCAAACTCTCATAAATGCGAGACCTATTGCATTGCAAATGCTTGTTAATTTAGAGATTAAACGGGGAAGACTGTTTAACTTCCCTGGTTATTGCCAGCCTCTGGTCCTGTGTGTTTTCATCTTGGGCTCAGTAAAGCAAATCTAGCTTTCACCAGTAATCTGCATAGTTAAAAGGCAAATCGCCCACGTAACATAAATAAATTAATAATAAAAGCGAAAATGCAGCCAAGCTGACTTTAAAAAAGAATTCAGGAATTAAGTTTCTTTGTTGCTTCGAAACTCAATAAAATTAGTATCACAAAGCTGGACTGAAATGTATACTAAAGAGTTAACAAAAATTGCTCTGGGATTTTCCTCTGCGGGACGTCCTTTGAGCAGTTTTTGCATCAGGCCCTTTTCATGGGCCCCGGGCATATTGAGATCCTTCAGATGGAATGGACCAAGATTGATAGGAGGTGGAGCCTGTTTTATGGCTGGAAAATGAGTTGTGTTGTCATTTAAGCCCGGCAGAAGGCATCCTGCTTATTTGTCGCTCGCTATTTATCACCGCAGGTACCATGGACAGCATGCACAATGCATTTAGACGGTTTCCCTTGTAAATCGCCGGGCAGGCAAAAGTAGGGCAAAGGGTTCAAGGTTAGGGCACAGGTGGAGGGCAGAGTTCGGGGGAGAAGAGGAAAGGTGTGGGTTGGAAGTGCCAATGGAGGGTGACGGGCCGTATGACTTTGCTAATGAAACAAGCCACAAAACAAAGGACGGGAAGAAGCGGTGAAAGAAAGGAAGCCACTTGCTGGGGCTGAACAAGTTCGGGAGTGTTGTACAGTAAAAAAAAAAGTAGTCCCGAAACAGTGCGATAAAATGGTGGCTGCGTTTGTTTAACGGTACTTGCCCGCTGCGCTCAGGGACAGCAAAAGTCAGGAAGAGGCATGACACATGCATGCCATGGACCAATGGGGGGGAAGGAATAACGGAGTGACGTGGGAGCCAGCAAATGGCAAGTCTAACAGTAGATCCAGTATGTCTCGGTTCGAGACAGCGCATGCGCACCGTCTACAGCCAAGACTTAAAAACGACTGTGCCTGTTTTCTTACCAGGGTTAATAAAACATACTTTATATTGTCCCTGCTTTTTGTAGCTATGCACCCTACCCTTGGGGAACCTAGGGCAGATCTTAGGTGTGATGTCTAAGTTACAATAAGGTAGGTTTGCACTTTGGAAGTACTTTTAATTCCAAAGGTGAATTTGGACATAGTTTTATTTTAAAACCAGCCTGCAAGGTAGGCCTGGCTTTAAAATGACACCAGACACCACAACGGTGCACACTTAAATGCATTAAGGGTCTCAAAACCTACAAGCCGTACCATTTACTAGGGCTTTACAGGTAGGTTGTGTTGGCCAGTTAGAATTATACCAATTACCATATACCTTTAGATGACAGAGCACTGGCCCTGGGCCTGGTTTGCAGAGCCCAAGGAACTTTCAGAGTCAATAACCACCAGCATCAGTCGAAAATGGGGGTGATCAGGGCACAAAAGATGACTTTCCCACAGAGGGTGTTAAATTACAATTCCTCAGACACCAAACAAGATATTTCTGCTTGCTCCCAATCAAAAGTTATCACGTAAAAAGGTAACTCAATGTTATCCTATGGGAGGGGTAGGCCTGCAATAGGAAAAAAATGAATTTGAGAGTTTTTCACTACCAGGACATATAAAACGTAAAAGTACATGTCCAAATTTATAAATACACAGCACCCTACCATATGGGATATTTGGGGCGTACCCTGAGGTGACATATGTATTAAAAAGGAAGACAATGGTTTATTTTGCGAGTTTGAAATGGCATTTTAAAACTGCACACAAAGGCTGCAATGGCAGGCCTGAGACCTGTTCAAAAATACTTTTTAAGTGGGTGGCACAATAAGCTCTGCAGTCCCACTAGTAGCATTTAAGTTTCCAGAATCTGGGTACATGTAGTACCACTTTGCTGTGGACTTACAAGTAAATTAAATGTGTAAGCTAATTTTACCATGTTTTAAAGGAGAGAGCACCAGCATTTTGCTCTCTTTACCACTGCTAACCAGTGCTAGAGTCCTGAGAGCCAACACAAACTGATTCAGAAAACAGGAGAGGGTCAGGTCCAACAGTACTGAATCTGGGTGAGAACCGCTCTGGGGCTCTTTGGCCGTTAAGCCTCCTGCATCCTCCTTCTTGACTGTAGGCTCTGTAATGGAATCTAAGGTTCCAGTGGGCCCAGCACCTGGATCGGCAGCAAAGCCCTCTCGCTTCTCACTTGAATGCGTCACTGCTGGGATAGGAAGGTCATCTGAGTGTGGTGGAGCCTGCAGTACTCCAGTGGAAAGCCGGCTGCATATCAGTCTACTGATGTTGCAGGCCATTTATCTGGCACTGAAGGCCTTCTAGCAATCCATCAAGAGGAGGCTGGTGCAGGGTCTCATGGACACCACCATCGCCATCTGGGACTGCAGCTCTAGAATTCGCTGGAGCATCAGGGTATTTCCCTGATAGGGAGCCACCTGGTGGGATCCTTGAATGCCAGGGCAGACGAGCTTAGCCAGTGGTTTATCACGAATGGCCTGAAATCCCTGAGGTGGAACAGGATATCTCCCAGCAGTGGTCCGAACCCTGGCTTGATCTTTTAGCCACCATTGAGAGTGCTCAGAGTCAAAGGTTAGCACTTTTAGGTTTCTGCAGAGGCACTTACTAGGAGATGCATTCCGGTTGAAATGGAACACTGGACTCTACTGCTTTCCGCCACCTAGTTCTGAAAAATATGAGGAATGACCAGGTCCAAGTTGTCCGTGTGGCTCCAAATTGGGCCAGGAGAGTATGGTACCTGGAATTTACAGGTATGATCATCTGTCTGCCGATCAGGCTCCCACTTCAAGAGGGTCTCCTGTTGCACTATCAGGGAAGGGTTTTTCACTGAAGTCTGCGCAGTCTACACCTCCATGCATGGAAAATGAGTGTGGTAGTTATTTGGATTCAGTCTGCCGTTTAAAGGGGTGTATTTCATTCTTGCCGCCAGACTTTTTTCCACAAAGTTCATTTACACCGGGCACTGAGACAAGTTTGTGGCCTGGTGTAGACGAATCACTGACATATTATCGACAGACACCATATCGACCTACCATAATATCGGGACATAAAAATCAATTACACTAATATCGACATTTCATACTTATTTTAAAAAAAACACAAATATCGACAAGGAAATATCGTCCTACATTAACATCGATATCACTATTATCGAACCACAAAATATCGTTAAAAAAATATCGACAACGTTAATAAAACATACAAAGTGTCAATAATATCGATAACATAAATATAGACACCAATATTATCGTAAAATAAAAAATATCGACATGTTAAAAATGATTATAACTACAAAACGTAACACAAAATATATAAAATTATTTTGCACACACAACATAAAAAATATTCGATTAACACATTTTAAATACATTTAAAAAGGTTATCATAAAACTTATTAAATACACACAATTATTTACTTTCTATGGTATTATAGCTAAATTAAACAACATATTATTTCACATCTAAAACAATATAAATCACATATAATAAAGGAAACAACTTTCAATAAAAAAAAAACAACTGAAGGTTAATTAGCGTCTTCCATATATGGAAACCAACTCGCAAATCATTTAAAACAATCAATAACAACCAATGAAATACAAATACAATTAAAATAAACCAATAAAATTAAAACAACAATTAATTAAACACTATATAAACACACGAAAATTAAACATTATTTTACACCTCAAACGAACAAGGAGAAACTCTGCCGGATTGCTGCAAGAACATTGCACTACATTAAAGGAAACTCTGTTTCCAGCTCCACAAAGTAAGTAAAATACCATTTATAAACCAATGCTACTGCAAATCTTCTGAAAACGCTATTTAAACAACAAAATAATGAATATATATTTAATTTATATCTCCTCTACAGATAAATCTCAAGACATACCAACACCTACAGAAAAGTGTGAAAAATCTACATTAAAACACAATTAAACATAATTATTAACATTACTTTTTTCTCAACCGGAATATCAACAACAAAACTAAATGCAAACAGTAAAGAAAACCCATCAGCATTGAAAACAACTTCAAATTCAACGTTGTAAGTATAAAATTGACAATGTATATATTTCTGACAATAAAAGAATACAGAATAATTTTTATTAATTTTCATATACATTTTTCTTAGCATTTCAAACATCACAATGTTATATGGGGTATGTGTACACCCAAGAAAAACAAACGGGAGACAAAGTGAACTGGAAATGCAGTAAATATTATTCTAACAAATGTTATGGGAGGGCTGCAACAAAGGAAACAACTGTACTATATGTCAGGGAGCATAACCACCCCCTAACGTTGCTGAAATTGAAGTTAGAAATGCTTTAGACGATATAAAAGAAGCTAGCACTATATCAGAAAAGTCTACAACAGAAATACTTAAAGATATCTCCCCAAAATCCCACAACATGCAACTGGCCAAATGCCCTCAATATCGTCACTAAAAAGAACAATAGCTACAACCACACCTGTCCCCAAAACTTTTGCTGAAGTGGAAATACCACCAGAACTCACAGTTACCCATAATGAAGAACAATTTGTTCTTTATGATAACAAATCAAATGACAAAAGAATAATAATATTTTGAATTGCCACTAACTTATAAAAGCTACAAAACTGTGAAACCTGGATGATGGACGGGACTTTCAAAATATGTCCCAAACCATTTTATCAGTTTTATACAATTCATGCACTTTATCAAAATACAAATATCCCCTTTCTATATGCTTTATTACCAAACAAGCAAAACTCCACCTATATGGAACTTTTAACTAAAATAAAACAAGAAACCAATAATTACTTTCCCCCAAAAATAATCATCGACTTTGAACAGTCAATGATCCAAGCCATACTAAAAACCTACCCTCACACAGCAATTCAAGGTTGCTATTATCATTTCAATCAATGTATTTGGAGACACCTCTAAAAATCTACACTAAGGGGTGGATTACGATGGCGGTTTTTAGCACATCCGTGGTGCTGGCGGAAAACGTCTATTTCCTCACTCCTGCGGTGGTCTTCACGTCCGCCATATTACAATGGGCAAAGATAGCACATTTTCCGTCCGTCGAGGTGTTTCCGGATCCGCCAGAATTTTCGTTCCGCAGCGGTGGCGGAGGGAGCCAATAGAGAAAGACCGCCGTGCGGAATGACGTGACGACCGCCGGACAAATCACGATGCCTCAAACAGCCCATCCGAACGCAGCGGAGAAACCAGCCACCCGGAGACGGCGGAAGCACAACTGCGGAGATACAAACTCGAATCCGAGGCACCTCCACACGTTCCTGGCCGCCATGGATCCAGCTCTACAAGCCCTTCCGCTGCTGTACCTCATTCATTACCAGCAGATAAGACACCGTCGCGGTCAACACCGCAGGTAAGTCAACAATGCATCCCCTCATACAAACACAACTGTTGTGCTGAAATACGTGTCCTGTCTACATCAGACACCCTGGTGGAGACAGGAACATACCCCCAGTGTAAGTACACATGTCCTGCATGTCACAATTTGACACCTCTGTATCGGGGTCACCCATCACCATAGAAATCACTGCAACTAGCCCAGTCGTGCCGGTCATGTCACCGCAGCGGTGAATCCGCGGGAAAACATGCCCACAATGTAGTAGGAGTCCAGGACATTGTCCCAGACAAGCAAGACCAACATCACAACATCCACACCACATGTAACATAAAAGAAGCACCACTCAGCACAACACATCTGCAGCAAGAAGTCATGTGCAGGGACCCTGTCTACAGTGACATCTCATTAACATCACCAGCAACTGAATAGGAACGTCCCTCAAAAATGATTATATAGTCATCATTGCACACAAATAAGGGTCAGTCCACATACAATGTGGAACAGAGGAGGGCCGACCAAGTAGGGTGTGTATGTGTACTTCACAGTAGGCCAACAAGGTTTTGGAATGAGTTAGTGAGCCCAGGTAGATGACACAGCACATCACACACCACTGCCACACAATCACACATCACCACAGCCCCCAAGCAGACATTGATAGGCCCATCACATACAATGGCAGACCATATCACACAATGACAGCCCATACCATGCAACACAGAACAACATTTCTGACTCAAACAGAAAAATCAAAGTAAGCACCACTGTGCATTTCACTCACAAGTGCACTGCTGAAATTAATGATACCATGTGAGTATGTCCAGTACATCAACAACACTGACTACACTCCCAACTCACAGAACACCCACACACCATCACTCCACCTCAACAAAGGGAGCACCAACTACTAAGTAGTGAATGAATGCCAGAGTGTCAGGAAGAGTCCATCTTGACAGCAGGAAACTCTGACCTGACACTCAGGACAACCCTCATGCTCACACCTGCCTTCCACTCATGTCAATAAAAGTGAGTAATTTAAGAAATGAAGAGTCACTGTGCAGATTAACAACCATGGAACTGAGCACACTGCATGACAAGGCCCTCAGACAGCTCACACACTGAAATTTAGCCTCATCGACATATCATAAGTCAGCAGCAATGTATGACAATAAATAGACTAGCCTAAAGTGGAGTGCCTAGTGCAGGAAACATGGAGAAACCCACATAGCATTTGTACATGACATGCAACAGGAGCAACATATCACACCTACACCTAGGCCACAAATATCTGACATGGGTGGCACAGTGTTTGAAATTGAACTAAAGTAACATCTGTGCAATATCCCTGTCATACAGCAATGCAAGCTATGCATTGGCCCAGGAATGATAGGAACTGTCATAAGCCATACAGTGAACAGCCCCACATCTGTGTCAAGTCCCTTGACATGTGCATGCCACCAGCACAACACCCATTGCTCATTGTCAAACTCCCTGACTGTAAAACTCGAGTATGACCTTCACACATACCCCTCATCTATCCATCTCACACCTTCACTACTCAACACCTGTGGTAAACAGAGATAAAGGTACAAATAAGGTCCTGTGAGTTTCCTGATAACCAATACCACACCCTGGTGTGTATCTACAAATGTCAGAATCCCACTCAGGGATGTCTGAACCAATGCTGATCCAAACCCAATTGCCAAACACATGTCTCACAAACAACATCCAAAGAAGTCCAACAAGCTCAGCCATGTGCAGGCAAACAGTGAATAGGCAATGTGACCCTAGACAGCACAGGAATACACAACATTGCACAGACACCCTCCCCAACCCAATCTGAAAATGCATCATCAAATGCCAATCATGAACAGTAACTGTGATCAATACAACAAATCTGCTAACACAGACATACACACTACACCAGTTACCAAGTGAGCATGCTGTTCATGTGTAGCACAAGCATGCACATGCACACTCCTGACAAGTGACAGATCAAAATAGGAGGACAAAGCACTATTGTGCACTTAAAACAAGCTCATTAACAAGACTCCACATTGCTGCATGTGACATTCACACAAGATGAGCACACTACACATCCAACACACATCAGAATGTATTACAATGCACAAACTCCTCACACACAATGTCATGCAAATATAACATTACACACATATGGACCCGTCATTAGAAAGAGCCAACACAGGCCAAAGACTGCATCCATCCACAACAAAAACACAACATATGCACATACAAAATCATCACATAGCAAATTCAGCTGGACATCAGGGGGACTCACACCTGGCAAGGACAAGGCAACATACACTGACAGCAGTGCATGCACAGTAAGCAGTGTGTGAACACCAACAAAACCAGTATCACACATGTCTGAGTGCTCCACCATGAACTTCCACACCACAAATCATCACAGGGCACAGATCACATCACACTCAGGAAGGGTAGCAGTACCTCAGCAAACAGACATACACTTTAGCTATCACCTACTGCTGCACAACTCAGGAAAACACAGATGCATCCAACATGACTAGAGGACTGTGCTGGTAAAACATATGCACTGTACATGAGCAACCATGACTGCAATCAAGTAGAAGAAAACACCACATAACAAATGGTGAAACAGTCCTGAGTGGCACATTGGTCCTGGACACAGATCATCCTCCCACAGTACAGTGTCACACTATGAAGTGGTGGGGAGGGTCACACACTGGCAAGGCATGGGGTGGAAGACATTAGACTGAAGTGGTGTGTACATCACTATTGGACAGGTAAGGAGTGTACAGTGCAAAAACACATAGAGGAGTAACTCACAATGTGTAGGCATCAAATGCCCCTATAGGGGATGGTATGACTCTTCATACCACATACTTGTGCCTAAAATGTGTCAAGTGACAGCAATGTATGAGAAAATTCACATATAATGTCAGTTTGCATGAGCAGGTCAGCACAGTGAGCACAAACGTAAACAAGAGCCATGGCAGATCAACCAAACACAACACAGACATTGCAGTGACACACTCTGCATACTCACAACTGACAACGACAACAAGTAGGTGTACCCCAGGATTGCAAGGTCACACTGACACACTGCACAGTGCCCAACAAACAACTCCTACATGTGCCCACAATCTAAAGCACATGGCTGAGAATGTAAACAAACAGGTACTCATTACCTGGATCATACATGTGTGTAGGTGTCATGTTCAGGGGCACATACACCTCAACACTTCTGACAAAGACAGGCCAATCACACTGTATGACTACTCAAGTGCACACATTCTAATGTACCCATGTGACTATGAAGCCAGGCCTACACAAGATGACTACACATCTACACTGCTGTTCACACATCAAGAGAGATCCCACAGATATGACGGACCCTGTCCACCACGCAAGTTATCCTGTGGCTAGAATTCACTTCTGTTGCGGTACAGCATCCGAATATGACATGTGTACAAAATTGGAGACCTGACATTAGAATGATTAGGATAAGAGGACATCATCACAGACAACCATCATTGCACCCTCAAGCCTCTGAGTCAGCAAGCACAAAAGTGCCTGTAACCTCTGACAACCTCTGAAAAAGAAAATCAAGTAATTGCCAATCTGGCATACAAAGCATGTGTCACATGAACATATACACATACATTGCACTTTTTCATTAGCAAGGGCAGCGACAACGCACACAACATGAGTAACAGTCGTTATTACATTATCTCTGGATAGGCATCAAAAGTGCTAAACAGCAAGGCCATTGGCCAGTCCAAATTTCTAGTCCGCACATGTGTGCATGAGAACTTGCACATGAAATGGGCATCAAAAATGCTAAACATCAAGGCCATTGGCCAGTCCAAATTTCTAGTCCGCACATGTGTGCATGAGAACCCGCAACTGAAATGGGTAACACAGTCCACTGCCATGGGAATCACCACAGGTCAGGGGCTTTGAATGGGTAGTCCAGGCTCCGCTGTGGGAGAAATGGTGTGGGGAGGGTCACTTGGCTTCAACTTTGGCTTGAAGTTGAACTGGGAGGGGGCTGATTTTCGGGGCCAGTTGGAGGACTGGACCTGGGAGGGAGAGAACTGGCTGAGGTAGAGGGATCCGTGGATGTGGGAGCCTGAGGGCTGCTTGGACCAGGTGGAGTGGTGGCACGTGGAGGTGGTGACATGCTGTGTGGTGGCTGAGGGGGAATGTTGAGGGCTGGGTCTCAACTGTTTTGGGATCCGATATCCCACAAGTGTCTTGGCCGGAGTGGGAAGTGAGGTGGGCACAACAGCCTCACTCTTCCCAAAGGTGTAGCAGGTGCCTCTCCACGTGGGGATTTGCTGGACCTGGTGGTACGCTGGGCGTGGCCTTGCTTTTTCCCCTGCATCCCCTGTTTCTGAGCTAAAGCCCCCACTTTGCTCTCTTGTCCCTGCTTCACAGGGGTGTGGGTGGGATTGAAGTTTTGGGTGAATCTGCCTTCTGAATGTCTTTCGACTTAGTTGTGGCAGGCACCAGGTTCACAGCAGACAGGGCAAGTGTTTGTGTGTCTTTGGGATCAGGTGTGGGGATGGTAGTGCCCTTGGATGGTGATGATTTTGACTCGGGTAATGTGGATGCATGCTTCTTTGCCCTATGTCCCTGAGTGTCCTGTGATGGGCTTTTTGTTTTGCTGTCATGTGTGCCTGTTTTGTCTTGTGGTGATGGTGTATGTTGTCTGCTATGCTTAGACTGCTGCTGCTGTGTGCTGCATGTGGATGACTGTGTGCCTGAGGGCTCAGGCGTGTGTGTACTCTCGTCAGGTGGGGCCACTGGCAGGGTGGTCGCTGAAGGGACAGGAGCTGGACTGGGAGCTTGGGACTGCTGAATGGCTGCCGTCACTGTGGAGGACAAAGACTGGACAGTTCTGTGTAGGCCACCCACGCCCGAATGAATGCCCTCCATGAACGCAACAACCTGGGATAACTTGTTGCCATGATTCTGGAGGGCATTCAGGAGAGCAGTCTGACCCACACACAGCTGGTGCAAAATGTCTACGGCCTCCACACTGAGGGCAGCAGGGGAGACAGGGGCTGGGGCAGTGGTGCCGGGGGGAAGGAGACTCTACCCTTCTTAGGGCTGCGGGCACGGACAGCACTTGGGGGAGCATCCGAGAGGGTGGGCACTGGATGAGGTGTGGCGGAAGAAGAGGCCGATCTGGAACTTCCGGTGCCCCTCAACATCGAGGAGTCACCACTGGACTGGGAGGATGTGGAGGTTGGTGTTTCTGGACGTGAATCCTCCAGGGCACTCCTGTCCCCCTCCGAGGCACTCACAAACATCATATGCAATGAAAACTACAAACAGGAAAATGAATCTACCATGTTTAACTAGTCCTTGTACTTTCTGCATATGCCACATTTATGCAATTAGCAGATGATGCATGGAAACATCCATAGTTGTTAGTCATGCTCTATGTTGCGTTGACACAGCCAAATACCTGGGCCTGTGCCTCTCTGTAAACACACATAAAACCTTCTGTATGCACACCTACGTGCCTGTAGGTAAGATAGCTATACATCAAAACATGTCTGCTCAGTCACATATGTAGTTTTTTCATGGAACACCACAGATACAAAGTACAATATGTCCTTTTGCAAGGGCAACCAGCTCCTGGCATCCACCATGTAGGGCCTTGAAGTACAACTACAGTTGTACATTGGTGGCAGCTGTGTAGGTGTTACAAGTTATTTGTTGTGCACAGCACACATCTAGGAATGCACACTAACATGATGCTCACTGCTGTTCACTGCCAGTTGATGTCTCTGACACTCACACTGCAGCATATGTCACAAGGCCACATCTTATTTGTTAACGTAGTGACAATGCGCACCATTTAACAATGCAGTCACAAACACAATGCACAATAGCATGAGAAGGGGAAATTAATGCAAGGCCTCCATAGGTTGTGACATGTCACATACCAACATGTCCACAGGTCCCTGACAGGCCCTCATTGATCCAAGGCAGGATTGTGTCTTCTGTTGATGAAGAAGTAGGTGGACCCCATTAGGACAGCTAATGTGTGAGAATACCTAGGGTCTGGCATATGACATCCCTACGTTGTGCTGACTGATGACATTGAGGACACACCAATGTGCCAAAAATTCACACACTGATTACAAGCATTAGCCACAACTTCACCATGCACTGATGCACAAGGACACCCCTCCACAATGCACACATACTGAGGACTGACAATCTGAGTAACCTTTGCTCATTATCATCCTTCAAATTACTGTACAACACCTCAGTCACATCACTATTTGACATACCCACTGATCACAGCCAGCCATGTTAAGCCATAGTGCCAAAACAATCTCGCAATAGCCAGGTTCAGCTACATTGCAGTTAAGTCACAGAGTCTAACCATAACAGTCATGTTGCCATGTGCACAAATGGAAAAGGTAATTTAGCCAATGCATCACTGCAATCATCACCATCTACCCCATCAGCACCTGTGTGCACTTGCTGTCACCATGGCAGGTAAGTACACCATGTTATGCCATGCTGCTGATATTGGGCTAGTATACTTCACAATGGTGCTGTCCTCTATATGATTGTGAAAAAAGGGACCCATGGGACAGGTGTGACCCTTACCAACTCACTGCTCCCTGAGTCCACATCTGTGCATGCCTGTAGCCACTGACACATCATCACATGAGCACACTATTGAGCTAGCCACACAGCGCACACAAGTCTGACAAGTGTACTGGGCTACCCACTTCACACAATGGATTATCCTGTATAGGAAGGTCTCAGTTCAGACAACATTTATAGAATGTGAGATGAAAAAATGCCAAGCTGATGTTATGTGACAAGGGTCATGGGTCTAAACACATGAGAAAGAAAATGTTGTACAAATGCAGAACAGCTGCACTCAACACTGAGGCCACTTAGAAGCCATTGCATCACACTAGAGACATCACAGAGGTCCGCACAGGCTCAGGGCTGGGATTCATGCAGTCACTCATACGCAAAGTCACACTTTGCACAATACTCACCCCCAACTTGCTGCTGATGAGCCCTCAAGACTCCATCTAGCTCTGGTTGTGTCACTGCCAAGATGCGGGCCATTAGTGGTGTCTAGCTCCGGCGTGCCAACCTGCCACTTTGAGGGATCACCCCCAGCGTCATCTCAGCGACGTTTTTGCTCAGGGGGCAGATGTCATCCCACCCCTTGTGGCAGTGCGTATGACGTCGGTTGGAGACACCCAGAGACCGCACCTTGCGTGCAATGGCCCTCCATATGGCCTTACACTGATGGACCTTAAGCTGCAGGCATGGGAAACAAGAAGAGGAGGTTTCTGTGAAACTGTGTTGTGTACCACTGTGTGACAGTACAGGAGCATGAAAATACATAGCACACTAACACATCAATGGAGAGCAGAGCCCATACAGCATGTCACATAGTACATTTGGAGCAAACCATATCATTGCAATGGTTACATATATGATGATGAACACACTACATGCCCATCCCATACACATGCAGAGTGCCAGCACAGAAACCAATGTAAAAATTGCCCTCAGCTGTGATGCACTATGTGAGTGAGCGTGACATACAATACACTGGAAATGATGTGTAGAGGTCAGACTAACTGTGTCCTACACTACACGCCCCATAATGTCCCTGACCATTGCCTAGCTACATGTGTCGTGGTGCTCCCATTTAGGGCCCTGATCTTACAATCTCACACTCTTCTCACAAGGTGCAGTCCTGTCTTGTGCAATCCTCAGGCCTATGATGACTCATTGAGAAATAGGGTTGTGGACAACACATATGTTTCACTCAGTCCTTTTGGTGATGGGTCCTTGTAACATTGGGCAGTTTCTGTGCAGGCCAGAGGTCCTCACACCGAGGATAAACTGGCCCATCACAGAAATCACATGCATGTACAATATGAATGAAGATACAGTGCATAAACATGCGAGACTTTACACATCATGGATTCAATAGTAGGATGACATTTCCAAATCACATTTAGCTGATGTGTCATAGGTGAATTACCCCCAAGAGTGATAGACTCAGGCATTGTACTCCTGTGCGTAATGGACACATCTCCATAGGGTCATTTTTAAAAAGGTAAATACTTTATTCAGTACCCTCTGGCCAAGCTACACTTGTAATGTCTCAAAAGAGCATATGAACACTTAATGGACTAGGACATCACATAGCACAGGGAATGTGTGTTCAGACTTCGAGTCTCTCAAACCAGCAGGGTAACTGGGTAGCTGCCAGACCACAGTATGTCATTCACATCCTTAAATGTAGTCAGGGATCTGTGTAAATAAGGCTACACACCCCATTGATGTGAGGTCAGCATGCTAGGCAGTGTCTCACACATTTACATTACACAGTCTCATAGCACCATATGTTCATTTTGGCTTAAGAAGAGCTGGACAAGTGTCCATGTTGCCATCCTCCCCACATACTCAAGTGCAATTAGTACTAGGTCATGTATGGAGCATGCTGTTAGCAAAATATTGATGCATGCACATTGGCTTGCACTCACAGGCACATACTACTGTACAGTAACATCATGTGAGCATTCTGAGCACTCTCAAACTTTTACTCAGACACTTACCAGTACATCTGGAACACCATATAGCCTCCCATACTGTGCAATGACCTCGTCCACCAGGGCCTCCAGCTCCTCTGTGGTGAAGGGATGGGCCCTGATGTTCTCTGTTCGCGCCAACACTGGGTCCAGAGTACAGGTACAGCAGCAGTTGGTGGTGATGAATAGCAGGCAGCAGTGTCTGAATGCAAGTGACATGTGTGGCTCTCTCACAGACATTTATAGGCCCCTAGGGTTGTTTCAGTGGTACTCTGCTGTTGCAATTGGTCTGCCTGGTTTGCATCTTTCAATTGTATCCAATGACCGGGCCCGCGGTGGCGGTGCATGCCTACCGCGAGTTTCAATACTGCATTGCACTACCGCGATGGCGGTTCCCATTGGCTGCAATGGCATTGGCATATGCGGTGTCCCACCGCGTGGGCCAGGTGGTCTCTACCACAATTTGGCATCTTTCAATTGTGGCCAATGACCGGGCCCGCGGTGGCGGTGCACGCCTACCGCGAGTTTCAAAAATGCATTGCACTACCGCGATGGCGGTTCCCATTGGCTGCATTGGCACATGCGGTGTCCCACCGCGGGGGCCAGGCGGTGTGTTCCGCAATCAGGCATCTTTCAATTCTATCCAATGACCGGTCCTACCGCGAGTTTCAATACTGCATTGCACTACCGCGATGGCGGTTCCCCTTGGCTGCAATGGCATTGCCATATGCGGTGTCACACCGCGGGGCCATGTGGTCTCTACCGCAATTTGGCATCTTTCAATTGTGGCCAATGACCGGGCCCGCGGTGGCGGTGCATGCCTACCGCGAGTTTCAAAAATGCATTGCACTACCGCTATGGCGGTTCCCATTGGCTGCAATGGCATTGGCATATGCAGTGTCCCACCGTTGGGGCCAGGCGGTGTGTTCCGCAGTCAGGCATCTTTCAATTGTATCCAATGACTGGGCCCATGGTGGCGGTGCACTCCTACCGCAAGTTTCAACACTGCATTGCACTACCGCGATGGCGGTTCCCATTGGCTGCAATGGCATAGGCATATGCGGTGTCACACCGCGGGGGCCAGGCTGTGTGTTCCGCAATCAGGCATCTTTCAATTGTATCCAATGACCGGGCCCGCGGTGGCGGTGCACGCCTACCCCGAGTTTCAATACTGCATTGCACTACCGCGATGGCGGTTCCCATTGGCTGCAATGGCATTCGCATATGCGGTGTCACACCGCGGGGCCAGGTGGTCTCTACTGCAATCAGGCATCTTTCAATTGTATCCAATGACCGGTCCCGCGGTGGCGGTGCAAGCCTACCGTGAGTTTCAATACTGCATTGCACTACCGCGATGGCGGTTCCCCTTGGCTGCAATGGCATTGGCATATGCGGTGTCACACCGCGGGGGCCATGTGGTCTCTACCGCAATTTGGCATCTTTCAATTGTGGCCAATGAACGAGACGCGGTGGCGGTGCATGCCTACCGCGAGTTTCAAAAATGCATTGCACTACCGTGATGGCGGTTCCCATTGGCTGCAATGGCATTGGCATATGCAGTGTCCCACTGTGGGGGCCAGGCGGTGTGTTCCGCAATCAGGTATCTTTCAATTGTATCCAATGACCGGGCCCACGGTGACGGTGCACTCCTACCGCGAGTTTCAATACTGCATTGCACTACCGCGATGGCGGTTCCCATTGGCTGCAATGGCATTGGCATATGCGGTGTCACACCGCGGGGGCCAGGCCGTGTGTTCCGCAATCAGGCATCTTTCAATTGTATCCAATGACCGGTCCCGCGGTGGCGGTGCACGCCTACCGCGAGTTTCAATACTGCATTGCACTACCACAATGGCGGTTCCCCTTGGCTGCAATGGCATTGGCATATGCGGTGTCACACCGCGGGGTCATGTGGTCTCTACCGCAATTTGGCATCTTTCAATTGTGGCCAATGACCGGGCCCGCGGTGGCGGTGCATGCCTACCGCGAGTTTCAAAAATGCATTGCACTACCGCGATGGCGGTTCCCATTGGCTGCAATGGCATTGGCATATGCAGTGTCCCACTGTGGGGGCCAGGCGGTGTGTTCCGCAATCAGGCATCTTTCAATTGTATCCAATGACCGGGCCCACGGTGGTGGTGCACTCCTACCGCGAGTTTCAATACTGCATTGCACTACCGCGATGGCGGTTCCCATTGGCTGCAATGGCATTGGCATATGCGGTGTCACACCGCGGGGGCCAGGCCGTGTGTTCCGCAATCAGGCATCTTTCAATTGTATCCAATGACCGGGCCCGCGGTGGCGGTGCACGCCTACCCCGAGTTTCAATACTGCATTGCACTACAGCGATGGCGGTTCCCATTGGCTGCAGTGGCATTCGCATATGCTTTGTCACACCGCGGGGGCCAGGCGGTCTCTACCGCAATTTGGCATCTTTCAATTGTGGCCAATGACCGTGACCGCGGTGGCGGTGCACACCTACCGCACCTATGGACACATTGTGCTATTGCATTGGCACTAGCCAATTTTCATCATTGAACACTATACCTTTACAATGCATACTAGCACCTGGTTGTAAAGTTAAATGCAAGTGTGACATTTAACTCACTGATGCCCCCACATGCCATGTCAGTGCACATGATTACATGCATTGGCATGTACTTCCACACATGTCACATATGATATTTGTGTGAATGTACACAGATTTGGTGTGTAATGGAGTCTTATATTTGTGAACATGTCAATGTGTAAGATGGCTAATCAACCCACAGTAATGATGGACTAACCACATGATGTGCCTATTTCACTCTGTACATTGCTGTTTTCATTTTGATAGTTGATCAGCTTACACACACTGTGCTCATTGTGTAAAAAAGATGTGCTCTGTGCGACTTAAGCAAGAAGGTGTGTCAGGTACAGCAGCTACGTAGCAGTCAGCAGTGTTGCTGTTTGCCACATGTGCGGTGTCAGCTACACCCAAGACTGGGGACACAAGAAGTAGGAGTGTACCATTTACCATTCACATAGTCTGAATCTGATTTTGAAGTAGTTGACCACATGTACGACTACATGAGATCAAGGTGTCTCTGTATGTGACTTGTGCATTAAGCTGTTGTTACAGTCCTGTCAATGTTGGCGCTGTGTTCGTTGATATGTAAGATGTTTGACACATCTCATTGGTGAATTTAATTTACATGTGTCCTCTTTCATGTTATGTAGGAGACGACCAAATGTGCATCGGCCTTTCCAAGTGCTGGCGAACATGGAGGATGAGGACATCATAAGAAAATTCCGGCTGAATCGCCCTACCCTTAAAGAGCTATATGCTCAGTTGGAGTCCCATCTGAGGCCTCGCAGAACCTATCCGACTGCTTTGACGCCAACAGTTAAGGTGACGGCGGCCCTGCATTTCTTTGCCACTGGTTCGTTTCAGTACACCGTGGCCATCGCCGGTGGGATGTCTCAAGCTATGTTCAGCATGGTGCTACGTGATGTCCTGTCCGCAATATTGACCTGCAAGGACTGCTACATCCACTTTCCAAGGAGACATGAATTGGCTGATGTGAAGGCTGATTTTTATGATCTTGAACACATACCTAATGTGGTTGGAGCCAATGACTGCACACACGTTGGCCTAGTACCACCACAGGCACGTGAGCACATCTACCGGATCAGGAAGCATTTCTATTCCATTAATGTGCAAGTGGTATGCCAAGCGGATATGATTATCTCCCATGTCTGTGCCAGATTTCCCGGTTCAGCTCATGACTCATACATACTGCGTAACAGCATCATCCCACAAGTACGCAGAGTCAAGTAGTGTGCTGTATGTGTGGCATGCTGTTCTCGGCTACTGTTTATATTACAATATTGGTCTGTGTATCTCACACCTAGGTGACTCTGCGTATCCCAACCGGCCTTGGTTGCTGAGCCCACTGAGGAATACCAGGACCCCGGGGGAAGGCCACTACAATGATGCACATGGGAGGACACGTTGTGTAGTGGAGCGTGCTTTTGGGCTTCTGAAGTCTAGATTTCGGTGTCTGGACAAGAGCGGTGGTGCACTACTCTACTCTCCCCAAAAGGTGTGTCAGATCAAGGTTGCATGCTGCATGCTCCACAACCTGGCCTTGCGCAAAGAGATCCCCCTGCTCCTGGACGATGATGATCAGCAGATGCCCCCCGCTGCAAATCCACACATGCCCAGTGACGATGATAGTGGAGAAGAGGAAGGTGTTGACCTGCCTCAACAGCTAATCGACAACTACTTCCCTTGAGTGTAAGTGACATTGTACAACAGTGACATTGTCTGTTGGCTTTGATGGTAGTGGCAAGGCATAGATGAGCTTTCTGACTGCTGGCTGTTGTTGGCTCACTGCTAATGGCTGATGTGTGTGGCACAGTGTATTGTTTTCCACATACCTCATGTCTATGTTGATGGTGTTGGTCATTGTTATGTGTGTTGGGCTTTGTACATTGTTGACTACTGGTGTGTTTTAGCTGTAATGGCATCACCTGACAAGTAAATGTCATTCTCTTGTGTCTTACTAGGTTCCTTCACCCTATCAATGCCTCGTCACAATCAGAGCTTGTGGTACATTGGAATCTGAGTTGACATTGTACATACTGTGATAAACATGGAACTGACACAAAGGCATAGGTGTGTAAAGAGTGTTTATTTTCCAAGAATTTTTTGTGAAAGAGAAGTGATTGTTTTCAAAAATGTGCAAAGTGAGTTTATGAGTTGTCAGTGATGGTAAATGAGACAAATGGAGTAGTCACCACATTGATGTTATCACACAGTCCAACAAACTCCTGCCATCAACATGGCAATGTGGGTTAGGATAATTAACAAAGTCAATGTCCAGGGCAACACGAGTGCCATCATGGCTGGCTCAGCGACTTGCCTTTGGTTGGTGCTTTGCCACGTGATCCTCCCGTGGTGTTTCTCGGATGTCCCCTCCTGCGTTTGGCAGGGGGGGCCTCTGCTGGAGGCTCAGCGGTGTCTGAGGAGTCCTTGTCTTGCAGCTCACCCCTCTCTGTGGCCGAAGCTGAGGTGGTGGGAGTTTCAGCAGGCTGGCCACTGGAGGGGGTTTGAGCCGTTAATTGAGCCACATGTCTGTCCCTCAGAACATTTCAACAAAGAGAGGGACTAAGGGCATATTTAACAAGGTCCAACGTACATGCCCCGCAAGGACTAATGAGCAAAGAAGAGTACGAGGTTCCTCTAGATAATTAGAACAACGGGTAGGGGACTAGTGTGGAGAAACAAGGAGGACCACTAAGTGTATGGAAAAGAGAAAAAGGGGGAAAGATCCCTTTTAGGAACTAGGGCTCTCACACACCCAGCAAGCTAGGTGTCATGCTTCATCATATGAGCCTGCCCCTCGTCAGGTCGGCGCTGCAATACCTGACGGGCACCCGTATCGGGGCTCTTTGTCGGGGATCTTTGTTCCTGCCGGTAGGTGCAGTGGGGTAAGGGCCCTAGTGTGTAGATGTGATGTGTGGTGAAAGTAAAATAGGTCAGTTAATCCTAGAAACCTTTATTGGGAAGGTAAACTGCCTAATATAAAAGAATGAGAGGGGTACAGGACTAGTACTGGTGTATCTAGTGATGAATGCCCTGTTCTCAGGTGATCGACATGTTTCGTGCCATTGTAGTCCTATAGATCAAGGCACTTCCTCAGGATCGAATAAAACGCTATCTACACTTCAAAGGTAAGTGAATTTCTACATACCCAAGACACAGGTAGTTGACCTATGAGAAGTAAAAGAAAACATATATAGACATATAAATATTATGTTCAAACATACTCAGTCCTCAATGTCCACCAAGCTGTTATTGCTATTAAACGGCTCTACAGATAGTGTGCTACCCAGTGCACACTAAATGTAGTTACTCAATCACACTGTATGGGGCAGGGAATACGATACAGTGATATCTGTAACCAAATATCTTCTCTAAAATTATATGGTTAAAACAAAAATAAAGACAACTAAGTGGATGCAATCATCAGAACAAACAACTGACTCACCTGGTCTGTAAGTCAAGTGTACTTGCAACGGTTAATCAGCGGTACAAGAGGACACCAATTGGGTCCTAGAACAAGAATAAAAAGAAGAATACAGAAAGAAACGTGGATCTGTTAAATAAGCTGAATCCGATCAGCTAACGGAATGGTGAATACCAGAGGGGTGCAGAAGCGGACGCTTGCCGGAAAAACAAGAGCCATCAAGGGAACATGCCCGAGGTGTGTAGTCAGGTAAGCGGTACCCCCAATGCCAGGCGGGTCACCAAAAGAATTCATCAACCCGGTAAAACCAGGACTGAGGGACCAACTGGCATGCAAGGATCACCACGGGGCCCGGGAGGATACACGCTAAAACCCGAAGTAACACTGGGGAGCCTCGTGATCTCAGGAGGGCAGTCGAATTGCGGAGACAGAACACCCACAAGCTGGCCCATGAGATCCACAAGTTGGCCCATTTGTGTGTCTATGGACCTCAGCAGCAGGCGGAGCTCACACACTTCTTTGACAACCTGGCCCATCTGTCCCTGGTTCTGTTCATTACGCACCAAGGACTCTTGCAACGGTGGCCAGGGCTTCTGTCTCAGTGTCCTCCTGTGATTGTCCACCACTTGCCCTCCCACCTGCTCTGCTGACACGGACCTGTGGCGTTGGGACTCGACGCACCCGCACACTCTCTCTGGCATCCTCGGATTGTGTGGTGGTGTCGGTAATGACTGAGGCAGGGAGAGTGTTGCAGGCAGCAGTGGTGATGGTGGAGGTGGCTGCCGCACAGGTCATTGTAGCAGGGGTCAGCGCTGTTGTTGCTGTGGTGGTGGTGGTGGTGGAGACAATGAGGCCCTGAGACGTAGTGCGCCCTGGCAGTCCTGAGGGGCAGGTTGTTGCTCCTCATCCGAGAAACGTAGGGAATCTGCATCAGAGAGTTCACGTTCCGGGGGGGGGAGACAGGCTCTGCTGGTTGGTGGTGTTTTCAGCTGCAGTTGCTTGTGGATCTCCTTTTGAACAGAGGTTAAGTTGTCAGTTAAGTGCACTCCACAAGCTTGGTGTTTGACTTTTGGATGTTACATTTGATACACCAAACATTTTACATTGCAATCACTTGGTATGACTGAAAGATAATGAGCATCATGACATGATGTTGAGGTACGTACATTACTTGTCCATAGTGTGACATGTAACTTGAGACCATGTGCCATGTACAGATTGTGTGATTACAAGGACATGTCATCATCTACCAACTTGCGGCACATCAACTTTTGATAATGCGTCATTTTCGTTTACTCTTCATATAATCTGTTTCCGCTAACCAAGAACTAGCCATTGGAATGTTACAAATGTTCTTTCATATCATGTACTTTTGTTTGTTTGTGAGATTGACCGTGCATGTTTTGTGTTCATGGGGGCCTTCTTGCTCTGACACCATGGCACTTACACATTGCATTCTGTGCTGTGCATGATTGGGCCCTAAATTTATTTCACATGTGACTTGGTGGGTCAAAGTGTAATTTCTGTGACAGTTACATGCACTTAGCTGTCTGCACACTGGATGTGACTTTTGAATCTATGCCAAGTTTGCTGACATGTGAGGGCTGGTGTTGTCATATGGCTCCATGCATTTTGAGAAGGATGGCAGGGTGCATGCACTGACTACCTACCTGTTAGGTGACACAGTGGAGGGAAATGGCTGCCACATGGTTCTGGGTGTGGGGGGTGCTCCATCTTGCTCAGCTGTGGGACAAGGGGGGCTGTTGGGAGTTGTAGCGCTGGCTTCCTACCCACAGACCCCCCGCCCTGTTAAGATGGCTACCTACCTGTTAGTTTGAGTAGAGCAATGATATGGCTGCCACATGGTTCTGGGTGTGGGGGGTGCTCCATCTTGCTCAGCTGTGGGACAAGGGGGCCTGGTGGGAGTTGTAGTGCTGGCTTCCTACCCACAGACTGATAGGGAAATACTGGCACCCTCCCAAGAGCAAATGAATGAAACTCACCAGACATAGCAGGTTGCTCAGAAACAGAGTAAAATGTATTTATTGGTACCAAATGCATGCATCATTGCTGATCAGCAAGGAAGAAGTCAGGTCTCCTGCCTTAGGGGCTCTCAGACTGCTTCTGCCTAGAGTGACTGGTTTCTGGGTGTTATATGCATTTTAGTAATGCCATGTCAGCGGAACTAGAATAAGGCACCAAGCCAAATATGGCAAACAGGGCTGTGCAAGATCTGCACCATGCCAATTATAAACAGCTAGATATGGGCAGACCAGAAAAGCTGGCTCGGCCCTGTGTAAGCAAATTGCACAACCAGATAAGGAAACTATCATGAAGTCAGGACAAGCAAAGTGACCTCTAAGGTGGTTCAGAATGGATCACTGACAAAATATCGACAACAAAAATGTCGAGGTACAAAAATATCGGGACAAAAATATCGTTGTCCAGAATATCGAAGTCCTATCTACATCATGGTAAGTACAAAAATATCGTTGTCAAAAATATCGTTGTCAAAAATATCGTTTCTTTTTTAAATGCTTACAAAATAATGTAAAATAAAGTAAATAATACATATAATTAAAAAACATAGTTAGAATTATTAGAAAATGTTTAAAATAATAAATAATAAATATAATGTTAAAAATAATTAAACATACATATATATATCAAATATAATATATAAATTTACTTAATAATATTTATAAATAATTATTATAATAAATTGTAAAATGTTAGAAACATACTAAAAATTATAAATACATATATATACATATACCAGTAAAATAAAATATATATATATATAATAATTTAAAATATAAAAATATTATAATCTTTTACAATTACATTGGACACTACATTAACAGCAACAGTAGGGAAAATGTTGGATAGCGGAGGAGATAAAATTACTATTCCCACTCCAGGGAGTGCAACAGTAGGGAAAGTGTTGAATAGCGGAGGGGAATAATTTACTATTCCCACTCCCGCAAGTACAACAGTAGGGAAAGTGTTGGATAGCGTAGGGGAATAATTTACTATTCCCACTTCAGGGAGTGCAACATTAAGGAAAGTGTTGGATAGCGTAGGGGTAAATATTACTATTCCCACTCCACAGATAGCAACAGTAGGGAAAGTGTTGGATAGCATAGGGGTAAAAATTACCATTCCCACTCCAGAGAGTGCAACAGTAGGGAAAGTGTTGGATAGCGGAGTGGATAAAATTACTATTCCCACTCCAGCGAGTGCAACAGTAGGGAAAGTGTTGGATAGCGGAGGGGTAACAATTACTATTCCCACTCCAGCGAGTGCAACAGTAGGGAAAGTTTTGGATAGCGGAGGGGAATAATTTACTATTCCCACTCCAGATAGTGCAACAGTAGGGAAAGTGTTGGATAGCAGAGGGTATACAATTTACTATTCACACTCCAGAGAGTGCAACAGTAGGGAAAGTGTTGGATAGCATAGGGGTAAAAATTACTATTCCCACTCCAGTGAGTGCAACAGTAGGGAAAGTGTTGGATAGCAGAGGGGAATAATTTACTATTCCCACTCTAGCAAGTACAACAGTAGGTAAAGTGTTGGATAGCGGAGGGGAATAATTTACTATTCCCACTCCAGCAGGTAGAACTGTAGGGAAAGTGTTGGATAGCGGAGTGGAATAATTTACTATTCCCACTCCAAAGACTGCAACAGTAGGGAAAGTGTTGGATAGCGGAGGGGTAGCAATTACTATTCCCACTCCAGCGAGTGCAACAGTAGGGAAAGTTTTGGATAGCGGAGGGGAATAATTTACTATTCCCACTCCAGATAGTGCAACAGTAGGGAAAGTGTTGGATAGCAGAGGGTATAAAATTTACTATTTCCACTCCAGAGAGTGCAACAGTAGGGAAAGTGTTGGATAGCGGAGGGGTAACAATTACGATTCCCACTCCAGCGAGTGCAACAGTAGAGAAAGTGTTGGATAGCAGAGTGGATAAAATTACTATTCCAACTCCAGCATATGCTACAGTAGGGAAAGTGTTGGATAGCAAAGCGGAATAATTTACTATTCCCACTCCAGGGAGTGCAACAGTAAGGAAAGTGTAGGATAGCGGAGGGGAATAATTTACTATTCCCACTCCAAGGAGTGCAACAGTAGAGAAAGTGTTGGATAGCGGAAGGGTAACAATTACTATTCCCACTCCAGTGAGTGCAACAGTAGTAAAAGTGTTGGATAGCGGAGGGGATAAAATTACTATTCCCACTCCAGCAAGTGCAACAGTAGGGAAAGTGTTGGATAGCGTAGGGGTAAAAATTACTATTCCCACTCCAGCAATAGCAACAGTAGGGAAAGTGTTGGATAGCGGAGAGGAATAATTTACTATTCCCACTCCAGCAAATGCAACAGTAGGGAAAGTGTTGGATTGCATAGGTGAATAATTTACTATTCCTACTCAAGCAAAATAATTAAAATTAATTATCAAACAATAAAATTATTTTTTTTTAACTCACACCATATTCCCCTATAAATGACACCACCAATATTGTAAAACATAACACTATTAACATAATTAATTAATAATTAATTAATTAAAATTAACAAGCAATTTAAAAGCAATCAATAATGAATTAATTCACACTAACACTATAAAATAACTTAAAATAAATATTATAATAAAAAATGTAATAAAATATATTATAATTAAATTACTTCCCAGCCTACTCCCTATCAACCCTCAACACAAATAACATTATTAATAATTAATTAATAATTATTAATAACCAATTAATAAATAATTAACAATAAATTATTTATCACAATTAACAGTATAAAATTTTAAATACATAAATATCAAGTGATTAAAAATATAAATTAATTAATAATTATTAAATTACTTCCCACCCTACTCCCCAATAAACCCGCTCCTAAAAAAATAATGCAATTAAGATATTTACCAATGAATTATTAATAATTAACAACCAATTAATAACTAATTAATAATTAATTACCACAATTAACAATATACATTATTAAATACATAAATATTAATTAATCAAATGTATTTATTAATTAATTATAATTAAATTACTTCCCACCCTATTCCCCTATAAACCCACAACCCGCTACGGAACAAAAACGCAAAAATAAATTAAAATAAATTAATAACTTATAAACATTGTTATTAAATTTATTATAATTAAATTACTTCCCACCCTATTCCCCTATAAACCCACAACCCGCTACGGAACTAAAACGCAAAATTTACTTTAAAAAAATTATTAACTTCTAAATATTTAACACATATATTAAAAAACAAATGCAATACTTACACAAAAAAATAGAACACATACATATAAAATACACACTAAAATACATAACACTAAATAAAACAACGATATTTTTAACAACGATATTTTTGATAACGATATTAATTACTTCGATATTTTTAAAAACGATATTACTTACCTTCAACTCGATATTCTTGACAACGATATTCTGATTGTCGATATTTTTGTAGTCCGAGATTTTGGACTCGATATTACTGCTACTCGATATTTCCAACTCGATATTATGTCTGTTCACCGTTCAGAATAGCTGTTGAAGCTTGTCCAGGCAAGGTCAGATGGGAGTCCTTTGGAGCTCCGGCCTCATGTTAGTGTGCTATATCTAAGCATGATATTTTGTAGTGCCTACATATGAATTTATATGGATATATATATATTTTCCAACAATCCTCCCTTTAGGATAATCCTATCCTACATTAGTGTAAAACCAAAATATATATATATATATATATATGTATATATGAAGGAAACATAGTTACATATCTTTGGATGGCATTACACAGTGTTTGCATAAAATGCATATATTGTCACATTGATACATCCTGATGAGAATTATTTTTGAACATGAACACAATGATATGCTAGTATTCAATTCATGCTACTTCTTGTGTGCATTATTATATCAGCAGGCTGTCTTGAAACCGGCAGCATTCTCATAATTGAGTGTCAAACAAATATTGTTTGCTCAATGCAATGCATAGTGCTACAGTGTCACTTAGTCACTCCGTTCCCGGGCACTTTCTGTAAGTGTCAGTAATTTAAAGGCACGTAATGAACGGTCATTTGCTTCTCCTCCTGGTCCGCAGTCGTATTGTTCAGGGGCGGTTTCACGGACCTGCCCTGCGTTGTCCTCTTCAGTCTATTTTTCTGCAGGTGCAGACCATCACCTTTCTTCGAGACTGTGTCGTGTACTTCACTCAACAGCATCAGTTGATGTCACGTCCCTCTGACACTATGATGGGCCCTCATGGATCGTAGAAATGGTCTGGTCTGTCCTCTCGTTGACTGTTGTGTTGCGCAGGTCCTCTGGTGACAGATGGTCATCAATTTCTGGTACAATCGTCTCAGGCGTTAGGGTGCTGCACTGCATCTTGTCCCCTTAATCCATTTGTGGCGTTAGTTCACCGTCTGTGGTCCAGCCCACCTAGAACGAAAAGAAACCGCTTTTATTTTTCTCACCAGGACCATGTCTCCATAGTTGCTTTAGAAGTCTTTGCCCCTATTGCAGGCAGTACTAAAGTCAGAGCATCAGGCCATTTCTGGGCTGTTCCATCAGTTGCCTTTACTAATAATCTATTTCTTCTATTTTGGAGCTCATTTACTCCTCCTGGCCTCAACGTTGGAGGGTGGTATGGGGTATGCATGTTATACTTTATTCCCCAAAACAACATCTTTTGCATAAATGCAGTCACTAAGGGATCTCCTCTATCGCTATTTATGTCCTGGTGGGCCCCTAACCTTGGAGAGATGGCTTTCCTGAAACACTGCGCACCCGCTGCTCCATCATTCTTCCCTGTTGGATACACCTCCATTCATTTTGAAAACGTATCCAGCCACACCAGCAAATATTTCAATCCATTCACTGGGAAGCAAAATGCCTCTGTGCAATCATCCTCCCTTGTGCAATATCAGAGGGTCCCTGCTCCAGTCTTGTAAAGGAAAGGAACATACTGCGTGGGGACACAGACATCTCGCCCTGGTAGGCCCACACTCTCTTCATTATTCGGCTCACATCCATCATCAATCCACCCTCTATGTTCATCTGGTGTTGCAGACCATTGTGATTCCTTTACATTAGCTTGCAACAATTGTCTCCGAATCCCATCTGCACTGGCTGTAACATGCTCACTTTTTTCTGCTGTGTCAGCGATGGCATTACCTTTGGCTAACTTACTATTAGCTCCTGTGTAGGCTTCACATTTTATTACCGCTATCCTGTTGTGTAATAATTTTGCTTTTAACAAGCTCCTTACTAAAGGACCATTTCCAATAAGGCACCCTGCTTCTGGTATGAATCCGTGATACTTCCACAGTTGGTCAAAAATAAGACCTGCAAAGAATAACGTTAGTCAGTGTAAATGTTAACAGTTTTACCCTTGACTAGTATTCATACTTTTGTTACAGCATACAGCTCATCTTATTGGGTAGATTTTCTGGGTGGCAGAGCTGCACTTCAGTTATGTTGTCTGCTATTGCTATAGCATACCGTGCTCTATAATCAGTGTCTATCAGCCTGCTGGAGGAACCATCAGTGTACCACTCCTATAGTCTGCCTTTTCTAATAGTGTCTAATCTTGGCGTGGTGCCGATTTCTACACTCTCAACACCAACATACTTAGGGGTCTCATCTGTCTCTAAGAGAATGGGTCTCATTAGAATAACCTATTGCAGGTAATACTGTTGCCAAATTAACAGGTGGGCATCTAATTATGATATTACAGTTAGACAACATGGTGCCGTCATAACCTGTGTGCCTGCCAGCAGAAAAATGTTGTGGTGCTCCAGATGACAACAACAACCGTACCAAATGTGGCACCTAGACAATACAAGTATAGTCCAACACAATGAGAGCCGTCCTCTCCACCATCACAGCTGCCGACACCCAATCACTGCTGAAGGCAAAGTCAGATAGTAGTATCCCACAGGCCTTTCTTTTCCAGCTGTGTCAGCACACCATTGGCAACACCACATCATTTGCAATGTCATTTTGCTCTGAAACAGAGATGGAAAGGCAGCTTGTAGTCAGGCAGTCCCCATGATGGCGCAGTACACAATGCCTCTTTCAATTTCTTGAAACAGTTTGCAAGTTCATTAGTCATAGCATCTGCATTCAGGGACCCACTGGTGGCAGTAGTTCATTATCCCCAGAAAGGACATCATTGCTTTCTTGGTGGGCAGGAGCTGAATGCCCTGAATCAATTTTATTATGTCAGGTGGCATGCGGCGTGTACCTTGGAATAGCTCATAATCCAGGTAAGTCACCTCGTTCTGGCAGCACTGGCATTTTGACAATGAGGCTTTGTGTCTTCTCTCCTGGAGGTAGTACAGCAGAGCTACAGTGTCTTTTTTCACAGGCTTTCACAGGCCTCAAGTGATGAAGATGTCACAAGGAGGTCATCAGCATACTGCAAGACGATGCTACCACCTTCCAGGCATAGGTGGTCTAAGTCTCTCTTTAGTGCCTGCGCATTGACATTGGGACTCACAGTGAACGAAGTGCACTGGGTATCTTAGCACGACGGCAAAGAGGCTTTCACACTGTGGATGGACTTTAATGCTAAAACCCACTGAGGAGAGAAAAATACTCTGCCTCTACTGATATAAATGGGAATATAGTACTGATGTCAGGCACAAAAGGCTCTAAGGGAACCACAAGTTCATAAGCTAATCACTTTATGGGGACAGCATGTTTTCATCACCCTCTTTTTTTAAAATATTTTTTAGTTTTTTATGACTTTATGGGGAGGGCATTTTTCTAAGCCTCTCAGTTCCCTAGTTCTAGAACCTTATTGTTAGTGATCTGTACATCCATTTCCCTTTCATATTTATTAAACTGCAGTCTAACAGCATCATTCATCATCTCTCAACACATCAACAAGTGCGCTACAGGGGGTGCATACAACAGAGAATCCTTACTGAAGCTGCAAGCGTCCTGTTCTAACCTATCTTTAGGTATTAGTGAGTAAATTTAATTTATTCAAAAATATACTGCTGCAAAATTTGTTTCCAGAGAGGCCATATTCATTTATATTAAAATTGTGAAATGTATCCCTTTATCTCCCACCTTAGTGGAAACATCTCCCACCTTAGTGGAAACATGAGATTCTCCTTGGGCGTGTCTGATACCTTCATACTGAAACACTGTGCGACAATAACACTGTTACCCTACTCTTATAAACTCTCTGGTATCTACGCTGCACCCCTTGATAATGTTATTCAGTAGGATAAACCACACCCTGCATATCTCCTACAAAGGTATTATTTCGCAAGAAAACCGTGATATCCCCATCTGCTCCTAACAGAATATGCAATATTTCCTTTAGCTAATGTTACCTAAAACAGATCTGTGGTGTCCAATCTAGTTCCAGGAAGTCTTAATCAAGACCATAATTTCATTGTAACAACTATGTAAATTTTTCCATTTATTAAATGTAGTTAATTTACTAATGACGATATACTGAATATCATTAACATGAATTGAGCATTAATTTGACCCTAATTTTCCTAGGCACATGATAGCCTCAGTCATCATCAGAGCAAAGTTTATTTTAACATTTTCATAAATGAGCAATTTTTTAACTTCTATGATCTTCTTTGTACATTACCCATAGTGTGTTATCCTACAATGTTATAATCAGGAAATTTAATTAATACAAAGGAATTTAGTTATTGTCAAACTACTCTTCAACATTACAAGCATGTACTATATATATATATATATATATATATATATATCTTTTTCCTATTTAGAACAAGGTGCACTGGAGTGTGCGTTTGCTTAACACGTGATACAAGTTTTCTACATGAAGCATTTGCTGGAGACCAAAATAGAAGCAAAACTGCTGAAAAGGAATATCTTCCCCGTTCAACCAAATACAGCCCTGTTTATTCATTTATTTTTACTACAAGGGCTATAGACTAAATGCACCAGTTGCATTCACACAATAAAAATGTACATGTATACATCAGGACCTGCTGACGTTATGCTTTCATTGTCTAATGTAGGCCCCTAAAAATTGAAATCACACAATTTTTTTTTTTTATGATGCTCTAAAAGTTCTGACTTATTTGTTTCTACAAATACTGCTTTTAGCTTGCACTATAGAGCTTGTGCATGTGACTCTGAAATCATTTAGATAAAATCAATTTTATCAGTTATCTGCTAACAACTAGTGTAAAATAAGGACTGTCACAGTGGCTAACTTCAGATAAAAAATTCTCAAAACCCCCTGCCTCGACATTTTGCTTTCAGCAGTGCTAGTTAGTGCTAAATACAGAACTTGGCCTCTGACACTTAAACCTGTTGTTGTCCCCTGTCTGAGCAAGGTTATCCCCATGTGGCCATCACAATTCAAAGTAACTCTCCAGAAGCATGACTGAGGGTGCCTCCGTGCTGATATTTTGCTGATATTTTAAAGGTAGGATCTAACTTTTGCTGTTTTTATTCTTATTCCTGTGCAGTGTGCTTTCTAGCACCTAAAGAACTGGCTCAAAATTTTAGTTTTCAGAATGCCATAATGCGCCCAGAATTCCTGTCCATAAAGGCATTCAATGTAGTTCACATGTCTCTAGAGCTACACTCTTTGCATAACTGTTAATAGTCTTTGTATTTGAGTCTGCAGACATTAGGCCAGGCTAGAAATCATATGTTAAGTTTGTCACTAAGAGACAGTAATATTGGCGTTGTTAGGTAAACTAATATTCGCCCTTTCAATTTAGTACACAACTTATTTACCCATTTAGACATAGAAATCTGAATGCGCACTTTGCACATTTTGAGTTTTTTACATTGCTAATTTATTTTCCAGTAGTTATTAGACATTATAAAAATCATAAAAATGCAAAAACGATTTTAGTACAATGAATTTTAATAATATTTTACATGTAGTCATTATTGAATAATAATTACTAACCCTTTTGTTGTTTCTACATATGCAAAGTAAGTTTTATTCCTTTCATTTTGCCTTTAAATGCATTTATTTATAACACCTACAAAACTTCTTTTAAAACTAAGCACAGAAGCTTTAATGAAACATAGAAAGTTTGTTTTACCCTTTAGAAATAAGGTATTATTTACCATCAGAACCACAAATGTGCTTCTTAGGAAAGCAATAGTAAAAGTCCTGGCTTTCATCCTTTTTCTTTTATCCAAAATAATGAAACTATATTTCTAACTTTCAAGACTAGTTGTCTTTAATGCATGTGCTTTTATGTGCCATTCCATACTAACTTACAATCTAGTGCTGCTCCCAGTGTTTATTTGCAGCCTGTATCTTGGTAGGCCCTGGCTTATTTATTTAGCTGTTTTTTATGACCAGCAGATGTCCGCTTTCACAGTTTTGCAGGAGGGAAGTTCCTAAATCTTGTCTGACAATTAATGACACAGGGCCCCTATGATGTTCTCTGTTTCTAAAATAAAAATAAAGGTATATATTGGACTGCTATTTAAATACAAGTCTCCCAGCTGTCCAATATGACAGCAATGTGCTGTATTCTCATGTCCTCACAGAAACCCAATAAGGGCGATAAACCACTCATTACCTCCCTCTGTTCACACGTGCCCCTTTTCATGTCCTAGTTGTGTAAAACACACAAATTCGTTTTTCTCTGTGGGGCCTGCTTTTTTCCTATTGAGTGCCTTTTTCTAGCTAAAGTTCGTTTTAACATTACTATGTTAAAATTATTATTATTTTTAGTATTATATAGCTCTAGCTATACCCAAAGGTATCAGAGCGCTTTATTTGTTATGAGATAAAATTTACAAGAGTTACATAAAACATGAACAATCCTTCATACATCAATTATGTACATAAACAAACACAAAATATCTTCTCTGAAACATAGGACAATGTATGCAAAGTCTATTATCTTTTAATATGGAATGCTTGGCATTTCTGCCTCGACTTTTAATTCTTATTTTTACCATTGTGGGAATATAATAATTGAAGCTTCACAGATCTATATTTTGTTACAGCTACACTGTCCTTAGTAGTGCGCAACTACTTAACATATTTTATATAATTTATATTCTTACCTTTATTTGCAGGGCTATCTGGTGATGATTTGCTTTGAACTTTTCTCTCCTGACAGTTTTTAAACAACTTTCTAGTGGGCTTACCATGATTTTCTCCAAGATCCACTCTCATAAAATGTGCTTTTTACTCACAATGTGCACTTACACCCTGAAAGATAAATACAAAAGGTCTCCTACAAGGGAAAAGTTGTTAGGTAGTGGATAGAATGAGTTAAAAAGAGGAAAATCAACAGTTATGGACCAGCCAGAGACATCACATAAAACCATATTGCTTCTCTAATGCAGTAATGCTCTATTTTTCATATAATTCAAAGAAACATTTCAAGGAAACATAGTGGCCCAGTACTGTTGAAGATCAATACACTATTTAAATGCAGTTATTCATCCATGACATAACTACGCATATTTCAAAATCATTTCCCTGTGTTCCGGTGCAACCCGCAAATCAGAAGCTCCACTCACTATATTCTGGGAGGGTTTCTTTTTGTGGGGAAAATCAATATCCCATCCTGGCTCAGGCTCTTCTGCAGTGGATCTTATTAGCCTCCGAAAGGCCTGCCACTTGTCAATATTTACTGACATAAAGTAACTTAGGGGCCCATTAGGATAACGGGCGGATCGCCACCGCCGGGCCGGTGGGGGCCACCGCCGGCCCGGCGGTGGCCATCCGCCCACCACATGTCCCTGGTTCTCCACCCGCCATATTAGTATGGCGGGGGCACCACGGCGGACGGAAAGACCGTCCGCCGCTTTTCTGCCGGTCGAACTGTCGACCGGGCGGAATAGGGTCACAATATGGTGGTGGTGTCTGCAGGACACCGCCATTCATATTATGATGTATGCGGTGATTGACCTTTCCATGGTGGCGATGCCGCCATGGAAAGGCATGCAGTCATTGACATTGGGGGCCCGTTGCGGGCCCCCAGGGTGTTGGGGGCATGGGGGGTGCACCTGGGGGGTACCTATGGTACCCCCCCTCATTACAATGCACTACGTGGCAGGCACCACGTGGTGCCTGCCATGTTGTGCATGGCAATGCTGTGCACAATCCTTTTACATTGCGAGCGGGGCTGCAGCCAGCAGATCCACCCGCAATGTAAAGGAGCTAGGATGCGCCCGCCAGTGTGGCGGGCGCATCCTAATTTGCATGGCGGGACCGCCGCAACATCGGCGGTCGGTCCCGTGCTCCGTTGTGGTGGCGGGCGGACATAGTCTGCCCGCCATCGTAATAGGCCCCATAGTTACTTATCAGTCCCCTGTTTCACTACTTCTTAAATGTGTAGGTACACCTCAATTCAATATTTCACTACTAACCATGTTTGGGGGTCATAAATTATTCTCTAGCCCAGGCTCTCCTGCAGTGGAAGTTAAGAGAGTCCGTAAACCTCTGCCACATATCAATCACTAGTGATACAGAGAACATTTTAAAAATATTCTCTACAGTCCCCTGTTTAGTTTAAATGCCAGTTAATGCCCTTTTTTGTTAATACTATGTGTTGAATACGCATTTGAAAGGCAAGGTATCGCACTTCTTTTTTTTTTAACAACAGATTTTATTGAATTTTCAGCGTACCAGAGGGGCGGAGCCCGACAAGCAAAGTACAGAGGAAGTGCATAAAATAATGTCTCTGGGTACCGTATGAAACCCCCCCCCCACCCAATAGTCTGCAGAACATCAGACCAGGAAAAACGTGTAACCCCCCACCCCCCTAATGCGTATCGTACATACTTAGGAAACATTGCATGTATAAGCCAAGGAAAACCCCAGCCACGTCTCTTTAACATCGATACATTAGACAGGTAAATTATTCACCACCAATCGTTCAATAGGATCACGAGCGGCGGACTGCGACATTGGAGGCAGATCTATACCTCTGTACTCGGCCCACCGAGACCAAATCTTCCCATGCTTCTGAGGACACCCCCTCGCCTGAAACACCACAATCTCCGCAGACATGCACCTGTCCAGTGCCTTTTTCCATTTAGTTACGCTGGGTGGGGACGCGTCCTTTCAATGCTGCGCTATGTCGCGCTTAGCTAAGGTGAGGCCCAAAAATAAGAGGTGTCTCTTATACCGGTTCCCCCCAATGTCTTCTGTGCTATGTAAGAGCGCCAGTCTGGGGTCCGACGGGATATCCCACGCCAGGACGCGACCTAAGCAAGACAACACGCCGGACCAGAATAGCTGCAGCGCCCCACCGTATGGAGGAACGACCCCTCGTCTGCACTGCAACAAAGACAGACCGGGGACTGGATTGCCCCCATTCTCCAAATCCGAAGACGAGTGTAATATACCCTGTGGAGGTATTTAAATTGGATTAGTCTATATCTGGTAGAGACGGCGGCATACCGAGGGCTAGCCAATGCCTCGGCCCAGTCGTCATCTGTGAGGGCCGGCAGATCAGCTGCCCATGCTTCCCGGGTTTTGTGACTAGTGGTCTTGGAATGTGCATTGAGCGTCTGGTAAATGTGCCGGATTTTGTGGGCCCCAAGATCCCCCATCAGCAGGCGGCCCTCCAGCGGGTGGAACTCCGGTAGAGACTCTAGCTGCCGAATCAGGGGGGTCAAGGCGTGACGAAGCTGCAGGTAGCGATGGAACTGCGATTTGTGAAGGTCAAAATCAGACTGCAGCCTTTGAAAGGATTTAAGAGTGGTCCCCTGCATAATGTCCCCAAGCGTAGCTATACCAATAAGGTCCCACCTGCGGAATCCTACGAGCGCCGAAACCGGCCGTAGATGAGTACCCTGCCAGAGGGGAGTGGCACCTGTCAGCTTACCCCACCAGCCCGTGGACCGAACCACCCGCCTCCATGTCTGGATGACTATCCTACAAGCCGGAGGAAGCGCATCCAGGGAAGAGCTGCTGTATAAGAAATGGAGCAAAGGAGTACCCGCCATGGCAATCCGTTCCACGGCGTAGGCCGGGTCCGTCTGGGAACTGTACCACCACTCGTTAATCACCAGGAGGTGCGAGGCATAATAGTACGCGCGAACGTCTGCAGCAGCGATACCCCCGCAATACGTGGACTGTGTACACGTTGAGAGCGCCACACGAACCGCGCCCCCTTGCCAAAGGAATCTATTCAAAAATGCGTTGAGTTGGGTAAACCACGATGGGGGGATAGGGTATGGATCATTCTGGAGCCTATAGAGTAAGCGCGGTAGGGACACCATTTTAAAAATTGCAGATCTGCCATACAACGATAGGGGTAGTTGGGACCAAATCGTCATTACATCGCGAATGGCCGGGAGTAGTGGAGCAATGTTGTGCGTCCAGGCAACGGTGGGACACCGCAAGATATAGACCCCCCAGGTACTTAAAGCCCGTTTCTGCGATAATCAGCTCCGAAGCCCAGGCTTGGCTCCTCTGTTCACCGTGGATAGGAAACAGCGTAGATTTTGACGGGTTGGCGAAGAGACCGGAGGTCTCCCCAAAGATGCGGAGAATTTGGAGGACACAAGGCCCCGAGGCCCACGGGTCTGACATGAAGAACAGGGCGTCGTCTGCGTAAAGCGCAATTCTGTCGGAATGCTCCGGCGACCAATCCAGTCCCCTAATGAGGGGGTCTTGGCGCACCCACGCGGCCAGAGGCTCTATCGCTAAGGCAAATAGGAGCGGAGATAGGGGGCACCCCTGGCGCGTACCCCTACGGATGGGAAAGGGGGCCAAGCAGCATCCGGCCGCACGAACCGAGGCGGTGAGATCCGTATACAGTAGCTTTGCATATGCTATGAATCGAGGACCCAGGTTGACGGCCTTCAGGAGTTTAAAAAGGTAAGTCCAGCTCAGCGAGTCAAACGCCTTGTCAATATCGGCCAGTAGAACCGCCGCGGGACGACCCAGGCTGGGGGCCTCTGCAATAGCATTGTGGGCTCGCCTGATATTGTGTCTGGTGGAGCGCTGTGGCATAAAGCCTGACTGATCTGGATGTACCAGGTCTTGAATACAGGTACGAAGGTGGTCGGCCAGAACTTTCCCCAGAAGCTTGGGTTCGAAATTCAACAATGGAATGGGACGGTATGTGCCTGGGTCCTCCGGGGGACGACCGGGTTTAAGGAAAACAACAATTTCGGCGTGCCGCCAGTCAAGTGGCAAAATGCGCTGTTCCAGGGCTTTGTGCAGTGCCCCAAGTAAGTGGAACCCCATGGTCGCCATGTGTGGGCGCAAAAAGTCACAGGGGAACCCGTTCGGACCCGGAGCCCGGCCTGGGTAGACATTAGTCAACGCCGCCTGCAGTTCGTCCAACGTGATAGGGCTATCCAACAAGTCACGCACTTCATCGGACAATCGGCGAGGGGGGATGTCAGAAAGGAATTTGTCTATAAGGGGCTCAGCTATCACCTCTCGCTCCTCGTACAGAGCGGCCTAAAAAGAAGCAAAGGCTTGGACCACGGCCTCTGGGGAGGTACACATAGTGCCGTCCGGGGCCTTCAATAGGGGAACTGTGCCGGGGTCGACCGGACCTGGCACAACCTGTGGAGCATTTGACTGGACTTGTCGCCCCATTGATAAGTTCTGTGCTGGGTCGCCAGCCACGCCTCTTTGGCATTGTCCGTATGTATCTGGTGGAGCTGCTGTTGGACATGCAGGAGATTCCGGCGGAAACTGGGATCAGATCCCTCCATCATTTGGGACTGCAGTTGGACCTGACGGTCCTCTAATTCTCTCACCTGTGCCAAGCACCGCCGCCTTTCCCCGGTGCGAAAACTAATGTCCGCCCCCCTAATCGTTGGCTTAAGAGCCTCCCAGATAGTGATATGACACGGTGAGGTGCCCACGTTGAAACTGAGATAGTCTGCGATCGCAAGATGTAACGTCTCCTGATAGTTGGCATCCCTGAGGAGCCACCTATATGGGGCCCGGTGGATCCGCAGGCGCAGCTTGAGTTGAACAGGCGAATGATCCGAGAGGCCTCTGGGCAAAATGGATGTGTGCGCCACTCTATGTATATAGCTATGTGGGAGGAAAATATAATCAAGATGTGAAAGTGTAGGGTGGACCGCCGATGCATATGTGAACCCCGACTCAGTAGGATGGAATGCCCGCCATGAATCCGACCAACCCAGTGTATGTGCAAGCATATTCAATTTGGATACGGGGGAGATCTATTGAGCGGCATCGCACACCATCTGTCATGTGGGGCCATGGTGTCGTTCCAGTCTCCACCCAGTATCATCAGGCTGCCTGGGAGGTCCCCCCAAAGCTGTGTAATTTTATCTATAAACATCTGGCCCAGCGGTGGAGGGGCATAAACACTCCCAAATGTGATCTGTTCGCCGGCAACAGTACCTGAGACAACTGTGAAGTGCCCACCGGGATCTAACCAGTGTTGTGTAATGTGGATTGGTACTCGGCGTTGGATAAGAATCGCTGTGCCTCACGCGCCCCTCGTAAAGCCAGAGTGGTAAACGGTGGCAAACCCAAATCTGGTAAGGCAAGGGGCTTTATTACCTAGGAGATGAGTCTCCTGCTACAGTAGTAGGATGTCGACTGAATAACGCTTCGCTAAGCGAAGCACCGCCCCCCGTTTAATCTTGTTCAGCAGTCCCCGTACATTCCAAGAAAGAATATTAAGTTCTCCCAACGGAGAATTACCTGTGTTTTGGGTCATCCCTGATCATCAAAGTGTACGGCAAGCGATGGTGGAACTGTGGCATAGCGTGTGACTGTGTGTCTGGTGCGCAGAACATAAAAACCAACAACCGCAAACCCAACAAGTCCCACCCCCAAACTTCCAGTAACAAGAAGTACCTGTCACGGTGGAATCATGTCTCAGGCCCCAAACGTGATGACCCAAGCAGTTCCCCCAAAGGAGCCCACCCAACCCAACATTACCCAACATTACCCAAGATGTCAAGGGCGTGGATTGTCCGACACCGCCCAGAGCCGGTGCAAATGACCCCAGCGCGCTAGGATCCGATACAGCCCAATAAGGAGCAGCGGCCACAAGACAACACCACACAAAGGGGCCGATTCCGATTCGGGCCGGAAATCTCTCCGACCGAGCCGGACCCGGAGAGATTTCCGACCGAATCGGACCCGTGCAGTCCGACCGAACGAGTACGATGCGCACGTATGCCATCGGACTCGAGTCGGTCGGACTCCCATTGAAGTCAATGGGAGCCTGTCGTACAACGCGTACGCGGGCTCCCATTGACTCAATGGGTGCGAGGCGGACAAGGGCGCCCCCTACAGCGTGTACGCGGCGAAGCGACTCGCGGCGTACACGCACAGGTAGGGGGACCCATGGGTCCCCCTGTGTGCGACTCGCGCGGCTACGCGTACAGGGGGGTCCGACACGGACCCCCAAAGTACGGCTCTTAAAGCTCTTTCGAGCCGGAGTGCGCGGCTCGGTCGGACTGCTCGCGGCGCGCATCGTACTTACCCGGCCGGGGAACGTCTCCATTGCGCGGTGCGAGTCGGGTCCGAGCGAGTCGGTCGGTGCAGTTCGACCCGGGATCGAGTCGGTCGGAGCGGTCGGGACGCCCGGACGAGTCGGTCGGCGAATACGCATCGTACTCGCTCGCCCGGACGCGCGTACGAATCGGTCGGGAAATAGGGCTCCGAATCGGATCCGGTAAAGCCGAATCCGATTCGGAGCCCTACCGGCCGAGATCGGAATCGGCCCCAAAGAAGGAAAGAAAAGAAAAAAAAAAAACCCTGGCCAGAGCTGCTTCAGTCAGCGATTTCAGATTGACCATGGGCTCGCCAGTTAGAGCGGGATCTGTGACGGCTTGTCGATGCGTCCCTGTCTTGCCGGCCGCTCCTATGAGACCCCTGCGAAGAGTCGGAGTCCAGCTGTGGCGGCGTGCGCGGCTTAAGGTTACGTCTCATCTGTCCAGGCGAAAACCTCCTCCGGAGAGTCAAAGAAGTGAGTCTTGGCGTTGTAAACCACTTTCATCCTGGCGGGGAACAGCAGCGCATAGGATAAGTTCAGTTCTCTGAGCCTTTGTTTAGCCGCAACAAACGATTTACGTTGCTGCTACACCAGCCTGGTGTAATCAGGGAAGACCATGATTGGATGACAGTCAAAAATCATTTTATCCTTATGGAGCCGGGCGAAGCGGAGGATCGCATCGCGGTCGGCATAATTAAGGAGCCTGGCGATCACAGGCCGCGGGCGCTCCCCGGGAGGTGGCTTCTTAGTCAAGGCGCGGTGGGCCCTCTCGATCACAAAGCAGAGGGACATGGCCTCAGGCGGCAGCAGTGCCCTGAGCCAACCAGAGAGGAAATCGTCCATGGATGTGCCCTCGCAACCCTCTGGAAAGCCCACCAGGCGGATGTTGTTGCGCCGCGCCCTACCTTCTGCGTCCTCGACCCGCGATGCCACCTCCTTCGAGACCATGGTGAGTTTGTCGACCTTCTTCTGGAGGGTGGACACCGTGTCCTCCACCGTGGAGACCCTGGTTTCTGCCTCTGTGATCCGATCCACAGCTTTCCGAAGGTCCTGGTGGAGAAACGACACCCCGGATCCAACCGCCCTGATCTGGGCCTCGAGTGCGGTACGTGATTGATTGATTGCCGCAAGCAGAGTCGCAGTGTCGGGGGACAAGCCCTCTGCACCCTCCTTCCCAGCGGGTGTGGTGGTATAATGATCCATGGTGTTTTGCTTAGGGGCTGACGCCCCGTGCTTGTCTTTGCCCATTATGAAGCGGAAAGGCGGACAGAGAGGCGAGCCTGGGACCAACAGCCAAAGCAGGTAGGCAAGGTAGGATGGGCCTCAACGCTGTGACGACGTCCGCTCGTGGCAAGCGGGGAGCTTCTCAGTACCAGGCCCACCAGCCTATGGGCAGTGACACAGACCAACCAAGGGCAGGGCACCAGGCCAGGCCTCATGGAATCCGACCCTCCCGACAGCAAGCCGCCACAGGCCTAGCCCAGCCGCTTCCGCCACCAAGGAGGGACGGCCAAGTAGACCCCCTACAGGGACCAGACGCGCCGGACCCCCGACCCAGGCACCCGCCCCGGCCGATTGCACCAGGATCGACAACAGGAAGGCCCCCCCGGAACATGAACTTTCGGATGCAGACTCCCTACGTTTCTCGGATGAGGAGCAACAACCTGGCCCATCCGGACTGCCAGGGCGCACCACGTCTCAGGCCCTCATTGTCCCCACCACAGCAACAACAACAGCGCTGACCCCTACTACGACGACCTGTGCGGCCTCCACCACCACCATCACCACTGCTGCCTGCAACACTCTCCCTGCCTCAGTGCTTACCAACACCACAACACAATCAGAGGATGCCAGGGAGAGTGTGCGGGTGCGTCGAGTGCCAACGCCACAGGTCCGTGTCAGCAGGGCAGGTAGGAGGGCAACTGGGGGACAAATACAGGGGGACACTGAGACCGAAGCACTGGCCACCATCGCAAGAGTCCTTGGGGCATATGAACAGAACCAGGGACAGATGGGCCAGGTTGTGGAAGAAGTGCGTGAGCTCCGCCTACTGCTGAGGTCCATGGACACAAGAATGGGCCAACTTGTGGACCTCATGGGCCTGCTAGTGGGTGTTCTGAGGGACAGACATGCGGCCCAAATGACGGCTCAACCCCCCTCCAGTGGCCCGCCTGCTGATACTCCCACCACCTCAGCTGGGGCCACAGAGCGGGGTGAGCTGCAACCAAATGACTCCTCAGACACCGCTGAGCCTGCAGCAGAGGCCCCCCCTGCCAAACACACGAGGGGCCATCCGAGAAACACCAGGGGAGAACCACGTGGCAATGCACCATCCAAACGCAAGTCGCTGAGCCAGCCATGATGGCACCTGTGTTCCCCTTGACATTGACTTTGTTAAATATCCTTACCCACATTGCCATGTTGCTAGCGGGAGTATGTTGTACTGTGCGACTACATCAATGCAGTGACTACTCTATTTGTCTCATTTACCATCACTAACAATTCATAAATTCACTTTGCACAATTTTGTAAATAATCACTTCTCTATCACAAATACTTATTGTAAATAAACACTCTTTACACACCTATGTCTTTGTGTCAGCTCCATGTTTATCACAGTATGTACTATGTCAACTCAGATTCCAATGTACCACAAGCTCGATTGTGATGAGGCATTGAGAGGGTGAAGGAACCTAGAAAGACACAAGAGAATGACATTTACTTGTCAGGTGATGCCATTACAGCTATAACACAGCACTAGTCAGCAACGTACAAAAACCAGCACACATAACAATGAGCAACAACATCAACATAGACATGAGGTACCTGGATAAAAATACCCAGTGCCACACACATCAGCCATTAGCACAGAGCCAACAATAGCCAGCAGTCAAAAAGATCATCTATGCCGTGCCACTACCATCAAAGACAACAGACAATGTCCCTGTTGTACAATGTCACTTACACTCAAGGGAAGTAGTTGTCAATGAGCTGTTGACGCAGGTCAACACCTTCCTCTTCTCCCCTATCGTCGTCACTGGGCATGTGTGGGTTTGCAGGGGGGGGGCATCTGCTGCTCATCATCGTCCAGGAGCAGGGGGATCTCTTTGCGCAAGGCCAGGTTGTGGAGCATACAGCATGCAACTATGATCTGACACACCTTTTGGAGAGCGTAGAGTAGTGCACCTCCGCTCTTGTCCAGACACCGGAATCTAGACTTCAGAAGCCCAAAAGTAAGCTCCACCACACGACGTGTCCTCCCATGTGCATCATTGTAGCGGACTTCATCCGGGGTCCTTGGATTCCTCAGTGGGCTCAGCAACCAAGGCCGGTTGGGATACGCAGAGTCACCTAGGTGTGAGATACAGAGTGCAATTTAGTAATATAAACAGTAGCTGAGAACAGCATGTCACACATACAGCACAATACTTGACTCTGCGTACTCACCAACAAGCCACGCACGCTCCGGATGCAGATTTGCCATCAATTGTGGGATGATGCTGTTACGCAGTATGTAGGAGTCATGTGCAGAACCGGGGAATTTGGCACAGACATGGGAGATAACCATATCCGCTTGGCATACCACTTGCACATTAATGGAATGGAAATGTTTCCTGTTCCGGTAGATGTGCTCACGTGCCTGTGGTGGAACTAGGCCAACATGTGTGCAGTCAATGGCGCCAACAACATTGGGTATGTGTCCAAGATCATAAAAATCACCCTTCACACCTGCCAATTCATGTCTCCTTGGGAAGTGGATGTAGCGGTCTTTGTATGTCATCATTGCGGACAGGACATCACGTAGCACCATGCTGAACATAGCTTGAGACATCCCACCGGCGATGGCCACCGTGTACTGAAACGAACCAGTAGTAAAGAAATGCAGGGCCGCCATCACCTTAACTGTTGGTGTCAAAGCAGTCGGATAGGTTCTGTGAGGCCTCAGAAGGGGCTCCAACTGACCACATAGCTCTTGAAGGGTGAGGCGATCGAGACGGAATCTCCTTATGATGTCCTCATCTTCCATGTTCGCCAGCACTGGGAATGGACGATGCACATTTGATCGTCTCCTACATAATAGGAAAGGGGACACATGTCAATTTAATTCCCCTATGAGATGTGTCAAACATCTTACATCTTGACTGATGCAGCGCCAACAATGACTGGACTGTAACAGCTTAATGCACAAGTCACATGCAGAGACACCTTGATCACATGTAGTCGTACACCTCCAAAACAGAATCTGACTAGGTGAATGGTAAATGGTACACTCCTACATCTTGTGTCCCCAGCCCTGGGAGTAGTGGACACAGCACATGTTGGAAACAGCAACACTGCTGACTTCTACATAGCTGCTGTACCTGCCACATCTTCTTGCTTAAGTTGCACAGAGCACAACCTTTCTACACAATGAGCACAGTGTGTGTAAGCTGATCAACTATCAAAATCAATACAGCAATGTGCACAGTGAAATAGGCACATTAGGTGGTCGGGCCATCATTACTGTGGTTGATTAGCCATCTCACACATTGACATGTTCACAAATATGAGACTCCATTACACACCAAATCTGTGTACATGCACACAAATATCATAGGTGACATGTGAGTAAGTACATGCCAATGCATGTAATCATGTTTACTGACATGTCATGTGTAGGCATCAGTGAGTTGAATGTCACAATAGCATTTAATTATTCAAACAGGTGCTGTAATACATTGTGAAGGTATAGTGTTCAAAGATGAAAATTGGCTATTGCCATTGCTGGTGCTTAATGTGTCCATAGGTGTTGTAGGCGTGCTCCACTACCGCGGGCCCGGTCATTGGTTGCAATTGAAAGATGCCAAATAGCGGTAGCCACCGCCAATGCCCTTGCAGCCAATGGGAACCGCGATCGCAGTAGTGTAATATAATTTTTAAAGCCGCAGTAGGCGTGCTCCGCTACCGCGCGCCCTGTCATTGGTTACAATTGGAAGATGCAGGATTGCGGTAGCTACCGCCTGGACCCCGCGGAGTGCCACCGCCAATGCCCATGCCATTGCAGCCAATGGAAACCGTGATCGCGGTAGCGAAATACAATTTTGAAACTCGCGGTAGGCGTGCTCCGCCACCGCGGTCCCAGTTATTTGATACAATTGAAAAATGCTAACCAGGCGGTCCAATTGCAGCAGGTGAAACAACCCCAGGGGCCTATAAATCTCTGTGAGCGATCCACACATTTCACTTGCATTCAGACACTGCTGCCTGCCATTCTTCACCACTAACTGCTGCTGTTCCTGTATTCTGGACCCAGTGATGGTGAGAACTGAGAACATCAGGGCCCGTCCCTTCACCACAGAGGAGCTGGAGGTCCTGGTGTACGAGGTCCTTGCACAGTATGGGAGGCTGTATGGTGCGCCAGATGTACTGGTAAGTGTTACTGAATAAAAGTTTGAGAGTGCTCAGAATGCTCACATGATGTTGCTCTGCAGTAGTATGTGCCTGTGAGTGCAAGTCAATGTGCATGCATCCATATTTTTCCTATAGCCTGCTCCATACATGGCCTATTAAGAATTGCATTTGAGTATGTGGGGAGGATGGCAACATGGGCACTTCTACAGCCCTTCTTCAGCAAAAAACAACAAACGTTGGTCTGAGACTGGTTAATGTAAATGTGTGATACACTGCCTAGCATGCTGACTTCACGTCAATGGGGTGTGTAGCCTTATTTCCACAGATCCAAGACTGCATTGAAGGATGGGAGTGACATGCAGTGTATTTTGCAGCCATACAGTTACACTGCTGGTTTGAGTCAGCCGAAGTCTGAACAAACATTGCCTATGCTATGTGATGTCATAGTCCATTAATTCTTCACATGCTCATTTTTACATTACACATGTATTTTGTCCAGAGGGTACTGAATGATGTGTGTGCAGTTCTCAAATTGCCCCTATAGTGATGTGTGCATTATGCACAAGAGTACAATGCCTGTGTGTAACACTCTTGGTGGTAGTTCACCTATGACACATCAGATAAATGTAATTTGGAGATGTCATCCTTCTATTGATTACATTATGTGTTCAGTCTCGCATGTGTAGGCACTGTTTACCCTCTCATATTGTACATGCATGTGATTTCTCTGATGGCCCACGTTTAACCTCAGTGTGAGTCCCTCTGGCCTGCACAGAAACTGCCCAATGTTACAAGGACCCATCACTAAATGGAATGAGTGTAACATATGTGTTGTCCACCACCCCATTTCTCAATGAGCTATCTTAGGCCTGAGGATTGCACAAGACAGGCCTCCACCTTCTGAGAAGAGTGTGAGAATGTCAGATCATGGCCCTAAATGCGACCACCATGATACATGTAGCCATTCACTGGTCAAGGACATTGAGGGGTGTGTGGTGTTAGTTCACAGTGAGTCAGTCCCAACACATCATTCCCAATGTATTGTATGTCATGCTCCCTCACATACTGCATCTCAGATGAGGGTCATTTTCACATTAGTTGCTGTGCTGGCACTCTGCATGTGTATGAGATGGTCATGTACTATGTCCATCATCATACATGCATACATTTCTATGGGATTATCCGATGCAAGTGTACTACGTGTCATGCTGTATGGCCTCTGCTCAACATTTATGTATTAGTGTGCTATGTATTTTCATGCTCCTGTACTGACACGAAGTGGTACATAAAACAGTGTCACTGAAACTTCCTCTTCTTGTCTCCCATGCCTGCAGCTTAAGGTCCACCAGCGCAAGGCGATATGGAGGGCCATTGCACGCAAGGTGCGGGCTCTGGGTGTCTCCATCCGACGGCACACACACTGTCACAAGAGGTGGGATGACATCTGCCGGCTGAGCAAAAACGTGGCAGAGATGACGCTGGGGGTGCTCCCTCGGAGTGGCAGGTTGGCGCGCAGGACCATGACACCACTAATGGCCCGCATCTTGGCACTGCCAGAGCTGGATGGACGCTTGAGGGCCCATCAGCAGCAAGTTGGGGGTGAGTATTCAGCTAAGTGTGACTTTGGGTGTGAGTGACTGCATGAATCCCAACCGTGAGCCAGTGGGAAGCTCTGTGATGTCTCTAGTGTGATGCAATGGCTTCTAGGTGGCCTCAGTGTTGAGTGCAGCTGTACTGCATTTGTACAACATGTGGTTTCTCATGTGTTTAAGACCATGACCCTTGTCATTGACAGATGAGATGTGGCCTTGTGACATATGCTGCATTATGAGTGTCATAGACATAACCTGTCAGTGAACAGCAGTGAGCATCATGTTAGTGTGCATTCATAGATGTGTGCTGTGCACAACAGATAATTTGTGACATCTACACAGCTGACACCAATGTACAACTGTAGTTGTGCTTCGTGGCACAACATGGTGGATATCAGGAGCTTGTAGCCATTGCAAAAGGACATTTTGGTGTTAGTATCTGTGGTGTTCCCTTAAGGAGACTCCATATGTGACCGAGACAACATGTTTTGATGTATAGCTATCTCACCTACAGGCACGTAGGTATGCTTACAGAGAATGGTATGTGTGGTTACAAGGAGGCACAGGGCCAACTATTTGGCTGTGTCAACGCCACATGGAGCATTACTATCCACTATGCATGTTTCCATGCATCTTCTGATGATTGCATAAATGTAGCACATGCTGAATGTACATGGAGGAGTCCAACATGGGAGTATCATTTTAAAGTTTTGTGCTTTGCTTGCATATGATGTTTGTGAGTATGGCACTATACTAAACCTATATCTCTGTCTCTTGCAGCATCTACCGGGGGCAGGGAAGGACGGGGGAAGGACACCAGTGGGGAAGCTTCTGGCACGACTGCTACACATGAGTTCACTGACACTGATGTGAGCAGCGCCTCGGAGGGGGGCAGGAGTGCCCTGGATGATTCACGCCCGGAAACACCAACCTCCACATCTTCAGACTCCAGCGGTGACTCCTCAATGTTGGCGGGCACAGGAAGTTCCAGATTTGCCTCATCTTCCGCCACACATCGTCCAGTGCCCACCCTCCCGGATGCTCCCACAAGTGCTGTCCGTGCACGCAGCCCTAGGAAGGGTAGAGTCTCCTTCCTCCCAGGCACTGCTGCCCCGGCCTCCCCTGCTGCCCTCAGTGTGGAGGCGGTAGACCTTTTGCGCAAGCTGTGTGTGGGTCAGACTGCTCTCCTGAATGCCTTCCAGGATCATGACAAGAAGTTGGCACAGGTAGTTGCCTTCATGGAGGGCATTCATTCTGATGTGGGTGGCCTACACCGAAATGTCCAGTCTTTGTCCTCCACAGTGACGGCAGCCATTCAGCAGTCACAGGCTCCCAGTCCAGCTCCTGTCCCTTCAGCAACCCCCTGCCAGTGGCACCACCTGACGAGAGTGCCCACACGCCAGAGCCCTCAGGCACCAAGTCCTCCACACGCAGCACACAACAGCAGCACTTGAAGCGTACAAGACCACAGACCCCATCACCACAACACAAAACGGGCACACATGAGCGCAAAACCAAAAGCCCATCACGTGACACTCAGGGGCATCAGGCCAAGAAGCAGGCATCAACATCACATTCATCAAAATCACCACTATCCAAGGGCACTCCCATCCCCACACCTGCTCCCAAAGACCCACAAACACTTGCCCTGTCTGCTGTGAACCTGGTGCCTGCAACGGCTAAGCCCAAACACATTTCAAAGGCAGATTCACCCACAACGTCAACTCCCACCCACACCCCTGTGAAGCAGGGACAAGAGAGCAAAGTGGGTGGTTTACCTCCACAACAGGGGATGCAGGGGAAGAGGCAAGGCCACCCCAAGCGTACCACCAGGTCCAGCAAACCCCCACGGGGAGAGCCACCTGCACCTGATACACCTTTGGTGGAGAGTGAGGCTGTTGTGCCCACCTCACTTCTCACTCCGGCCAAGACACTTGTGGGTTATCGAATCCCCAAACAGTTGAGACCCAGCCCTCAACATTCACCCTCATCCACTGTGCCTCCACGCAGCATGTCTCCACCTCCCTGTGCCACCACTCCACCCGGTCCAAGCAGCCCTCAGGCTCCCACAGCCACGGATGCCTCTACCTCAGCCGGTTCTCTCTCTCTCTCTCTCCCAGGTCCAGTCCGCCAATTGGCCCCGACAATCAGCCCCCTCCTAGTTCGACTTAAAGCCAAATATTTAAGCCAAGTCCTCCTCCCCACATCATTTCTCCAACAGCAGTGCCTGGACTGCCCATATGTAACCACTGAACTGTGGTGATTCCCATGGCAGTGGACGATGTAACCCATTTTATGTGCAAGTTCTCATGCACACTTGTGCGGACTAGAAATATGGACTGGCCAATGGCCTTGCTGTTTTGCACTTTTGATGCCCATTTCCTGTGCAGTTTCTCATGCACACATGTGCATACTAGATATTTCTACTGGCCAATGGCCTTGCTGTTTTGTACTTTTGATGCCCATTTCCTGTGCAGTTTCTCATGCAGTCATGTGCATACTAGATATTTCTACTGGCCAATGGCCTTGCTGTTTTGTACTTTTGATGCCCATTTCCTGTGCAGTTTCTCATGCACACATGTGCATACTAGATATTCTACAGGCCAATGGCCTTGCTGTTTTGCACTTTTGCTGCCTATCCGGAGATTATATAATAAAAACATTTACTCATGTTGTCTGCTTTGTCGCTGCCCTTGCTAAATGTAAAGTTTAATGTATGGGTATATGTTCATGTGACACATGCTCTGTAGGCCACATTCACATAGGAAAATACTTGATTTGCATTTTCAGAGGTTGCCAGAGGTTACAGGCACTTTTGTGATTCTTGACTCTGAGGCTTGGGGGTGCAATGATGGTTGTTTGTGATGATCTACTCTTATCATGATCATTCTATAGTCTGGTTCGCAAAATTGTAGACCTGTCATATTAGGATGCAGTACCACCACAGAGGGGAATTCTATCCACAGTGTGACTTACGGGTGGGAAGGGTCCGTCATGTCTGTGGGATCTTTCTTGATGTGTGCACAGCAGTGTTGGTGTGTAGGCATCTTGTGTAGGCCTGTCTTCATAGTCACATGGGTACATTTCAATGTGTGCACTTGAGTAGTCATACAGTGTGATTGGCCTGTCATTGTCAGAAGTGTTGAGGTGTATGTGCCCCTGCACATGACACCTATACACATGTATGATCCAGGTAATGACTGCCTGTTTGTTTACATTATCAGCATGTGCTTCAGATTGTGGGCACATGTAGGACTTGTAGGTTGAGCACTGTGCCGTGTGTCGGTGTGACCTTGCAATACTGGGGTACACCTACTTGTTGTCGCTGTCATTTGTGAGTATGCAGAGTGTGTCACTGCAAAGTCTGTGTTGTGTTTTGTTGATCAGCCATAGGCTTGTTTAAGTTTGTGCTCACTGTGCTGACCTGTTCAGCCACACTGACATTATTTGTGAGTTTTCTCATGCATTGCTGTCACTTGACAAATTTTAGGGACAAGTTTAGTATGTGGCATGAGGAATCATACCATCCCCTATAGGTGCTTCTGATGCCTACACATTGTGAGTTACTCCTGTATGTGTTTTTGCACTGTACACTCCTCACCTGTCTAATACTGATGTACACACCACTTCAGTCTCATGTCTTCCACGCCATGCCTTGCCAGTGTGTGACCCTCCCCAACACTTCATAGTGTGACACTATACTTTAGGAGGATGATCGGTGTACAGGACCAATGTGCCACTCAGGACAGTTTCACAATTAGTTATGTGTTATTTTCTTCTACTTGGTTGTAGTCATGGTTGCTCATGTGCAGTGCATATGTTTGAGCAGCACAGTCCTCTAGTCATGTTGTTTGCATCTGGGTTTTCCTGAGTTGTGCAGCTGTGGGTGATGGCTAAGCTGTATGTCTGTTTGCTGAGGTACTGCTACCTTTCCTGAGTGTGATGTGATCTGTGTGCTGTGATGATTAGTGGTGTGGAAGTTCATGGTGGAGCACTCCGATATCTGTGCTACTGGTTTTGTTGGTGGTCACACACTGCTTACTGTGCATGCAGTGCTGTCAGTGTATGTTACCTTGTACTTGCCAGGTGTGCATCCCCCTGATGTCCAGCTGAGTTGACTATGTGATGAATTGTTTTTTGCATATGTTGTGTTTTTGTGGTTGCTGGATGCAGTGTTTGGCCTGTGTTGGCTCTTTCTACTGACAGGTGCATGTGTGTGTGATGTTCTATTTGCATGGCATTGTGTGAGAGTAGTTTGTACATTGTAATACATTCAGATGTGTGTTGAATGTGTAGTGTGCATTTCGTGTGTGCATGTCACATGCAGCAATGTGGAGTCTTGTTCATGAGCTTGTTTTGAGTGCACAATGGTGCTATGTCCTCCTATGTTTGCCCTGTCACTTGTCAGGATTGTGCATGTGCATGCTTGTGGTACACATTGACACCATGCTCACATGCTCACGTGTGGTGTCTATGTCTGTGTTAGCTGATTTGTCCCATTGATCACAGTTAGTGTTCATGATTGGCATTTGATAATGCAATTTTTGATTGGGTTGGGGTATGGTGTCTGTGCATTTGTCCAGGGTGAAAATGTTGTGTATTCGTGTTCTGTCATGTGGTACACATTGACACCATGCTCACATGCTCACGTGTGGTGTCTATGTCTGTGTTAGCTGATTTGTCCCATTGATCACAGTTAGTGTTCATGATTGGCATTTGATAATGCAATTTTTGATTGGGTTGGGGTATGGTGTCTGTGCATTTGTCCAGGGTGAAAATGTTGTGTATTCGTGTTCTGTCTAGGGTCACATTGCCTATCCACTGTTTGCCTGCACATGGCTGAGCTTGTTGGACTTCTTTGGATTTTGTTTGTGAGATTTGTGTTTGGCTATTGGTTTTTGATCAGCATTGGTTCAGTCATCCCTGAGTGGGAGTCTGACATTTGTAGATACACACCAGGGTGTGTGATTGGTTGTCAGGAAACTCACAGGACCTTATTTGGACCTTTATGTGTGTTTCTCACAGGTGTTGAGAATTGCATGTGTGAGATGGGTAGATTAGGGGTATGTGTGAAGGTCCTACTTGGTTTTGACAGTCAGGGAGTGTGACAATGAGCCATGTGTGTTGTGCTGGTGGCATACACATGTCAAGGTAGTTGACACAGATGTGGGGCTGGTCACTGTATGGCGTCTGACACTTCCTATCATTTCTGTGCCTATGCATAGCTTGCATTGCTGTATCCCAGAGATATTGCACAGATGTCATTTTGGTTTGATTTCAATGACTGTGCCACCCATGTCTGATTTGATGGCCTAAGGGTAGTGTGATATGTTCCTCGTCTTGCATGTCATGTACAAATGCTATGTGGCTTGCTCCATGGTTTTCCAGCACTGTGCACTCCACTTTGGGGTAGTCCATTTATTTTCATACATTGCTGCTGACCTATGGTATGTGTGTGTGGCAGAGTGTCAGTGTGGGATCTGTCTGAGGGACTTGACATGCAGTGTGAACAGTTCAGTGGTTGTTAATATGCAGAGTGAGTCTTCATTTCTTAATTTACTCGGTTTGATTCATATGAGTGGAAGGCAGGTGTGAGGAGGAGGGTTGTCCAGCCCCTTACCTTCTGTGCAGGGTGTTCCTCTTCACCCCCACCTTCCCAGTCAATCTACCTTGCCCTTTGATGTGTGAGGTGCGAGGTCGAGCCACAACTGGCTGCTAAATTGCGCATTGAGGGGGGGCACAAGAGGGGCACACAGCATGTGCAGTAATGGATGTGGGAAGCGTGCTGTGGGCTGTGGCCAACTGATGCGGCCCAACATGTGGGTAGGGTGAAGTTGGAGCCCTGAGAAGCTGCCCTGACTGCCCATGCCTGGCACCGGCCCTGCCTACTACATTGAGTGCAGGTTTTCCCGCGTCTTCACCGCTGCGGTGACATGACCAGGACATTGCAGTGATTGCGATGTTGATGGGTGACCCCGATGCGGAGATGTGGATTTCTAGCAAGCAGGACATGTGTGAGTACACTGGGGGATATGTTCCTGTCTCCACCAGATTGTCTGATGTGGACAGGACCCTTATTTCAGCACAGGAGTTGTGTGTTGTGGTTGTATGCGGAGATGTGTTATTTACGTACCTGCGGTGTTGGCGGCGGCGTCTTATCTGCTGGTAGTGGATCAGGTACAGCAGCGGAAGGGCTTGTAGAGCTGGATCCATAGCGGTCAGGAACGCGTGGAGGTGGGCGGAATTGGAGTTTCGCTTTCCGCAGTAGTGCTTCCGCCGTCTCAGAGTGGCTGGTTTCTCCGCTGCGTTGTGATGGGCTGTTTGAGGCATCGTGATTTGTATGGCGGTCGTAACGTCATTCCGCACGGCGGTCTTTCTCTATTGGCTCCCTCCGCCACCGCTGCGGAAGGAAATTCCTGGCGGATCCCGAAACTCTGCAGCGGACGGGAAATGGGCTATCTTTGACCATTGTAATACGGCGGATGCGAGGTCCGCCGCTGGAGTGCGGAAATGGATGTTTTCCGCCAGCACCGCGGATGTGCCAAACACCGCCATCGTAATCGGCCCCTAAGTTTGAAAAAATATTATATATAAATGTATACATATGTGCAAAAAATATATGTGAAATATATATATTTTTTTTCCTATGTCTAACAATATATATTAAATACATGTAATAAAATAAAATGCTATTTCTTTTTATTTCGTATTGTTTGAAAATAAATAAACATATCAATAAAATAATAACATGTTTCATGATTTTCTGTACATTTTTTTAAACCTTGTATATATAATAAAATATTTGTTACATCAATCTACTTTATAAAGTTTATATTTTTAATTAATATTTATAAATATACTATATTTCTTTTTACAAACTATGGGGCCCATTAGGATGTCGGGCGGAAGCACTACCGCCGTGCTGTCGGAGGCAAAAACAACCAGTTACCGTCCGCCCGCCGCGGCCCACACGCCCGCACAATTAGGATGTGTAAAAGCAGCCAAACACCGCCCGTAAGCCCGCGACGCCGTCCGCCATCAAAGTGCGCCCGTTCACGTAGCGGCGCCAGCCAATGGAGGCACACTGTCCGACGAAATCACGTACCGCCCGGCGTACAAATTACGATGCCGCAAACAAACCGCTCCCCCGGCTAAGAGACACCGTACGAGACACCAAGGCGGAAATTCGACCGCACGAGTACGGACACCAAAAAGGCGGCCCACCCCGACATGAATCCTGCACTCCAGGCCATCCCCATGCTGTACCTGATGCAGCACCTAGGAGTCAACGCGCCACGGCGACGCAGTTAGGCAGACACACAACAAGGGCACGCAAACACCGCACGCAGTGCAAGGGAGGAAAAACTGAACATGGCCCCCCCAGACAGCCCTGTATGGACAGGACACATCCACCACTGCACCCACAAATGTCACACCGTGCTGAATGAAACAACTCGCAACTACCGGGCACACACTATCCGGGACCAGGAACTGACGTCCCCGTCACGGCAACGCAGCGCAGCGGCGATGACGCAGCTACACATGCGCACAACGCAGAGGCCAACTACAGCGCCATGCATGGGCCGCACACAAATAACACAGGCACACAACTACACACACCACACACCAGCCCCACCCTGAACGCACGTGGCATACCTGCATCAGTCATGTCCACAACCGGCAACTCACAGGTGCCAACATGACGCCACACAAGTGTACCGAACAGGGCAGTGACGTCACGCCAAAATAGGACACACCCTTGTGTGCATAACATGGCGAAGCACACAGCGGCTGCGACATCACACCGCAGAATATGTACCGCGTCCGCAAAAGGCACGCCATTACCATACAAAAATAATAATACCATCCGGCACCCAATACCAATACATGCAATGCGTAACATGAAAAAACCCGGGTGCCTGACAACAGGTGTTACCAATTACAACACACACACACAAGGCCGAACGTATAGCGGAAACGCAGCGTGCCGCCCACATACGGGAAAGCAGATAGCACTGAATGGCCTTCCATTCCCACTCTGAAACCACATTTCGACTAAACAAGCCGGAGAATACAGCCATTGTCCCAACAACAAGCCAAACAGAGGCATGCCGAGGAAACAGTCCAATGTGCAGATAGCGCACAACATGAAAGAACTTCTGACCACAAAAAGAAATAAGAGCACTCCTCCATGTGGTTCCCATGCAAGTAATCTGGAAGGAGTCAGACACCACTGACCTTGACCATTCATAGAAGCATGTGGGATGAGGACCTGTGTCCTCCGCACAAGCTACTATAACCCAAACCCTGCCTCCGTACGACTATTCCAGATTTCCCAGCATCGTCGGAGGGTGCACCCTGCTGACTGCACAGCCGGCTGGAGCACGCCATCACATCGCCCTGTAGCCTGGCTTGAAGTAAATATGTGTCTCTGCTGAATCATTTCACAAACACAAGTACGAATGAGAGAGGATGAGAGTGTGTGAAGTACACGACAGTCGTGAGATGACCATGTAGTCCACTGTCACTGGATGTCAACGCAAATGAGTAGCCGCAACAGTGGCCACAGTGCAATACCACAGCTCCTGGAGCAGGACATGTCAGACTCTGAAGGTGCCCGATAGATCATCACATCAACACTGACGGCCTGGTCAATACAAAGCACAGTCCTACACATGTCTACAATTTCCCACACAGTCTGACCACACACTCAGCAACAAAAAGTAGGAGCCACGCAAAAGCATGCCACAGCAATGCCTGTCAAAACACACACACGACATCAGTTTGGGTGGGCAGCACTGCACAATGAGTAAGAACTGCAGAAAATCTGACATGCACAATTGAACTAGGCACAATCTTGACAGTGACACACCCTGCACAAACACAACGTCTGAACCATAACAAGTAGGAGTCATCCTGAACTGCAAGGACACACCCACACACTGCATTCCGTGCAACATACAACTCGCACATCTCATCATATACACAGACCTCAACATGGTTACAAACATCCACCATGGGCCTGGGAAACATATGTGTGTAGTCGACATGGCCACAACACACACACACACACACCAACGCCACCACAAACTCATCTACCCCAGGGACAGTGCCCAGTTCGATGTGCCGAGTAGTGACACGTAGTGCCGCGGATGCAATGTGTGTTAGTGTGCCTTTCCATGGCCAGCCAACACTGCCATGGCAGTCACAATATCCATCACAGCCACCACTGTGTCAGAAGGAGATGTGTGAGTGTGCCTACCAATCTAACAGGATGCCAGTACGACTCGGTGCTGTGTGTGTGCTACGGGACAGTTGCAGGTCCGGCCCAGAGAGAGTAGCACAACTGTGGAAGACACACATGTGTCATGTGAAGCGGGAGTTACGCTTGGCCCAGGTGGGTGGGTGTGACGGGTAGGTGCGCACATGCAATGTTGAAACACACTGTGTCGGGAGGATTCGGGAGGACTAGATTACCGCTTTCTTGGGCATTTGTAAAGACCACCTGTCTGGGGATGAATGTGAACACGTGTGTGCACAACAGGCGGCCATACGAAAGATGCTGCATCAGGTGTAGACGTCAGCCCACCCTCTGGGGACATGCTGGATACTGCTGTGCGTCCGCCAGGCCCTTGCCAAGGCACGCACATCCCCTGTCAACCAGGTGTACCCCCAACATTGTCCACCTGCACGGGCTATCCAGGACACGGGATGGCAGTGGAGCATGGTGGGTGAGAGGTCATGGCGCGCTCCTCCTGGTCACATCACGCAGGCAACACATCCTCATTGTGCAGCATGGCACACGTCAAATATGAGTAGTGGGGGGACGCACACATCGCGCCCGGGAGTTACGTCACGGAAGGTGGCTCGCACCATCGCACTCATTGCCTATTTCCCCACACACGTTACATGCCATTGCAACAGAGAAGCCAGCGTGTGCACAAGCAGCTCCAAGCTCGCCCCAGAGAGGTCAAAGAGTGAATGTGTGGGTCCATTAGCTCCAGTTGGACACGGCCTGGGCCGCTAGGGCAGCTACAGCCTCTGTGTGTTGCAGGTGGTGTATCCGGACTGCGGAGCCTGTCATGCATTGTCAATGTTGTCCAGGTCTCGAGTCGGGGTACCACGCAGGTGGAAGGCGTCCCGCCACTGATTATACCGCGAGATAGACAACTCGTTCAAATGGACCCACACATACACTCTTTGGCCTCTCTGGTGCGAGCTCGGAGCTGCCTGTGCACGCGCTGGCTTCTCAGATGCAAACGCAAATTGGGGTGAGGGAGGGGAGGCCATTAAGTCTGACGGTGCAAGCCACCTTCCAACATGTCACATCCGGTCGGGACATCAGCGTCCCCCCACTACTCCGATTTAAGACTCGTGCACTGCTGCCGTCAGATGTGCCACTCCCCAGGGGGGTGGGGAAAGGGTCAGGAATGTCAGTCTGAGATTGGCGCAGTTGAAGGCACACCTTCACTGGGGGTGACAACCATTGGACGGTCTGGTGTAGTCTACCCACGCGTACATGTGGGCCCTCCATCATCCATGTCTCCTGCGGCTAAGTGATGTCATGGGCAATGACGTAAGTGAGGAGAGCTGTCTGCCCCACGCACAGATGGCGCATCAGCTCAACAGACCCAGCACTGAGGGCAGCAGGGGTCACATGTGCAGGGGCAGCTGTGCCTGGTGTGAAGGACACCCTATCCTTCATCCATAAACATATCAATAAAATAATAACATGTTTCATGATTTTCTGTACATTTTTTTAAACCTTGTATATATAATAAAATATTTGTTACATCAATCTACTTTATAAAGTTTATATTTTTAATTAATATTTATAAATATACTATATTTCTTTTTACAAACTATGGGGCCCATTAGGATGTCGGGCGGAAGCACTACCGCCGTGCTGTCGGAGGCAAAAACAACCAGTTACCGTCCGCCCGCCCGCCGCGGCCCACACGCCCGCACAATTAGGATGTGTAAAAGCAGCCAAACACCGCACGTGTTGCACCAGTGGAAGTGGATGGGAGGGCGGTCATTGGCCTCCGCGTGGCTGAAGAAGACCCAGAGTCCACGTCCCTTGTGTCATACAACATGGATGTATCACCTCAGTCCTCAAATGACGCCGAAATTGCCCACTGGTCCTGTGATTCATCCAGCACACGTCTAGCCCCTCCGAGGCGCAGGTCACAACTGTCTCACTCAGCAGCTGTGCAGCTGCTACATCCGAAGCCACCCCACTGTTGAGCGTCCCCTGCCCCTCAGCACCCAGGGGAGATGCCACATGAGAGAGAGCGAGGTGGTCCCACTCATATGGCATCAATGACACAGACATGTGCAAGGGAAGCAGCACAGAACATACACAAATCCACATGTTGCACGATACCTGTGCAATAGTATACAGCCACCACAATCAACACCCAATGGCTGGCGTACAGGAAATGAATCCGCGAATTAGTGCCACGAATGTAGTGCACATCGCACTACACACGGCCTGTGTCACCCTGCGACCATAGCCCCAACTCGCGTTGTGCACAACCACTATCCTGATGGTGGCAAGGATGACCACTATGCAATTAGGCCAAACACATACCTGCATGGATCCAAATGGGAAACTACTCACACAGACTGCAACCTGACAGCCCGCATTGGCCATGAGCCCATGCCATCCACCTGTCGTTCACACGAGCACAACTGTTGTTGCACGGTGTGCCGGATGTGCAAGTACCAGAGACATGAGGTGAGGCATCGCACACATATGTCCGACCGAAATCAGAGTAGGCACAGTGCCCCTAACATACATGTGGATAGCCACTCCAGCCTACTACAGGTTGTACCTGAGGGCTCCGACTCCGAGTGCATTGGGAATGCAGAGTGCCCTAATTGCATCTTAAGCCCCAGGACTAGCATATGCATGTCAGATGCACACAGCACAGACTGCAGTTGCTACACACTGCATCACATAACAAACATCACATTACCCAGATCATGGGTAGGTTGTGGACACATGCTGCCTCTCACAGCAAAAGATACCATCACACAAGACTGTAAACTTGCTTGCTGCTGATGCCACAACAAACGTGCATCCGGCACAGGTCGTGTGACTGTCAAGATGCAGACCATTACTGGTGTAATGCAGCGCCGTGCTAACCTGACAATACGAGGGGGCATCCCCCGATCCATCAACGCCACGTAGTGGCCCATCCGGCAGATGCCGTCACACCCTTTGGGCAATTGGCTGCACTGGCGGTCACACACACACAAAGGCATCAACTTGGTAGCAATGGCTCCTCACAAGTCCTTGGGCTGGAGGAATTCCAACTGCAGGGATGGTGCACAGGAGGCTTGGAATGTCACTAATGCACTTCTCAACATCACCCACATCCACCAATCACAGTGGCATGCTGCTGACCCATCCCAATTACTCCGAGACGTGCAACAGAGCCAGGAAGTAATCGGACATGGCCTAACAGCATGTGTACACCACAACGTGAATGCATGCTGCTGGGAGTGTGTACACAGTACCTGACCAACCCATTCACATGCAGGTTGACAGCACATCGAGCAATGTGTAGCCTGTCCACATCTACTGTCCATTGTCAGGTGGACCTACACAAAGATCACAAGGCAACACATCTGTGTGGGTGTACCCACTGTGTCCAACACTGCGCAACCATCAACATACTCGCCCTGTGCATGGCCCATCCCGCAATGGAGGTCACATTCTGTGCCACTATCTCTCACACACATCCCTATCACGAGGCATGGTGTGTCCAATCGACAGTGCTGAGTTAGCGCTTTTCCGGAGGGTCCTGAACAGGAGACACATGTAACCCACTGGGCAGTCTGTGTTGTCACCTACTGGCATTGTGCAGTCAATGTGCAGCCCAGGCCTGCTGGGACTGAGAAGGGCAACATGGCCCCAGCCTGCCATTCTCACGAGCAACAAGTGCTCTGAGACCTGCATTGCCAATTGGCTGTGTCACTGGATGTCTGACATGAAGTTGCCATGTACCACCACTCGGGAGGGACAGACATGGCAAAGCGCCCGAGAGCTCACATACCCCTGCCACCTGCAGTAAGCATGGTGAGCAGTGCATGTTGGAACCCCACAGGCTCTGACTCATGGTGCTGCGGATCAACGACATGTGTGTCCCCCACATGCACTCCCACACACACTGTGGTTGTCTCACACACACAACTTTTGCAAGGGATAGCCATGTGCAGTGTGCGTGGAGCTCGGAATCCAGGATCTCCAGCTCCTCGCTGGTGAGTGGACATGGACACATCTTCAGCGTCATCGACGTTAAGGTGGACAGGTGGCAGCGGCAGGTATTGTTGAGGGATGCCAGGCTGCAGTCCCTGGTAGCTGTGGTAATGGCGGTCTCACTCCCACACTCATATAGCCCCCTGGGGCAGTCTCAGTGGGTCCAAGCCGCTGCAATTGGTGTACCGTGTCTGCCTGCTTAAATTGCAGACGATGGCCTTCTTCCAGCTGGCCCGTGACGCTTTCCTCCATTGCGGGACACGCAGGGTGCAACCGCGAGGGCCTGGCCCATGGCGGGTACAGTCCGCTGATGCCATGTGCACTACACAGTATGATGTGCGCAATGCATCTGCAGGTGTGGCCATGACTTGTGTGTGGGAGCAGGTCCACACTGGACAGGGCCACAACATGCTGTGCGCATGGGCAGGGACGGCCAGTGCTCAGCCTCCACATGTCTGTTGGCACATCATCATGTACACATTGGCATGGGAGCATGGGACATGCATATGCACACACATGCCATCTTTCACTATGCACATCTCCCACTTGGCACGTGCTACGTTACGTGTCACTTGTGATGTGTATTTGCAATCACACAGCTGTGTTGTCATGGAGCTGTCCATGTGTACACCTGTCAATGTGTTTTGGAGGTGTGATCCGTACAGTGCTGTACATAGGGTGAAGTAGGGACATCAATGACTGTCTCATATCCCCTTGTGCAACAGGACCCACTTGTTTTTGCCGCTCAGCCTGTGTCCATTGCGTTGTTGGTGTGTGCCATACTCACCCAGCCTCGGAAGCTGAGTCAGGCACAGCAGCTAGTTATATTGCCGTGGTGTTGCCGCTTCCCAAATATGCAGTCTGATATCATCGTCATGCCTTGAAAGTTATTAAGGCCTAAATCCCCATGTGCATGCTCATAGCAATGGTTTGTGTCACTGCTCATTGCTATTGGTAAGGGGACCTGTGTAAGTGTATTGTGGCTGTGCTGTCCCTACTTGTCAGCTGTTCTGTGATTCAATTGCTTGGTCAGTCATTTTTTTTTCTGTGTTTGTGGAAATGCCATGTGGCGTGTTGCTTTGACATGTGTCCACTTCCATCTTTCCTAGGAGGAGACCAAACCTACATCACCCCTACCAATTGCTGTCAGACATGGAGGACGTGGAGGTAATCCGGAAATTCCGACTGGACCGACCAACCCTGCATCGCCTATGTGCCTTGTTGGAACCCCACCTCCGTCCTCGCAGGGTGTATCCGACGGCATTTACCCCCACGGCTAAGGTGATGGCTGCACTACATTTCTTCACCACTGGGTCATTCCAACACACAGTGGGCAGTGGAAGTGGGATGTCCCAGCCCATGTTCAGAATGGTGCTACGTGATGTACTGTCAGCTATGATGCTGTACAGGAACAGGTACATACGATTCCCCAGGGCTCGTGAATTGGCGGCAGTGAAGGGTGATTTCTATGCCCTTGGACGGATCCCCCACGTTGTTGGTGCAATAGATTGCCCCCATATTGGCCATGGAGCACATATATAGGAATCGGAAGCACTTCCACTCCCTGAATGTGCAAGTGGTGTGCCTTGCGGACATGGTCATTACACACGTGTGTGCGAAGTTTCCAGGATCGGCCCATGACTCGCACATCATGCGCAACAGCATCCTACCACGTCTGATGACCAATCTGCAACCGGACCGTGCTTGGATTGTTGGTGAGTATGTGTACTCGTGTAGCGTGCCTGGTGTGCGATGCTGTCTTGGGGACAGTTGGAATTGCAACTAATCTCGGTATTCCTCACACCCAGGGGACTCTGCTTATCCGAATGGGCCTTGGCTGCTCAGCCCATTACGTAATCCTCGGACACCAGCTGATGTCTGCTACAATGAGGCACATGGCAGGGCCAGACGTGTGGTGGAGCGGGCTTTTGGGCTCCTGAAGTCCAGATTCAGATGCCTGGACCGCACCGGGGGTGCACTGGCGTACTCCCCACAGAAGGTGTGCCAGATAGTTGTGGCATGCTGCATGCTGCACAATCTGGCTATTCGCAAGCAGATCCCCCTAATAGTGGATGACGGTGATCAGCCCGGGCCCCCGCTTGCAGACCAGGACGGGTCCAGTGATGAGGACAGTGGAGAGGAGGAAGCTGTGCATGTGCGTCAGCAGCTCATCGCACGCTACTTCACTTGAAGGTGAGTGACCATGTACGACGGCTGATGTAGCTGTAGTTGTGCAGGTGTATGTGTGCATTGTGACGGAGGCCTTTTGTTCACTGAGTGCTGTGTGGCAATGGTCCATGTCCAGGGTAGTATGCCACTGACAGTGGCTGTGGCATTGTGCACCGTTGCTCTGTGAGATGTGTGTACATTGCATGTAGTTGGTGACAAGTACTGTGTGATGGGTGTGTGACACACTAATTGAATGGACTCTTGTTCTGATTTTCACCCCTAGGTCCCTACAACATCTCCTGGCCTATCTACATGCCACACAGCAGAGGCATTCCTGCTCATGTTGGCGGTTGCACATCGTTGATTAAACACAGGGCACATGAAGCAGATTGTGATCAAGGTGTATTTATTTACAGCGGTGAAATGTTATTGTGTGCAAGGTGATGACAGAAGTGGTGCATGCTGTGACAATGAGTTGACGGACATGGCTGCGTGATGGTCAAGGTGTACCCATGAAGTTCTATTTCCACAGTCCAACAGACACATGCCATTCACATGGCAGTGTGGGGTAGGATCGTAGTCAAAGTCAGTGCAGTAGGTGGTCAGGGTGGCTGGCTGACTCACTGGCGTTTGGAGCGTGCGTAGTCCTCTCTGGACACCTGTTTCCTCTTCGGACGGCCCCTTCCACGTTTGGTAGGGGGTTGTGTTGGTGGGCTGCTGGTGGTGGCTGAGGACTGCTCACTAGCTGTGGACGCAGGGGAACTAGATGTTGCACGACCCTGCGCCACAGCACATGGTGGCGGCGGTGGTGTGGCTGGCCTTGCTTGGGCCCTCCCCCCCAACACCTGCTGGGCCATGAAGTCCACAAGTTTGTCCATACGGGTCACGATTTGGCCCATATGGGCGTCCATGGACCTCAACACCCCAAGGACCTCCCGCGTGTCGGCAGCCGACCTGGCCCATTGTCCTTGGGCCTCTTCATAGGCCCCAAGGACTCTTGAGATTTGCGGCAGGGCTTGGCTCCCAGGCTCAGATGGCGTTGGCCTGACCCTGCTCCTCCCACCGGTACTGCTGCCACCGACCTGCCCACTCGCCACATTGGTCACCACGGTCCTCTGTCTGGCTCCCAGGGTCGAGCACGACGGGCGTGCCACCCCTTGCGCAGGTGCTGTGGCCAGGGATGGCGTGGTGGTGGTGGTGGTGGTGGTTGTTGCGGCGGTGGTGGTGGCCGCAACGACCGTGGCAGCAGGGGTCTGTGACTGGTCAGCAGCCCTGGGTGATGTGTTGGTGGGTAGGAGGGGCCCTGGGGTGCGGTTGGGCCCTGCCACTCCAGACGGGCCTGGTGGGTGGTCCTCGTCCGAAGAGGTGTCCAGGTCTTCTACATCCGTGAGTCCGGGTCGGGGGCTTGCGGACTGGCTGTGCTGGCTGCTGTCTCCCTCTTCAGCATCCAGCTGTTCGGCACCTGTGGGGAGAATGAGATAGGTTATTGTGTTGCACCTTGCAAAGTTTGTATTGGTTGTCTGACATTCACAGTTCGTGCACTGTCGTGCACAGGTTTCCCAGTGGCGTGTGTGTGGATGTACGATGTGTGTATGCGTGAGCAAGGCAATGGAACTGTGTGTTGTGTTCATGTGGCATGGGGCGGATTAGCGATGACAATCAGTGTGTGTTGCTGTACTCCTACATTTTGTGGCTTGGGTGTATGCGGGCTCCAGACCCATTGACGCTTTTGAGGTGAAATATGGTTTTGGGGTTCAAATAGAACGCTTAGAAACGCATATGGCAAAAGGGGGTACAGCCCCCTCAACGCTTTAGAGGTGAAATATGGTTTTGGGGTTCAAATGGAACGCTTAGAAACGCAGATGGCAAAGGGGGTACAGTCCCTCAACGCTTTTGAGGTGAAATATGGTTTTGGGGTACATACTGTGACATATGTGTGCAGAACGGGACATGTGTTTTGGCAACATAACAGTGCAGAGACAAAGGTGTGTGTATGTCTGACATCCCCAGCATATCTGCTCACTGTTATCATTTATGGACATTACACTGCAAGCATTGTAGTGAGTGAGTGATGGTTGTGTGCCACACGACGTATTGCAGATGGGCCAATTCCTTGGTGTGCGTGCTACCCTCGGCCATGTGCAGCAATGCAGTGCTCTTGGGGTGTTGTCTATATTATGTATGTTGTAAATCAGTGTGATGTGCGCTTCAGTCACTGCAGACACATTATTTGTGATGGGCAGGTATCTTTGCAGAACTACTGTGTGGGGGCCAGCTGTTCAGATGACATACCTTTCATGACACTGGGGCTGACAGATGAGATGGATGGTATGTTGGATGTGCATTGTGTGGCTGTGTGTTTCATGGGTCCAGTGGTGTTTATGTGCATTACTGGGGTTCCACACTGTTAGTTCTAGACAGGTTAGACTTACATGGGCGATGTTGTACGTTTTGTGGGGAACAGGCAGTAACGACTACATGGACAGGACTTCGATGGTGTTGCTGATGTGTGTGATGAGTGGCACAGTGCCCGCCGTGTGAGTCAGTACTCCAGTGGGACTTGTGCATGCAGACGTGGCTCCATGGGTGTTGCTGTATTTGTGATGGCTCATGTGGGCTATGACTCTGTAATACATGTCCGTGTGCACATTGGTCACATGATTATGACAGGGAGCAGTGCTGCGTGTTCCTCTGCTACGTGACATTTCCCAAATGTTAGTCGTAATACTGTCCTCATGCCTACAGACACCCCGCCCTGTACAGTACTCTACCTACTTGTTGGTTTGGAGGGCGCAATGCAATGGATGCCATATGGTACTGGGAGGGAGGGGTGCTCCATCTTGCTGGTCTGTGGGAGTGGGGGCGGTGTTGTGTGTTGTGGTGATGGCTTACCACCCACAGAAACCCCTCCATGTACGGTAAGATTTCTACCTGTCGGCTGAAGGTGTGCACTGCAGTGGCTGACACATGGGTGTGGGCTGTGCTCCACCTTACTGTGCTGTAGGACTGGGGGCCTGGTGGGTGTTGTACTTCAGCTGTCCCCCTCCGACCCACTGACTTTGTGTTCCGGCTACTTACCTGTTACTTGTTGGTTAGTGCAGCTATGGCTGACACATGGGTGTGGGTGTGGGGTGTGATCCTTCTGGCGCATCTGGAGTACAAGGGGACCTGGTGGGAGTTGCGGTGCTGGCTGACTGTACACATGCCCCCATGGTTTTGTTAGTTGGTCTGTTGCATGTGTGAGTGATGTCTTGTGTATTGTGTACTGGACATGGGGGTGTTTGTCCCTCGGAGCTATGGCATTGTGGTAGTGCATGTGAGTACATAGCGGTGTGCTGGTATACATTTGTTTGTACTTACCAGCCTCCACTCCCCCTGGTATTCCGGTGAGACTCTCCGGATGTAGGATGCCTCGCACCTTCTCCTCCCACGCCTTGAAGGTCTTAAATAGCGCGGGATTTCCTCCGCCAGTCCTGTCAGCCAGCTGCCGATTCTTGGCTCCTTCTTTTTGACCACTCTTTTCATGTCGTGCCACCTCTTGGTGATTTCAGCTCTGTTGCGTGGCACGTTCCCGACTGCATTGACCTGGTCTACGATCCTGCTCCACATTCTGTTTCTGGTGGATAGTGGTGTCTGTTGGACCTGGTTCCCATAGATTTGTGGGTGCACCTTGATGATCTCGTCGACCATGACCGTCAGCTCAGTGGACGTGAACTTGGGCATTCTCTGTGCTGCCATGGTGTGTGGTTTTGTGTTTGTGGTGCTGGTGCGGTGTGTGTGTGTGGTGTGTGATGTGCAGGGGGTTTGTGGGGCCGGTGTTTGGTGGTGGTGGTGATGGGTGCGTGTCTGTGGTGTGCTGCTGTCCTTTCTGTCTCGCTGTGTTCTGTGCTCTCGTCCTCAGTTTGTGGTGTTGCAAGGGATTGTGGTCTGTGAAGAGGCTGCATTTGTACTTACCTATGTGGGTGTGTCATGATGTGCTGTTGTTTTCAGGTGTGTTGTGGCTGGTGTTCTGGGATTTGTAGTTTATTTGTTTGTCCAGGGGGATGTGTTTTCGGGATGTGTACTGTGTTTGGGTATTTGGGCGTTGCTTGCTGTGTGGACTTGTTGGCCATGTTGTGTGTGTTTCTTTGGTCCGCGGATGGTTTCTGTGCTGGGACGTGGCCGCCAGGGCTTACGCCATGTCCATTTTCATCACTGTTGTTAGCGATGGCGGGCGGTGTATTAGTGGATTTGCCGCGCTCATGTCGGGTAGATCCTAATTTCATGGCCGGTGTCTCTGCAGTCAGGGCGGGCGGTTTTGGGTTGTCATGCGTGTTTGCGTCCGTATCGGACGGATTGACTTCGACTCGGACATAGACGGGTGGTATTTTGTGTGTTATTTCCGCCGCGGGCAGTGTTCGCTTCGCGACATCCTGATTGCTCGGTCGGTATTCGGAGGGTGTAGGCGGGCGGTTTTTTACAGCTATGGTGGATGTCGGATTTTATTCCGCCCGGTATCGTAATGGACCCCTATATTATTATTTATAAACATTTCCACTGTATACTACATTTATTTTTAAAAATTGCTGTACTGTAAACATATATAATTTACTATTCCCACTCCAAACTATATTAAGTCAAGGAAACTGCTGGACACTAAACATATATAATTTACTATTCCCACTCCAAACTATACTAAGTCAGGGAAGGTGCTGGACACTAAACATATATAAATTGCTATTCCCACTCCAAACTATATTAACTCTGGAAGGTGCTGGACACTAAACATATATAAATTACTATTCCCACTCCAAACTATATTAATTCTGGGAAGGTGCTGGACACTAAACATATATAAATTACTATTCCCACTCCAAACTATATTAATTCAGGGAAGGTGCTGGACACTAAACATATATAATTTACTATTCCCACTCCAAACTATATTAAATCAGGGAAGGTGCAGGACACTAAACATATATAATTTACTTTTCCCACTCCAAACTATATTAAATCAGGGAAGGTGCTGGACACTAAACATATATAATTTACTATTCCCACTGGAAACTATATTAAGTCAGGGAAGGTGCTGGACACTAAACTTATATAAATTAATATTCCCACTCCAAACTATATTAAATCAGGGAAGGTGCTGGACACTAAACATATATAAATTACTATTCCCACTCCAAACTATAATTATTCAGGGAAGGTGCTGGACAGTAAACACATATAACTTACTATTCCAACTCCAAACCATGGGGGTCATTATGATAGCGGGCGGATCGCCCGCCATTTTCGTCCACCTGCCTAACATTTCCCCCCCCGCCATATTACGATGGCGGTGGGGACCCAGGCGGACGGAAAGACCGCCCGCCGCTTTTCCGCCGGTCGGCTCGTTGACCGGGCGGAAAAGGGCTCTAACATGGTGGCGGTGTCTGCAAGACACCGCCATCCATATTAGGATGGTGGCGGAAAGCAGCCTTTCCAAGGCGGTGTTGCCGCCATGGAAAGGCATGTGGTCTTTGCTTCTGGGGGCCCGTTGCAGGCCCCAGGGTTATGGGAGGTTGGGGGGTGCACATGGGGGGTACCTATGGTATCCCCCTACATTTGAATGCACAAGGTGGCAGGCACCGTGTGGTGCAGTCACGTTGTGCATTCATATGCACAACATGCGTTTTTCACATTGCGGCGGGTGTTGCTGACAGCACCGCCCGCTGCAATGTGAACAATACGGGATGCCACTGCCACCGTGGCGGTGGCATCCTAATACACATGGCGGGACCGCCACACCTCTTGCGGGCGGTCCCGTTTGCCGTTGCAGTGGCGGGCGGACTTTGTCCGCCCGCCATCGTAATGACCCTCCATATTAAGTCAGAAAAGGTGCTGGACAGTAAACATATCTAAATTACTATTCCCACTCCAAACTAAATTAAATCAGGGAAGGTGCTGGACAGTAAACAAATATAACTTACTATTCCCACTCCAAACTATATTAAATCAGTGAAGGTGCTGGACACTAAACATATATAAATTACTATTCCCACTCCAAACTACATTAACTTTGGGAAGGTGCTGGACACTAAACATATATTTAAAATTTCCAAGTAAAAATTCTTAAACTCTTAAAGTGTTACTCAGTATTAATTTAATAAATAATATTCATAAATATTAAAATTTCATTTTTTTAAATACTGTACCAACAATATTTAATTATTTTTAATTTCTATATTACCTTTTTTTTTTTTAAACATATTTTTCTTAATATCTTAATACTATAAATATTAAATATTTTGTCATTTTTAATTTTCTTTTAATTATTGTAAATATTATGAGCAAATTTAAATACAGAATTCATTCAAATAAAAAATAAAACTTATTATAAAATAATTAACAATTTTAAAAAAAATGGGCGTTGCTTGCTGTGTGGACTTGTTGGCCATGTTGTGTGTGTTTCTTTGGTCCGCGGATGGTTTCTGTGCTGGGACGTGGCCGCCAGGGCTTACGCCGTGTCCATTTTCATCACTGTTGTTAGCGATGGCGGGCGGTGTATTAGTGGATTTGCCGCGCTCATGTCGGGTAGATCCTAATTTCATGGCCGGTGTCTCTGCAGTCAGGGCGGGCGGTTTTGGGTTGTCGTGCGTGTTTGCGTCCGTATCGGACGGATTGACTTCGACTCGGACATAGACGGGTGGTATTTTGTGTGTTCTTTCCGCCGCGGGCGGTGTTCGCTTCGCGACATCCTCATTGCTCGGTCGGTATTCGGAGGGTGTAGGCGGGCGGTTTTTTACTGCTATGGTGGATGGCGGATTTTATTCCGCCCGGTATCGTAATGGACCCCTATATTATTATTTATAAACATTTCCACTGTATACTACATTTATTTTTAAAAATTGCTGTACTGTAAACATATATAATTTACTATTCCCACTCCAAACTATATTAAGTCAAGGAAACTGCTGGACACTAAACATATATAATTTACTATTCCCACTCCAAACTATACTAAGTCAGGGAAGGTGCTGGACACTAAGGGGCCGATTCCGATCTCGGTCGGAGGCGCACCCAATAGCATTCGGTCGGGAAAAAAGCCATGCGAAAGCCTGTTTCCCGACCGATCCGTACAGCACACCGAACGAGTAAGTACGATGCGCACAACAGCAAAGAATCCGGCCGAGCCGTACTCACCCAAACCAGGTCCTGTTCCCCGACCGAGGCGAATCCGGAAATGCCGAATCGAGTCGCACGGAAGGAAAAATGCTGCTCCGTCCGGCCGAACGAGTACGATGCGCTTTCCGTACGCGCCGAACCCGTCGCTACGCACGGCACGTCAAAGCATCCGGGAGAGGCGCACATAAGCTCCGATTCGCGCCACAAGACGATCCACGGCTACGAGACGAACACGCCAGCGACGAGGACGAGGCAAAGCGACGAGGACGAGGCGAAGCGACGAGGACGACGCGAAGCAACGAGAAGGACGAACGACACGAACCAACCATGAATCCCTTCGTCCCAATCATACCAATATTCTACATTTACTACCGGAACAGACACGGACGCGTACGGCGCAGAAGGTAAGCCAGACACCAACCACAAAACACATACAACACGTACACGACACATCACACACACACAGAGGGATGCAGAATATACTTACACCAGAAACAGCAGCACCATAGGGGCGGGATGCCCATCACCAATGCCACATATGCACACAGGGGCCTGAATGCGCACCACCACCCCTACCCAGGGGGGGCTGGATGCCTACCACCACCCTTAGCCAGGGGGGGCAGGATGCCTACCACTACTACCACCCTTAGCCAGGGGGGGCAGGATGCCGACCACTACTACCACCCTTACCCAGGGGGGGCAGGATGCCCACCACTACTACCACCCTTAGCCAGGGGGTGCAGGATGCCTACCACCACCCTTAGCCAGGGGGGGATGGATGCCTACCACCACTACCACCCTCACCCAGGGGGGCAGGATGCCTACCACTACTACCACCCTCACCCAGGGGGGGCTGGATGCCTACCACCACCCTTAGCCAGGGGGGGCTGGATGCCTACCACTACTACCACCCTTACCCAGGGGGGACAGGATGCCCACCACTACTACCACCCTTAGCCAGGGGGGGCAGGATGCCTACCACCACCCTTAGCCAGGGGGGGCTGGATGCCTACCACCACTACCACCCTCACCCAGGGGGGGCAGGATGCCTACCACTACTACCACCCTCACCCAGGGGGGGCTGGATGCTTACCACCACCCTTACCCAGGGGGGCAGGATGCCTACCACTACTACCACCCTCACCCAGGGGGGCTGGATGCCTACCACTACTACCACCCTTACCCAAAGGGGGCAGGATGCCTACCACTACTACCACCCTTAGCCAGGGGGGCAGGATGCCTACCACTACTACCACCCTTAGCCAGGGGGGCAGGATGCCTACCACTACTACCACCCTTACCCAGGGGGCAGGATGCCTACCACTACTACCACCCTTACCCAGGGGGCAGGATGCCTACCACTACTACCACCCTTACCCAGGGGGGCAGGATGCCTACCACCACCCTTAGCCAGGGGGGCTGGATGCCTACCACCACTACCACCCTCACCCAGGGGGCAGGATGCCTACCACTACTACCACCCTCACCCAGGGGGGCTGGATGCCTACCACCACCCTTAGCCAGGGTGGGCTGGATGCCTACCACCACTACCACCCTCACCCAGGGGGCAGGATGCCTACCACTACTACCACCCTTACCCAGGGGGCAGGATGCCCTACCACTACTACCACCCTTAGCCAGGGGGCAGGATGCCTACCACTACTACCACCCTTACCCAGGGGGCAGGATGCCTACCACTACTACCACCCTTAGCCAGGGGGCAGGATGCCTACCACTACTACCACCCTTACCCAGGGGGGCAGGATGCCTACCACTACTACCACCCTTAGCCAGGGGGGCAGGATGCCTACCACCACCCTTAGCCAGGGGGCTGGATGCCTACCACCACTACCACCCTCACCCAGGGGGGCAGGATGCCTACCACTACTACCACCCTCACCCAGGGGGGCTGGATGCCTACCACCACCCTTAGCCAGGGGGGCTGGATGCCTACCACCACTACCACCCTCACCCAGGGGGGCAGGATGCCTACCACTACTACCACCCTCACCCAGGGGGGCAGGATGCCTACCACTACTACCACCCTTACCCAGGGGGCAGGATACCTACCACTACTACCACCCTTAGCCAGGGGGCAGGATGCCTACCACTACTACCACCCTTACCCAGGGGGCAGGATGCCTACCACTACTACCACCCCCACTCATAGGATGGACAATGCATGACACAACCAGCACACCACAACCTAGGGAATGCAAGAAGAAGACATCCCCCAACACCATGACAAGCGTGTGTAGACTGTGTCAAATGCCTACAACACCGAACATGACTTTGAACATACAATGTGACCCCCTAGCACATGTGCCACACATATATGTGTGTGGCACCCACAATGCAAGCAGGCCATGACCATTGTGGCAATGGGGTCCAAACCCCCATCATCACAGTGACCAAAATGTAAGTGTGGGGTCCATAGCTGAAGCACACTTTGAACATTGTGGCAATGGGGTCCAAACCCCCATCATCACAGTGACCAAAAGGTAAGTGTGGGGTCCATAGCTGAAGCACACTTTGAACAATGTGGCAATGGGGTCCAAACCCCCATCATCACAGTGACCAAAAGGTAAGTGTGGGGTCCATAGCTGAAGCACATTTTGAACATTGTGGCAATGGGGTCCAAACCCCCATCATCACAGTGACCAAAAGGTAAGTGTTGACAAAGAAAGAGGTGCAACTGCCAAACTGCATGGATGATTCCTGGTCACAGAACAACAAACACATCAGTGGCAAAGTAGTGTATGTGTCCCATTGCAACATAAATTGGGGGAGCCAAATCCTGCAGTGCAAATAAGACATACCTTTGGCCATGTGCAGACAAACAACACCCATGGGGGCTGACACCGTCAACAATCATCAATGACACAATGACAGAAGTGACCATCAGAATGCAGACCCACATATTTGCACCAATGGGCACACACATGCAGATACCCTGTGGAGACTGCAGATGTGAGGTGAACAGATACCATACCATGGCTGCAATGGGACACACAAACCATGATCATTGTGCTGACCGATGACCTAGGAGTCCCAGGGTCAGCAGGGGAAAGCCACCAAACTACATACAGCCAATGGCACACCCAAGATATGCCAATGCAGTGGTGCAGATGCACAAACACAAACAGGCAGACCCACACTGCACATCATACACAACAGGTGAGGGGGGGGTGCCAGTGTCCCCAGGCAACCACACAACACACGAGGAGACCTGAATACCAATCATACAGATGTGCATACAGTGCCACACAAAGGTAACTCATGGATCCAAATCCCCTATGTGGGCAAGCAGGCATTGTCAGATGAGAGGGAGCACAAATCACACGTCACACAGGCACGTAGGGACAGCAACTGACACAGCAAGACACAGACACACCACAGCACCACCCCCAGGGCCCCCACAATGTGGTGACCCTGGGCTGCATTACAATCCCACTGTGATGACAAAGCTAAATGTCGTTCACACTGTGAACCACAGTCATGTGTCCTGAGCAACTAACTAGCCTCACACCTACACAAGCACAAATCAAACAGCATGGCCAGTAAGCCAAGGCCAACATGGAGGCAGGGGCCTAGCCGGGCAACAACTCTCATCTGCACACACTCAACACCACACCCCTCGACCTCCAACAATGTGCAGCAGTGAAGCACACATGCACTGGTGACATTGCACATGCACCCATGACTATTCCAGGGTGGTGGGTGGGAACCAAGGTGCAGAAACACATCACACATGGACACTCAACAAGACTCCTGAATGTCTGACACACTGCACACTACGCTGTACATGGACATGACGGCAATACCACACCAACCAATGGGATCCCAGCCACAGTCACACACCAATGAAGAAGCCAAGGTCACCCACAAAGAACAAACATAGACAACAACCAACATTGCAGCCCGGACCCTGAGGAGTGCCAGCAGTCACACACACAACGTGTCACAATCACTGAAAGATAACACAAACTGGAAATCACATGACAGGGGCAAACAACAAGTGCCAAGGGGAAACCTGACTGTGACCCATCTGCGTCTGCACACAAACTCAGCCCTGACAGCAAACACACCTATGGGTGACACCCTGATGACCAGTAATGTGCCATGCACCCACATCACAGAGAACCCAGGGAGAAGACTTTGGGGAACATAGCTCAACTCAGCTAGCATCACAAACAGGTACAACACTAGGGATCACAGCATGCACAGCTAAACGGAAGTGAACACACAGACATGCACATACAACACACACCTTGGGTGCAGGCAATGTCACAGGAGTACACACTGCCATGAGGGGACTCCACTCCTGTGTGAGGAAAGCTGTGCCATATGTTGCCTCAGTAGGGCCCCATCATGTCAGCTGAGCACTTGGTCACACAATCAACAATTAGCACCAAATGAGGGCTCCCGTCACATCAGCCTGGTCATGGAAGTGCCAACGGAATCATCAGCACAGATCCAACACACTTGTATAGCAATGTTGCACTGACAACACAGATGAGTCCTTCCCCATTGATGCCCAAACCTGCATGTCCACTGGAGATGGCCACACGGTCAGGGAAGTAGACGAATTGAACAATGGCAGGCACAACAGATGTGCAGGGGTGGAAGCCACAGATGTGAAATTGCCAATCTAAGTAGGAAATCCCATTGCCAAATACTGAACACATGACACCCTCAGATGCTGCTATGGATGACATGGATACACCACAGGATAGGACACATTCCCCTGGACCACATGGGTTCCTGCACAGTAACACTTCATTATCATGAGACCAAATATCACCATCACTGCAGCAAGGGCATGGTTAGCATCATCAACATCATGTACATCAGAAGCAAAAGCACTAGAGAACAGAAAGTTGCTTTATTCAGCATATGTGGCATTAAAAGTAGAAGTCCGGTAGAACATAAACAAAGGCCAATGGCCAGTCCATCAACAAAGTCACAAGTGGGTGACCGTGGCAGATGCCACCCTACACATGCCTGCACAAAACCAGGGACAATCCACTAGGAGGGGCAACCGGGGGGTAGGCCAGGCACCGCAGGGACAGGATCAGGGCTCACCAGGAGGAAGCAGGGAAGGGGTGGTGGGTGCTGGAGAGCCACTGACAACTGCAGTGGTGGTGTCTGACATGGTGTGTGCCGGCACAACTGGGGGCATGGCTCAGATGTTGTGGGTGCCGGCACGACTACAGTGGACCCTGCAGATGGAGTGGACAGGTCCGCCACTGCAGTGCCCAAGTCAGACAGGGTGGTAGTGGACTCCACTGCAGTGCCTACCACCAGGGGAGGAGAATGGGGAACAGGCAAGGTGGGCTGGACAGAGGGGAGGACACCCTCACCACATCAGTGGCACAGACAAGCGCAGCGGGGGTGTGGTGCCGGGAGAGCAAGTGGCAGGGGAGAAGGCCGGAGCCTCTTGGGGATGGTATATCTGTGGGTGGGGGAACCTGGGGCAGGGTGTGGTGGGGGTACCTGTGGAGTGGGGGCCTGAGGGATGGAGGAAGGAGACCTGGTGCTTGAGCTGCAGGGTGGCGGCGGGGTCTTGCTCTTACCACTCCGGGGGACTTGCGGGTGGGGGCCTCAGTCTGTCTGCGCCTGGGGGAGGGTGTCCGGGGGCGAGGGCACTCTGCTCCGTGTGGGGGCTTCCTCTTCACCCTGGATGCTGGAGTAGCTGGATCGGAGGGGAAGAGGCCGAGGTCACTGAGGAAGAGGCGCTGGGTCTTTGGGGTTGCAGGTGAGGCAAGGGAGGGTGCTTTGGAGGGAGAGGCAACTGAGGACTGCGCAGTGCCCGTGGATGCTTGTGTGTGTACCAGGGCCCCATCCCCTGTGAGTCTGGTTTCAGTCCCCTGACTGTGCGTGCGTGTGCGTTTTGTTTGTGGCGTGTGTGTCTGTGTGCTGGACGTGTGTGTGCTGGTGTGTGCCTGTGCCGGTGTGTGTGTGCTTGGGACGGGTAAGGTGCTGGGGAGTGTGGATGGAGCAGAGGCAGGAGGGGTGAGGGACTGTCTGAGGAGGGACACTGCTGCCGTCAGGGAGGAGTCCATGGACCTATTGCCCCTCTGTAGGTCAGACATGCCCGATGAGATGCCCTCCATGAACGACACCAGCTGAGTCAACAGTGCGGTGTGCGCATGGAGGACACTCAGCATGGCTGTCTGCCCTACATGGAGCTGGCGAAGGAGGTACACAGACTCCTCACTCAGGGCAGCAGGGGACACAGGGGCAGGGGGTGCGGTGCCTGGCCCAAAGGAGACACGCTCCCGAACATGGGAGCCTCCACGGACCTGGGGAATGGGAGCCGATGGGAGGGCGGTGGTGGTGCTGGTGGTGGCGGGGACAGCAACACTAGCTGGGGTGTGGTGGCTGCTGACACCCGCCTCCACAAGGGAGTCATCCTCCGAGTTGCTGTGGTCCTCAGCTGAGGTGGATGGTGCTGAGGACTCCTCGGTGTGGCTCCCATCGCCCTCCGTGCCTCTGGGTCCCTCCGACCACTCCTCGGCTGCTGACCCAGTCTGGCTCTCTGGCTCCTCCTGGTCCGTGGAGCTGTCCCCTTCCGTGGCCGTGGATGTATCTGCAAACAATGGGGAAACAGACAGACATCAGTCACCTGCACCAAACGCACACACCACTGTGAGCACAGCACATTACAGAGCAAGCCCTGGCATCATTAGTTGTACATTGCTAAAAGTGCTCTAACTGAACAGGAGAAGCCAATTGTCAGTCTGATGCCAAGCATGGCACTCACATCCCACATGGCCTTGCACCCATCTGTCTGGTGTCTGTTGGATTGCAACACCCCAGTGTGGACCCATGCACCAAGTACACAGTAGTTGGACAGTGCAGAGGACACGGTGTGGCATGTGGACATGCACACATCACAGCTCTTGCCACTGAGTCAGTACAGGTTTCCGGATGAAAGGGATGCCCAGAGTCAAATAGGAAATGCATGTGATGCATACCAGCGACAGACACCATGATGCACCCATGTCCTGATAGCCATCGCCACAATGGTGTGCATGTAGCACATGTCACTCCCCTGCAGGACCACCAATAAGTTGACACATGCCATGGCAGAGGCATGACTGCTAAGTCATACATCACTGTCTCAGTGATGTATGACTTGGCAGCCAGACAACAACACTATGCACTGTGTCACAATAGTAGGTCATGGGGTATGCAAGTCCTGGAGCTGCACAAGTGCACATGTACATCCCCCACACAACACATCATCTTAACCCTCATCTGTCCAGGTCATACCTATTGGACATATGGGAGACCTGTGACACTACCCTCTGAACCTGAGCCCCTCACAATCTGCTGTGAATGGGGAACAGCTGCCTGAACTTCACATTCGCATACCCCAGTCTGCACGGGCAGCTGATCAAACACCTATGTGACACACAAGTATCGTCTCCTATGGTCACATCTCCAGGGGCATGCTGAGCCCCTACCAAGAAACACCCCAGCAGTCCTGGCAACTAATCCACAGCACACTGACACAGAGGCAGACACCTGAGGGGTCAAATCACTGTGCACAATGTGTCAGCTGATACACGGGAGTGGGAGTACAGAGTGCATTGCATGGCCTGGAGTAGGCATGACTGTCCTGCTCCACATGAATGAGGGATGTGCCCTGGACAGTGGATAGCTGGCTATGTATGTGTGACACACGTAATCTGCACACTCCTGGGGCCCAAACATTGTTCCCACCCGCTGCATGGGCGTGTGCCACATACCCCAGGCACATGTGGTGGCTCAGCTCATCAAGTGGACCGCATATCAAAGCAACACGCAGATCACATGTCCGAACACAGGCGTTGTGTGAACAATGGACCCACCCATGATGCCCACAACAGAGTTAGGGAAACAGATGCTGTCCCCCACCTTTAGTGAAGCAAACTGCAAGGACACAGTCCCAAGTGACACAATTCCCTGAATGTAAGGGCCACACCTGGGTATCAGATGAGCAGTGGGCAGTGCACAATAGAGGGACATGGCTCCTGGACAACATGACTGCTGCACTGTGGCAGTTGAACCAGGCCAGAGGAGGGCACAAAGCATGTAATACAGAGTTCACAGTGCAGTCTTTGACTCACCCCCTCCTTGCTGCTGTCTGGCCTTCAGCTGCCCATCCAGGTCTGGAAACACCACCGCCAGGATCTGGAGCATGTGGGGGTCAGGGTCCGTGTTCCGCCCTCCTGCGAGGAGGCGACAGCTTCAGCTGGACCCGTGCAATCCTCCGGGTCCAGCCCCGAAGGTCCTGCCACCTCTTCTGGCAGTTGCGGATCCGGTGCTTGTAGACCCCCACGGACCGGACGGCCCGGACGATGTCCTTCCAGATCTCCTGCTTCCGATGGGCATTAACCTGTCAGGATGACAAAGTGAAAAGGCCATTACTACACATGCAACATATCCGTGCATGACACAGTTGTATATACATGTCTCAATCACAGGGGCACATGATGTACACAGGCAGTGCAAAGCTGCCCATGGACAGTTTGCCAGACGTCACTACATGGTATCATTGCATGGGAAGTAAAATCTTTTTCAAATGCACTGTCACTGCACCATACCTGTCCAGTGCATGTCACTACACACTATGGGGGTGACAACTACTCAGTGAGCCTGCTAGCCAGTGGCGTGCAGACTTTCAGCCTTGCTAGTCAGACAAAATGCACATTCAGAAAGGCAGTGCACAGAACACTCACCTGCTCCCCTGGTGTCCCATACAGCTTGCTGTACTGTGGAAGTAGGCTGTCCAGCAGGGCCTGGTTCTCTTCAAGGCTGAAGGCTGGGGCTCTCTCCACAGTACGTGCCATTGCAGAGTCCAGAGGGGCAGAGACAGCAGCAGTGCAGTGGCAGATGTCGTCCTGGAGCATGTAGTGCAGGCAAGTGAGCTCTCAGGGGAACAGCCAGCAATATATATGTGCTGGAGAGGCAGATACTGTCCCTTGTGTCCAAAGTGATAGGTCCAAGTCGTTTGCATCTTCTGAATCTGGCCAATCCATGGAATAGCAGCACCAAAACACGCCCACAGCATCCTTCAAATCTTCAACTTCATGACATACATGATTTTGCAACATTGTTGTGGGTGACCAACTGATTTTCCAGCAACCGACTCGTTCGAAATTCGAAAACGCGTCCGTTGCCAGGCAAGCCCATTGTCAATGGGTGCGCACCGATCGGTCCATTGCGGTACAACGCGTACAGGGGTACAACGCGTACCCGCACACATTGAATGCAATGGGCCGGCCGGGAGCACCGATCGGTCCATTGCAGTACAACGCGTACAGGGGTACAACGCGTACCCGCACACATTGAATGCAATGGGCCGGCCGGGGCACCGATCGGTCCATTGCAGTTCAAAGCGTACAGGGTACAACGCTGCACCGCACACATTGAATGCAATGGGCCGGCCGGGAGCACCGATCGGTCCATTGCAGTTCAACGCGTACAGGGTACAACGCGTACCCGCACACATTGAATGCAATGGGCCGGCCGGGGGCACCGATCGGTCCATTGCAGTACAACGCGTACAGGGGTACAACGCGTACCCGCACACATTGAATGCAATGGGCCGGCCGGGGCACCGATCGGTCCATTGCAGTACAACGCATCACTGTACATGTGACTGGCATATGTCAGCATGCCTGTCTCAGATGGACATATGCCAGCCACAGATAGCTCCCAGGGAGTGAGGGGCACACCTACATCACGACAGCCTGTCCAAACGTTATCATAAGGCATGTAAGGCTGCATTTCCTATTGTGTGTATGTTGGTGTACATGTTGTCCTGTGGGTGTCACATGTGGGCAGCCACCCCCAGGCTGTGCACGTGTTCATGGGGACAGGATCCTGGGTGTTACGTGTACATGACCACTGTGATGTGCAACTGTTCATATCTGTGCATGTGCCATGGTCACATTTCACGGTGGTGTATGTGTATGTCATGTCACATACCCCGTGAGTCCCATGTGGAACGGTATGTTTGAGCCAGGGTGTCCCAGTGGCACAATAGTGATGGTCCTCCACAGTCTTTGTGCATGTAGTGTTTACAATGTCTCTGATTTCATGTGCACAATGGGAGACAGTCTCCACATCCCGGTTGTGTGTGCATGGACTTTGATGTTGTGCGTGTGTGTGTCACAGACGTCCATGTCTGTCCTGCCGTGGCAAGTGGGGCCACTACCTGTGGGGGTCATGGTTGTTTTGCTGTGGTGTATACATGATACTCCATGTAATGCCAGTGTCCATGTGGCAATACAGGGTCCCTGGGAATGTACCTGTCGTTGAGCTGTGGTGCCTGGGGCACATCTGTCCTCACATGTCACTGTGGGGGTTATTGTGACACGGCAGCAGGAGATGGGAACTGTGACACGGCCTCATGATATCCAATGGGCCAACCTGGGACTAATTGATGCCATCTGTTGGACCGTGGTGACAGATGTTGGCCATGTATGTACCATACATGTCCTTCCGGAACTGCACACTTCATGTAGTTGTGCCTCATAATGATGTATGTTGGGATATTGAGTGTGTTCAATGCCGCATATGTGGGGTGACTGACAATCTTGCTTACTTCTCCTCTGCACTGCAGGGCTCCTGCTGTCCATCGACCATTCCCAGACCTGGCAACGATGGTGGATCGGGACAGCATCCGACGGTACCGCTTCACCAGGCAGCTGATTGAGGATTTGTGAGTGCAGTTGTCCCCACATTTGCAGCCTGGCTGGCCGTATCCTACAGCGCTGACCCCCAAGGTGAAGGTGATGGCAGCCCTACACTTCTTTGCCACCGGTACCTTCCAACATACTGTGGCGACTGCTGGTGGGATGTCACAGACCATGTTGAGCCGTGTGCTCCGCGATGTTTTGGCGGCAATGTTGCTATTCCTGAACCGGTACATCTATTTCCCTAGACTGCGACGACTCACTGACGTGAAGAGTGACTTTTATGCCCTGGGGAGGATGCCGCATGTCATTGGCTCCATTGATGGGACACATGTGGCTTTGGTACCACCACAGGCCCAGGAGCAGGCCTACAGGAACCGCAAGCACTACCACTCGGTCAATGCACTGGTGGTGTGTCTTGCAGACATGACCATCACACAAGTGTGTGCCCGTTTCCCTGGTTCAGCACACGATGCCTTTGTGATGAGGAGTAGTCGCATCCCCAGGATGATGGCACAGATGCAGAACCAGCGTGCCTGGCTTGTCGGTGTGTACTGACTTTGTGCCATTGTGTGTGATCTGATCTGTAGTATTCCGCCCACTTTTCCAAGTCAGCTAATGTGCACTTGTCTGTCCGTAGGTGACTCGGGATACCCCAACATGCCGTGGTTGCTGACACCCCTCAGGAACCCTGTGACACCAGCCCAGATGCGCTACAATGAGGCACATGGTCGGACCAGGAGAGTGATTGAGCGGACATTTGGTCTCCTGAAGAGCCGCTTCCGCTGCCTGGACAAGACCGGAGGGTCCCTCCCATATGCCCCTGCGAAAGTGTGCAAGATTATCATCGTCTGCTGCATGCTCCACAACCTGGCAGTGCGGAAGGAGTTGCCTCTCATCCAGGATGACAATGACCAACATCCGCCACCTGTGGAGGATCCTGGCCTGGACCACGATGCCAGTGACGATGATGATGATGATGATGGTGATGTCCGCACACAGCTCATCACCAACTTCTTTAGCTGAATGTGAGTATCCTGAGGTGTCATGTCAATGATGTGAGTTGGCATGATGTGTGGGTGGTGCTCTGGTGCTGTTGGAGTGTGTCCATGGGCTACTTGACTGGATGTGTGTTGCGATGTGTGCTAACAGGTGGGCTGTACTCCCCAACAGTGTTGACATGCTAACTTGGTTCTGGGTGGGTATCTTGTAACATGTATTGTGCATGAGTTTTGCTGTTCTGTCCTGTACTCCATTGCTTTTGACTGTGTGTCATTTCTGTCCTTCACAGGGTACTTTCAGATTCGTTTGGTCAACTGTGTCCACCGACGACGTGATTGCACTTCCAGGCTGGTAGCTGTTGTGTCCCTACAGGTGATGTGCGCCACACCCATGGACTTCCTTCCGTCTACAGTTGTTGACTGTGTGCCCGCTGCCAGGTGGGATTACCTTGCATCTGTAGTGGTTACGACATGTTGCAACTGTGTAATAAACCTGTGCTTCACTTTGTGATGTGCGTTGTCTGTGGTCACACATTTGAGTGCCATTTGCTTACTGCACCTGTGGGCTTCTTGACTACAACTGGGAATGGGTGTGGTGTCTGTGCATTGCACCGTCTTCCCTGGCAACATCAGTGTAGGCAATGAGTCAGATGGCCTAGGTGTGTATGTGTTGTGTAGCCCTGGTGGTGTGTCTCCCTCATATGTGTCACGTTGCCTTTACTCACATGCCTGTGTTGTCCTTGCTGTTGCAGTTCGCATACACAGTGTAATTTTGCAGTTCATCATCCCCATAACAGCACCCACGTTGGAATCACGACAGAGGCAAGTATGGTGTATTAGTGTGTTTATTGTGATACATTTGTGTTAATAGTGCATAGGATGGGTAGTGCTGTACATAAATCTTGCAATCCGAAGTTCCTAGGTGAATTGAAAGTCCTGGTAGACAGGATCCCCAGTATCGGGGCCACAGTTGTCTGACACATTGGTCCAACTTGTACTCCCCATGCAATGTGTGGGAGTAGTGTTGCCGTCAACAGGGTGAACAGTCTGTGCACAAAGGCGAACATCCAGAACAGGTTCAGGCTTCCTGGGAGTTGCGCTTGGCCATCGGCCTCTCACTTTCCCCTCCTCGGACAACCCCTCTTCTTGGGGGCCCTCAAGTACAGGCTGCTGCGGTGCAGGGGACTCTCCGCCAGAGTCATCCTCCCTCCCTGTGGCAGTTGCAGTTTGTTCGGCATCAGATGTTGTTGGCACACAGGGAGGTGTGGACTGGTTGCTGTTCATCTGGCGGAGGCATTGTAAAATGTCCCTGTGCACCGCCGTCATCTCATGCAGGACATCCCACTTGGACTCCACGCGGGACATGTGTGAGTCCACGCGGGACATGTGTGACTCCACGTGGGACATGTGGGAGTCCAAGCGGGCAAGATGGGCAGCCTGCTGCTGTTTCATGTCTCTGAGGAGCCCCACTACCTGGCTGAGGTCTCCGGTGCTGGACTGGTACGCATCAGCTATGCGTACCAGTTGTGGGTCATCATGCACACCAGCAACGTCTGCAAGCAGCGACCTCTGTCTCCCACCCCTCCCACCACCCCTGCTGACATGTGCAGTGTGTGCAGTGGCACGCACAGATAACCCTGGTCCACCTTGGGGGTTGGTGGTGGTGGTGGTGTCCATGGCCCCAGGTTGGTCCAGGGTCCCTGTGCTGGTGTTGCTCCTTGTTCTGTCCATGTCGGCAGGGATGGTATTTGTGGTGACAGTCGTTGGAGGGGTGGGTGCAGGGGGTGCAGCTGGTGGTCCTGCTGGTGCTGCAGCTGGTGCTCCTGCTGGTGCTGCATGTTGACTTGCACCGGATGTGCCAGGTTGGTCTTCATCGTCCGAGGAGGACAGAGGCTGTACGACGCCAGTGAGCTCCGCATCCTCCTGAGCCTGGGACTGGGACTCCTCAGCGTCTGCTGCTGTGTCCCCATCATCACCTGTTTTTGGGAGACACAAACAATGTATGTTATGTTTCTGCAGGCATCAATGGTTGACACACATGACAGTTGTGACTGTGCCTCTGGGTGCGGGCCTGTACATTGCATTGTCCTAAGTCGTCACAGTCAGGGGTTGATATTGGTGTGGCACATTGTCCTGCATTATTTGGGCATTTCTATGTATTTTTTGGGGTGTGAACATGGTCTGCATTGGTTGTGTTTGGTTGACAGCCGGCCCTCCTTCCCACCCACCCAGCCAGTCAGTTATCCCACCATGGAACGTGCTTGCGTTGCAGGGAGTGGAAGTTGTCTCTCAGGATGTCAGTCAGTGGTGTCCTGCTGTTTGTTGGTGCACAGTTGGCAGCAGGGCCTTGTGCTCCCCACAGCAGTAGCCAGTGTCAGCCATCTTGTGAGTCCTTCTCCACTCCCTGTGATGTGAGCATGGTTCAGGGTGGTGTTGATGGGACAGTTGTGGGGGTGACCAATATCAGTGGCTACGACTCCCATCATGCTATTGCCTCCACCCCCTTCCCTGCATGCCCATGCTTCCTTCCTTTTGACTCTGCTTCCCTGTGGGGTGGGCTGGCTGTGCTGACCGGATGGCTGGGAGTGTTGTCCTGGCAGTTGTTTGGCTAAAAGTCCCAAGAGTGTCCCTGTGCTTCACACAACATAACCCAGGGTGGTGGTTCTTTGTGGGATCTTGTGTTAGGATGGGGGGCATTGCATTCTACCAGGTGGGTTCTGTGGAGTTTGTGTTGGGGTGTGTGTGAGGGGAGGTGCTTGTGACTATGGTCAGTGCTGCAAGTCCTCCTTCCCACCCAGCTAGCCAGATATCCCACCATGGAACGTGCTTGCATTGCAGGGAGTGGAAGTTGTCTCTCAGGATGTCAGTCAGTGGTGTCCTGCTGTTTGTTGGTGCACAGTTGCCAGCAGGGCCTTGTGCTCCCCACAGCAGTAGCCAGTGTCAGCCATCTTGTGAGTCCTTCTCCACTCCCTGTGATGTGAGCATGGTTCAGGGTGGTGTTGATGGGACAGTTGTGGGGGTGAGCTATGTCTGTGACTACGACTCCCATCATGCTATTGCCTCCACCCCACTTCCCAGCATTCCCATACTTACTTGCTTTTGTGGGGAGTTCAGTGTGTGTGGGTGTGAGAGCAATGGCAAGATGGCTGACAGTGGTGTCCTGCTGTTGGTTGGTGTGCAGTACCTAGCATGCCCTTGTGCTCCCCACGACACAGCAACAGTGTCAGACATCTTTGATGGGCCTTTCCACTCTCTGTGGGATGTGCATGCGTGAGTGTGAGCTTGTTGGGCCATGTGGTGGGGGATGTAGAGCTGTGACTACGACTCCCATCATGCTATTGCCTCCACCCCCTTCCCAGCATGCCCATGCTTCCTTCCTTTTGATTCTGCTTCCCTGTGGGGTGGGCTGGCTGTGCTGACAGGATGGCTGGGAGTGTTGTCCTGGCAGTTGTTTGGCTAAAAGTCCCAAGAGTGTTCCTGTGCTTCACACAACATAACCCAGGGTGGTGGTTCTTTGTGGGATCTTGTGTTAGGATGGGGGGCATTGCATTCTACCAGGTGGGTTCTGTGGAGTTTGTGTTGGGGGTGTGTGAGGGGAGGTGCTTGTGACTATGGTTAGTGTTGCAAGTCCTCCTTCCCACCCAGCCAGCCAGATATCCCACCATGGAACGTGCTTGCATTGCAGGCAGTGGAAGTTGTCTCTCAGGATGTCAGTCAGTGGTGTCCTGCTGTTTGTTGGTGCACAGTTGCCAGCAGGGCCTTGTGCTCCCCACAGCAGTAGCCAGTGTCAGCCATCTTGTGAGTCCTTCTCCACTCCCTGTGATGTGCGCATGGTTCATGGTGGTGTTGATGGGGCAGTTGTGGGGGGGCAATATGTGTGACTGCGACTCCCATGATGCTATTGGCTACACTGACTTGGCCAGCATACACAGAATTCCTTCCTTTGAGTGTTCTTCACTGTGTGTTGGTGTTGTTGTGGTGGCTACATGTCTGGATGTGTTTGTTAGTTCTATTTGTGCCACTGCCTAGCTGTAGTTGTAGTTGTTTGTACATGTGATGGCACAGTTGGATGTGACTTTTTGATGGCATGTGTTGTGTTTATCTGACTGACATACACATTTTGGGATGATTCTGTTCTGGTTGCTGTGTAATTGCTATGAGTGCATGGTTTGACTCTCCCCTTGACAGTGATGTGTGTGTGTTTTGTGGCAGTATATTGTGTACATTTGTTGTGTACTCACCAGGCTCTGGGATGTCCTCTAGTCCATATACGCTCACTGGCGGAAGGATGGCCGGCACCTTCTCCTCCCAGGGCCTGAGGTATATTGGCTTGGCAGGAGGGCCACTGCCGGTGAGTTGGCTGTTGATGTAGTCTTTTTGAGCAGGTCCCGTACCCTCCTGCGCACGTCATACCACCTGTTCTGGATGTCGCTCTTTGTGCGCCGACATGGTGATTGTGCGTTCACCCTGTTGATGATCCTCTCCCACATCTTGGTTTTCTGGGAGATGGGGGTCTGTTGGACCAGTGTGCCAAACAGCTGTGGCTCTACCCTGAGGATCTCGTCTACCATGACTTCCAATTCACTATCTAGGAACTTGGGATTCTTCTTGGGGGCATGGTGATGGGTGGTGATGGTGAGTGATGTGTGTGTTGGTGTGCAGGTGAGGGTGTGTGAGTGTGTGTTTTGCTGGGTGTATGTGAGGTAGGTATTTGTTGGTGTGCTGATGGTGTGTGGCTTGTGTGAGGGATGAGCTGTGGGTGTGTGGTTGCTTTCTCTTGGGTGCTGGCAGTGGAATGGCATTTGTAAAGGCTCATGGTTGTGATTTGTGTCCTTTATATTGGTGGAGTTGTGGGTGTGTCTTTGTTCTCTGTCCCCACCCCCAGTATTTATTGGCTTTGTAATTGCTTGTTTGGCCTTTTTTTGGGTGATTTTTCCTTTGTACTGTCTGTGTATGTTGGAGACGTTCTTGTGACCGAGTCGGACCCTGCATTTGTCTCGTACGGTCTTCTCCGTTTCGTTCACTCTGTGTATGTGCAGTTTTCTATGCTGCATACGCGTCGGTCGCGGTGTTTTGTGTTGCTTCGGCTCGGTTTTGTATGCGTGTCGGTCGTACGGCTTGGCCTCCGTCCGACTCGCTCGTGGTTTTCGCGCCTTGCATCGTACTTTGCTGTTTGGAGTTCGCGTGTACGTTTCGGTCGGATTTGTTCCGGGTGCGTGTCGGTCGGTTGGATTCGCGTGTTTTTTTGACCGGATTGCTGTTTTCCGGGCGGCTCGGTCGGTCGACTTGGGTTCCGTACGTGTCGGTCGGATTTTGCACGCCTTGCATCGTACTTGGCGTGTCGGGCGCCACAGGTACGTTTCGGTCGGTATTATTTCCGGATCCGAGTCGGTCGGTGCTTTTTCCGGCCCGAATCGGAATCGACCCCTAAACATATATAAATTGCTATTCCCACTCCAAACTATATTAACTCCGGAAGGTGCTGGACACTAAACATATATAAATTACTATTCCCACTCCAAACTATATTAATTCTGGGAAGGTGCTGGACACTAAACATATATAAATTACTATTCCCACTCCAAACTATATTAATTCAGGGAAGGTGCTGGACACTAAACTTATATAAATTAATATTCCCACTCCAAACTATATTAAATCAGGGAAGGTGCTGGACACTAAACATATATAACTTACTATTCCAACTCCAAACCATGGGGGTCATTATGATAGCGGGCGGATCGCCACCGCCCGTATGGCGGTGACGATCCGCCTGCCATTTTTGTCCACCTGCCTAACATTTCCCCCCCGCCATATTACGATGGCGGTGGGGACCCAGGCGGACGGAAAGACCGCCCGCCGCTTTTCCGCCGGTCGGCTCGTTGACCGGGCGGAAAAGGGCTCTAACATGGTGGCGGTGTCTGCAAGACACCGCCATCCATATTAGGATGGTGGCGGAAAGCAGCCTTTCCAAGGCGGTGTTGCCGCCATGGAAAGGCATGTGGTCTTTGCTTCTGGGGGCCCGTTGCAGGCCCCAGGGTTATGGGGGGGTGGGGAGTGCACATGGGGGGTACCTATGGTATCCCCCTACATTTGAATGCACAAGGTGGCAGGCACCGTGCGGTGCAGTCACGTTGTGCATTCATATGCACAACATGCGTTTTTCACATTGCGGCGGGTGTTGCTGACAGCACCGCCCGCTGCAATGTGAACAATACGGGATGCCACTGCCACCGTGGCGGTGGCATCCTAATACACATGGCGGGACCGCCACACTTCTTGCGGGCGGTCCCGTTTGCCGTTGCAGTGGCGAGCGGACTTTGTCCGCCCGCCATCGTAATGACCCTCCATATTAAGTCAGAAAAGGTGCTGGACAGTAAACATATCTAAATTACTATTCCCACTCCAAACTAAATTAAATCAGGGAAGGTGCTGGACAGTAAACAAATATAACTTACTATTCCCACTCCAAACTATATTAAATCAGTGAAGGTGCTGGACACTAAACATATATAAATTACTATTCCCACTCCAAACTACATTAACTTTGTTAAGGTGCTGGACACTAAACATATATCATTTAAAATTTCCAAGTAAAAATTCTTAAACTCTTAAAAAGTGTTACTTAGTATTAATTTAATAAATAATATTCATAAATATTAAAATTTCATTTTTTTAAATACTGTACCAACAATATTTAATTATTTTTAATTTCTATATTACCTTTTTTTTTAAACATATTTTTCTTAATATCTTAATATAAATATTAAATATTTTGTCATTTTTAATTTACTTTTAATTATTGTAAATATTATGAGCAAATTTAAATACAGAATTCATTCAAATAAAAAATAAAACTTATTATAAAATAATTAACAATTTAAAAAAAAACAAATTAAAAATTTTAATTGGTTAATTTTAAAAATTAAATGAAAATTATCCCTATTAACCCAACATGTCAATCTCATAAATTTTCATTTTAATTTAAAAAAAAAAAGAAACTATTAAAATTTGTACATTTTTTCAAAAACTCCCCACCTTAACTACCTATAAACACATCCCAATATTAAATATATTTTTTTCTTTATAATGATTTTCTTTTCCATTTTTACAAACTTTTTAAAACAATCCTCATCCTTATCCCCTAAAAACCCAACATCCCACTCCTAAAAATTAATATAAAATATTTTTTTAATTTTCAATTTTTTTATTTTTCATAAAAATTCTTAAAAACACTCCCCACTCTTATCCCCTATAAACCCAAAATCCCGCTCCTAAAATTGAATATCAATTTTTTTTTACAATTTTTTAAAACACTCCCCACCCTTATCCCCTATAAACCCAACATCCCGCTCCTAAAATATAATTTGATTTTTTTATTTTAATTTTCTAAAAAATTTTAACACATTTTTAAAAACACTCCCCACCCTTATCCCCTATAAACCCAACATTCCACTCCTAAAAAAAAATTATTACATTTATAATATTTAAAAAAAAATTCTACATTTTTAACAACATTTTTAAAACACTCCCCACCCTTATCCCCTATAAACCCAACATCCCGCTCCTAAAAAAAAATTACAATTCAAAAATTATTAAAACGTTAACAAACATATAACATAATAACAAAAAAAAGATATATTGACATAACGATATTTCAACAAACGATATTTAACATTACATTTTTAACACACTAAATCAATATTATGAACATCGATATATTCAACATCGATATTTCATACTATCGATATTTAAAACTCAATATTATTACATGTCGACATTAAAAAATCGATATTATGTCTACTTACCGGTGTAGACTCCACAAGACAGACCCCTTACAAGGTAAACTGTTGGATGTCCTGTTTTTCATTTTGTCTTTAGCCCATCAAGGCCTTGTAATGGGCGCAATTAAAAGTTATTTGTTAGCCTTTTTACGTTACCAGACCAACCGTCCTTGCATAAATCACCTGTTGTGTTGTGGTATTTTAAATATTTGACCTGCTTCCTCTCAAACCGTTTGTAAGGCCATCTTAACTTGATCTTGATGTTTTTCATGTGTGCACCCTTCGAGCCGAATAACAGCTGCCTGTTTGGTTTTCTGACCTTAAAAACTGTCTTTCTCGTTACGATCACTTCAGCTCATTGTCTTGGTGAACTCCATGCACTGTCACTGCAACTGCCCTACTAGTACCTTTTTTCTGCATAAACTGGTGCTGAGGACTCGGGTGGCCTTCTTTCCTAAAGTTGTGACTCCTTTCTACATTGGGCAATCCATCACTCTCTTAGCGTCTTTTCCATCAGGTAGATGGTAAGCTTTTGTGGAGTATTCTTGGGCAAACACAAGAAACTCTGTGCTGAAGAGGACTCTGTCAAGTTGGATAGCCCTCTGCATTAAGATCTGCTATGCACTGGCCACAAAGCAGCCTCCAGAAGGACAGAGATCCCATTCCACCAGGGCTAAGGCTGCTATCACTGTGTTAGCTCATGGAGTGCCTGTCTCTAACATCAGCCAGACTGCAACGTGGGCTCAAGGGCCCATGTTCAGTAAACACTACTACCTTCATAGCCAGGTCTGACAAGGAGGACGATTTGCCTGTTTGGTCCTGCTGGACTTTTTGTCCTGAGTCCAGTCCACTGACCATCTACCTTAGGCATGTGTGGCTTTGGTATCTGTTCGAAAGGTGGAGAATCTGTTTTAAAAGTATCCATAAGAAGAACAAGTTATTTCCCTTCAGTAAATCGCTTTCTGGTGGATACTCTAACTAAAAATTCCTCACTGACATCCCACCTCCCTGTTCTGTGAAGTTCTCTTTTTAGCATCTAAAAGGTCCCATGTTTGTGTTTAGCACATTGTTTCCAACAGTTGTTCATTTTCTGCGTCCGAGGATGCGACATGCTCAAGACCAAAAACTGGTATCACCGTGCAGGGATGTGGCACTTAAATGTGACTCACTTCTGGGGCAGTATGGAGTCAGTGAAGAGCTGCACAATGCCACCTACCTGCACGAGGGAGCACTGCTACAAAATCTCCGGATCGAGTCTGGCGCATGAGGGATATTTTGTGCGGAAGCTGTGATTAGAAATAGCCACTAGAAACCATGCTACAGAAAGTATGTAATTTAGTCTTTTCTTGATATCCAAATTCTATTCATTTTATATTTTACTGTCAAATACTGCATTGTTTTACAATGAGAAATTTTAAAGTAGAGCTTGATTATTGGCTTTGGTAATTGCATGTTTTTGAACAAAGTACAAAAACTATGCACACTTTCAACTAGAAAAATGTGATGGTATATTATTTTTGTTGAACAACCATGAATACAAAAATTATGTAAACCTTGTCATCCAGTTTTATTTCTTACCTTTTACGTTCAGTGTTTGCTCAATTGAAAGATTAGTTTAGGGAAACTTTGACCATTCTACGTAAATGACCCCTTGTTGAATTCAGAACAGTTTTCAGAAATGTATAGTGTTCTGGATTAACCCATGTTTTTCACCCCTATGTTTTGTCCAAAATTGCAAGAAGGTGTAAACCCCAAAAATCGAAAATATTCACAACAGCTTACCAAAGTGCAAAAAAGGGTGATTTGAGAGCAAAAAACATTTTGTTTATTTGGTTTCTAGTAACAAAATGACACCCAACCACAATTGCATGCTTACCACTTTTTATTTATTTTGGGGGGGAAAGACACTCTAGCCATACTTTAGCAACTTTCTCAGATTGCTACTTCTTATATTTACTCTCCCCAACATGTGGGACAAAGTAAGCAAATGTGATGAAAAAGTTACAAAGGCTTAATCACGACAGTAACAAATGTCATAAAAGGGCTTTGCACTGGTGGTGGGTGAAGGCCCTTGGTACTTCATGGGTTAATGCTATTACAAATTGCAACTATTAATGTAGTAGATACAGGCCTTGCTACAGTGAAACATACCAGAAAAAGCACAAGCCACATTGAAAATTAGGGGACTGAGTTATATGTTGGCTCAGATGGAACTCTGTTGTAATGGCGATGGAGTTCCCTCACCGCAAACACAGATGGTCCACCCGCACAATTTAGCTGCCGGCGGACCTTACATTTGACCACTGTGGTGATTACTCCATCGGGCCATTGGAGAATTGGCTGTCTATCCATCCATTTAGGATCGACAAACATACGGTGTTTTTTTAACTGTACGTCACCGTCAGACAACATCTGACGTAAGGGACAGTAAAAAATAAATAATACCCCCTTGCCATGGGAGATAACTCATATGGCAAGGTGGTAATTATCTTTAATTTCAATTAAAAATCCCACTTTGGGATTTTCTTTTGGAAAATAAAAATAAAACTGCTTGGTAAAGGGCTCTCTATTGTTGCAGTTGCCCTGAAGTAAATAGAGAAAAGCATTGACAGCAACCACCTTCACTTCAATCCTAGCAATGGTGTATAAATGACCGGCAGCTTGGCAGTCTTTTATAAATCTGGCGGGTGGTAGCTTCTCCAGGGCGACTAATGAAAAATTTCTAGCTATCGTAACGGAAAGTTTCAATTCTATTAAGGACTCGAAGGTGAGGATTATGCCTTCTCTCTTCACTTTTATTAACAGCAGCCAACTTTAACAAACAAGACTACATTTCCCATGAACCCTTGGGATAAAATGTAGTAAAGAAAAGTGTCCAATCAGGAACAGTCCTGAGGCCTCCAATCAGGAACACTCCAGCCACAACATAGTCTGTCCTCACTGGCCCTTCATCCTCTTTCTTCGCTGCTGCGCAGCCAAGATAAGTGCCTTTCCTACTCTGTGGGAACATTTATCTTTCAATTGTTCTTAATTGCCTGTGTGGAAATTGCTTGTTGCTAGCTCTGTGCGTGTTAATAAGCTCTCCCAAATTCCTTTGTTAATTGCTTTTCAGCTGTGTTATTTGAGCGTTTTGTTCACTTGATTTAATTGCTTTCAGCTGAGCGTGTTTTGCTTCAGACGCGGTGCCGCGGTGTTTGTCTTCCGGTTGGCGCGTCTTATCTATCATTTCAGCGGTGTTCACTGTGCCTGAGGTGTTTGTTGCTTTAGGCGTGTTTTTTCCCGCTGTGACTGAACGCGAGAGGAGTGCCTGCATTCTTGTGTGAAGCCGCGGGAGCGTTTCCGCTCCTACGCGGCTGTTTTTTCCTGGTGCGCTCGTCCTGACCTCCCGCCGCCAAAGGGCATGTGAGGCAGAGGGACGCGGTGCGCGCATTCAAATTCCTGAGGGGATTGAACTGCGCGCCGAAGTCCCGACGAGCCCCGGCCTGAGGAGGACGCGTTGTGGTGAACCGATCGTGCTGTGAAGGTTTTACCGGCCGATCTTGAGATTATTAACGCTCTGCTGCCCAGGCACTTTTTTCATACACGCAGCAGAGTCAGTATTGATAACGTTTGAACGCCCACCTTGGGTCTGTATTTCAGGCGCTTGACGCCAGTTGGGCACATACCCAGGACGGATTATCACCCAAGAGAGCATTATATATATTTTTTTTGCACCAGGTATTATTGTGCCCAGGGCCTGGCCCCTTTTGAGTCAGCGAGAACCTCGCACATTACATTTGGCTGACACCCAGCCCTACAAGGTAAACCCTTTCAAGACAGGGTACCCCGGTCTGTCACCCAGACCCCCATTATTACACTCATTTAACCTCCTTATCGTCCAATGAATATGGAAAGGGACTATGAGGAAGACTCCCAGGGAGGGGAAAATACCCTGGCTGACCTCCCTTGGGACGATGAGTTCTATGAAGCAGTAGATGCTTTAATCCACAGAGCGGTGGGTGGAGCCATGTCGCCCTTAGAGGAGAGACTATCACGGAAGATAGACCAAACCTTATAACGACTGTCTACCCTCCCTATGGTTCCCGCCGCCCAGACTGGGCCCCCAGGGATTCCCTTGACATCAGATCCCGCCCCCCTTGCCAAGCATGCACGCGACACAGGGGTGGATCTTAGGGGCCCATTACGATACCCGGCGTAAATAAATCCGCCAGGCATGGAAGCGGCAAAAATCCGCCCGCACACACCGCCTGAACACCGACCACGCCATTACGATTACACAAACCGAAAACCGCCATCGGCGGAAAAAGCACACAAAATACCGCCCGCCAACGTCCGAGTCGGAGTCAAACCGCCCGCCACGGACGGAAACACGCACGACAACACAAAACCGCCCGCCCTCACGGCCGACACACCGCACGTGAAATTACGATCGCACCGACATGAGCGCGGAAAAACCACAAATATACCGCCCGCCAGCGCAAACAACGCCGATGAGAATCGACACGGCAGTAGCCATGGCGCCAACGTACCTGCACAGAAACCATCCGCACACAAAACCAATAGCACACAACATGGCCAACAAGTCCACACAGCAAGGCACGCACAAATACACAAGCACAGTACACATCCCGAAAACACCCCCCGGACAAACAAAAAATACAAAGGCCAGAACCCCAGACACAACACACCTGAAAACAACAGACCATGAGGACACACCCACATAGGTGAGTACAAAAGCAGCACTCCCACAGACCACAACCCCTTGCTACATTGCAAACCAGAGAGGAGAGGACACAGTGACACAGCAAGGACAGCAGCACACCACAGAAACGCACACATCACAACCACCACCACCACCACCACCAAACACCACCACCACCACCACCACCACCAAACACCGGCACCACAAACCCCCTGCACATTACACAACACACACCGCACCAGCACCACAAACACCATGGCACCACAAAGAATGCCCAAGTTCACGCCCATGGAGCTGACGGTCATGGTCGACGAGATCATCAAGGTGTACCCACAAATCTATGGGAACATGGTCCAGCACACACCACTAGCCACCAGAAACAGAATGTGGAACCGGATCGTAGACCAGGTCAATGCAGTCGGGACCCTGCCCAGGAACAGAGTAGAAATTAACAAACGTTGGAATGACGTAAAGAGCCTGGTCAAGAAGAAGGAGGGCAAAAACAGAGAGCTGGCTGCCGTCACTGGCGGAGGGAATCCCGCGCTCTTTAAGACCTTCAAAGCGTGGGAGGAGAAGGTGCGAGTCGTAATACATCCGGAGATCCTCGCCGGATTAGCAGGGGAGTGGAGGCTGGTAAGTACAAACTAATGTATACCAGCACACCGCTATGTGCTCACATGCGCAACTACCATGCCACAGCTCCCAGGGACAAACACCCCCATGTCCAGCACACAATACACAACACATCACACACACATGCAACAGACACCACCACACACAGCCCAAACCGAACAACTGTAAGATGCGTGGGGACATGTGTACACTAAGCCAGCCACGTAACCACCAACAGGTCCCCAAATATGCCAGAAGCGCCACAACGAGCACCCACCACACCCATGTGTCCGCCACAGCTGCACTAACCGACAAGTAACAGGTAAGTGGCAGGAACACAAAGTGCAGTGGGTGGGAGGGTGGACAGCCCAAGTACAACACACACCAGGCCCCAGTCCCACAGCACTACAAGGAGGAGCATCCCCACACCCCACAGCCACGTGTCAGCCACCGCAGTGCACAACGACAGCCGAAAGGCAGACATCACGGTCCACAGCAATCGGTGTCAGTGGGTGTCCAGCCACCCCACGACCCACAACACCCCCCCACCCCCACAGACCTGCAACATGGAGCACCCCCGCTTAGAGCCATGTGGCATCCAGTACAGTGCACGCACGAACAACTTGCAGGTGGGAAACTGGACAGGGCTGGATTACTGGAGGCATGAGGACCATAACACGACCAACACATGGGACATGTCACGTAGCAGACGAACACGCAGCACCGCCCACCGTCACGAACAAGTGAACAATGTGCACACGGACATGAACAACAGACTCACACCCCACATGACCCATCACAGACATAGCAACACCCAAGGAGCCACGTCTGCATGCACAAGCCACACTGAATATAGTCCCACACGGCAGCCACTGTGCAACTCATCACACACAACCGAAACACCATTGAAGTCCTGTCCATGTAGCCCCTACTGCCTGTCAACCACACACCCCACAACTACGCCTATGTAAGACAAACAACACTAGACACAACAGAGCGGAACAACATAAATGCACACGAACACCACTGAACCCATCAAACTCACAGACACACCATGCACATACAACATACCATCCATCCCATCCGTCAGCCCCAGTCTCATGAAAGGCATGTCATCCGCACAGCTGCCACACATACAGCAGTCACGCTAAGATACATGCCCATGACCAACCATGTGCCAGAAGTCAATGAAGCGCACGACACACTGTGAGCAACAACACACAACATGGGCCACACACCCCCGAGCACTGCAGTGATGCACATGGCACAGGGCAGCACGCACACCAAGGAGATGGGACAACTGCAATACGTTGGCTGGCACACAACTATCACTCACTCATAACGATGCGTCCAATGCCATGTCCAGTAATCACAACAGACAGCAAATATGCAGGCCATGTCAAGCATGCACACACCTCAAACCATGCACTGTCATGCTGCCACAACACATGTCACGTTCGGCACCCATGGCTCACAGCATGTACCCCAAAAGCATATTCCCTCCCAAATGAGAATCTGGGGCATGGCCCCCATGTTGCCATATGCGTTCCTAAGCGTTCCATTTGAACCCCAAAAGCATATTCCCTCCCAAATGCGAATCTGGGGCATGGCCCCCATGTTGCCATATGCGTTCCTAAGCGTTCCATTTGAACCCCAAAAGCATATCCCCTCCCAAATGCGAATCTGGGGCATGGCCCCCATGTTGCCATATGCGTTCCTAAGCGTTCCATTTGAACCCCAAAAGCATATTCCCTCCCAAATGCGAATCTGGGGCATGGCCCCCATGTTGCCATATGCGTTCCTAAGCGTTCCATTTGAACCCCAAAAGCATATCCCCTCCCAAATGCGAATCTGGGGCATGGCCCCCATGTTGCCATATGCGTTCCTAAGCGTCCCATCTGAACACCAAAAGCAAAGTACAAACCAGACCCAGGATGGGCCAGGAGCCCGCATACACCAGAGTCACAATAAGTAGGGGCACAGCAACACACCCATCGGCATGGCCAATCCGTCCCATGCCACATGTGCACAGCACACAGTCCCATTGCCAAGCACACACAACTACAGATGCTACAGCCACACACACGCCTCCGGGAAACCCATGTACGAGATTGCACGAACTGTCAATGTCAGACGACAAATACATACTTCGCCAGGTGCAACACAATAACAAATCTCATTCTCTCCACAGGTGACGAACTGCTGGATGCTGGGGATGGAGCCAGCAGCCAGCACAGCCAGCCTACAAGCCCCCAATGAGGACACACGGATCTGGAGGATCTGTCCTCCTCTTCGGACACGGACCACCAAGCAGGCCCATCTGGTGTGGCAGGGCCCAGCCGCTCCCCAGGACCCCTCCTACCCACCAACCCATCATCCAGGGCTGCTGAACATTCCCAGCCCCCTGCTGCCACTGTCGTTGCGGCCACACCCACGGTCATTGTGGCCACTACCACTGCCGCAACCGCCACCATCGCCGCACCGACCACCACTGCCGCCACCACCGCCACGTCTTCGCTGGCACCAGCCCCAGCGCAGGTGGTGGCCCGGCCGACTGGATCTACCCTGGGAGCCACAGCGAGGACCGTGGTGAGCAATGTGGCTAGTGGGCAGGCCGGTGGCAGCAGGACTGGTAGGAGGAGCAGGGTCAGGGAAACGCCAGCCTCCCCTGGGAGCCATGCCCTGCCTCAAATGGCCAGAGTCCTTGGGGCCTATGAAGAGGCCCAAGGACAATGGGTCCGGTCTGCTTCAGACACGCGTGAGGTGCTGGGGGTGCTGAGGTCCATGGATGCCCGTATGGGCCAAATCGTGGACCTCATGGGACAGCTGGTGGTGGCGGTGAGGTCACAGCCAGGGACAGCAGCTCCCCCTCCGCCACCACCTGCCGGGGCGCAGGGTGGAGCAGCAGTGTCCAGTTCCCCTGCGTCCACAGCCAGTGAGCACACCTCAACCACCAGCATGTCGCAAGCAGGCACCCCCCCTCGCAAACGTGGAAGGGGCCGTCCGAAGTGGAAACAGATCTCCCGGGAGGACTTCGCACGCTCCAAACGCAAGTGAGGCAGCCAGCCAGCCTTCCGCCAGCCTTCCTTGACCAGCCACTGCATTGACTTGGACTACGATCCCACTCCACACAGCCATCTGGATGGCATGTGTGTGTTGGACTATGGACATAGAACCAGTGGGTACACCCTGATCATCACGCAGCCATGACCGACAGCTCATTGTCACTGCACGCACCACTTTTGTCATCACCTTACACACAATTACATGTCACAGTTTGTAATAAATGCACCTTTTTCACTAACTGCTGTTTGTGCCCTGTGTTTTATTTGTACGGAATACAACGGCCACCTTGGGCGGAAAGGCACCTGATGCGTGGCATGGCAATTGAATCCGGAGGGCCTGTAGGGACCTAGGGGTGGGAGACAGAACAGGAGCACATTCAATGAGTGTGTCACACACCCATCACACAGTACATGTCAACAACTACAAGCAATGTACACACATCGCACAGAGCAATAGGGCACAATGCCACAGCCACCAACAGTGGCATACTACCCTGGCCATGGAGCGTTGACACACAGCACGCAGTGAACAAACGGCCACCCTGACACAGCACACACACACCTGCACAGATACAGCCACATCAGCCGTCGTACATGGACACTCACCGTCAAGTGAAGTAGCGGGCGATGAGCTGCTGCCGCACATTACCAGCTTCCTCCTCTCCGCTGTCCTCCTCACTCGAGCTGTCCTGGTCTGCGGGCTGGGGCCCTGGTTGATCTCCGTCATCCACGATGAGGGGGATCTGCTTCCGAATGGCCAGATTGTGCAGCATGCAGCACGCCACCACTATCTGGCACACCTTCTGTGGGGAGTACGCCAGCGCACCCCCGGTGCGGTCCAGGCACCTGAACCTGGACTTGAGGAGGCCAAAGGTACGCTCGACCACACGTCTGGTCCTCCCATGTGCCTCATTGTAGCGATCGTCTGCTGGGGTGCGAGGATTCCTCAATGGACTGAGCAGCCATGCCCCATTCGGGTACGCAGAGTCACCTGGGTGTGAGGGACACAGAGAACCGTTGCTAATCCAACTGGACAGGGGACAGCATCGCACAGCCAGCACGCTACACCACTCCACATACTCACCGACAATACAGGCACGATCCTGTTGCATATTGGACATCAGTCGTGGCAAGATGCTGTTGCGCATTATGTGTGCGTCATGGGCCGAGCCTGGGAACTTTGCACACACGTGGGTGATCACCATGTCCGCAAGGCACACCACTTGCACATTCAGGGAGTGCGTGTGCTTCCTGTTGCGGTACAGGTGCTCAGTGACCTGTGGTGGAACAAGGCCGACATGTGTGCAGTCAATGGCTCCAACGACGTGTGGGATTCTGCCAAGGGCATAGAATGCACCCTTCACTGCCGCCAATTCACGAGCCCTGGGGAAGCGGATGTACCTGTTTCGGTACAGCATCATGGCTGCCAGTACATCCCTCAGCACCTTGCTGAACATGGGCTGGGACATCCCTCCTCCAATGCCCACTGTGTGCTGGAATGACCCAGTGGCGAAGAAATGCATGGCGGCCATCACCTTAGCCGTGGGGGTGACAGCAGTCGGATACACCCTGCGGGGACGGAGATGGGGTTCTAACATGGCACACAGTCGATGCAGGGTTGGCCTGTCCAGCCGAAACTTCCTAATAACCTCTGTATCGTCCATGTCCGCCAGCAATTGGTATGGGCGGTCAATGTTCGGTCTCCGCCGAGGGACAATGGCAGAGGACACATGTCAAAGCAACACGACACATAGCAATTTCGCATACACATCACTGACATGACTGAGCAAGCACATGAGCCACAGCCCAGCTGTCAAGCTGGGACGGCACGGCCACAATACACTTACACAGGTCTCCCAACAATGGCAATGGCTAGTGATACAAACCACTGCCATGTGCATGCACATGGGGATCTAGGCCCCAATGACTTGCGGGGCGTGCTGATGGGGACTGACTGCATATCCGTCAAGCGGCAACGCCACGGCAACATGAATGTCTGCTGAGCATGGAACTGCTTCCGCGGCTGGATGAGTATGGCACACGACTGACGACGATGTGGGCACAGGCTGAGCGGCCAAAACAAGTGGGACCTGTGGCACGAGGGGATATGAGACAGTAGTAGGTGTCAGCACTGCACCCTATGTACAGCACTGTACGGATCACACCTCCCGAAACATTGACAGGTGTCCACATTGACAGCCCCATGCCAAGACGGCTGTGTGCTTGCAGTCACACGTCACAGGTGAGAGGTTACATTGCACGTGCCAGGTGGCAGACGTACATAGTGGGAGCTGGCATGTGTGTGCATGTGTCTCCTGTTCAGGATCCACCAGATGGGCGCTGACTCTGTACTGACCATTGGACACAGCATGTTCCGTGGAAGGCTTGTGTGTGTGGGATGGTGGCACTGGATGTGCCTCCGTTGGGTGGGGGCCATGCACAGGGCGGGTACGTCGATGATTGCGCATTGTTGGTCACGGTGGGTGCACCAACTGAAGATGTGTTGCCCTGTGTTCAATTCCTATGTCCGCATGATGATGGACTGTAGATGTGGGCAGACTACACATTGGTCGATGTGCTGTCTATATGCATGTGCCTTCACACCAGGCACAGCTGCCCCTGCACATGTGACCCCTGCTGGACTCGCTGCTGGGTCTGTGGAGCTAATGCACCTTCTGCGCGTGGGGCGGACAGCTCTCCTCACTTCCCTCATTGCGCATGTCATGACTTTGCCGCAGGTGACATGGATCATGGAGGGCCCACTTGTACGCGTGGGTAGGCTACACATGATTGTACACTGGTCGCCACCCCCAGTCAGTGTTTCGAATGGGAAGGTTGTCGTGCTGGTGGTATGTTCGATGTGGCGGATGGGCGGGCCTAGGTGCGGGCTTACATTCCGGACATGGGGGGTAGTTGGATTGGCGACTAGTTGCAGTACACACGGGACACGTCTCTTCCTTTCCACATCTGGGTCATCCCTTGTACTTACTGACAGTGATACAGTCATCTTCGCCCCAGCCCTCATGTCCTCCCCTCGCTCCCCCAATATGCATGCTCACCTGCGAGGCTAGCGCCTGCACAGGTAGCCCCAAGCTCGCACCAGAGAGGGCAAGGAGTGTATGTGTGGGTCCAGTTGCACGAGTGGGCTGTCTCAGGGTATGATGTGTGGCGGGACGCCGTCCACCTGCGTGGTGCCCCAAATGGAGACCCGGCCTGCATGGACTATGCATCACAGTCTTCGCCTTCCGGATCCGCCACCTGCGACACCCAGTGGCTGTGGCTGCCCTTGCGGCCAGGCCGCGTCCGTCTGCGGCTGATGGCCCACACATTCACTCTTTGGCCTCTCTGGGGAGGGCTGGGGGTGGTGGCGCACGCGCTTGCACTTAGTCGCAATGGCATGTGGCGTGGTTGGTATGATGGGCAATGGATGGGATGGTGCGAGCCACCTCCCGTGACGTCAGTGCTGCTCGTGCTGTGGTGCGTCCCCTACACTTCCATTTGACTTGTGCCATGCTAGACGTTGAGGTTCTATTGCCTGCGTGATATGACCAGGAGGAGCGCGAGGAGACCTCTCACACACCATGCTCCACTGCCATCCCGTGCCCTGTATCGCCTGTGCGGATTGACTATGTTGGGGTTACACCTGGTCGACTGGGGCTGTGTGTGCCTTGTCAAGGGGCATGGCGGGCGCACAACAAGATCCAGCTTGTCCACAGAGGGTGGGCTGAGGTGCGCCTGGTACCGCTTTGTACGTGTGCCCGGCTGCTGTGCACACACGTGTTCACTCCCCCGACAGGTGTCCTCTCACAATGCCCAGGGAAGCGGTGGTGTACTGTTCATGACCCCTCCCAACACGGCGTGCTCCAACTTGGCATGTGCGCATCTGCCCGTCGCACCCACCCACCTGAGCACTGCGTCCATACGACTTCACACGACACATGTGTGTCTTCCACAGTAGTGCTACTCATTTGCGTTGACATCCAATACCAGTGGACTACATGGTCATGTCACGACTGCCGTGTACTTCACATACTCTCATCCTCTCTCATTCGTACTTGTGAAATGAGTCAGCGGAGACAGTTTTGGTTTCAAACATTATATTGAGTCTTCTGTCCTCTGTGATGCAGTATAGTGGACACTACTGGCAGCGGAATACATGTTGAGGATATACTGAGCATGATTGCAAATGGGATAGGGTGTGGGGTTACATGTGATTGGCTGTTGCATGTGGGATGTGGGCTTCAGAGTGACATCTGCTTGGCCAAGGCTGTGCTAATGTACATTTACGTATAGCTGCGGAGCTGCGGACTTTGACACAGACGGTATACATGTAGCCTACCAGACCGCTTGGCATCATGGGCACAGTCCATCTCAGTTCCATGTGACAGGTTTGCTGCGGTTGTTCCTCATGCACGCGTGCATGTGAGATGACATCAGGGCATGTGCTTGCGTGCATGCAGCGGCGTGCCACTTGTTGTTGCACTGTGGTGGTTACTGGACATGTCACAGTCACTGGGGTCGTGTTGTTGTTGTATGCACTTGTCGTCCATGCAAAGGTCCTGGTATGGGATTCCCGGGGCGGGGGTGGGAGGGGTGCAGCACCCACAGACTCCAGGCGACCTATTCATGTCCACTGAGCGGTGTGTGTGTCCATGGGCGCTGGATCCATGTCGTGTCCTGGTTGTTCGTGCAGTTCCGTCCATGTGGGTGCGATACACAGAGCCCATGCCACTGCCTCCCACGATGCATGCGGTGTTCCTGGATGTGATGGGGAACAGTGTGCATGTCCCGGTCATATCCGATGTCATGGCGATGTCGTTGATGGTGTGGTTACAGTTGCCGGTCGTTTGGTATGGCTGTTGTGGTGGTGACTGGCCAGTCCGTGCGGAAGCTAAGAATGGGTGCGGGGTTGGACATCATAGGTCACTCGGGAACCTGCGTTGTGGTCCGACGAATTTACAGGTTGTCAGGTATGCGATGCCGTCCAGCAGGGCTTCCATGTCATTGGTGGTGTACATGTTTGCCAGCCAATGTAGCGGATGGTGGCTGTCAAGGTGTTGTTCGTAAGTTGTCCCTTGGAGGACCATGATGGGGCATGCTGGGTGACATTCGATGTAGCTGTTCTCGATGATCCGTCGTGTGGAGGCACAGTGGTCCCATTTCAGTGCGGGTGCGATGTTGGCCACATACGCCATGCCCCCATAGGCAGAGCAGGCCCTGTCGTGTGCGTCCAGAGGGAGGAGTAGTGGTAGCAGGTCCGCCTTCAGACATGCCGGGTTGGAGAGGCATATCTCGACGGGATGCTGGTAGGGACACCTCCGACAGTAGAAGACGGGCATGACGCAGCTGAACAATGTGATGCGGTAAGTCAGTCGGTAACTTACGTTCAGCAGGGACAGGAGATCGCATCCCAATGTATGGAACAGGTTGGTTTTGTACAGCTTGAGCTGTTCGGCGTAGTTGGGTAGGTGTGTTGCGGTTGCCATTTCGCAGCGGTTCGTTGAGGTGGCGTGCTCCGGCTGTGTGTGCAGTCTGCAATGTGCACGCTCCGAGGTTGCTGTGAGCTCTGTGTAGTCGTAGGGAGACAGGACTTGTGTTCTGTTGGCTTGTTTGGAGGACACGGGCCCTCTTCCCACATGCTTCTCAGACAGTTCAAGGTCAGTGATGTGTGACTCCTTCCAATTAACTTGCATGTGGCCGACATGGGGAGTGTTTTCTTCTTTCTTCCCCGTCCGTTGTGTGCTTCTGTGATATGCGCTATCTGCCCTGTGGTCGGTCTCCTCGGCATGCCTGTGTTGGTCTATTCTTGGACAATGGCTGTATTCACCGGCTTCTGTCGTAGGGCTGTGGTTTCGGAGTTGGAATGGAAGGTCATTCAGTGCTGTCTGCTCTCCCTTGTGTGGGCGGCAGGCTGCCTTTCCGCTCTGCGTTGGGCCTTGTGTGTGAATGTTATTCTTGGGCCACCTGTTGTCGGTCCCCGGGCTCTTTGGTGTTCCGTTTTATATGTCTTGTTCATATGTGCAGGGTGGTATGGGTGTTTCTGTGTGGTACTGGCGTTCCTCTTCCCGAAGGGGCCCTGCTTCTCCTAGTTGGTGTTGCCGCCGCTGTGTGCTACGCCATGTTTGTTACACTGGGGTGTGTCCTGCTGTTGCGTGTCTTCACTGACATGTGTGCGTCGGTTGTGTGGCGTTGGGTGTTGTCCGTGAATTGGGCGTTGGGGACATGTCTGTGGCAGGCCTGTCACGTGTCATGTGCGTTCGGGGTGGGGCTGATGTGTGTGCTGCTTGGTTGTGTCCCTGTGTCTGTGTGCGACGCATGCATGGCGCTGCGGTTGGCCTCTGCGTTGTGCGCATGTGTGGCGGCGTCATCGGCGCTTTGGGGCCGTGACGGGGTGGTTGGTTCCTAGTCCCAGGTGGTGTGTACACATGTGTTCCGCGATGTTACGATTTGGCCTGTGTGTCATATGTGGATGCAATGGTGGATGTGTAGTGTACACGCGCTGGTGGGGGTTGTCCGCTTTTTCCGCCCTTGCACTGTGTGCGCTGTTTGCGTGCACTTGTTGTGTGTGTGCCTACCTGCGTCTCCGCGGTACGTTGCGTCCTTGGTGGTGCATCAGCAGAAGCATGGGGAGGGCCTGCAGTGCTGGATTCATGCTCGGGGAGCCGCTTCTTCGTTGTCCGTGCTCGGCATCCGTGTTACCGCTTCGGTTTGTCGTACGGTATCTCTTGGCCATGGGAGCCGTTTGTTTGCGGCATCGTAATTTATGCGCCGGGCGGGACGTGTTTCGTCGGACGGTGTGTGTCAGTTAGCTGCGCCGCTACGTGTACGGGCGCACTTTGATGGCGGACGGTGTTGCTGGCTTGCCGGCGGTGTTTGGCCTACTTTTCGCATCGTAATTGGACGGGCGTGTGGACTGCTGCGTGCCGGCGGTAACTGGTGCTTTTTGCATCCGCCAGCACGGCGGTGGTGCTTCCGCCCGCCATCGTAATGTGCCCCTTAGTGCCTTTGACAGGCTCAAACAAGCCTTTCTGGCTACCCAAACAAATTTGCCACCTGCGGGAGACGGGTTGTCAACCCCACAAGACAAAATTTTAATTGGTTAATTTTAAAAATTAAATGAAAATTATCCCCTATTAACCCAACATGTCAATCTCATAAATTTTCATTTTAATAAAAAAAAAAAAGAAACTATTAAAATTTGTACATTTTTTCAAAAAACTCCCCACCTTAACTACCTATAAACACATCCCAATATTAAATATATTTTTTTCTTTATAATGATTTTCTTTTCCATTTTTACAAACTTTTTAAAACAATACTCATCCTTATCCCCTATAAACCCAACATCCCACTCCTAAAAATTAATTTAAAAATACTTTTTTTAATTTTCAATTTTTCTTTATTTTTCATAAAAATTCTTAAAAACACTCCCCACTCTTATCCCCTATAAACCCAAAATCCCGCTCCTAAAATTGAATATCAATTTTTTTTTACAATTTTTTAAAACACTCCCCACCCTTATCCCCTATAAACCCAACATCCCGCTCCTAAAATATAATTTGATTTTTTTATTTTTTTTATTTTAATTTTCTAAAAAATGTAACACATTTTTAAAAACACTCCCCACCCTTATCCCCTATAAACCCAACATTCCGCTCCTAAAAAAAATTATTATTACATTTATAATATTTTAAAAAAATTCTACATTTTTAACAACATTTTTAAAACACTCCCCACCCTTATCCCCTATAAACCCAACAAACTCCTAAAAAAAATTACAATTCAAAAATTATTAAAACGTTAACAAACATATAACATAATAACAAAAAAGATATATTGACATAACGATATTTCAACAAACGATATTTAACATTACATTTTTAACACACTAAATCAATATTATGAACATCGATATATTCAACATCGATATTTCATACTATCGATATTTAAAACTCAATATTATTACATGTCGACATTAAAAAATCGATATTATGTCTACTTACCGGTGTAGACTCCACAAGACAGACCCCTTGCAAGGTAAACTGTTGGATGTCCTGTTTTTCATTTTGTCTTTAGCCCATCAAGGCCTTGTAATGGGCGCAATTAAAAGTTATTTGTTAGCCTTTTACGTTACCAGACCAACCGTCCTTGCATAAATCACCTGTTGTGTTGTGGTTTTTTAAATATTTGACCTGCTTCCTCTCAAACCGTTTGTAAGGCCATCTTAACTTGATCTTGATGTTTTTCATGTGTGCACCCTTCGAGCCGAATAACAGCTGCCTGTTTGGTTTTCTGACCTTAAAAACTGTCTTTCTCGTTACGATCACTTCAGCTCATTGTCTTGGTGAACTCCATGCACTGTCACTGCAACTGCCCTACTAGTACCTTTTTTCTGCATAAACTGGTGCTGAGGACTCGGGTGGCCTTCTTTCCTAAAGTTGTGACTCCTTTCTACATTGGGCAATCCATCACTCTCTTAGCGTCTTTTCCATCAGGTAGATGGTAAGCTTTTGTGGAGTATTCTTGGGCAAACACAAGAAACTCTGTGCTGAAGAGGACTCTGTCAAGGTGGATAGCCCTCTGCATTAAGATCTGCTATGCACTGGCCACAAAGCAGCCTCCAGAAGGACAGAGATCCCATTCCACCAGGGCTAAGGCTGCTATCACTGTGTTAGCTCATGGAGTGCCTGTCTCTAACATCAGCCAGACTGCAACGTGGGCTCAAGGGCCCATGTTCAGTAAACACTACTACCTTCATAGCCAGGTCTGACAAGGAGGACGATTTGCCTGTTTGGTCCTGCTGGACTTTTTGTCCTGAGTCCAGTCCACTGACCATCTACCTTAGGCATGTGTGGCTTTGGTATCTGTTCGAAAGGTGGAGAATCTGTTTTAAAAGTATCCATAAGAAGAACAAGTTATTTCCCTTCAGTAAATCGCTTTCTGGTGGATACTCTAACTAAAAATTCCTCACTGACATCCCACCTCCCTGTTCTGTGAAGTTCTCTTTTAGCATCTAAAAGGTCCCATGTTTGTGTTTAGCACATTGTTTCCAACAGTTGTTCATTTTCTGCGTCCGAGGATGCGACATGCTCAAGACCAAAACTGGTATCACCGTGCAGGGATGTGGCACTTAAATGTGACTCACTTCTGGGGCAGTATGGAGTCAGTGAAGAGCTGCACAATGCCACCTACCTGCACGAGGGAGCACTGCTACAAAATCTCCGGATCGAGTCTGGCGCATGAGGGATATTTTGTGCGGAAGCTGTGATTAGAAATAGCCACTAGAAACCATGCTACAGAAAGTATGTAATTTAGTCTTTTCTTGATATCCAAATTCTATTCATTTTATATTTTACTGTCAAATACTGCATTGTTTTACAATGAGAAATTTTAAAGTAGAGCTTGATTATTGGCTTTGGTAATTGCATGTTTTTGAACAAAGTACAAAAACTATGCACACTTTCAACTAGAAAAATGTGATGGTATATTATTTTTGTTGAACAACCATGAATACAAAAATTATGTAAACCTTGTCATCCAGTTTTATTTCTTACCTTTTACGTTCAGTGTTTGCTCAATTGAAAGATTAGTTTAGGGAAACTTTGACCATTCTACGTAAATGACCCCTTGTTGAATTCAGAACAGTTTTCAGAAATGTATAGTGTTCTGGATTAACCCATGTTTTTCACCCCTATGTTTTGTCCAAAATTGCAAGAAGGTGTAAACCCCAAAAATCGAAAATATTCACAACAGCTTACCAAAGTGCAAAAAAGGGTGATTTGAGAGCAAAAAACATTTTGTTTATTTGGTTTCTAATAACAAAATGACACCCAACCACAATTGCATGCTTACCACTTTTTATTTATTTTGGGGGGGAAAGACACTCTAGCCATACTTTAGCAACTTTCTCAGATTGCTACTTCTTATATTTACTCTCCCCAACATGTGGGACAAAGTAAGCAAATGTGAAGAAAAAGTTATAAAGGCTTAATCACGACAGTAACAAATGTCATAAAAGGGCTTTGCACTGGTGGTGGGTGAAGGCCCTTGGTACTTCATGGGTTAATGCTATTCAGTTAGCCTTACAGTATAGTCATTACAAATTGCAACTATTAATGTAGTAGATACAGGCCTTGCTACAGTGAAACATACCAGAAAAAGCACAAGCCACATTGAAAATTAGGGGACTGAGTTATATGTTGGCTCAGATGGAACTCTGTTGTAATGGCGATGGAGTTCCCTCACCGCAAACACAGATGGTCCACCCGCACAATTTAGCTGCCGGCGGACCTTACATTTGACCACTGTGGTGATTACTCCATCGGGCCATTGGAGAATTGGCTATGTCTATCCATCCATTTAGGATCGACAAACATACGGTGTTTTTTTAACTGTACGTCACCGTCAGACAACATCTGACGTAAGGGACAGTAAAAAATAAATAATACCCCCTTGCCATGGGAGATAACTCATATGGCAAGGTGGTAATTATCTTTAATTTCAATTAAAAAATCCCACTTTGGGATTTTCTTTTGGAAAATAAAAAATAAAACTGCTTGGTAAAGGGCTCTCTATTGTTGCAGTTGCCCTGAAGTAAATAGAGAAAAGCATTGACAGCAACCACCTTCACTTCAATCCTAGCAATGGTGTATAAATGACCGGCAGCTTGGCAGTCTTTTATAAATCTGGCGGGTGGTAGCTTCTCCAGGGCGACTAATGAAAAATTTCCTAGCTATCGTAACGGAAAGTTTCAATTCTATTAAGGACTCGAAGGTGAGGATTATGCCTTCTCTCTTCACTTTTATTAACAGCAGCCAACTTTAACAAACAAGACTACATTTCCCATGAACCCTTGGGATAAAATGTAGTAAAGAAAAGTGTCCAATCAGGAACAGTCCTGAGGCCTCCAATCAGGGACACTCCAGCCACAACATAGTCTGTCCTCACTGGCCCTTCATCCTATATCGTCGCACGAAATCAGCCGTTTGATCCCTTTCATGAATCCTATTTATTCGCATCAGAACCTACAAGGACAAAGGTACATCGTCACTCAACGAACAGATATTCGTCAAGCCTGTAAACGAATAGCAGTGAGACAGATTTTTCAACAAAAACAGGAATGACAACATGATCATTGTTCTGAACAGTATAGAAATCAAACTGTATTACTTACTCCAATACGGGGTGGGTACTTCCATTGAAAAACCCTAGGGCCGGATAATCCTCGCCTCCGAGTCCTTAATAGAATTGAAACTTTCCGTTCCAATAGCTAGGACATTTTTCATTCTATGTCAGGACTGGAGGCGAGGATTATGCTAGTTCAAAGCTTGCTCACCACGAGGTGAGCCATGTCCAGCACTGGCTTGAAGTAGAACCTTTTAAAGGTAGAGTCCGAAGACCAATCCGCCGGGTTGAGGATATCCTCCAAACGGGCACCCAAGCCAAATGCTTTTGAGGCCATTGCCCCTCGAGCTGAGTGAGCTCAAAAGTCCTTGAGACTTATACCTGCTTCTTGCATAACCCACCTAACCCATCTGGCAATGGTGGGCGAAGACACTGCCTTAAACGGTTTATGTAGGGCAATAAGGAGTTGCTGCTCCCCTGGAGGGCGAAACTCCTCTGTCATTTCCTCATAAGCTTTCAAACAGTGGACTACACACAGTTTAGGGGAATCCGGGAATTCCGGATATGAGATTGTCCTTGTGTGACACTTAGTCCTTCTATGCAGATTGAACGTCGCCCCATTTAGAGTAAAAATCCTGGCTGTGATTTCCAAAGCTCGCACGTCAGATACACGCCGGCAGGAGATGAGACAGAGCAACATGGCCAGCTTGGCCGACAACTCCTTCCGTGACAGAAAACGGTTAGGATGCCAAGATAAGAACAAGTTGAGGACCTGGTTCACATCCCAGAGAGCCGAATAACGAGGTTCCGGGGGCAGAGACAGTCTGATGCCTCGGATCAGCCTGCATATGAGGGGATGCTCCCCAACTGCTGCATTGTTGAGCGGCACGTGGCCCGCCGAGATGGCTGAACGAAAGGTGTTTATTGATCTGTAGGCCAGACCGCTAGAGGCTAGGTGGGCCAAAAAATTCAGGATGTGGATCACATCCGCGTCCAAGGGATTGAGACTCTGTCACACACATCAGTGGGACCAACTGCCCCAAGCGGACCTGTAACGTTTGACTGTACTGTCTGCCCAAGCCCTGGACATGAGCTCTTCAGCCTTTTCCGAAAGGCCCGGGACCTCCCTTCGTCTCCTGTAATCTTCCAAGCCATGAACCACAACGAGTTCCCCTGAATCAGAGGATGAGGAACTTGGTCGGGGCTCAGGAGGAGATCCGGAAAGTGGGGGGGGGGGGTAGGATTGGAGAATCCCAAGAAAGTTCCAGAAGAACCAGAAACCAGACAAGACGGAGATCCTCATCCTCGGCTCCAACCCATCAGCCTGGGACGACTCCTGGTGGCCCTCGTCACTAGGGGCACCCCCGACACCAACCGACCACGCACGCAACCTGGGAGTCATCCTCGACTCAACGCTCACCATGACCAACCAAGTCAACGCAGTCTCCTCCTCCTGCTTCAACACCCTCTGCATGCTCCGCAAGATCTACAGGTGGATCCCGACAGACACGAGAAGAACAGTCACCCAGGCCCTCGTCAGCAGCAGACTCGACTACGGAAACGCCCTCTACGCAGGAGCCCCGACCAAGCTCATCAAACAACTGCAAAGAATCCAAAACGCCTCTGCACGCCTGATCCTCGACATTCCACGCCACAGCCACATCACCCCCCACCTGAAAAACCTGCACTGGCTCCCCGTCGACAAGAGAGTCTCCTTCAAACTCCTGATCCACGCACACAAGGCACTCCACAAAACCGGCCCAGCCTACCTCAACAGTCGATTCTCCTTCTACGTTCCCAACCGTCAACTCCGCTCCGCCGACCTCTCCCTGGCCACCGTCCTGCGCATCCGGAGAACCACCACCGGAGGAAGATCCATCTCTCACCGCGCCGCCAAGATCTGGAACACCCTTTCCCTCAACCTACGACAGACCCAAGACCTGCTGACCTTCAGGAGACGACTCAAGACCTGGCTATTCGACCAGTAGCGGCAACACCCCCCCTCCTCTCCCTCAGCGCCTTGAGACCCTCGCGGGTAAGTAGTGCACTTTACAAATCTTGTGATTGATTGATTGACTTGAGATCTCCAAAAGGGGGTGACTATTACCACCTCCGCTCATTGCCTCCTGATCTGAGCTGTCACTCTTGTGATCATTGCGAAGGGGGGAAAGGTGTACCCTTTCTCTTGACTCCAGTCCTGGAGGAAAGCATTCGTGGCCACTGCCAGTGGGTCCGGCCTCCAGCTGTAGAATCGAGGGAGTTGGTGGTCGAGTCTAGAGGCAATTAGGTCTATGGAAAAAGGACCCCAAAGGTCGTTCAACCTCCGAAAAACATCTGGGTCCAGTTTCCAGAGGCTGGAATCCCTGAAATTCCGGGATTGAAAATCCGCCACCTAGTTCTCCCGTCCAGGGAGGTACTCCGCCGTGACTGACACCTGAGGGTCCAGGCAGTATTGCCAAAAACCGGCGGCCAGGTCGGAGAGGGCTTTGGATCTCGTGCCCCCTAAATGGTTGATATAGCGAACCGCGGATATGTTGTCCATTTTTAGGAGGACGGATGATTGTATGGAATCTCTCATCCAACAGTGGACGGCGAAGGAACCTTCTAGGAGTTCTAAGCAGTTGATATGTAATCTCCGTTCTTCTGGAGACCACAACCCCCCTGTAGAAAATTTGCCGCACCTGGCTCCCCAGCCTACTGTTCTGGTGTCGGACATTATCACTAGATCTGGTGCGACCCGAAAATTGCCCGGCTGTTCCAGGCTTCCATGTGCTGTAGCCACCATTGAATATCCTGCTGTGCCTCCTCGGAAAGAACCACCTTGTGGGAGTAAGGGCACCCTCTGCGCAAATACACCGCTTTGAGGCGTTGCAGGGCTCAATAGTGGAGGGGGCCCTGGAAGATGGCCTGGTTGGAGGCTGATAGTAGGCCTACAATTTGGGCCAAATCCCTGAGCGACACCTTCTGCTTGGATAGGGACCGTCTCAGTTCGTGCCGAATCTTTGAGACCTTCCTGGTCGGTAGACTGAGAGTGGAGGAAGTGGAGTCTATTACGAAGCCAAGAAACATAAGCGACTGGGAGGGAGTGAGAATCGATTTTGTCTCGTTGATTACAAAGCCCAGGCTCTGGAGAAGATCTACCGCCATCCGAAGATGACAGAGCAGCTGAAGTGGACACGCATCCATAAGGAGCAGATCGTACAAATAAACGATCATTCGTACACCCCGAGCTCTCAAGCACTCCACTACTGACTTGAGGACCTTGGTGAACCACCAAGGGGCCGACGATAGGCCGAAGGGGAGGGATGCAAACTCGTACGTCTGCCGCCGCCAGATGAAGTGGAGGAACCTCCGGTGGGGAGGGAAGACCGGAATCACCAGGTAGGCGTCTTTTAGGTCCAGACGCACCATCCAGTCTGAAGGACGCAAGACATCCCTGAGAAGATGAATTCCTTCCATCTTGAAGTGGCGATAGACCACCCACTGGTTGAACTCGCTGAGGTTGATCACGGGTCATTTGCACCCATCCGTTTTGTCCACCAAAAATATGTTGTTGACGAATCCCCTGGGAGGCTAAGTGGAGGGAACAATAGCTTCTTTGGTTAGGAGGGATGAGACCTCCGCGTCTACTAAGGAGGATTCCTGCTGGGAGAACTAGATGGTACGGAGTCTGCACCGTTGGACGGGACCGCCCACGTAATCTATGTGAAAACCTTGAACCATTTGCAACACCCATGAGTCCCCCGTGATGGAAGTCCAAGCCTGGAAAAAATTCCTCAGCCTCCCCCCTACCTTTAACTGGGATTAGCTGAGGCTGCAGCTCCTCGATATCCTCTGCCCTTGCCTCGCCTGCCTCTTGCAGGGTACAAGTCGCCAAAACAGGACTGGTCCTGATATTGACCCTGTCTGGAGCCTTGCCCTCTTGAGGGTAGATTGGAAGGGGAAACACCTTCTTAATGGACGACTGTGCCTTGTCAAGGGAAGTGAAGGTGTTGACGAATTTACCAAGCTCCTTGACAAATGGTTCACCAAAGAGGCCACCTTGTGCCACTGCACCCGCCTCCGAGTCAGCGAGATCCCCAAGCTTGGGGTCTACCTTGATAAAAAGTGAGCGCCGGCGCTCTGTGGAAAGGGCACAGTTGGCATTGCCCAAAAACACAATGGCCCTTTGTGCCCACCCCGAAAGGGACTCTGAGGAGATCAGGGAACCTGACGTCTTGGCCTCCTCGGCCATGTCCAAGATCTTTGTGAGGGGCCCTAAAACGTCCAAGAGCTTTCCTGGCACGTCCGCCAGGACCTGTCAATCCCTTTTTTTGGATCTCTCATAAATTTTTGTAAGAAAGTGGCCATATGGGTGTCAATTTCTGGAGTGAGGGTGACTTTACCCTCCAGGGAAGGTCGTGGGCATTTTCTAAAGGCTTCCATATGCGCATCGCCACATAGCTGGCAACCTTATCCGCCGGGGCCCAATCCGATGAGCGGGGGTGGGTGATCTCTTCGGGATCAAACATGTCAGAGGTGTCCTGGGAGGGGCGGGAAGGGAGCCAAGGTCTGGAGGGGCCGGACTCAGCGTCAGCGTCCCCTGCGTCGTCGGTGGGCAGAACGTCTTGTGGGGTTGACAACCCGTCTCCCGCAGGTGGCAAATTTGTTTGGGTAGCCAGAAAAGCTTGTTTGAGCCTGTCAAAGGCACTAAGATCCACCCCTGTGTCGCGTGCATGCTTGGCAAGGGGGCGGGATCTGATGTCAAGGGAATCCCTGGGGGCCCAGTCTGGGCGGCGGGAACCATTGGGAGGGTAGACAGTCGTACTAAGGTTTGGTCTATCTTCCGTGATAGTCTCTCCTCTAAGGGCGACATGGCTCCACCCACCGCTCTGTGGATTAAAGCATCTACTGCTTCATAGAACTCATCGTCCCAAGGGAGGTCAGCCAGGGTATTTTCCCCTCCCTGGGAGTCTTCCTCATAGTCCCTTTCCATATTCATTGGACGATAAGGAGGTTAAATGAGTGTAATTAATGGGGGTCTGGGTGACAGACCGGGGTACCCTGTCTTGAAAGGGTTTACCTTGTAGGGCTGGGTGTCAGCCAAATGTAATGTGCGAGGTTCTCGCTGACTCAAAAGGGGCCAGGCCCTGGGCACAATAATACCTGGTGCAAAAAATATATATATAATGCTCTCTTGGGTGATAATCCGTCCTGGGTATGTGCCCAACTGGCGTCAAGCGCCTGAAATACAGACCCAAGGTGGGCGTTCAAACGTTATCAATACTGACTCTGCTGCGTGTATGAAAAAGTGCCTGGGCAGCAGAGCGTTAATAATCTCAAGATCGGCCGGTAAAACCTTCACAGCACGATCGGTTCACCACAACGCGTCCTCCTCAGGCCGGGGCTCGTCGGGACTTCGGCGCGCAGTTCAATCCCCTCAGGAATTTGAATGCGCGCACCGCGTCCCTCTGCCTCACATGCCCTTTGGCGGCGGGAGGTCAGGACGAGCGCACCAGGAAAAAACAGCCGCGTAGGAGCGGAAACGCTCCTGCGGCTTCACACAAGAATGCAGGCACTCCTCTCGCGTTCAGTCACAGCGGGAAAAAACACGCCTAAAGCAACAAACACCTCAGGCACAGTGAACACCGCTGAAATGATAGATAAGACGCGCCAACCGGTAGACAAACACCGCGGCACCGCGTCTGAAGCAAAACACGCTCAGCTGAAAGCAATTAAATCAAGTGAACAAAACGCTCAAATAACACAGCTGAAAAGCAATTAACAAAGGAATTTGGGAGAGCTTATTAACACGCACAGAGCTAGCAACAAGCAATTTCCACACAGGCAATTAAGAACAATTGAAAGATAAATGTTCCCACAGAGTAGGAAAGGCACTTATCTCGGCTGCGCAGCAGCGAAGAAAGAGGATGAAGTGCCAGTGAGGCAGATTATGTTGTGGCTGGAGTGTCCCTGATTGGAGGCCTCAGGACTGTTCCTGATTGGACACTTTTCTTTACTACATGTTTTCCCAAGGGTTCATGGGAAATGTAGTCTTGTTTGTTAAAGTTGGCTGCTGTTAATAAAAGTGAAGAGAGAAGGCATAATCCTCGCCTCCAGTCCTGACATAGAATTTACTCTTTCGGCCTGGCAGGATAACGGACCATCCGCCAGGATATAAATGAGGCCCTAACTGTCTTGCACATATTAAAGGCAAAACATCACAAAGTATTAAAGATTTGTGAAGAAACATCAACGACGAGCATATTAAGCTCCTTATGCTTTAAACATGGTAAAAATATGAGAGAATAAAGTTTCCAACATAATCAGATTGGAAAGAGGAAAATCATTATTTAAATGGAAACCATCTTATGGCTTGGGCATGAATAAAAACTTGGGGCCCTATTCACAAAGCTATTGTATGCTGCAGCCAAAAATTGCTTCATATACTCTTGTCAGTAGTCCACGAAAGGTACATGGCAAGCTTCAATGGGTTTACTACTGCCTAATTGTGTGCCATGACTGTGTACAATTATAAAATACTAAACACCATGGAGAGGGCGAGGAGTTGCAGAATCAAGGCATTGTTGACGTTCACAAACTTCTCTCTGACCCTTTCCCTCCCTAGAATGGTCTGATATTTATTCAGCAAAGTGCTGGAATCACATTCCTTCCAGGGTAGGAAGAGGAAATTCTTCACCCTTTGTAGGGTTTCTACAATTAGAATTCAGACCTCAAAAAATGTGCTGAAAATTAGCCAATGGCTTAACAAGTTATTTATAAAGGAACAGTTATCGAAGCAGACATAAATGGAAGCACTCCAAATACATTTTTGCTCTTCAGATTTATAATACTTTTGTTTTCTTGCATTCTAAACACAATCAAGTCCTTCAGTGGAATGCTGAAGGTTGCACAGCCAAAGCTCGATTTGCCCCATGTTGGTTTGTGGACTTGGGACTTTTTCACGGCTGCAATAAAATATTTAAACATTTAAAACTCAGTACATCGGTGTTAATAACTAAGGGGCCCATTACGATACCCGGCGTAAAAAAATCCGCCAGGCATGGAAGCGGCAAAAATCCGCCCGCACACACCGCCTGAACACCGACCACGCCATTATGAGTACACAAACCGAAAACCGCCATCGGCGGAAAATCACACAAAATACCGCCCGCCATCGTCCGAGTCGGAGTCAAACCGCCCGCCACGGACGGAAACACGCACGACAACACAAAACCGCCCGCCCACACGGCCGACACACCGCACGTGAAATTACGATCGCACCGCCATGAGCGCGGAAAAACAACAAATATACCGCCCGCCAGCGCAAACAACGCCGATGAGAATCGACACGGCAGAAGCCATGGCGCCAACGTACCTGCACAGAAACCATCCGCACACAAAATCAATAGCACACAACATGGCCAATAAGTCCACACAGCAAGGCACACACAAATACACAAGCACAGTACACATCCCGAAAACACCCCCGGACAAACAAAAAATACAAAGGCCAGAACCCCAGACACAACACACCTGAAAACAACAGACCATGAGGACACACCCACATAGGTGAGTACAAAAGCAGCACTCCCACAGACCACAACCCCTTGCTACATTGCAAACCAGAGAGGAGAGGAGAGGACACAGTGACACAGCAAGGACAGCAGCACACCACAGAAACGCACACATCACAACCACCACCACCACCAAACACCGGCACCACAAACCCCCTGCACATTACACAACACACACCGCACCAGCACCACAAACACCATGGCACCACAAAGGATGCCCAAGTTCACGCCCATGGAGCTGACGGTCATGGTCGACGAGATCATCAAGGTGTACCCACAAATCTATGGGAACATGGTCCAGCACACACCACTAGCCACCAGAAACAGAATGTGAAACCGGATCGTAGACCAGGTCAATGCAGTCGGGACCCTGCCCAGAAACAGAGTCGAGATTAACAAACGTTGGAATGACGTAAAGAGCCTGGTCAAGAAGAAGGAGGGCAAAAACAGAGAGCTGGCTGCCGTCACTGGCGGAGGGAATCCCGCGCTCTTTAAGACCTTCAAAGCGTGGGAGGAGAAGGTGCGAGTCGTAATCCATCCGGAGATCCTCGCCGGATTAGCAGGGGGAGTGGAGGCTGGTAAGTACAAACTAATGTATACTAGCACACCGCTATGTACTCACATGCGCAACTACCATGCCACAGCTCCCAGGGACAAACACCCCCATGTCCAGCACACAATACACAACACATCACACGCACATGCAACAGACACTACCACACACAGCCCAAACCGAACAACTGTAAGATGCGTGGGGACATGTGTACACTAAGCCAGCCACGTAACCACCAACAGGTCCCCAAATATGCCAGAAGCGCCACAACGAGCACCCACCACACCCATGTGTCCGCCACAGCTGCACTAACCGACAAGTAACAGGTAAGTGGCAGGAACACAAAGTGCAGTGGGTGGGACGGTGGACAGCCCAAGTACAACACACACCAGGCCCCAGTCCCACAGCACAGCAAGGAGGAGCATCCCCCACACCCCACAGCCACGTGTCAGCCACCGCAGTGCACAACGACAGCCGAAAGGCAGACATCACGGTCCACAGCAATCGGTGTCAGTGGGTGTACAGCCACCCCCACGACCCACTACACCCCCCACCCCCACAGACCTGCAACATGGAGCACCCCCGCTTAGAGCCATGTGGCATCCAGTACAGTGCACGCACGAACAACTTGCAGGTGGGAAACTGGACAGGGCTGGATTACTGGAGGCATGAGGACCATAACACCACCAACACATGGGACATGTCACGTAGCACACGAACACGCAGCACCGCCCACCGTCACGAACAAGTGAACAATGTGCACACGGACATGAACAACAGACTCACACCCCACATGACCCATCACAGACATAGCAACACCCAAGGAGCCACGTCTGCATGCACAAGCCACACTGAATATAGTCCCACACGGCAGCCACTGTGCAACTCATCATACACAACCGAAACACCATTGAAGTCCTGTCCATGTAGCCCCCACTGCCTGTCAACCCCACACCCCACAACTACGCCTATGTAAGACAAACAACACTAGACGCAACAGAGCGGAACAACAGAAATGCACACGAACACCACTGAACCCATCAAACTCACAGACACACCATGCACATACAACATACCATCCATCCCATCCGTCAGCCCCAGTCACATGAAAGGCATGTCATCCGCACAGCTGCCACACATACAGCAGTCACGCTAAGACACATGCCCATGACCAACCATGTGCCAGAAGTCAATTAAGCGCACGACACACTGTGAGCAACAACACACAACATGGGCCACACCCCCCGAGCACTGCAGTGATGCACATGGCACAGGGCAGCACGCACACCAAGGAGATGGGACAACTGCAATACGTTGGCTGGCACACAACTATCACTCACTCATAACGATGCGTCCAATGCCATGTCCAGTAACCACAACAGACAGCAAATATGCAGGGCATGTCAGGCATGCACACACCTCAGACCATGCACTGTCATGCTGCCACAACACATGTCACGTTCGGCACCCATGGCTCACAGCATGTACCCCAAAAGCATATCCCTCCCAAATGCGAATCTGGGGCATGGCCCCCATGTTGCCATATGCGTTCCTAAGCGTTCCATTTGAACCCCAAAAGCATATCCCCTCCCAAATGCGAATCTGGGGCATGGCCCCCATGTTGCCATATGCGTTCCTAAGCGTTCCATATGAACTCCAAAAGCAAAGTACAAACCAGACCCAGGATGGGCCAGGAGCCCGCATACACCAGAGTCACAATGAGTAGGGGCACAGCAACACACCCATCGGCATGGCCAATCCGTCCCATGCCACATGTGCACAGCACACAGTCCCATTGCCTAGCACACACAACTACAGATGCCACAGCCACACACTCGCCTCCGGGAAACCCATGTACGAGATTGCACGAACTGCCAATGTCAGACGACTAATACATACTTCGCCAGGTGCAACACAATAACAAATCTCATTCTCTCCACAGGTGACGAACTGCTGGACGCTGGGGATGGAGACAGCAGCCAGCACAGCCAGCCTACAAGCCCCCAACGAGGACACACGGATCTGGAGGATCTGTCCACCTCTTCGGACACGGACCACCAAGCTGGCCCATCTGGCGTGGCAGGGCCCAGCCGCTCCCCAGGACCCCTCCTACCCACCAACCCATCATCCAGGGATGCTGAACAGTCCCAGTCCCCTGCTGCCACTGTCGTTGCGGCCACACCCACGGTCATTGCGGCCACTACCACTGCCGCAACCGCCACCATCGCCGCACCGACCACCACCGCCTCCACCACCACCACGTCTTCGCTGGCACCAGCCCCAGCGCAGGTGGTGGCCCGGCCGACTGGATCCACCCTGGGAGCCACAGCGAGGACCGTGGTGTGCAATGTGGCTAGTGGGCAGGCCGGTGGCAGCAGGACTGGTAGGAGGAGCAGGGTCAGGGAAACGCCAGCCTCCCCTGGGAGCCATGCCCTGCCTCAAATGGCCAGAGTCCTTGGGGCCTATGAAGAGGCCCAAGGACAATGGGCCAGGTCTGCTACTGACACGCGGGAGGTGCTGGGGGTGCTGAGGTCCATGGACGCCCATATGGGCCAATTCGTGTCCCGTATGGACCAACTCGTGGACCTCATGGGCCAGCTGGTGGTGGCGGTGGGGTCACAGGCAAGGCCAGCAACACCACCTCCGCCACCACCTGCTAGGGCGCAGGGTCGGCCAGCAGTGTCCACTTCCCCTGCGTCCACAGCCAGTGAGCACACCTCACCCACCACCAGCAGGTCGCCACCACACACCCCCTCCCAAACGTGGAAGGGGCCGTCCGAAGAGGAAACAGATCTCCCGGGAGGACTTCGCACGCTCCAGTCGCAAGTGAGGCAGCCAGCCAGCCTTCCGCCAGCCTTCCTTGACCAGCCACTGCATTGACTTGCTCTACGATCCCACTCCACACAGCCAGCTGGATGGCATGTGTGTGTTGGACTATGGACATAGAACCAGTGGGTACACCCTGATCATCACGCAGCCATGACCGACAGCTCATTGTCACTGCACGCACCACTTTTGTCATCACCTTACACACAATCACATGTCACAGTTTGTAATAAATGCACCTTTTTCACTAACTGCTGTTTGTGCCCTGTGTTTTATTTGTACGGAATACAACGGCCACCTTGGGCGGAAGGGCACCTGATGCGTGGCATGGCAATGGAATCCGGAGGGCCTGTAGGGACCTAGGGGTGGGAGACAGAACAGGAGCACATTCAATGAGTGTGTCACACACCCATCACACAGTACATGTCAACAACTACAAGCAATGTACACACATCGCACGGAGCAATAGGGCACAATGCCACAGTCACCAACAGTGGCATACTACCCTGGCCATGGAGCGTTGACACACTGCACGCAGTGAACATACGGCCACCCTGACACAGCACACACACACCTGCACAGATACAGACACATCATCCGTCGTACATGGACACTCACCGTCAAGTGAAGTAGCGGGCGATGAGCTGCTGGCGCACATTCCCAGCTTCCTCCTCTCCGCTGTCCACCTCACTCGAGCTGTCCTGGTCTGCGGGCTGGGGCCCTGGTTGATCTCCGTCATCCACAATGAGGGGGATCTGCTTCCGAATGGCCAGATTGTGCAGCATGCAGCACGCCACCACTATCTGGCACACCTTCTGTGGGGAGTACGCCAGTGCACCCCCGGTGCGGTCCAGGCACCTGAACCTGGACTTGAGGAGGCCAAAGGTACGCTCGACCACACGTCTGGTCCTCCCATGTGCCTCATTGTATCGATCGTCTGCTGGGGTGCGAGGATTCCTCAATGGACTGAGCAGCCATGCCCCATTCGGATACGCAGAGTCACCTGGGTGTGAGGGACACAGAGAACCGTAGCTATTCCAACTGGACAGGGGACAGCATCGCACAACCAGCACGCTACACCACTCCACATACTCACCGACAATACAGGCACGATCCTGTTGCAGATTGGCCATCAGTCGTGGCAAGATGCTGTTGCGCATTATGTGTGCGTCATGTGCCGAGCCTGGAAACTTGGCACACACGTGGGTGATCACCATGTCCGCAAGGCACACCACTTGCACATTCAGGGAGTGCGTGTGCTTCCTGTTGCGGTACAGGTGCTCAGTGGCCTGTGGTGGAACAAGGCCAACATGAGTGCAGTCAATGGCTCCCTCGACGTGTGGGATTCTGCCAAGGGCATAGAATGCACCCTTCACTGCCGCCAATTCACGAGCCCTGGGGAATCTGATGTACCTGTTCCGGTACAGCATCATGGCTGCCAGTACATCCCTCAGCACCTTGCTGAACATGGGCTGGGACATCCCTCCTCCACTGCCCACTGTGTGCTGGAATGACCCAGTGGCGAAGAAATGCATGGCGGCCATCACCTTAGCCGTGGGGGTGACAGCAGTCGGATACACCCTGCGGGGACGGAGATGGGGCTCTAACATGGCACACAGTCGATGCAGAGTTGGCCTGTCCAGCCGAAACTTCCTGATTACCTCTGTATCGTCCATGTCCGCCAGCAATTGGTATGGGCGGTCAATGTTCGGTCTCCGCCTGGGTTAAATGGCAGAGGACACATGTCAAAGCAACACGGCACATAGCAATTTCGCATACACATCACTGACATGACTGAGCAAGCACATGAGCCACAGCCCAGCTGTCAAGCTGGGACGGCACGGCCACAATACACTTACACAGGTCTCCCAACAATGGCAATGGCAAGTGAGACATACCACTGCCATGTGCATGCACATGGGGATCTAGGCCCCAATGACTTGCGGGGCGTGCTGATGGGGACTGACTGCATATTCGTCAAGCGGCAACGCCACGGCAACATGAGTGTCTGCTGAGCATGGAACTGCTTCCGAGGCTGGATGAGTATGGCACACGACTGACGACGATGTGGGCACGGGCTGAGCGGCCAATACAAGTGGGACCTGTGGCACGAGGGGATATGAGACAGTAGTAGGTGTCAGCACTGCACCCTATGTACAGCACTGTACGGATCACAGCTCCCGAAACATTGACTGGTGTCCACATTGACAGCCCCATGCCAAGACGGCTGTGTGCTTGCAGTCACACGTCACAGGTGAGAGGTTACATTGCACGTGCCAGGTGGCAGACGTACATAGTGGGAGCTGGCATGTGTGTGCATGTGTCTCCTGTTCAGGATCCACCAGATGGGCGCTGACTCTGTACTGACCATTGGACACAGCATGTTCCGTGGAAGGCTTGTGTGTGTGGGATGGTGGCACTGGATGTGCCTCCGTTGGGTGGGGGGCCATGCACAGGGCGGGTACGTCGATGATTGCGCATTGTTGGTCACGGTGGGTGCACCAACTAAGATGTGTTGCCCTGTGTTCGATTCCTATGTCCGCATGATGATGGACTGTGGATGTGGGCAGACTACACATTGGTCGATGTGCTGTCTATATGCATGTGCCTTCACACCAGGCACAGCTGCCCCTGCACATGTGACCCCTGCTGGACTCGCTGCTGGGTCTGTGGAGCTGATGCACCTTCTGCGCGTGGGGCGGACAGCTCTCCTCACTTCCCTCATTGCGCATGTCATGTCTTTGCCGCAGGTGACATGGATCATGGAGGGCCCACATGTACGCGTGGGTAGGCTACACATGATTGTTCACTGGTCGCCACCCCCAGTCAGTGTTTCGAATGGGAAGGTTGTCGTGCTGGTGGTATGTTCGATGTGGCGGATGGGCGGGCCTAGGTGCGGGCTTACATTCCGGACATGGGGGTAGTTGGATTGGCGACTAGTTGCAGTACACACGGGACACGTCTCTTCCTTTCCACATCTGGGTCATCCCTTGTACTAACTGACAGTGATACAGTCATCTTCGCCCCAGCCCTCATGTCCTCCCTCGCCCCCCAATATGCATGCTCACCTGCGAGGCTAGCGCTTGCACAGGCAGCCCCAAGCTCGCACCAGAGAGGGCAAGGAGTGTATGTGTGGGTCCAGGGTATGATGTGTGGCGGGACGCCGTCCACCTGCGTGGTGCCCCAAATGGAGACCCGGCCTGCATGGACTATGCATCACAGTCTTCGCCTTCCGGATCCGCCACCTGCGACACCCAGTGGCTGTGGCTGCCCTTGCGGCCAGGCCGCGTCCGTCTGTGGCTGATGGCCCACACATTCACTCTTTGGCCTCTCTGGGGAGGGCTCGGGGGTGGTGGCGCACGCGCTTGCACTTAGTCGCAATGGCATGTGGCGTGGTTGGTATGATGGGCAATGGATGGGATGGTGCGAGCCACCTCCCGTGACGTCAGTGCTGCTCGTGCTGTGGTGCGTCCCCCTACACTTCCATTTGACTTGTGCCATGCTAGACGTTGAGGTTCTATTGCCTGCGTGATATGACCAGGAGGAGCGCGAGGAGACCTCTCACACACCATGCTCCACTGCCATCCCGTGCCCTGTATCGCCTGTGCGGATTGACTATGTTGAGGTTGCACCTGGTCGACTGGGGCTGTGTGTGCCTTGTCAAGGGGCATGGCGGGCGCACAACAGGATCCAGCTTGTCCACAGAGGGTGGGCTGAGGTGCGCCTGGTACCGCTTTGTACGTGTGCCCGGCTGCTGTGCACACACGTGTTCACTCCCCCCGACAGGTGTCCTCTCACAATGCCCAGGGAAGCGGTGGTGTACTGTTCATGACCCCTCCCAACACGGCGTGCTCCAACTTGGCATGTGCGCATCTACCCGTCGCACCCACCCACCTGAGCACTGCGTCCATACGACTTCACACGACACATGTGTGTCTTCCACAGTAGTGCTACTCATTTGCGTTGACATCCAATACCAGTGGACTACATGGTCATGTCACGACTGCCGTGTACTTCACATACTCTCATCCTCTCTCATTCGTACTTGTGAAATGAGTCAGCGGAGACAGTTTTGGTTTCAAACATTATATTGAGTCTTCTGTCCTCTGTGATGCAGTATAGTGGACACTACTGGCAGCGGAATACATGTTGAGGATATACTGAGCATGATAACAAATGGGATAGGGTGTGGGGTTACATCTGCTTGGCCAAGGCTGTGCTAATGTACATTTACGTATAGCTGCGGAGCTGCGGACTTTGACACAGACGGTATACATGTAGCCTACCAGACCGCTCGGCATCATGGGCACAGTCCATCTCAGTTCCATGTGACAGGTTTGCTGCGGTTGTTCCTCATGCACGCGTGCATGTGAGATGACATCAGGGCATGTGCTTGCGTGCATGCAGCGGCGTGCCACTTGTTGTTGCACTGTGGTGGTTACTGGACATGTCACAGTCACTGGGGTCGTGTTGTTGTTGTATGCACTTGTCGTCCATGCAAAGGTCCTGGTATGGGATTCCCGGGGCGGGGGTGGGAGGGGTGCAGCACCCACAGACTCCAGGCGACCTATTCATGTCCACTGAGCGGTGTGTGTGTCCATGTGCGCTGGATCCATGTCGTGTCCTGGTTGTTCGTGCAGTTCCGTCCATGTGGGTGCGATGCACAGAGCCCATGCCACTGCCTCCCACGATGCATGCGGTGTTCCTGGATGTGATGGGGAACAGTGTGCATGTCCCGGTCATATCCGATGTCATGGCGATGTCGTTGATGGTGTGGTTACAGTTGCCGGTCGTTTGGTATGGCTGTTGTGGTGGTGACTGGCCAGTCCGTGCGGAAGCTGAGCATGGGTGCGGGGTTGGACTTCATAGGTCACTCGGGGAACCTGCGTTGTGGTCCGATGTATTTACAGGTTGTCAGGTATGCGATGCCGTCCAGCAGGGCTTCCATGTCATTGGTGGTGTACATGTTTGCCAGCCAATGAAGCGGATGGTGGCTGTCAAGGTGTTGTTCGTAGGTTGTCCCTTGGAGGACCATGATGGGGCATGCTGGGTGACATTCGATGTAGCTGTTCTCGATGATCCGTCGTGTGGAGGCACAGTGGTTCCATTTCAGTGCGCGTGCGATGTTGGCCACATACGCCATGCCCCCATAGGCAGAGCAGGCCCTGTCGTGTGCGTCCAGAGGGAGGAGTAGTGGTAGCAGGTCCGCCTTCAGACATGCCGGGTTGGAGAGGCATATCTCGACGGGATGCTGGTAGGGACACCTCCGACAGTAGAAGACGGGCATGACGCAGCTGAACAATGTGATGCGGTAAGTCAGTCGGTAACTTACGTTCAGCAGGGACAGGAGATCGCATCCCAATGTATGTATCGTGTTGGTTTGGTACAGCTTGAGCTGTTCGGCGTAGTTGGGTAGGTGTGTTGCGGTTGCCATTTCGCAGCGGTTCGTAGAGGTGGCGTGCTCCGGCTGTGTGTGCAGTCTGCAATGTGCACGCTCCGGGGTTGCTGTGAGCTCTGTGTAGTCGTGGGGAGACAGGACTTGTGTTCTGTTGGCTTGTTTGGAGGACACGGGCCCTCTTCCCACATGCTTCTCAGACAGTTCAAGGTCAGTGCTGTGTGACTCCTTCCAATTAACTTGCATGTGGCCGACATGGGGAGTGTTTTCTTCTTTCTTCCCCGTCCGTTGTGTGCTTCTGTGATATGCGCTATCTGCCCTGTGGTCGGTCTCCTCGGCATGCCTGTGTTGGTCTATTCTTGGACAATGGCTGTATTCACCGGCTTCTGTCGTAGGGCTGTGGTTTCGGTGTTGGAATGGAAGGTCATTCAGTGCTGTCTGCTCTCCCTTGTGTGGGCTGCAGGCTGCCTTTCCGCTCTGCATTGGGCCTTGTGTGTGGATGTAATTCTTGGGCCACCTGTTGTCGGTCCCCGGGCTCTTTGGTGTTCCGTTTCATGTGTCTCGTTCATATGTGCAGGGTGGTATGGGTTTTTCAGTGTGGTACTGGCGTTCCTCTTCCCGAAGGGGCCCTGCTTCTCCTAGTTGGTGTTGCCGCCGCTGTGTGCTACGCCATGTTTGTTACACTGGGGTGTGTCCTGCAGTTGCGTGTCTTCACTGACATGTGTGCGTCGTTTGTGTGGCGTTGGGTGTTGTCCGTGAATTGGGCGTTGGGGACATGTCTGTGGCCGGCCTGTCACGTGTCATGTGCGTTCGGGGTGGGGCTGATGTGTGTGCTGCTTGGTTGTGTCCCTGTGTCTGTGTGCGACGCATGCATGGCGCTGCGGTTGGCCTCTGCGTTGTGCACATGTGTGGCGGCGTCATCGGCGCTTTGGGGCCGTGACGGGGTGGTTGGTTCCTAGTCCCAGGTGGTGTGTACACATGTGTTCTGCGATGTTACGATTTGGCCTGTGTGTCATATGTGGATGCAATGGTGGATGTGTAGTGTGCACGCGCTGGTGGGGGGTTGTCCGCTTTTTCCGCCCTTGCACTGTGTGCGCTGTTTGCGTGCACTTGTTGTGTGTGTGCCTACCTGCGTCTCCGCGGTACGTTGCGTCCTTGGTGGTGCATCAGCAGAAGCATGGGAAGGGCCTGCAGTGCTGGATTCATGCCCGGGGTGCCGCTTCTTCGTTGTCCGTGCTCTGCGTCCGTGTTTCCGCCTCTCTTTCACGTGCGGTGTCTCTTTGCCGTGGGAGCCGTTTGTTTGCGGCATCGTAATTTATGCGCCGGGCGGGACGTGTTTCGTCGGACGGTGTGTGTCAGTTATGCTGCGCCGCTACGTGTGCGGGCGCACTTTGATGGCGGACGGTGTTGCTGGCTTGCCGGCGGTGTTTGGCCTGCTTTTCGCATCATAATTGGGCGGGCGTGTGGACTGCTGCGTGCCGGCGGTAACTGGTGGTTTTTGCATCCGCCAGCACGGCGGTTGTGCTTCCGCCCGCCATCGTAATGGGCCCCTAAATTATTTTTCAGGGTGCTTTCATACTGCTGTAACAATACAGGCACGAAAATAGGAGCCATTCTTGATGTGAGCCAAATGTGCCAGTAATATATGCGATAAATAAAGGAAATATTATCAGTAAAGAGCATGCAATAGCACAGGCCCAACGGTAGATCAAGAACTGGGAGGAGAGGGACCGTATTTGCTCTGTGATATGGGAATGTGGCAGAAAAGCCTGGATTCCCCTTGTCTACTGCTAAAACACAGAATCTTCTAGTTGCAGGTGATGGAGCGTAATTATCTTAGAATGATTCGTCTCGATCAAATCCTGCTAAATGGATGGTGTGATACTAAAACATACTTAAGAAACATGATTAATAGTGTGATTTGTGAAACACAGGAGAGTTCAATCTGCATTGTAAAAGCATGCAGTGTGGTTGCAAACCAGTTCGAGATGAAAATTATCCATGAGAGAGAGAAAATATATAATGTTAATGAATTCACAAAACATATGTGCTATGAAAACCTATAAATGCCAAAATGTGTGACGTAATGATGTAGTTTTTAACCAAATGATTATAAAAAGTTAGAAAAAGTACTCATTTAGTAGAAAAAGTGGATCAACATAAGTTGTTGAAAATGAAATGAGAAATTACTTTTGTTCACATAGCAGTACTATCATGAAAACCTGCAATTTCAAAATGTCGAGAGAAAATGTGTTTGCTCACTTATAAATGATTTCGCAAATGAGTTAATGCTTGATGGGATACAAAATGGTGTTTGATTATTAATTTTTATGAAGAGTATTAATCACAAATGAAACAGCTTCATCTATATTCAATCAAATGTTTGAAAGGTTAGTACCTTTTCAGTAAATAATAATGTCTTAGTAGGTTTTTGTGTAGGCCTTAACATGCATTTTTATTTTTTCCTTCGAATAAGACTAGAATGTGCTGACATGACTTCACTACCAGTTGTGAGAACTTTTGCTAAAGTTTCTTTTCTCTAGTTTTGAACAAAGGACACTCTCTCTGCTAGTACAAAACTGTGTCCACTTTGTTGCCAGCTCAGAAGTGAGTGCTTGGGAACGGATATGATATGATACAAATGAATACCTAGTTTTGAGGAGAAACTAAATTGAACTTTTAATAAAAGGATGAACATCGGACGAATGGTATTACGTATAATTTCTGGATCATTTGGGTAAAAGTAATCACCCCATGGACAGACCATAGACTTTGATCAATGGAAGTCGTGCAAACTGCGTAAAGGATGCTTTTTTGGGAAGGAACTATGCATAATTTGAAGTATAACTGTCCGGTGAGAAAAAGGCTGCTCTCTCTCCGCCCCTGGCTATTTTTGAAAACTTTCCTAGCGTCCCTTTGGGCTCACCGTGAGTCTCCATATTCCTGACAATCTGCAACCGTTTCTTGGTTTGTAGTGAAATTGCGTTTATATTCGCTCTCTCTCTCTCTCTCTCTCTCTCTCTCTCTCTCTCTCTCATTCTCACCAGGTATTTGAATTTGAAATGTATTTGACTCTGAACTGTGATGTGTTGTGATTTTACCTGTACTAAAACAAAAATCGAAATTAAATGATTCTTAATGTATTTTTTTTTTGTGCTTTGACCATTCAACTTAAAGTTTAGATAAAGATTTGCTTCTTATAATCATACATGTGTGTGTTATTCTTACTGTCTAGTCATTGAATATGTTATACGGTTTATGCTTATTAGGAAGGCACTTCTTTATTCCAGGTCCTCAGGAGAAGTGGCCATTCGTCTCTGATTACCTGAGTCCCTATTAGCTTGATTAAAAGATCTATCGGAGGACCTAGATGGTTTGTGAATATATAGACCTTGGTGTTGTAGAGTTTATATGGGCCAAACTCTTTGATACCCTAGTTTTATGGTAGCTGAGGTGAATATGACATATATCAGTGGTGAGTAGTGATTAAAGTAAGTAACTCGTAAAAACCGTTATCATACTTCCGCTGCATCAGTTTTCTGGTAGCATTATCGGATTGTTTATTTGACTAAATATACTAGGTAATGAAGAGACGAAGTTAAAGATAATAGTTGGTGACGTATAAGATTTGACTAATTGGAACTTAAAAAATAAATGGACTTGTGACTGACTACAGAAAAGTTTGTTTTGTTTGTGTCTCACATTAAGGTCTGTCGTTGACCTTAATGGAAGTAAACTGGTCCGTCGATGACCTAAGATCCCGGGATAAAGCCTAAGGGCGGTATTAGTGTGGCAGGGAAACTGGAAGCATGACAAGTGAAAATTGTTGAGGTTCCTTCAGAAAGGCGCATTTGGGGAAAACTCGAAGATTTTGACTTAGTGAGGGCGAAATCGCGCTGGTCGAGATTTTGCTGGAAGCGAGAGAAAATTCTTTGAGTGTATGGTGCTATCATTTCTTTTAGTGTAGAAGACAAAGGGGCCGATTCCGATCTCGGCCGGTAGGGCACCGAATCGGATTCGGCTTAACCGGATCCGATTCGGAGCCCTCATTCCCGACCGATTCGTACGTGCGTCCGGCCGAGCGAGTACGATGCGAGCGCACGCGAAATCACCGACCGACTTGTTCGCGGGTCCGAAGCGCTCCGACCGACTCGCACGGACACGACGCGCACCGCGCAATGGAGACATTCCCCGGCCGGGCAAGTACGATGCACGCCTCGAGCAGTCCGACCGACTCGCGGCGTCCGGCTCGAAAGAGCAGTCGGAGCCGGACTTTGGGGGTCCGTGTCGGACCCCCCTGTACGCGTAGCTGCGCGAGTTGCACACAGGGGGGACCCATGGGTCCCCCCTACCTGTGCATGTACACCGCGAGTCGCTTCAACGCGTACCCGCTGTAGGGGGCGCCCTTGTTCGCCTCGCACCCATTGAGTCAATGGGAACCCGCGTACGCGTTGTACGACCGGCTCCCATTGACTTCAATGGGAGTCCGACCGAATCGAGTCCGATGGCATGCGTACGCATCGTACTCGTTCGGTCAGACTGCTAGGGTCCGATTCGGTCGGAAATCTCTCCGGGTCCGGCTCGGTCGGAGAGATTTCCGGCCTGAGTCGGAATCGGCCCCAAAGTTGTTTTATGTTTGTTTTGTTTTGTTGAAAGACTTTTTAAAAGACGACGAAAAACGTTGTAAGGAGAGGATCAGTCGCAGTGAGGAGTTAGACTGACGTCATCCAGAGCCGCGCTGGAATTGGTCAGTTGGTGAGAAGCCGCTCTGGAATTGGTGGACGAGGATGACTTTTGATTGGTGGTAGAGAATCATAACACGGAAGAAAAATTGTTGAAGATTTTTTCGCAAAGGTTTTTGAATTAGAGTTGAAGAATAATGAAGTTTTTTAAGCTGTTGAAAACTTTGTTTCGTAAAGATGGACCAATATCAATTAGGGAAGGAATTCCCGTGGCTCCAGAAGGAACTCCGGCTTAGTTTATGTCATTAGAAAAGGGATATCATACGTGTACTTGGTTGGAGAACTGGATGAAATATACTGAGAGGGATGGTGATTTAGCATTCCCAGAATTTAGAACCTTTAATACCCGAGTTTTGGAAAATCTAAGGAACCAATGAATAATTTGAAACCAAATTCTAGACCTATGCAATATGAAGCTCTCGAGGAATGGGAACATGAAGCTTATAAGAGAGAAAAGGAGAAAAATCAGAGTAGGTATAGGAATACTGTAAGTCGGTATGCTGAAGCGAAATGGGATGCACAGAAAAGGAGATGGAGAAAGAATGTAGCTGAGGGGGAACGAATGTATCCTGTAATGGTAGCAGAGACCAAAGTAGTAGAGAAATGCCAAGAAAAGAAGAAAAATGTTGAGGAGTTGAAGTCGAGAGATACTGATTTAACTGATGAAGGAGTTGACGATGTAGATGATGAATTCTTGAATTAATTTTTACTTAATAGACCTACACTTTATCACGAAGAACAGAATAATGTAGAGGCAAGACCCTTTGTAGGATTACATCCAAATGCCCCACTAGTAAATTTAGATCCGGTTCAAAAGAAGACATCTTGGAATCAGAATCAGACCCCAGATAGAGAAGGGTTACCAGGAATAATAATGCCAAATCATCCAGATGCCTTATCTGTTCCAGTAACTATAGGACCCATTGTCGCGTTATATAATGATGGACAAGGAATTTCACAAGTTCATGCTATAACAGTCCCCAATAGAAATATGGGTGAAACTCGTACTGTTACAGGGAGAAATATGAGTGTGGAAGATCAGGGAATGGCCGAAAGAAATAGAAATAATAAGAGTGGGTTGAAAGGGAATAGAAGAAGAAATTTAAATATGGAAGGAGAGGTCGAGCCATTAGTTCAAATTTCAGACAGGTTGATTGATACACCAAAAAGAGGTTCACCAATGGATTTGAGAAAAATGTTACAGATGAAAAGACTATTATTAGGAAAATGGCCAGACCACGACTGGAATGAGCGGTGTGGTGGTGAATCCTGTGCCAAATTTGATGCCACAAGGGAGAGGTCAAGGAAGTAATCTAGAGGAAATGAAGAAGAAGTTTCAGTGTCATGGTTGTGGCTAGTTCGGGCATTGGAGGCGTGAGTGTAAAAATATTTTGACAAATACAGGAGGTGTACAGACGACAGACCCAGGAGTAGATGGAATGAAACAGTCGCAAATGGGTAATGAAATAATGAATTAACAGAATAAGAATCAACAGATGTCCGTAGGAAGAGGACAGGGTCAGAGAATGCCTCAAGCTCCTATGCAGAATATGAATGGTCAAGTGCAAAGGTACAATCAGAATGTGGGTTTCCATACAAATGATCAAATGAAGTCAAATGTGCAGGTGACTTCACAATATTTGTTACAGATGGATGAGAGTGATTCAGATGCATCTCAATGACGATGCGTGAAAGGGAGGAGGAATGCGTGCTTGGCACATCCTTAGAGGTAGACCAGAACGGTCCCTATGTGGATGGCAAGGTAGACGGGAAGCCTATTTCGTTCCTTGCAGACACTGGTGCTACCCGTTCCACTGTGAGAACTGTGGAAATTCCCAACCTACCCCTCTCGGGAGAAAGTATCCAAGTTGTAGGAGTATCGAATAAATTGATCTTGACCCCATTGACCAAACCTGTGAAAGTACAAATTGGAAGTTTTAAAGATCTACACAAATTTGTGGTGTGTGATACCAGTCCAGTTAATCTATTAGGAAGAGATTTGCTGTGTAAAATGAATTTTTCCATATATTGTACACCGAATGGGATAGAATTCCATACAAAAGATGAAGATGGTGTGTTTTAAATGGCTCGACAAGAGTTGGAGGTGAATAGTTTATATCCTTTACTTACAGCGAATGATTTGCCAGCTGAATTGAAAGATGCAGTTTTGCCTGATGTGTGGGATTTTTCAGGTAAAGACATTGGTTTGATGAGAGGAGTGGCTCCAGTTCGAATTACTGTAAAACCAAATGCAGAATTCCTGATAACTCCAGCATATAATTTAAGTCCAGAGACAGTTGATGGAATAACCCCTTTGATTGAAACATTATTTGAACAAGGTATCTTGAAGGAAACATTAGGAAGTCCATGTAATTCGCCTATCATGGGTATACGAAAACCTAACGGGAATTATAGAATAGTTCAGGACCTTCGAAAAATTTATCAGATTGTGATACCTTGCTGTCCAATAGTGCCGAACCCAGCTGTGATTCTATACCAGATTCCATGTGAGGCAGAATTGTTCTCAGCGATTGATTTGTGTCAAGTATTTTTATCGTTTCCCTTGCATTCGATAGCCAATATTTATTTGCATTCCGGTTCGAAGACCGTGTCTTGGCATGTTGACGAGTTCCACAAGGGTATACTGAAAGTCCCTCAATCTTCAATCAGATTTTGAAAAGAAATTTGGAAACGTTGGAAATGCCTAATCACTATGTGCTAGTGCCATACATTGATGATTTGCTGGTTGCATCAGGAACAAAAGAGGCTTGTGTTACTGAACCATTTGCCAGTAGGTGGGCGTAAAGTGTCGCCAATAAAATTAAAATTTTGTCAGTTAGAAGTTCTTTTTTTGGGACATCACATTGAAAAAGGAGTCAGAAAAGTGTCTCCAGATCGGATCAATGCCATATTGCAGATGAATCCGCTGAGTACACTAAAGGAAGTTCAAATGTTTTTGGGAATGGTTGGATATTGCAGGCAGTGGATACCAAATTTTTCATTGGTAGCCAAGCCCTTGCAGAGGATGACACACAAAGACGTGTCAGATCCTGTACATATGGATGAAGGATGTATGCGTTCATTCCTTGAACTGCGAGACAGTTTGTGTCGAGCTCCAGCATTGGGAATGACCGACTTTAATAAGAGTTTTACTCTATTCTGCAGTGAACGAGACGGTTGTGCACTTTCAGTTCTGACGCAAATGCACGGAACAGCACACCATCCTGTGTCATATTTTTCACACATTAGATCCCGTGGCTGCTGCCTTACCTGGATGTTTAAAAGCTGTTGCTGCAACTTGTGAAAGTTTGGAGCAGTGTGAGATGATTGTAATTGGTCATCCATTGAAAGTGTATATGCCACATTCAGTTGAGATTTTGTTAACGCGAACACGTACGCAGCATCTTACAAGCCGTCGCTTAACAAAATATGAGCAAGTGATATTGGGTGCGGAAAACGTGACTGTTACAAGGTGTATGAGTCTGAATCCAGCTACCTTGATGCCGCTCCCGAGTTGTGAAGTGGTTGTGGAAGAAGCTGATCACGATTGATTTGATGTGACTGATTTGTGTACAAAGCCGAGACGTGACATACAGGACACTGCGTTGCCAGAATCTGACCATGCTTTGTTTGTAGATGGATCATGTTTGAGAGACTCTGGAGGTACCTTGCGAGCTGCATATGTGATCTGTACGGTGGTGAGTGTTGTTTAAGCATCATGGTTAAAAGGAGTAAATTCAGCTGAAGTTGATTGCACTCACTAGGGTGTTTTGCATTATGGAGCAGATGCGAGTAACCATATTTACGGACAGTCAATATGGTTTTGGGGTGGTGCATGATTTTGGGCAGTTGTGGTCTCAACGTGGGTTCATGACCTCTTTAGGTTCACCTGTACGAAATGGAGAGTGTGTGAAGAACCTACTGATGGCATTACAACTGCCAGCCCAAATTGCTGTGGTAAAATGTTCGGCTCATCAATCTGGACATGATTATGTGACTGTTGGCAATAGATATTCCGACGAAACTGCATGTTATTGTGCCCTAAATTCATATGCATTCAATGGAGAATCCTTAAAAGAACAATCTGATGAATCTGAATGCAGACAAATGTTTTCAGTTGTTGAGACATGGGAAGAGATTCGAGAATTGCAAGATTCAGTTACCCAGACAGAAAGGGAAGGGTGGATCAAAGCAGGATGTACACGTAGACCAGAAGATGAAGTGTGGGTTTATACAGATGGAAGACCAGTGTTGTCAGATAGTCTGTTGTCACCAATGGCAAGAGTCTGCCATGGACTGACACATATAGGCAGGGATGCAATGATGCAACTTTTTAGACAGACATGGTACAATCCAAAATTCAGAACCATTGCAGAGAGTCTGTGCCAGAGATGTATAACATGTCAGCAGCAGAATGCAGGAAGGAAAACAGTGGTTAGCATGGGTCAAATTGGAAAGTCGGGAGGTCCTTTCACCCGCATTCAGTTAGATCAGGCGTAGTTGAGCAAATGAACGGCACAATAAAATCACGAGTAGCAAAGGTATGTGCGTCAACACCACTAAAATGGCCTGATGCATTGCCTTTTGTGTTGATGAGTTTGCGAAGTTTTCCAGATAACTTCGCAGCCCTCCCCATGAAATAATTATGGGGAGGGCTATGAGACAGCCTACAGTCCCAGCGAATCAGCTCGTGAACATATCTGATGATTTGGTGCTCGATTATTGTAAAGGATAAGCTGATGTTGTGCGTTCTGTGTCTCACCAGGTTGGAAAAGTCGCCACTACTGTCCAACAGGAGCAAACGCACGACTTGAGCCCAGGTGATTGGGTGCTTGTCAAGAAGCATGCAAGAAAGACCTGTTTGGAATCTAGTTGGCGTGGGCCTTACCAATTGATTCTTGTAACAACAACTGCAGTTAAATGTGGTGGTCTACCTAATTGGGTTCATGTAGCCCCACTCTTCGAGTCCCATGTCCACTTGAGGATGCAGAGTCGATAACAGGTTAACTGGTGGTAGCAGTGAGACAGCCTGAACAGACTGAGCACAAAGTAGAGTGGACGCCAGCTACTGGGTCTCGAAACACTGTTAAAAGCGAAAGAGTGTTGATCCCTGTAGGTAACAAGGGTCAGAGAGAAAGGGATTCAGCTAAGCAAAGTATTGACACAAGTGAAATCAACAGTGTACCAGGAAAACAAGTGCGAAAAGGTGACCGATGGCCCAGAAGAACTGAACGATTGAAAGACATTCTGACAGTGGGAAGAATTCCATCCTCTGTAATCGAAGTCTCCATTCAGTCAGAACAAAGTGATACAGATGGAGAAGAAAATACAGTGCGCAGAACAAAAAGAGCACGAGTCCCAAATCAAAGATACGCAGCACCTTGAATGGACATATCTAGCTGCAGCAAACAATTGGGAGAAAGAGTTCATCACATTTTGTTCTAAAGCCAACGCTCTGTATAAGCCACTCTAAACAAACTGTGTGGGAAAAGAAGGGTGCTGAAAAAAGAAGGCGGAAGAAAATAAAGCTGTGACCAGACGCTGGTATAAGTGTTCGATCGAAGATGCAAACCTGTTGCTAATCATAATAATAATATAGAAAGTACAATTTAAAATAGATGCCTCTGGTTCCGAGATTGGAGATCCGAAAAAGATTGCTTCGCCTAGGCGAAAGTGTATAGGTGCTTGCTTTATGTGTATTCTTGTCCTAATACTTGTTTTGTTGTTGATCGTTCTAAATGTATCTAATTATGTTTATTCCGTTAAGCATACTAATGTGTATGTGAGTACGACTACCTAATTAACAAGAGTCCCTGGAGAAGATATAGACATTAAAGAACTAACAAGTAGTGAGTTACACCGAGATAATTTAATTAATGACTTTTCATTAAATGTATTTACCAAACTGTTGTATGAATACGTTGACACAATGGATGTAAGAGATTGTTATCTGTGCATGCAATTACCAACGTCTGAATCTGAATGGTGACTCACCAGCACCTTCCTTTAACATATGGTATTTCTTGTAGTGTACTAACAAGTTTATTCTATGGCAAGGATCAGTTTCAGTATTATTATTCTAATATTGACCTAGTGTTTTCTGAAATTCCTATTAAGAAGAACCTGAATATTGTGGCAAGTGCGAAAAATGCTGAAGTAATGGGAGATTTCTTTCATACTGTAAAGCCTATAGATATTGTAGATGCGCGTAGAAATAATTTTGTGTTTTGTATTCAGAATTTTTATATTCATCTCTAAAGATATCTGCTAATCTTTCCATGGAGAGTATTCTCCAAAGGCGGGAATGCCATTGAGACAGCGCTGGAGCTTCTTTCTTTTTCCACGCGGCAGCTATTGCCCCGACCTTCATTTGTACATCTTTATGTAATAATCGTTTAGGACATTCCCTCCCTGATGATATAATTGTCAGTGGCTCTTGTCATCCTTTGAAGCCTGACCTTGCTAATTAAACTCCATCTTTACAGTTTGGTAAAAAATTATATTTGTGAAATTCAAACTAACACTTTCTGCTGTGGGTTAGTCCAAGGCTACATATATCTTTTGACTGTTAAAAAATTGTGAAATGTTGTGGAGTTGCATTCTGTCCTCTTCCAGCAAAAGTTTCTAATAGTTTTTCATGGTTGAAAATTGATATAATGAATAAGCTCCTTGATAAGTTAAGTAATCTCATTGCAATTCTAAAACAAATAGAGGTCCATTCATATCTGCAGCAGAAACGTTTGCTCTTCAAACTGCCCGCTTAGCTTCTGAGATACAATATTTTTGCACACTCAATTGCCAACTCACTTTGCTTACCTGCTGCACGCTGTATTCAGTGTCTCAAACTTAATTGGCGTTGTGTATGTTTTTAAAACTATACGTTCTGTTTAAAATCTATTTTTAACAATCCCTGCCTTTTTCAGTTCTGTTTTAAACTTGTTTGGTGAAGTATCATCTATTTTTCTTATCGTAGGGTGTTTTTGTTTTTGTCAGTTTCATTCTGCTTGAGCAATAAATATGAACAGCAACACACCATATCCATCTGAACAGTGCTGTCGCCAAGTTATTGCTTTCTCTCTGGTGGGGGTGTGGGAGAGTCTGCTTACCTGTCTGATTGCACAGTGGACTCTGTGTTATTTCAAACTTCAGCCACCTTATGTGATACCTATATTTTAAGGCTTGAGCTGTTTTCAGACTGCCATCTGTTTCTCTGGAATAAAAAGCTGTGCTTACTGTAGACCACTGGGATGAGATTTGACCAGCCATAGTGCATCAGCAGTCGTTTTGCAATACAATTACCCATCGTCAAAGCTGTTTCCTGTGAGTCACCAATTATGCTGACAAGCCGCAGCCACGGTTTGTGGGACCGCCACTCCCCATTCCCAGATGTATCTAGTGTCACCTTGCATATCAACTTTTGCAGGTGCACCTTTGACTCTGCCTTCAATGCCATATTTGTTTCCATACTTGCATACAGCTTAGATATTAATTTGCATCCTGGCATCACAATCATATAAAATTGTACCAGTGCAACTCCTTTCCACCATTTCTAGGTTTATTCAGTAGAAATATTGACGTGTCAGATATCACCATCACCTTATATGGATTCTCTCTTCAATACTGATTTAGAAGTGTCACCTTTTGATGTGTGTGCCATTTGTTCCAGAATTAAATTAACTTAGTAAACCATGAGAAAGGTGATGAGTGGCTGCTCTGTTTGCCCGAATAGTTGCCTTTGGTTAGCCATTTTTTCTTTTTTAACCCCTTTTGAAGTAGTGTTTTGTGTTTTAACATGCACAGTTGAATTAGGCACAAGGCTTTTTCATTCATCGATGCACACAGATTTATATGATGTTTATTCACTACGATTTTTTATTTATGTTTATCATATAGTGTTTTGCTTTCATATAGGTTGATTTAAATTGTGTAGCAGACTTCAATAAATGTGCAACAGAAATCATATGCTTATTCTTGCCTTTTACATCATTAATCGTGAGGCCTGGCCTTTTCATTATGACACGATAAGAGTATTCAAGTCTGATGCTAAGGCATCTTCGCAGAGAAGCGTCTTCACATTTTCCAAAGAGATTTGAGCAAGCTACATGCTACAGACATCTTGGCTGAAGACCACTGACTGGCACAGCTGCTCCTATTTTTATTTTTCACATCTGGCAACACCAGAACATAGGCAGGCCATCACCTTTTCAATGCACTGTAGACAATTGAAAACAACTTTATTACGTCCCAAAGTTGTGTGTCAGGGACCATCTGGCAAACTCATATGGGCACTTTGGCGCTAAGAAAGTGTAATTAGATGGGTTATTAATTGTGGTGGATCTGAGCCCACAACAAGAGATAAGACCACAAACCTGTCAGGGTAAATCATTTTCAATAATTTAAACCTTGGTTCAACCCTCTTACAGCAGTAGTATAGAGAAGACAGGTTTAACTTCGTAAAATGTGTGAAGTATTTAGCAATAACAAAACAGTTCAAAAGTCAAAATGCAACACAATAAAAATCCCTCAACTATTTTCTACAAAATGGAGAAAAATATGAGCAAAATGACATAAAATGGACAAAAATCCAATAATGGGAACTGGAGATATGATTTTTTTTTTTTACAAATAAGGTAAATAGTTCCAAGAAAATTATAACACCAATCAGTAGTCGTGGTTGACCTGGGCCTAGACACGACTTCAGGTTGACCGAGATCAATCTCAGGTTGCTCCCAGTCAAAGATTTTACCCTCTGACTCTCTGAAATGGGAATTTGAAAATCCTCCAGTGGGGTAAAATTACAGGCTGTATCTAACGAAGTCCCCTGGAAATCAGGTAGAAGTTAAACTAGGTGCTGCTAAAGCCAATGGTTTTAGTGGGAAATGCAGATGCTGAAATCCTCTCGACAGGCAGAGGCTTTTCTCACCTTTCCTTAACAAGATTTCTCCCTTGGGTTTACTCTTTGTGGTGGAGCTCAAAGTCCTCCAATGGAGCAAGCCTGGAGCTGTATCCTACAAAGTCCTCTTAAAATCGGTCACTGATGCCATGAGGTCCCGCTAGAGCTCGGAAGGTCTTAGAAGTACAAAAATGTTCTAAGCCACAACTTTTTAGAGTTTCTGGAGCAGTTCCTCATGGTCACTTGTAAGGCTCTTAGGACTTAAGGGACAGCACATAGGGGCCTGGACTCACTCCAGCAGAGTCCATTTCAGGTCCAGTTTTACTTGTCAGCTCCTACATCAGAAAAAAAGTCTCTTGTAGCTTGTGTCCCTGTAGCCAACTGACCCTTGGAGCTCACTTCATAGTCCTGGGTACAAGTGGGAGCAGGTCCAGCCCTTCTTGTCTCCACATAGTTCTCTAACAGCAGGTCCAGCCTTCTTCTGTTCATCCACAGGTCCAGAGAGTGTTCTCTTGAGTTGGTGAGGTGCCACGTTTGTAGGATTCACTAGCCAGTGGGTGGAAGTGACCCCCTGGACACTCCGTAGCAAATTGAAAAGTTCCCTGGGGCAACCCTTCTCACCTTTGCTGCACATCCCGTTGCCTAAGTGCAAGCTACCCCACAGTGCACTGTTCTAAGTATAAATCAAGTTGGCACAGCCGTTCTGCCCCTGGAGATGGCTTGTGTCCCAGCCATCCAAATTGGGAAGCCTTGTTTACCTCTCCAATCTCCAAAAGTTTAATGATTGGAGGGGACATTTTTTTTGTTTTTCAAGACCGTGACACAAGGACCTATCTGTAACATCCCATGAGGCTAACCAAAGGCCCATAAATGAGTATCTTTTTAACATTACAAAGGGTCCGCCCGTCTCCAAATTTATGGATTTTTGTGCAAATTTTAGGTTCCTGATCTAGACTGTAGGCCTGATTACGAGTTCGGCCGTCATACTGGCATGCTGCAGTGGCAGACTCCTGCCTGCCGTATTACGATGTCACAGCTGAACCAGCGGCGGTGTTTCTGACGGCAGGAAATACTTTTACATATGTGTTGATGCATGTGTGTATATTTTGACTGCACAAGTGTTAAATGGACACATATGCATGACACATGAAAAATACCTACTACTAGTACTTTTCCATTGCTGAAGTCTGGACCATATGTGCCCAGGTCCAGTCAATGGGTAAATAGTGCAAAACGGACTTACCTGGATTTCGACACCAACAGGGTAGTTTTTTTCTGGGTCAAGCTGCTGCTGTGCAGGAGGGCCCTTGGGGAAGGGAATCAATGTGTGAGACTGAAGGGAATAAAAGGAAATGGGTGAGTATGCACCCCAATTCATTCGATTCCGCCGAAGCACGAGGTGAAGTTGTCTGTACTGCTCTCGGACAGCTGCTTTCCCTATGCCGCTTTTGAGCCGGTCAGCGTGTCGTGTGTTTCCTATATAGCCACTGTCGTTTTCCCTATGTTAGCCTAATTCCGCACGTGCCGCTCTTGCTTTGCACATGTTACCAAATATCACACTTGTTTTTGTGCCACATTGTATTTTCACATATAGTCAGCACATGTTTTTGTATGTTGTTCTTTTCCCAGGATTTAATCGGAACGACCTAGGCAAGGTCAAACAACATTGCTCCTTGTTATTTTCTGTGGTCAGACACTAGCACCTAGACATAATAGGAGAGACACAGCTGCTGTTTTTGTACACACATATTTTGTCATATAACCCGGGACGTGTTGTTCTAAAGACTCCGAGCGGAGACTTGCAGACAGTGCAAAGGTCCTGTGACAAGAAGGCTGTGTCAGCTGGGATGTAGAACAACTATCTATGTATGCTAAGGTATGGGGTCCACCACTAAGCCCAGAGATCTATAATCTATATTCACTTAGCTTTTGTAGTGAGGGGGGTTTAGGCAAATCGGTGAGAAAATATGATAAGTCTTTTTATTGTATATGGTCTGCAAATCATGCTAATGACATTAATGACCTGTATTTGTTATCCAGTTGTGGCGCAATTATTGCATTTTAGAGCACAATAGTTTAAATAAATATTGTAAACTTCCTTCGTGTCTCTTTTCCATTTATTGTGGACAGGTAGGAGTGAGAGAACGAAAGGGTGTGACCTGCTACTGCGATCTCTGAGGGGGTAAGGAGTGTTGTGTTCTGGGGTGCCAAATCACTACTTGTCTCTCTGGAAAAGTTAGAAGGGGAAGTGGGGCACTATAAGCTAGTTGGATTTGGGCCTATAAATACTGATGGGGTATGGTGACTCAGTCCCTACATGCTGATGTTCTATGGTCCCAAGCATAGTTCTGTTCCTGAGCAGAATCCCTGAAGTCTCCTGAGTAGTGCTGGTGCATGTTCACAATACCCTTACACCTTTTACCAGAAATGTCCGCGGTGTTGGTGATATAGCCTCCACAGTGTTTAGGAAGCACCTAACTCTGTTGGTTTTTCAATCTTAATTTTAGAAGATTCGAATCCAGTTTGTGTTCCACTTTGAATCCATTTCTATTTTTGGCTAATCCTGTAGTCATTCTGGTCAGGTGCAGACCGGCAGTTTACGTAAATTTAGCGCAACATGGGCTCCCTAAGGGGGTGGTCCTCTTGTCTTTGTAGTAGAAGCTGATGCAGCATACCGCTTTGAAGTTTTTTTATTCTTGGGTTACATTTCCAGCTGTGGATCCAAATACAAATACATTTCATACATACACTACACCTGCAGCGCCTGCTCAATATAAACCTTATGCGCTTCTTGAGATTACTCTCACCTACTGGGAACACCAAAATTGGTTCCTTGGCACCCTTCCCCAGGCAGCTACACCTGTCTGCTTGGGGCCCTTTAGTAATGAGGGGGTGGCTTAGCCGGCATTAGCTGGATATTCACCCTATCCTGATATGGCTAATCAGAATCTTATACAATCACAAGCTTTATACACTGGTCTAGTTGCCTTATACAGACGTTTCACTCAGTTAGTTCCCTGTACCTTGCTGGCAGGGCTAGCTAGAATTAGCCTGCAAGCGCACGCCGAACAGTTGCTTGCAGTGCCTACCATTAGTCATGTAATTATTAATTCATTTATGGGCAAAAGACCCACTAATCATGAGGAAATTTAACTTTGGATCCCCCCAAAAAATCGATCAACTAGAAGCTGTTTCAATTTACGGGTCCACAGGACAAGCACAGAATTTTGACTATGTGCTTACCCAGTGGGAGCGTTCTCGGTATTGGAAACTGCAACACTTATTGAACGAACATGGGCCAGGTGCTGCCCTGGATTTGGGGATGAAACTAATGGGGAATTCTCCCCTAGTGTTTGCAATGATTCTGTCTAATGTTAAAGGTGAAGCAGGAAATCTGGCTGTACACCAGCAGCTCAGGGCAGTTGCACCAGCCAACCATTAACGTGAGTTGCCTATAATTATTGCTGATGTATACACATCTTTAGGACACAATAATCTGGGAACGAGACCTACCAAACCACCTCGTGGCAAACCTAGTACAGACAAGGAAGCCAAGCCGGCCCGTGAGTTTGTTAAAAACAATGGGATCTCCATCCCTGGAGTCCTCTGAGAGGTGGTACGATTTTCGTGATCGCTCTAAAATCAAGACTCCAGACAGGTATCGGGTTCCTGATAAACGTTCTCCTTTGTTCCTGTCAGGAATGGTCTGACCAGCAGTACGACAGAGGAGGGCGATCTGAACGCAAGTACGTGAAACCAAAAAGGGAGTTACCACACTCGCCTGATGTGAAGATAAAGGAGGACAGACCTCCTCAATATAGAGCCCCGTTTCAGAAAAAGAAAGTTGTGGCTTTAACCGCTGAATATGCCACAGACACTGAGAACCCTCCTCCTGAACAGGAGTTGAGGGTGTGACTCTCCTCGACAGCGCAGCAGAAGTCACCTTAGTGCGCCGGAATCTCAAGGAGTTTCTGGTAGCGAGAGCAACTGATACTGGATGAAACCGCGGATAGACATGTAGTCCCTCCAGATAGATTGTATCATTTAGATATTCAAATGGAAGGTGATGTGCAAAGCAGCATTAAAGCAATATTCTGGGAAAGTTTTACTTTGTCTTATGACCAGCCGCAACTTGTGCAGGTAAGAGCGGTGGGGCAGGGAGGATTTCGACAGACGATGAGGGAAAATTAAATAAATAATGAATTTTCCTTCGTCGGCGTCTGTTGAACTCCCCTCCCACCCGGCCCCACCGTCCCACCGCTCTTACCTGCCCAAGCCGCAGCTGCTTATGACATCCTGTTGGAGGAGGTCGATTAACCCCCACCATTTGTACGCGCAACCCCCCCAAGGAGAGGATGTTATTCTTCTATCTTTTTCTGCACTAGTCCCTAAAGAATTCAAACAAACTAATGCAGCTGAGTGGGCTCTTGCACTAGCTTCTGCGCTCTATCGCAGTCATGTCTGCTGGGATAAAGATTCTCCTTATTATGTCATACCCTTATGGTCCAGCCCGCGAATGCAACCACAATATCCCATTAAACGTGATGCTAAAGTACCCGTTAAATAAATACTCTCCTAATTGGAGTACAAGGGAGTAATTGAACCCTCTGTCTCAGATGAATAATCCTCTTTTTCCTGTTTTAAAACCGGATCCTTCCTATCTCATCGTCTTAGACTGCAGACATTTAAACAGTCATACACACATTTGCTTTACAAAACACACATAGTACGGCCCTAATTAACAATGTTGTCCTTAAAAACTACAAAACCACGTTGGACATCCCCAATGGGTTTTCCAGCCACAATCTAGCTCCTGAAAACGGAGATTGGACCCCTTTTAGCGCCCTTGCTTTTCAAATGCCATATGGACGCCACCCAATGGGCTATAAGAATAGCCCAGGTAGATTTGCTGCATGCATTGGCGATTCTTCATGATCTTGACTCTGACGTGCTGTCCTACGTAGATATCTTCTTAACTGTTGATAAATTGAATCCCCACCTGGCCAGAGTAGATCACATAATATTGGGATATGCTGAACTTGGCAATAAATTCAACTTATAAAAATCTAATATAGCTTTTCTGACTTTCCTTTTCCTAGGAAATTAACTTGCGCATGAGGGAAGGAACCTTGCCCCTCATTTTTTGGAGAAATGTGCACAACTTGCGCTGCTGGCTGCATCTCGCTTTAACTCTGCGCGGCACATTCCCTGAACCCGCCTAACGAAACTAAACCTACTGGCAACAATCACCTTTTTAACCTTTTTTAACCATCTGAATTTGTTTTAATAATGCGTCTTTGCACTATAAGTTTTAAACTTTGCACTTGGCACCATATTCAGACCTTAAAACCCCAACTCTACCTGACTCTCGGCACTGCTCACGGTCATCGGTCTCCTGCTGTCTTCCCTGCCCTGGTCCACCGCGGCTGAGTGCCGTTTGAGTGGAGGGCGTGTCGGGAAGCAGCGGGGCCATTCGCAAGGCACTTCCGGTCTTGGAGAGGGCGGAGCAACGTTCCCACGCACTCCCCTACATTAGACCGATGTGCCAGCGTACGTGCGTAGCGGGCGCGCCTAAGGTGCACCTAAGGCAAGCCCGTCTGCGCTCGGCCGCGCCCGGCCGGGACCAGGGGAAGGACCCCTGCCTCTTGTAAACCAACCCCGAGCACTGCTCACCGCTACACAAGAGAATCACTTCTAGCCATCTCTCAAAATGTAGCTAATAATAACACACTGTGCTCAAAAGCTCACCCAGGGCATACGAAGGGCCCGTTTTCCTGCCTTGGCTGCCAATGGAGCAGTATAATACAACGAGACCCTTCTCATAAAGAAGCGGACCTGTGTAAACTGATATGCATTTACTTTAATGCCAGATCGGTACCAAAACACCCCCTCGACATCTGGGACACCCTCAGTGAGAGGAACCCCGACCTTGTTTTCATAACTGAAACCTGGCTGGACGAAAACAACTCCCCTGACATTTCAAATGCCCTACCGGCCAACTAAAAAATAATAAAACAAGACATACACGGACGGAAGGGAGGAGGGCTGGCTATCTTGTTTAAAGATTACCTGACCTGCCTGCATGTCCAAGTGGCACATCTGGGAGAGCACGAAATACTATCATTCCAGCTATCCAAAGACGGCCACACGATACTTGCCGGAGCAGTGATTTATAATCCTCCCGGACACCAAGCTGAACTCAGTACTAGGCTACTCACCCAACTTTTCCCTGCATGTTTGAAATACAAGAACTACATAGTAATAGGGGACTTTAATGTTCACTTTGAAAAGGCAAACATCCCTGCTGTAACACAACTGGAAAGTGATATGCAGATTCTCCAACTTAAGCAGTGGATCAAGGGGCCTACACATACGGCAGGGCATACACTAGATTTACTATTTTCCAACATTGAATCCACACTCATCCAGGAGATAAAACCTTTATCATGGACAGATCATTCACTTATATCCTTTTCACTTGGTCTGCCGGCAAAACCAACAAAACTCTGTAAGCCCCCGCAGGTGGCCAATAGAGCCTGGAGGCTAGTTACTCAAGCCTCTTTCCAGTCCCACTTCACCCCCGATAACACGCAGACCCTGAGTGCTCTCCGAGTGAACATGGGAGCAGTAAACCTCAAAACGGAAATTACAAAAACGTTGGACCTATACGCACCTAAGATAAAACATAAGCAGACACAAAGACCCACCACCGAGAAGTGGTACACACTCGAACTTAGAGCACTCAAAAAAAAGTGTAAAACAACTGAACAACAATGGAGACTGTCCAAGCAGGAAATAGACAGATTACGGTACAAGTCTGAACTCAGGACCTACAACTACGCCATTAGAAAGGCAAAGAAGACCTACTTTGCGCAGCGATCAACGAAAACTGCAATTCAACAAAAGAGCTATATAAAATAGTAAGGGAACTCAGTAAACCTGCGAGTATGTCCCAAACACTGCTCCCCTCAGAAGAAGCCTGCGAAAAAATCAGCAATTTCTTCTCGGATAAAATAAGCAAAATATATTCTTCCTTCAGTCCGGTCACCATGACAGACCCAACTAACTGGGAACACCGGACTCCTCACCCAGAGGCTCCATCTAGGTTGAGCAACTTCTCCCCTCTTACAGAGGCCGAGGTCTTAAAAGCGATGGGGGAAGTTAAATCAGGATCTCCCCTAGACCACTGCCCCCATTTCATCTTTGCCCGGATCGCAGCAGTCTTATGCCCCCACGTCACGCAACTACTCAACAACTCTCTTAACACTGCCGCCTTTCCCGACACCTGGAAACAGGCGGTAGTGACCCCCCTGCTGAAGAAAGCAGGAACAGACGTCCACAACCCTGAAAACTACCGGCCGATTTCTAAACTCCCATACCTCTCCAGTCTTGGAGAGGCTGGTAAATAGACAACTATCGAACTATTTAGAGTCTAACGAACTGTTAGACCCCTAACAAACCGGCTTCAGGGCCACTAACAGCACAGAGGCAACGCTTCTGGCAGTCCTGGACAACATTAGATCTCGGACCGATCAGGGGGGAGCTGTAGCCCTGATATTGTTGGACCTGTCGGCAGCGTTCGACACGGTCTCACACAACAGATTGCTGGAAATCCTGTATGAAAAAGGAATCCATTCCAAAGCCCTAGAGTGGCTCAGCTAATTCCTGAGTAATAGAACACAAACGGTACAATTGGGTCATTTTTTATCCAAACCCAGCACCATCGGCTGTGGTGTCCCACAGGGAGCATCTCTGAGCCCCACATTATTTAACGCCTATGTGTCATCTTTGGCGAAAATCAGCAAAAAATGGGGTCTCAGTATTTGATCCTATGCGGACGACACACAGCTGATGGTAGCCCTCGAGGAAAGGCCTGATGTTACTAAAGTAAAATTGCACAACTGCCTTTCAGAGATGGCACAATGGATGTCGGAACATTGTTTGAAACTAAATGCAGGGAAATCAGAAATCCTGCTCTTCGGAGGAGCCAACTTAATCTGGGATGCTACCTGGTGGCCACAAACCCTGGGAGATGCCCCAGCACCCAAGCAATGTGCAAACAATCTAGGCATCCTCATTGACAACACCCTTTCCATGAAGGACCATGTGCGGTCCCTGTGTGGAAGGGGCTTTGCAACTCTGAAACTACTAACCATACTCTTTCCCTAGATCCCATTGGATTGTAGAAGAACAGTTACACAGGCCCTGCTTATCAGTAAGCTCGATTATGGAAACGCCTTATTCGTAGGCATGGCAGAGTACCTTTTTACACGCCTGCAGGTGCTTCAAAACACTGCAGCCAAACTGGTGTGCAATAAAAGCAGACTGAGCTCAGCATCAATGTGCATGAAAGATCTTCACTGGCTACCCATGCGACAAAGAGCAGTGTTTAAGCTATTCAGTCATGCACATAAAGCACTGCATCAATGTGGCCCCAGAATACTACAGAATAAAATTGAATTCTACGTCCCCACAAGGAGCTTACGGTCACTCCATCAAGCGCTGGCCAGGACAAAGCGTATAAGGAAAGTGAAGGCAGGAGGACGTTCATTCTCATATCTGGCGGCTAAGAAGTGGAACGAATTCCCCCAAGACCTACGCCTCACGACTGACTACTTAGCTTTTAGGAAAAAACTTAAAACTTATCTGTTCCCCAAGGCCTAATATCCGACAGATTTTCTACCCCACCAGCAGCGCTTCCACGATTTCTCGCTATTTAGCGCCGTGATATCCCTTGGGATGAATGCTGCGCTCTATAAATAAATAAATAAACTACAACCTCCAAATGCGCTCAACAAATTGCAGCCTGTGCTAGAGTTTGGAAACTTTGGCAGAAGAAAAGATACCTGACTATGCACAACACATTAAACCATTCTATGAATTAATGTGCCATGATTTTTCCGCTGCATGCTGCACATCAGAGCACACAGATGCACTCAGATCATTACAATCGTACTTGTTTGAAACGCACCACTTACATACATGTGTCAATACCTTGAACACGTTCATTTGTATTTTGTCAGGTGCAATTGGATTTACTTACATCTCTTTTAATGAAGGCAAAACAGTGCCTATAGCATATAAATTGCAATTTATTTAAATGCGGAAATGCTTTTTGCTTCTGCAGAGAAAATACTGACTGCGATGCAGATGGCTGTCCTTAAAGAACAGCCACTTGCACAAGGAAAACGCATTATTGTCGTCACTACCGTGCCGGCCTTAGAGGCTGTCTCAAATACTAGCATTCCACACACTAAAGCCCTCCATCATAGCTAGATACAATGGGCCACATCCTTAACAGCTGCTGATGTAGATTTTTTCTTCGACCCCTCTTTACAGACGCAATAATTTCTACAGTATGAGCATGTTTATCCCGGGAAACAGCGTTTACAACGCGGTCGTTACATCGCGTTCCTTTAAAACGCTGTCGTTACAACGACCACATTGTTGGAACGCGATGGCTTTACATCGCAAGTCATTAGATCAACTTGCTGTAGGAGGCGCTCTAACCTAAAGAATAGTATAATTTACTATTCCAACACCTTCCCTACTGTTGCGCAGGCTGGAGTTGGAATAGTAAATTATACTATTCCTAAATCCAGCGCGCCCCCTACAGCAAGTCGATCTAATGACTTGCGTTGTAAAGGTATCACGTTCTAACAACGTGGTCATTGTAAAGACCGCGTTGTAAAGGAACGCGATGTAATAGCATGCGTTGTAACATGCTATATTGGTTTATCCCATGCCCCCTTCTGTTTTGCCTATTGATCAGTATAAATATATTATTTACACTGATGGTTCAGCAAAGCCTGCTATAGGTTCTAAGCAGCAATACTCATCGGCGTGCGCTATTGTTATTGGTTTTATGTTGGACGTGGAATTCCAACTTCAAACAACTCGCACACAGTCTTTAGGTGACTGCACTGCGCAGTTGACTGAACTGAAGGCTTTGCTTCTTATAGTGTGTAATTCATATTACTGTTTACAGTCCTTTAATGATAATCTACATTATTGGCAACAGAATGGATTAAAATATTCTCAAGGTTGCACAATAAAGCTTAAGAAGCTGTGGGTTCAGGTGGCAGACCTCCAAGACAGGCTACCATGGACTCATGTAATACATACATTGAGTCATCAGTGTGTGGGAGCACATGCTGTAGGTAATACCTTGGAAATGAAGCAGCCAAATCTGCAGTCGCCACAGCTACAGTAGCTTCAATTACTCACCCCTTTATGTAAAGGCTTTCCTTCTAAATATTCTTATCACTTAAATGAACAAAACATCCCTTTTGTAACAATTCCAGGGGTTGGCGATCATTTGATTCCCAACCAAGACCACAGACTTGCTTTAGTTATAGTGGCACATGAAGGTGTTGCTTCGCACATGCTGGGGTGGCGGCCACAATTTTGCTACTACAGCAACGTTATTGGTGGCACGGCTTATATCAACAGGCCAAGAAACATGTCCTGTGTTGTGCCATTTGTTAACAAATTCAAGCTTCCACCATGGCTCATCCTCCACTGACACACACCTGTTGATCTCCAGCTAGCCTTTCGGCTGCATGTATTTGGATCACTGTGGTCCATTGATTTAGGACACTGCGTTCAAATTTATTTTGGTTGCAATCGATTCTTGCTCTAGATTCCTCTGGGTTTGGCCACAGCACTGGGCTGATGCTCAAACTGTTATTAAAGACCTGCAAGTCTTTATCAGGAAACATACATACCGTGCATTCCACTCGGACCAGGACCCAGCTTTCTCGTTGAAAGCGTACTGGGATACACTGGCATCCCTAGGTATACAGGTGCGTTTTCCTTCTCATTATAGGCCTGAGGGCAATCCTGTTATGGAAAGAATTAAACATGAATTAAAGCAGTCTTTAACAGCTAGAGTATTAGCGCTGGGCGTAGTTGGATCTATCATATATAAAGGCTTCTATGGGCTCTAAATAACCTCCCTGAAAGATCTCTGGGTGGGCAGACCCTATACGAAGTACTTTTTGGCATCAAGATGTATCTTCCAGACCTTGATGGTCCAGTCATTGTGGCGGCTGCTGCGACTTTTGGCGTAGATATTCATTGTGCTGTCTTACAGGATCTGCAAAAGTTCAGTGACTCCCAATCAAGCAAACCATTGAAAACACCTCCCTGTGCGAGTACGGATGTGAAATGAGAACTTTCTGGCTGGATTTCAAATATTGAAGATCTTGTTCAAGAAAAGGTGGCTATTAAAAGGAATTTGGGCAATCCTACTGAGCACCGGTGCCCGTCCTTGACGTCCAAGGCACAAGAACTGTGATCCAGCCACCGCTTCCTGGTTCTAAAGACAAACGCTTTGTCTCCAGTGTACATGTCAAATTACACCATGTGGACCATTCTAAATAGTAGCCCACGGGGTGTCCATGCTATTACACAGGACGTTCCTCTGCAGCTAGTGAGCACCACGGAAGCGGTTGCTCCCTGGCTGGAAGGGGGGGGGTGAGTGGGGGGAGAATGAGTCCACAATTGGCAACATGACTGAAGTGATTTCTGTTCTACTACTGCATCTTCTGCAGCTGATGTCATTTACACTGATCCACCATCGGTGGATCAACCACTGTTGGATTTTTTTAGTCCTGTAACAGAACCTTAGCCTCCTGTTTTTCAACCAAGTGCTTCTGGGCATTATATGGATCAAGAGGATTTTTCCTCAGACAGTTCTTCTGTTTTAAATCCTCCTCCAGCACGGACCTGTGTTTTCGTATTATGGTTGAAACTCACTTATTTAGTCCTGCCTTTCATATATGTTTGGATTACACTTTCTTTGGTTTTTCTTTTCATGAGGATTGGATTTGTGACTTTTTTTCCCTGTTGATTAATGGACACTACCTACCAGAACATTCTGCTATGGAACTGGTCAACGGGGTGTTAGACCCCCAGTCTTCTTCCTATAAACTGAAGAGAGACTTGTCCCTTGTGAACATTTCAGCCATTCCAGTTACTGATGGAATCATTTGGGATAAAGTTCGTTTAGACATATTCGGTCCTACGGAGGTCCTTAAGATACTATGTGTATTTAAAGTTTCTATGGGTGATGTGATAGTACCTGGGTTACATTCAGATGATTGGGATGTTGAAACTATAAATTCTGTGCTCTCGAGCTGGAATACTGTACTGTTTTTGAATTAGAGGACCTGTACTTTAATTGTGTTAATTTTGCTGATATGTTGTGATATCAGCATTACGGCCATCATTTTCTACACAGTGCCAGTATTCAGCATACACTTTTCAATTATACACTATGGGAACCTTGCCCAACTCCCAGACAAGGGAGTTCCAAAACATACAAAGACCAATTCACGTATTGTTCAGGATATGACATGTCGGATCCTACATCATGTTATTTCACATTAGTCCCTATCCCTCTGAACAAGTATATGCTTTCACAGACTAAGCTGATAAATGTGGCTTCGTTTGTCATCCAGTTAGCCCATAAAGGCTATGATTGTGATTATTGGAAGGACATGATTGAACTGAAATTGATTTGGGGAAACAAACCCTGGTTAATGGGACGGAAACCCGATTTTGAGCATGTTTAATTCCAACACAAATGATTTTTTTGAATGACACCGTCCAGCAGACTACTTGTCTAGGGCTGGTAAAAATACAAGAAGTGAATGCCCCAGATAGTACCTCCCTGGCACGCTTTGATAATTGATGAAGCTTTATGAATTTTACTGAGGACCAACTCAATAGTATGATGCAGACTGGTACATTCAATTTCACACTTTCGGGTCCACACGTGTGGTTATTGTGGCAAGTAGACACTAATGGTTGTCATGCTCGTTTCCTTAATTGCAACCCTGTGTTTAAATCAAGCAGACCTGACCCCGATTATCATTCATAACATTCAGTTACTGTTACCACCTATTCCGTGGGGAGATTGTGTTCACAATGGTTGTAACATTCCACACTGTCTGCAGTGAAACAACATCTTTCTCTCCTGTCCAAAGACATGAACTTGTCATAATTTTTTATTATGTCCTAAATCTCCACGTTCTAAAAGATTTATTTATGCTACCTATAATGAAATTTGGAATTTGTCCCATATGGAAGCTGCCGCACATTTAAGACAAATTGATCAAGACAATTTGTATAAAGTGCTTACTGTTGTTGATAATAGTATTAATACACTGTCTTCACACATTTATTATTTGAATAACATTGTCTCGTCTGTTATTGATATTATGCAAAGTGACATGTCAACATTGTATCATGGGCAAAGTCAGCTTTGATCTATCGTGCAGTTTAGTTGGACATCTCAAACCCTTAAGAATGGGTGCTTACCATGGCATTTTCTGAATTCCAGTACCTTATTTTTGCTTTTTAATTGAACACACAAACAACAATTGATAGCAATGAAAGATGCAACCTATATAATGCTGCATTTGAAGAAGTTAGAACAACTCCCTTTTACCATAGCCGAAACATCTTCAGCTGTCTGGTTGATGCATTGTGTAATATCTTTACCTATTTCGACATTTCAATTCACAGCTTGCATGAAACATTACCCTGTCGGTAGATATGAACCCCCTAGGCGCCAGCGATATTCATGATTTATCATCACTTCCCTTTTCCTATCGTTCTGAACGTGCCGGTAAAGAAGTATTCCTTACTGGAAAAGAATACAAATCTACTGTCGGGCACTTACACTTTGCAAACATGTTACTGTGCACGGCACATGTAACGCCTCTGTTGCAAATTTGGCCTGTTTTTTAAAAGGAATAACAGCCCCTGCAATACTTCTACTTATTACTGTCCTTTCAAATGGTAGTTATTTAATGCATAATGTTCAAGCCTGCTGTGGAATGCGTGCGGGAATTCCATATATTTTATTGGTTTCTCAAAACATCACATGTTGTAATAATGTCCTGTTTATCCCCATGCAAGGAGTTTTCGAGAGTCTGCTGTGGCCTTCAATTCCAACTTTGAAGGCAGACTTTAATAAGCTAAGCAGACTCAAAGCACTATTGTTTCAAAAAGAAGTAGCTCTCACATCTGCCTGTGAGACCTTTGAGTTACCGGTTGCCAGTACATCCAGCAAGATACAGGCACTGTTAAACACAAACCTCCCACTACATTCTGGTGAATTAGTCCATCGAATTTTTAATGCATCTAACAATGACGGTCTTGCACACTTTTTTAAGATTATAGGCTCCGCCTTGGTCACTTCATTTCAAAGTATTTTTGGAGTAAGAAGCGCCTTTTATTCATTCTCTTTTCTTTAGTGTGTTTGGAGGATTTCCGCTGCTGTTATTCCTCATTATGGCATTTTTGTCCTATTTTTGCTTTTCCACAAAGGATGTTCCATTTACAAGCCCCCTGGAACTACAACTGCTCCAGCAGTATCATGAGAGTATGCTTCGATACTTCGGAAATCTTGTTGCTTCAAGAACTAGCCATTGATTGGTTGCTAACATCTCATAGAGACTTATAGCTGCAGATTCCTTACCTTTGAATTTCCCAGGTGTTAGGCTGGATCTGGAAACTTTTGCCCGAGCAATACCCCTTGCGCGCACCGTTGGGGGGCTCCGTTTGGCTCCGTGTGACGTTATTGGCGTCGGTTATGGCGTTGCGGTCACCTATATAGTTGCCACCCAGGCGTACAGACGTCATTTCTTTTCTTTCCGCACTAGTTAAGCGCCGATCCGGGAAGAGATACCCCTCAGTCGCTTTTTGACAGGCCTTTCTTCGACTTTTTGTCGACTTCGAAATTATTTGCCAACTTCATATGCGATGATCTCTTTGAGGAAGACAGGGTTCAAGTCGTGCGGTGCCTGTCACTGCATGATGTCTGTTACCGACCCCCACCTCGTCTGTCTCTGGTGTCTCGAGTTCGACCACGATTCGAAGTTGTTGACAGACTGTCGGGCTGTGGCTCTAAAGGCTGCACCAGGATGACTCTGCAGAGCAGATGTACTGGTATGGGGACCTTGGGGGAGCCAGTGGACTGGACACTTCCCCCGATACTGGCATGCTCTCTCCGCCAACTGTGGCTACGGAGGAGGGGGGCATCTTATGCCATGGTGGTTAAGAGGGCAGCAGAGGTCGTCAGACTAGAGCTGCCCTTCGTGCAGGGCAGGACTAATCTCCTGACTGAAGTGCTTCAGCCTGGGGCTTCCACCTCTGAACCCCTTTTGCCCTTCAATGAGGCACTAACTGATGTCCGTCTAGGCACGTGGTCCAAGCGTAGCACAGGGGCTCCTGTGGATAGGACAATTGCATGCTGCCATCGCCCAGCTCCGGGCGACCCAAAGATCCTCAGACAGCACCCTACCCCGAAAGTTTGGTGGTGCAGGCTTCTACATCTCAGGATGCATTCCCTTCTGCCCCTCTGGATAGGGAATCCAAGAGGCTGGATTCATTTGATAATATGTTTTCTTTCTCTAGCCTGGCATTGTAGTCGGTGAATACCCCATGCTTATTGGGCCATTTCTCCCATTCCCTTTGGGAGACGGTTGTGCAAGTGCTGCCACAAGTCCCGGAGGAGACCCGGGCTGTGCTCTCTCAGGCAGTTAAGGATGAGAGATATGCAGCAAAATTCGCCATAAGGCGTGGCCTTGACACAATGGATTTGCAGGGCAGATCGATTTCCATGACAGTGGCCTTGAGGCGTCACGCCTGGCTTAGGACATCAGGCTTCTTGGGCGATGTCCATGCAAATTTGATGGACATGCCATTTGATGGAACCCGTCTTTTTAGGGAGAAGGCAGTCTCGGCCCTAGTGAGGTTCAAAAACTCTCGCGCTATGGCCAGATTCTTGGGACTCTCTTCTACACCTCGTGGCCAGTCTAGGTTTCGCCCCTTTCGTGGCAACTGAAGGGGGATCCAGCTGCATCAGCCCTATCCCAGCTACCGTTCTGCGCAGACTTCCCACATCATGCGGGGACGTGGACGTGGTTCATTCCGACCTAGGAATGGAAGCCAAAAGTCGTCGGTCCAAGCACTCCTAGTCTGACTCTGCAAGACCACACCACTCCAATTGGTGGGAGAATCCATCATCATCTCCCCCTCTGGAGGTCTATAACATCGGACAAGTGGGTATTGCAGATCATTCAGGAGGGCTATACTCTGCCTTTCCTTTCTATTCCTCCTCTCATTCTGCCAAATCAAGAACGACTGGCGGAGGATCATTTAAAATTGCTCCAGGAGGAAGTTACAGCTCTTTTGGCCAAGGGAGCTTTAGAGATGGTCCCATATTCAAAAGTAGGCAGTGGCTGTTATTCCCGCTACTTTCTGATTCTGAAAAAAAACAAAGGGTTGCAACCCATTTTAGATCTTCGGACAGTCAGTCTCTTCCTCAAGAAGGAGAAGTTCAAGATGCTCACTCAAGCTCAGGTCTTGTCTGCCCTAGACCAAGAGGACTGGATGGTAGCGTTGCACCTGCAGGATGCGTATTTTTACATCCCCATGCTGCCGGGCCACAGGCGTTACCTGCGGTTCAAGATAGGCCACGAGCACTTTCAGTTTACCGTGCTCCCATTCGGCCTTACCAACGCCCCTCGGGTGTTCACAAAGGTGATGGCAGTGGTCGCAGCTCATCTGCGCAGGTTAAGGGTGTCAGTCTTATCCTACCTCGACGAATGGCTGTTGAAGGCGTCACTACGGCGGACCTCCTGCATTCGCTGGGGTTCTCTATAAATGTGCCAAAGTAACACCTGACTCCTTTTCAGACGCTCCCTTTCATTGGGGCTGTTCTGGACACATTGCAGTTTTGGGCCTATCCTCCCGAGCAGGGAGTCCAGGATATTCAGGTTATGATTCTGATGTTTGAGCCTCATTTCTGGATTTTGGTGAGACTGACTCTGAGGCTGTTGACCCTCATGGCCTCCTGCATCCTGTTGGTAAAGCATGCCAGGTGGCGTATGCGGGCTCTGCACTGGGACCTGAAGTGTCAGTGGGCACAGCATTGAGAAGATCTCACCGACGTGGTCCAGATCTCAGAAGGAACTGCGAGAAATCTGCATTGGTGGTTGACAAACCGCGATTGGATCAATGACAGACCCCTCTCCCTTCCCCAACCAGATCTCACAGTCGTGACAGATGCGTCACTTCTGGGATGGGGCGGCCATCTGGGAGAGGTGAGATCAAGGGACATTGATCTCCGGCAAAGTTGGGGCTCCACATCAATTTGTTGGAGCTTCGTGCGATTCAGTTGGCATTGAAGGCATTTCTTCCCTCTGTCAAGGGGAAGTTAGTGCAGGTGTTCATGGACAACACCACCGCCACGTGGTACTGCAATAAGCAGGGCGAGGTGGGGTCGTGGACCCTTTGTCAAGAGGGCCTGCGTCTCTGGACATGGCTGGAACAGCAGGGCATAACCCTGGTGGTTCCATACCTGAGAGGTTCTCTAAATGCCAGGTCTGACTAACTCAGCCATTGATGCCTAGCAGACCACGAATGGAGTCTCCAGCTGGAGGTGGTGCAGGGTCTCTTTCAGCAGTGGAGAGAACCTTGGTTAGATCTTTTCGCCTCCAAAGAGAACATGCAGTGTCAGCAATACTGCGCGCTGGAGTTTCCAATGCGGCTACGCTCTGCAACGCCTTTTGTCGCAAGTGGCGCTCAGGCCTGCTGTATGCCTTTCCGCTTATACCACTCCTGCCCAGGGTTCTGAAGAAGATCAGGAGCGACCGGGCCCAAGTCAGTCTTGTGGCTCCGGACTGGGTAAGGAGAGTCTGGTACCCAGAGCTTCTGAAAATGGTCATCGATCTTCCGATCAGGCTGCCCCTTTGGGAGGATCTTCTGTCGCAGCAGCAGGGGAGCATCCTCCACCCGAACCTGTCAACTCTGCACCTCCATGCGTGGAGATTGAACGGTGACAGTTGATGGCTTTTGACCTTCCTCCCGAAGTATGCAACGTTATTTCGGTGGCCAGGCGGCCATCCACTAAAACGGTACACGCCTGCAGTTGGCAGAAGTTTATATTATAGTGTACAGAAAGGTCTATTGACCCTCTTTCTGCTTCTCTTTTCACTGTTCTTCTATTCATTCCAACCCTTGCCCAGCAGGGCTCTGCGTTGGGTACTCTCAAGCGTTATCTTTCTGCTCTATCTGCTTTTTTGAGGCTGCCAGACCAACCCTTTCTTTTAGGTCGCCAATGGTAAATAGGTTTCTGAAAGGGCTGGCTCACTTGTTTTCGCCCACGCCCTTCGTTATGCCAGAGTGGGACCTTAATTTGGTCCTCACTTTTCTTATGTGTGCTCCTTTTGAGCCTCTGCACAGTTGTCCCCTCCGGCTGCTTACAATCAAGACCGCCTTTCTTTTGGCGATAACATCTGCCCGGAGGGTGAGTGAGTTGCAGACGTTATCTTGCACGCATCCCTACATGATGTCTTTCCCAGACAAAGTGGTGCTTTGCACCTCTGCTTCATTTCTGCCAAAGGTTGTGACCCCATTCCATCTGGGTTAGTCTATCACACTGCCAACCTCATTTGCTCCCCCACATCCCTCTAAGGAAGAGGATCGTCTCCCCCATCTGGACCCAAAAAGAGCATTGCCGTTCTACCTTGACCGCAGTAAAGAGTTCCGGGTGGACGACCAACTCTTTGTGGGGTATGTGGGAGCTAAGAAGGGGAGGACAGTGCAGAAAAGGACCATCTCTCATTGGGTCATTCTCTGCATTAAGAACTGCTATGCCCTGGCTAAGAAGCAGTCCCCTGTGGGATTAAGGGTCTATTCCACCAGGGGAAAGGCTGCAACTATGGCCTCGACTCGGGGTGTTCCAGTCCTGGACATCTGTCAGGCAGCAAAGTGGGCCTCTTTGCACACATTTGCCAAGCACTACTGCCTGGACAGTCAGGTCCACAGAGATGGGCATTTTGTCTGTTCGATCCTGCAGGACTTCCTAGTGTAAGGTACTGGCCCGCAACCCACTGCCAGGATGGTATGGCTTAGGTTTCTAATTCAAAGGTAAGGAATCTGCAGTTAGCAGTCTCTATCAGATGAACAAGTTACTTACCTTTGGTAACGCATTATCTGGTAGAGACTCTATCCAGCTGCAGAATGCTTACAGCCCCACCCATACCTCCCCGCTTTGCAGACTGATGCTGTTAGGGCTAGGGTTACTCTGCTTTTTAGAGCCCTAGTTTTGCACACGACTACGTTAGTTACTTTGTGACTCTGCGCTTCTGGCGTGGAAAAAACACATTAAAGCTCACGCCCACGTGCCTGGGTTGCACCTATATAGGTGACCGCGACATCATAACCGACGCCGCTGACGCCACCGACATCACGCGGAGCTGAATGGAGCCACCCGACAGCGCCCTCAAGGGCTATTGCTTGAGCCAAGGTTTCTGGATCCAGCCTAATGCCTGGGAAATTCAAAGGTAAGGAATCTGCTGCTAGATAGAGTCTCTACCAGATAATGCATTACTGAAGGTAAGTAACTTGTTCGTTCCGCCCACCCTGGTTTACCTGTGTGCAACCCATGTTCCACTGTCTCTGGTGCCCCTTCGAAGGGGCACTAGATATTTGCCTGGCTTTGCAGACCCCTGCTCCCATGGACATGGAAGTGCTGTGAGTCCTTTATCAACCCATAATCAAAGTTGTCCCTTGGGTTTGTGGCTTCTCCACCATTCGAGGTATGAGCACTCCTTTTTGAAGCGATGTGTGCCATGGCACATGGACCACTAAACACTGGCTCTACTAACTAATCTGTAACTGTCTTAGCATCGGCTGGGACCAAGAATCATTTCTGTTCTCTGGAACTTGTGACCTGGGCTGTCGGCCAATTATCTCCTGCGGAGACTGACTCCTCCTTGTAGTCCGTGGCATTTGAATTTGCAAGTGACACCACAGATTACTCCGACGCACCATATATGATTATTTTTTCTAAATTGACATTTCAGTTTTTTAAACAATTGTATTTTTTATAGATAGTGCTTAGTAGATATACTTTGAGTTTGCTTATCTTGTTATCACATTAATTTTATTTAGTTATTTGTTGTGCTATTGCTCTGACCAAAGAGAGTGTGTCTTGTGTTTTCTATATAACCTTTGTCATTTTCCCTATGTTAGCCTAATTCTGCACATTGTAGGCCGCTTTTGCTTTGCGCACATTACCAAATATCACGCTTGTTTTTGTGCCACATTGCATTTTCACATATAGTCTGCACATGTTTTTGTATGTTGTTCTTTTTGTGGGATTTAGTCCGAACAACCTAGGCAAGGTCAAACATCGCTCCTCGTTATTCTCTGTGGTCAGACACTAGCATCTAGATATAATAAGAGAGCCGCAGCTGCTGTTTTTGTACACACATTTTGTCATATAACCCGGAACGTGTTGTTCTAAAAACACAGAGCGGAGACTTGCAGACAGAGCAAAGTTCCTGAAACGAGAAGGATGCATCAGCTGGGATGTATAGCAACTATCTATATATGCTAAGTTATGGTGTCCAACACTAAGCCCAGAGATCAATAATCTATATTCACTTACCTTATGTAGTGAGGGTGGGTTTAGGTAAAACTTTCAGATAATATGATAGGGCTTTTATTGTATATGGTCTGCTAATCATGCTAATGGTATTACTGACCTGTATTTGTTTTCTATTTATGGTGCAATTATTGCATATTAGAGCATGATCTTCTGTCGCAGCAGCAGGGGAGCATCCTCCATCCGAACCTGTCAACTCTGCGCCTCCATGCGTGGCGATTGAACGGTGACAGTTGATGGCTTTTGACCTTCCTCCCGAAGTATGCAACCTTATTTCGTTGGCCAGGCGGCCATCCACTAAAACGGTACACGCCTGCCGACTGGCAGAAGTTTATATTATAGTGTACAGAAAGGTCTATTGACCCTCTTTCTGCTTCTCTTTTCACTGTTCTTCTATTCATTCCAACCCTTGCCCAGCAGGGCTCTGCGTTGGGTACTCTCAAGCGTTATCTTTCTGCTCTATCTGCTTTTTTGAGGCTGCCAGACCAACCCTTTCTTTTAGGTCGCCAATGGTAAATAGGTTTCTGAAAGGGCTGGCTCACTTGTTTTCGCCCACGCCCTTCGTTACAGTGACAGTTGATGGCTTTTGACCTTCCTCCCGAAGTATGCAACGTTATTTCGGTGGCCAGGCTGCCATCCACTAAAACGGTACACGCCTGTTGTATTCCGCTTTAGGTGTCCGTATATAGGTTTTCCTGAATCATGTCCTTATATAGGCACAATTCACATTGCCCTTATATAGGCATATAATCCCAGTCCTTATTTAGGCATTAGCCGTGCACTCCAAATACAGGCATGGTCACCGACATCCGTCCACCCTAACGTCACAACGAGTTCTTAGAAACCAGACCCTTAAGCTTCGGGAGTTCCCCTAGCACAGGACTATTGATTTCTCCAAGAACTCATCTATTATGTATGAACCGTTATACCTTAAGGGTTCATTCCTGACGTCTTACTCTGTCCGACTTCACGTCAATGCTAACATTCCAAGACACCTACCAGGTATAAATATACCTTCCCTTGCCCAAGCAAGTTAGAGGAGACCTCGACTTCAGAGGAGCCCGTATCCTGGCCTGATGCACTGAGAAGACGCTGTCATTCCTGCACGCAGACGAATCCAGCTTCCAGTGTTCTGACTCCCTTCGCGGGGTGTTAGAGTTCCAGATCCGGCAGGAGATTCCCACATCTCACATTCTCAAGGTATGGAGCTGACTAGAACCTAGAGGGACTCTTGGCATACTATACTTAACATACTCTTAGTATACCAGACTAGAGAATACTCCACCTACTTCTACCTTTCCCTACACCTAGACTAGGTTAGGTACCTTGGGGTAGAACTAGCTTAGAGACGCATCGTATGAGTACTCGCATTTTTAGCTCATGTTATTTATGTACGTGAATATATGCTAAAAGATAATGCTAGCGCAGTATTATTTATTTCTACTGCTTACGCTGTACATTATTTATCTTGCATACTGTCTTGTGATCGTAACAGCACATATCTCTTACACGAGAAACAAGACTGTTCAATAAAACCCTTTTTATTGAAACGCCCGTCTTTCCTTTCTGTGTAACTCTGTAGAAACTAAGCATGCGCGATTGACTGAGTGAAACTGTTATCTATTGTTTCCACGATTCTGAGACATATTCCGCTTCTAAAGGGAAACAAAGTTGTCATGTTTTTCGGTTGCCAGAAACTACTCCCTTCTTGTTATTCAAGGAGTTTCTAGTGGCCTCTGAGCTAGCTGGCACAAGTAATTAAGTTTAATATACTCGATAGGGACATACCGACCTTAGACCTATGTCAAGCCTATAGGTTATATTATTCCATTGCACAGAGCCTATTAGGGAAATAGGAACTACACTACATGGCGCCCAACGCTTTGGTAAGGCAGTAATTTAACGCTAGATACTGAGTAACTCAGTCTTGCTTTTCTCAGAGACCCCTACTCACATACTCCATAAGACGTCTGGAGTGGGTAGGGTTAAATATCCGCCATAACTAATTAGGACAAAAAACCCTATATATTAGTTGTTTGGTTTGTTCAACGTTGAAGGATACAGTGTTCCAAAATATTGTGCACCTTATCTTTTTGTTTCCTTGAAACTTGTTCTACATTTTTCAAAAAACAAATGTCCTTAAACGGGGACGATGCCACCAACACCGGTGGAGCTGCGGCTGACCCAGCCATAGCAGTTTTAAACTTTACAAGTTCAAATGAACCTGAGGAGGGTGTTATAGACATCCATCCAAACTTAAGAAGAGCCATCACTCTAAAACTTATAAAACATGGCCTACCACCAAGAGGCGGTAGAGCAGTTTTCGTGATAGAGGCACACGAATCCTTTCAGACAGAGGTATTCTATTCCATACCATACCAAGACATTTATAAAGCGCACGGCTACCACCAACGGCGGTGTCCCGGCGCTACACAGAGACAGAGGAAGATAAAGAGAGGAAAAGCAGACTAAGGGAGATCAAAAAGCCAGGTTTTCAGAGCACTCCTAAAAGTGGTTTCAGATTCTGCTTTGCGCAAGTAGAGCGGCATCGCATTCCAAAGAGCGGCAGTTCTGACTGCAAAGGCGCGCCCTCCCATCCTGGCTTTGCAGTAGGAAGGAGAGCAAAGAAGAAACTGAGAGTTCGAGCGCAGAGTCCTATTTTGGTGGTATTTCCGAAGTCTGAGCCTCAGATAGTCAGGTCCACTTTCTCTGGTAGCTCTAAAGCGAGTAATAAAGCCTTAAATTCGATTCTTCTCTTCACTGGAAGCCAGTGAAGACTGCGCAAGTGGGGGAAATGTGATGCCGAAGAGGCACGTTTCTAAGAAACCTAGCAGCAGCATTTTGAACTGTCTGGAGCTTTTTAATCAGATAGGCAGGGAGGCCTAGATACAAGCTATTGGCATAGTCCAGCTGGGATGTAACCAAGGCGTGGACTATGGTGGCCCGACAGTTCATCGGTAATAAATACAGGAATCTACGCAAGCATTTGAGCTTCCAGAAGCATGCTCTGGAAACTCGGCCAATCTGGGCTTTCACCGACAGGTCCGAGTCAAATCTAAATCCCAAATTTCTAACAGATAGAACTGGGGTGGGAGGGGGATTCAACTGCGATGGCCACCATAAATCAGCCGGAGGAGGTGATGGTTGGTTAAAAACATCACCTCAGTTTTCTCGGTATTCAATTTAAGACAGTTATCTGTCATCCATGAAACAATTTTATTTAGACATAGCCTAAAGCTGTCAAATGCGGCCATCTTGGAATCTTTAAATGAAAACACCAGCTGCGTATCATCAGCGTATGAAATTGTACGCACGCCACACTGCTCAACCAGTGCAGCCAGGGGGCCAGATAGATATTAAATAGGGTCGGGCTTAACGCAGAACCCTGAGGTACTCCACAGCCCATGGCGCAAGAGGAAGAGACATAAGGGCGGAGGAAGACCTGCTGAGATCGCCCCTCCAGAAAGGATTGGAACCAATTTAGAATGGTTCCCGAGATACCCAGCTGTGTCAGGCGGTCTAAAAGAATCGAGTGAGAGACCGTATCAAAGGCTGCAGATAAATCTAACAGCACAAGCATGGCACAGCTACCGTGGTCTAATGATTCTCGGATGGTTTCCGCCACTTCCAGCAGGGCCGTCTCTGTACTGTAACCCTTCCTAAAACCTGATTGGGAGTCGTGAAGGAGATTGTTAGACTCCAGATGATTAGAGAGTTGTCTTTGGACCTCCTTCTCCAAAATTTTAGCAGGGGCCGGCAGAAGCGAAATGGGCCTGAAATTCTTGAGTATACTAGGGTCTGCATCTTCCTTTTTAAGAATTGGCAAGACCAGGGCCTCTTTCCATACTGAGGGGAAGCATCCCAACCTTAGAGAGGTGTTCCAAATAGCATTTAACTGAGGGTTAAAAAGAGGGCGAGTAAGTTAAAAAATCTAGCTGGGCAGGGATCCAGGGGCGAGCCTGATTTAATTCTAACAAGGTCTTTCAAGGATAAAGACGGGCAGAAAGGCTGAAATTCAGTCCAAAGATAGGGAGAAACAAGGGCCGAGAGAGTAATTGGCCTTTCTCCTGGTTCCTTAAATGTGGAATATATAGATTGAATCTTTTCCTTGAAAAAAGTGGATAAATCCCCACATAAAACAGCTGAAGGCACAATCTTACTCAAAGTGGCCTCAGGTTTCATAAAATCTTGAACAATCTTAAAAATTTCCTTAGAAGAATTGTCCGAGTCTTTAATTTGTTTGGCCAAATGATTCTTAATTGACAAGCGTTTAAGAGCATGGAATTTGTTTTGTGCAGCTTTATAGATGTTTTTCGCATCCGAATTATACGACTTCCGCCAAATACGCTCCAGCTTTTTGCATATGCTTTTTTCAGCTTGAAGCTCTGACGAGAACCAAGGAGCAGAAGGTTTTTTTCTAGCCGATTTTGACACTTTCATGGGAGCAATGGCGTCCAGAGAAGAAGCAACCCATTCATTAAATGAGGTTGCATCTAAGCTGGGATTGCCTGTAAGCTGAAGAGGGATATCATGCAAGACCGGGCCCATGGTCTCAATAGATACTTTCCTCCAGTTTCTCTTCTTTTCACACTCTGGTCTCATCCGGTGTGTCCCACCGTGCCTGGACAAACTAAAAGGGACTAACCAGTGGTCTGACCACGTCAAAGGCAGAGGGACCTCTACTCTAATGGTAGGGTCGTTAGAAAAAATAAGGTCTAACATATGACCAGCACAGTGTGTGGCAGACATAACCTGCTGAATCAAGTTTAGTCCACCCAGCATCTCAGTCACTTGGAGCGCCAAAGCACAATCCTGTCTGTCCATATGGACATTGAAATCGCCCCAAACCGTAAAATTGGCATATCTTAGTGAGAGATCCGCCACAATGTCCCCTAATTTTAAAAGGTTGGCAACTACGGAACTCGGGGTCGATAAACCAGCATGCCCGCAAAGGTATGTCCTAAAGAAGATTGAATAGAAAAGGACATAGCCTCAATAGTGCCAATATTCTCAATTTTTTTACACCAGATATCCCATTTATCATTACAAATAATCGCAAGACCTCCTCCACGCCTGCTATCTGCTCGATTCACCTTGGAGATTTTAAAACCAGTGGGAAGTGCCAGAGCGATATCTGGATAAGAGGTGTCTGTAAGCCAGGTTTCTGTCAGAAACATGAGGTCCCAGCGATTGAGCTCAAGGGAAAGCCAGATGTCCTCTGAGTGCTTAGGGAGAGATCTGCAATTAACCAAACATGCTCTTATAGTAGGCTTATTGGCGTCCGTCTCAGTAGTCAGAGACTTGACACCGCCTGCCTCTACCTCCTGTGGCCCCTCCAGTGCCCCCATAACAAAGGAGCAGGTGTTGCATTGAAAACCCTGGTCCCGATTTATCAGGCAAAGGTTGGGGTATGTAGAATGGGAACATTGCCCCACATTACAATCCAAGAGCTGTTTTCTAGACCAATAAATTCTTACCCCAGATCCTTTTTGAGCAGGGTGGCTGGCGCTGGCCGCGTTATGGTCGCGGACGGGCGCAGACGGGCTTGCCTTAGGCGCGCCAGCGGCGCGCCAGCGGCGCGCCCGCTGCGCGCGTCCGCTGCGCGCTCGTGCAGCAACCCGCTTTATACTCCCCATAAAACAACTAGACCGTGTCCGTCCTGCAATATGGCGGCGTCGGTAAAATTGAATGAACAGGGTTCGAATCCTCCTGGGTAATATTTCCTGAATCAAATTCAGTAACAAGACTGTTTCACTTCTACAAAGAAGATGAACTACCAGAGGAATATATTCCTTTCGAGGATATTGAAATTCCACTAACATACCAGGAGCATCAGCTCTGGTTTAAAGGCGCCCTAAAACATCACAGAAACATTACCAGGCTCAGTCCACTAGGTAGACCAGGAGCAACATGGCCGATTCTAGCCGGCTACACTCCTCATCCTGACCTCGATATAATGTCAGACGAGGAACTACTTACTCAACTACAAGAGTTAATAAAAATTTACAGACAATTAGTCCAATATGTCATGCGGACTTTCACAGTCCAACCACCATCAACACTTCCAAATCAAACCCCTCAACAGGGGAATACACTAAAAATTACACCACAGACTCTATACTCAGTCATGGGAAAAATGCCCACAAAACGTGAGCAAATTCCATTCTGGATAGCTCAAAAAATTACTCAAATCGAAGCAGTATTTCCAAATACTAGCCCGTATGAGAAACACAGAATCCGAACAATCTGTTTACCGATGGGGATCACACCACAACTTGAAGACTACACCACTTGGGGCTCAGTCTTTGCTGCCATCTATACTAAAACACATGGTGTTCCGTCAATTGTGGTAATACCTGATGTCCTGAAACAAATTCAAAACGAATACGGGGCGGAGCCTGCTCTGAATTTAGGTATGAAATTACTGAAAAACTTCGACCAGGTCTCAACAAAAATATTATCTAATATTAAAGGGGAGGCAGCAGCAGTGGCGATCCGCCAACGATTAAGGGAATTCGATGTTACAGAACATCAAAGAGAACTACCCAGAATAACAGAACAATCTTATGCAGAATTAGGCAGAGATAGTTTAGGTGGAAGACCATTAAAACCAAAACTATCTGAAAGCCCTGAGAAGGACTCTATTAAACAATCTCCTACATCTTCTAAAAAGAAGTGGGAAACTAATAAACAAAATTCAAACGAGAAACGTTCTCAATCCCGAGGTAGGTCTCCTCAAAAGGAGCCCTCTGAAAGGAGGTATAACCTGAGGAATAGGGATAATTTGAAAAAGCCTGACAGGTATCAAGATACTGATACACGTTCCTCTCGTACCTTTCAGATCTCGTCACAGACATCGGAAAGAAGAGGACGGTCAGAACAGAAAGAAGAACGCGTGAAATCGAAAGACGACAAACACGTTCAGAAAAATAAATCAAAACCTCAATTCTCAAAAAAGAAGGTAGCAGGTCTGAAGGTCAGACATGCCGAGGATACTGAGAACACAACTCAAGAACGGAGAATGGGCTCAGACAATGCTGGACAGTGCAGCAGAAGTCACAATAGCTCGCCAGAACCTGAAGGAACTTCTGGAGATAGTGGACTTATTATTATTAGGAAGTTTGTAAAGCGCAATGGTTACTCCCAACGGAGTGTCCCCGCGCTAGGACAACTGGAAACCCCAAACCCATACCACACTAATCGACTACCTACATAGCCTCGACTTGAATGAGTACATTACAGTTGAGACTGTAGACACCAGGGTTAGTACTCCACAAAAGTTATTTGAAATAACACTCTGGATGGAGGGAGACATACCTAGACAGGTGAAAGCGCTCTTTTGGGAAAAACTTTCAAGGGGCTATGAAATACTTCTAGCAGAAAAAGACTGGCCACCACAATTTGTCAGGGAGTGCCCACATGGTGAGGACATTATTATGCCTGCCTTCTCCAACCACATTCCAATTCATTTAAAATATACTTATGCCAGGAAATGGGCAGTTGCCCAGGCCCCAGCATTATATAAAAATCATGTAGGATGGGATGAGGACTCACCTCACCATAAAATACATTTAAAAAATGAACCTACTGCACAAAGGCAGTACCCAATAAAGCAAGAAGCTAAAAAACAGGTCAGGGAGATCTTAGATCAACTTGAATACAAAGGGGTGATTGAAACATGCACCTCTTCAATGAACAATCCTTTGTTTCCTGTCTCCAAACCAGACAATACCTATCGTCTAGTTTTGGATTACAGACACTTAAACACTTGTTCAAAAACTTTTGCAGTGCAAAATGCACATAGTACAGCATTAATGAATAACATTGTGCGTAAAAAATATAAAACCACATTGGATATCTCAAATGGTTTCTTTTGTCAAAACATAGCACCTGGAAGCAGGTACTTAACAGCTTTCTCAATAATGGGGACCCAGCGTCAATTTTGTCGACTCCCACAAGGGTTCAAGAACAGCTCGGGGTTATTCTCAGCGAGGGTAACAGAGTTACTACAAATTTATGATAATGAGGCATTGTCATATGTCGATGACATCTATCTCACAGCTGATGACCTAGACAAACACTTGAACAGGGTGAGCACCATTATACTGGGCTTCGCCTCTGAGGGCTATAAGTTCAACTTTAAAAAATCCAGAATTGCCCATCTCAATGTCCTTTTTCTAGGATATGAGCTTTCAAGTGAAGGCAAGAGCTTGGCAGCCAACTTTTTAGAAAGATGTGCGCTGCTCCAACCTCCTAAAACGCTGAAAAATTTACAATCCATCCTGGGTTTCCTAACTTTTGGAAGAACTTACAGTCTAAATTACGCAGAAAGGGTTAAACCTCTCTACGCATTAATCAAACCTGATTTTTCAATCAAAAATTGGACACAGGAACACACAGAAATCTTGCGTTCACTCCAAGCTAACATGTTAGCAACAAATCACTTACAGACACGCGTAAGTCAACGCAATTTAGTGATCCGAATAATTTCGGGTCAATGCGGATTCACCTACTTAACATTTAATGAGGGTGAAAAAGTACCTATTGCATACAAATCACATTTGTATACACAAGCAGAAATGCGCTTCACTTCAACTGAAAAAATTCTGACAGCAGTTCAAACCGCTGTAGCAAAAGAAAGAGCTCTAGCCCAAGGAAACGCATTATTGTCGTAACCCCAGTTCCGGCTCTAGAGGCGGTAACTAAAGCGAGCATTCCAAATGCTAAAGCATTACATCCGAGATGGATACAATGGGTTAATTCTCTTGCTGCAACAGATGTTGAATATGTTTTTGATCCTGATTTAAAAACACAAGCGTTCCTGCAATATGAACATGAATGTCCTCTGCCCACTGAGATTCTGCCTCTCGATCAGTATGAATTCATAATTTACACTGACGGATCCGCACAACCCGCAACAGGGAGTAAGCAAGCTTACAGTGCAGCGTGCGCAATCGTTAAAGGTCGCATGCGCGATGTCAACTTCAGACCTATGGTCACAAAAACCCAATCTCTAGGAGATTGTACAGCTCAGCGAGCTGAACTACAAGCATTCAAACTGGCACTTGAAAGTACAGATCGAGAATTCCCCACACTAATAGTGTGCGATTCTTTCTACTGTGTGCAGTCGTATAATGAATATATACAAACTTGGCTTGAAAATGGGTTCAAAGATGCAAAAGGTGGCACAAACGCTTTGGGAACAAGTAGTTCAGTTAAAAAGCGAACTACCAAGGGCTCACGTGATACACATGCGGAGTCATCAACGTGATGGCGTTCACGTTGCAGGGAATTCATTGGCTGACAAAGCCGCAAAGGGGGCTGTTCAGACGGCTTCCGTAGCTGCGATCACTCGTTCAAAAACGCGAATAGACAGTGAGATAATGTTGGCTGTCAATGCTACGAGCAAAGGCAGTGGTGCAGCGTTACCAAAAAAGTTTCCACTCAAGTACTCTTATGTAATTGATGCGAACAACGTTCCTTTTGCTCGAATCCCTGGAGTGGGGGATAGGGTAATTCCAAACATGGAATGTAGAGCAGCTTTGATTTATGAAGCACATCTGGGGGAGGGTCTGTCACATCAAGGGATCTCTAAAACAATATTAACATTAAAAGAGATGTACTGGTGGCCTGGAATGAATACACAGATTCACATCTTCATCAGTGACTGCATAGACTGTAAGGTACAGCGAGATGCAGAACGCCACCAGATACCATGCTACGAAGTAGCCTGCCAGGGACAGACACCATTGTTAGACAGCATTAGACTATCTATGCGCAGGCGTCCTTGTGGACAACTGTAATCCCACAAATACTAAGTCAAGGTTCCTATGGATATGGCCTCAGCGCTCGGCTGACGCTCGAACTGTTATAAAAGATTTGCGAGCCTTTATCGGCAGGCGCGGCCCGTGGTAGGAGTGCCGGTCGGGCGGTGACGTGGGGCGGGGGAGGGCAGGGTGGGGGGTAGTAAACTACGGATTAAGGCCGAATACAGGTAAGTGAACATTTAAATAAATAAAACGAATTTCGTTGTGAGCGCTGCATCGCCAAATGCGATGCAGTGCGCAGCGAAATTCGTTTTATTTATTTAAATGTTCACTTACCTGTATTCGGCCTTAATCCGTAGTTCTACCCCCACCCTGCCCTCACGTCACCGCCCGACCGGCACTCCTACCACGGGCCGCGCCTGTTTATCGGCACATACGCAATAGGCATGCTACATTCTGACCAGAGCCCTGCGTTTAGCTCTCGAGCTTACAAAGAAGCCATGGCCAGTCTGGGCGTTGCATTGCGGTACTCCTCTCCGTTTCATCCTGAGGGAAATTCTGTTGTGGAAAGGAAAACCGGGACATAAAGCAGTCTATAACAGCTAGGGTATTAGGTTCGGGTGATGGGTGGGTCAAACATCTTTATGGGGTCCAACGCTCATTAAACAATTTGCCAAGAAGTTCTCTAAGGGGGGGTCACTCCATATGAGGTCCTATTTGGGACAAGAATGTGGGTGCCAGATCTAGAATGTAGAGGCACAGTGGTGGAAAATAAACACTTTGATATCAAAGATCGTTTGGCTGTTTTACAGGATCTAAAGGAACTAAGATCGAAACAAAGCAACGTATTCCTGCAGCCAACCACCACTGGGGAAAAACCAGCGGTCCCAGCAAGGCCTGTCTGGATTCCAAAAGTTGTGGATCTAGTCAGAGAGAAAATTGCGGACAAGAAGGAATTTGGACCTTCTTACAGACAATCAGTACCTGTCCTAGCCGTACACGGAACAAGAACAGTACTTCTGCCGCCCCTTGCTGGAAAAAAGGAGAAAAGATTTGTGTCCATCAACCTCATCAAACCACAGTATGTGGCCAATACTAAATAGTAGGCCTCGTGGACTCCGACCTAGTAGCAGACACACTCCTCTCGCTACTATCCAAGAGGTTCAGACTGAAAGACTGATAACCATCGAGAATTCAGCAGTAACAGATGAAGGACTGAGCAACAATGCTATGGAACTCATCCCACTTGAAACTCAAGTAACAGTTCGTCCAAATACACCTGTCTACACCAATGTAACAAGTGATCAACTGGTTCCAGCGATTTCTACAAATCCTGATGCAATTCCAACAATTGACAGAACTGCTTCTGGCTATTTCATTAACTTTGATACGTTTTCTGAGGATCTGAGTGAGCCTGAGACGTCGCCAGCATCAAAAACTTTTAAACAGCAAGTACAAGACTTTTTACATTTAAAAAAAAAGACTTATCTGGTTTCACCATGGATTGAACTTTGGGTTATTTCTGGAATATTTTTCTTCCTGCTTTGGCTAGCTTTGGTTATGACTATGAGCGTGCTTATAAATGGCAGATATATCCATGTGAACACTGAAAGAAAAGAAGTGAACTTACTTTTAAAACCACTCAAATCATCCCATCGTGAAACAAGAGACTTGTCTGCAGTGAACATCACAGCCGTTCCTATACAGGATGGTATAGTGTGGGACAAAACTGATTTCGATATCTTCGGCCCTACGGAACATTTGACCATTCCACATTTATTTAAGATTTCACTAAGTGATTTTGTTTCATCCAGTACCTATTCTGATGATTGGGACTTTGAAACTGTAAATAACATGATGTTTGACCTAGAAAAATCTGCTGCATTTTCTAATAATAAATATTTAGAGGGTCCATCAGACTATGAACAACTATATTGCTATAACCACTATGGTCATAATTTTTTGCATAAATCTGCAACACTTAGAAATGTGTTTATGTTTAACCAATGGGAGCATTGTCCTACACCACCAAAAGGTAGTTCAAGAACATTTACTAAAAGTTTCCATATTTTTCAGGATACAATACATCTGATCCAGAAACATTTTACTATAAAAATGTAAACAAAACAGGACTGAAAATTATGTTAACTAATACAAAACAGATTTACTCTGCAGCATTTATTGCCCAACTGTCTAGACAGGGTTTCGACTTATGGAAAGACACAATAGACGCAAAATTTGTCTGGGGTACTAAATATTGGCAAGTGCAGGGGATGGAAGCTTTGTTTAGAGCCTGTATCGTCCCTCAGCAAATAATGTTTTTGAATGACACAGTCCAACAAACGTCTTGCCTTGGGTTAGCCAAGATCAAAGACATGAAAAATCCTCCTGTACCAACACCTGCAAGTGATAACAATACACAGGCAGCGGTTACAGTTGACACCATACTACAACTCAACAGAACAAATCCTGATTGGAAAAAATGGTTGATCTGGCCCTCAGACACAAACAACTGTCAAGAGAGATTCCTGAATAAAACGCAGGGGTTTACTATTCATAGGCCAGACCCACGATACGTCCAAAGACGGCATCCGGGGGTAGTAACAACATACAGTGTAGGGAAATTATGCCTCGATTGGCTGCAAAAATCTACACTTAAGGATGTGAAACAACACTTATCTTTACTTAAAGAAGACGCAGACCTTAGGGAATTCTTGCTTGGACCAAGAAAACCGCGTCAAAAACGTTTCATATATGCCGGCATCTATGCTGCTTATAATGAAGCATGGAAGGTGTCACAGATGGAGGCCGCAGAACGAATACTTGAACTTGATCGTATTAATTTAGAGAAAACTCTCTCTGTGGTCGACAATGGGTTAACAACTTTGTCCTCCAGAATTTATTCATTGGACAGTATTGTATCCTCTGCTATCGACATACTGGAACAAGATTTAGCCATGTTACAGCAAGGCCAGTCTCAGTTACGTTCTATTATGTTATTAAGCTGGACGCTGCAATCTTTGCGTGCGGGCTATGTGCCTTGGCGTTTTATCAACACGTCGGCTCTGTTTGCAGAATACAATCTAACTGATAAACAGATCGAACTGCCACAAAGGGGAGCAAAGTATACAGTACTGAGCATTGAAAAACTTGAAAAATTACCATTCACAGTGGCAGAAAAACCAGCTACAGAATGGCTTATTCATGGCAAAATTAGTCTACCTGTGACTACTTTTCAGTTTCAGTATTGCCTTAAACAGATGCAAGCAGGCAAATATGAAAGGTTGGGTAAAGAATACATTAAGACATCCTGGAATCTACCTTACACATATAGATGTTGGAGTGGGGATCGTGAAGTGTTTCTGAGCGGTACACACTGTGAAAGTGCACTAAGCGGTTCACTGATTTGTCAGGACATATCTTTACACAGGGCTTATAATGGTTCTGTGGCAAATTTGTCCTGCCACCAGCAGGGTACACCAGCTGCTGTGATTAATCCAACGTTTGGCCAACTTTCTAATGGGAGTTACCTCATGTTGAATGATCAGAGTTGCTGTGGCATGTTGCCAGGCATCCCATATCTAGTAACGGTCAACTCCAGGGTCACTTGCTGTATGCAAGTATTGTTTGCCCCAGTAGACACAGTCAGGGAGTCGCCTTTATGGCCTTCGTTGAATGTCTCTTTTATACGATTTGATACTTTAAGCAGAATGAAAGCCATGCTTATACAACAATCAGTGCCTTTGACCTCGGCCAAAGAAACCTATGATCTACAAGTTGCAAGGACTTCGGCTGCAATACAAGCTTTAATTCGTACAAACTGCCCTATACATTTCATAGAAATGATAGGACGTATCTTTAACATGTCTGATACAAGCGGAATTGTACATGTATTTAAGACCATCTGTTCCGGACTATTAGCACCTTTCCAGGCTGTCCTCGGAATCATCCCAAACTTCGCACATTCGGTGTTTGGTGGTGTGCCATTAATTCTAGCACTTGTTGCAGGAATTCTGTTTCTATTCCTCCTACTACGCTATGGCAAGCCTCTTCGCCAACATCACTCCGAGCGATGTGGAGAGAGCCCTCCTTGATCGGAAATGCCATGAGCGAATAGTACAACTTTTGGGCATGCCTCGTCTACGGGAACTAAATACAACGTGGTTCCTGTCATTCAGACCAATCTGGCAAGATTGCATCTTACCTGTTCTACGCTGCCTGTTTTGCGGTGAAGAATGCGTGCTAGACACCTGTCACACTCCCATCAGTCATGCCAACGGATATCGATACTCTGCTGGACCCGATAACGGCCCATGCTGTGTGTTGTCCCCAGAGGCTTCCAATCCTGATGGCGGCATTCTTTGAGATCTCACAGACGCTTCCGGCTGCTGCTGAGGTACGAGATGGATCGACTGGCACACAGGTAACAACGGACGCGAACATTGCTTCTTCTGCTGAAGGCGATGTTTCTCATCTCTGTGCAATTAACCTTCTGAACGAGGTGTTCCAAATGTCACCAACTTCGGTGGACGATATTTTGGCTACGGAAATAGATGATCTAATGTTTACGCCAGACCCATACACTGACTTTGATTCGGCTCACAGTGTACCAGGGCAACAATGAAATTTGGCCTTCATATTTCCAAAACTTGGAACTATTCCCAGAAATTGAACTTTTTCTTTTTAAATTTTTTTTTTGACATGGCAAAGAACAATCTGCTTACAGTAGAACTAGTCTTATAAAACGGACTTCTTTGAATACTTCCAGGGACACATTATCACCTTACTTGTCTAAAATTTCATTTTAATTCCATGATATGCAATGGCTTTGATTTTGAGAACTTATCGACCATTTCATCATATGTATATATTTCTGTTTCATTCACGCTGCATTTTATTTTTGTTATATGCTTAGGATGGAAACGATGCTTTAAATGTACAGTACTTATTGCATTTCAACAGTTTTGAGCTTCTTTTAAAAATGCTTTTAGAAATGTTTTTAGCAACATGTGGTACTCAATTTTATGTTTAGCATTTAAATGTTTAGCATTTAGTATTATCGTTCAATCGAAAGTGGAGTGGGTGTTGTAATCCGCTTTAGGGGTCCGTATATAGGTTTTCCTGAATCATGTCCTTATATAGGCACAATTCGCATTGCCCTTATATAGGCATAGAATCCCAGTCCTTATTTAGGCATTAGCCGTGCACTCCAAATACAGGCATGGTCACCGACATCCGTCCACCCTAACGTCACAACGAGTTCTTAGAAACCAGACCCTTAAGCTTCGGGAGTTCCCCTAGCACAGGACTATTGATTTCTCCAAGAACTCATCTATTATGTATGAACCGTTATACCTTAAGGGTTCATTCCTGTCATCTTCCTCTGTCCGACTTCACGTCAATGCTAACATTCCAAGACACCTACCAGGTATAAATATACCTTCCCTTGCCCAAGCAAGTTAGAGGAGACCTCGACTTCAGATGAGCCCGTATCCCGGCCTGACGCACTGAGAAGACGCTGTCATTCTTGCACGCAGACGAATCCAGCTTCCAGTGTTCTGACTCCCTTCGCAGGGTGTTAGAGTTCCAGATCCGGCAGGAGATTCCCATGTCTCTCATTCTCAAGGTATGGAGCTGACTAGAACCTAGAGGGACTCTTGGCATACTATACTTAACATACTCTTAGTATACCAGACTAGAGAATACTCCACCTACTTCTACCTTTCCCTACACCTAGACTAGGTTAGGTACCTTGGGGTAGAACTAGCTTAGAGACGCATCGTATGAGTACTCACATTTTTAGCTCATGTTATTTATGTACGTGAATATATGCTAAAAGATAATGCTAGCGCAGTATTATTTATTTCTACTGCTTACGATGTACATTATTTATCTTGCATACTGTCTTGTGATCGTAACAGCACATATCTCTTACACGAGAAACAAGACTGTTCAATAAAACCCTTTTTATTGAAACGCCCGTCTTTCCTTTCTGTGTAACTCTGTAGAAACTAAGCATGCACGATTGACTAAGTGAAACTGTTATCTATTGTTTCCACGATTCTGAGACATGTTCCGCTTCTAAAGGGAGACAAAGTTGTCATGTTTTTCGGTTGCCAGAAACTACTCCCTTCTTGTTATTCAAGGAGTTTCTAGTGGCCTCTGAGCTAGCTGGCACAAGTAATTAAGTTTAATATACTCGATAGGGACATACCGACCTTAGTCCAAAGTCAAGCCAATAGGTTACATTATTCCAATGCGCAGAGCCTATTAGGGAAATAGGAACTACACTACACTATCCTCCCGAGCAGGGAGTCCAGGATATTCAGGTTATGATTCTGATGTTTGAGCCTCATTTCTGGATTTTGGTGAGACTGACTCTGAGGCTGTTGGGCCTCATGGCCTCCTGCATCCTGTTGGTAAAGCATGCCAGGTGGCGTATGCGGGCTCTGCACTGGGACCTGAAGTGTCAGTGGGCACATCATTGAGAAGATCTCACCGACTTGGTCCAGATCTCAGAAGGAACTGCGAGAAATCTGCATTGGTGGTTGACAGACCACGATTGGATCAATGACAGACCGCTCTCCCTTCCCCAACCAGATCTCACAGTCGTGACAGATGCGTCACTTCTGGGATGGGGCGGCCATCGGGAGAGGTGGAGATCAAGGGACATTGATCTCCGGCAAAGTTGGGGCTCCACATCAATTTGTTGGAGCTTCGTGCGATTCAGTTGGCATTGAAGGCATTTCTTCCCTCTGTCAAGGGGAAGTTAGTGCAGGTGTTCATGGACAACACCACCGCCACGTGGTACTGCAATAAGCAGGGCGAGGTGGGGTCGTGGACCCTTTGTCAAGAGGGCCTGCGTCTCTGGACATGGCTGGAACAGCAGGGCATAACCCTGGTGGTTCCATACCTGAGAGGTTCTCTAAATGCCAGGTCTGACTAACTCAGCCATTGATGCCTAGCAGACCACGAATGGAGTCTCCAGCTGGAGGTGGTGCAAGGTCTCTTTCAGCAGTGGAGAGAACCTTGGTTAGTTCTTTTCGCCTCCAAAGAGAACACGCAGTGTCAGCAATACTGCGCGCTGGAGTTTCCAATGCGGCTACGCTCTGCAACGCCTTTTGTCGCAAGTGGCGCTCAGGCCTGCTGTATGCCTTTCCGCCCATACCACTCCTGCCCAGGGTTCTGAAGAAGATCAGGAGCGACCGGGCCCAAGTCAGTCTTGTGGCTCCAGACTGGGCAAGGAGAGTCTGGTACCCAGAGCTTCTGAAAATGGTCATCGATCTTCCGATCAGGCTGCCCCTCTGGGAGGATCTTCTGTCGCAGCAGCAGGGGAGCATCCTCCACCCGAACCTGTCATCTCTGCGCCTCCATGTGTGGAGATTGAACGGTGACAGTTGATGGCTTTTGACCTTCCTCCCGAAGTATGCAACGTTATTTCGGTGGCCAGGCGGCCATCCACTAAAACGGTACACGCCTGCCCTTGGCAGAAGTTTATATTATAGTGTACAGAAAGGTATATTGACCCTCTTTCTGCTTCTCTTTTCACTGTTCTTCTATTCATTCCAACCCTTGCCCAGCAGGGCTCTGCGTTGGGTACTCTCAAGCGTTATCTTTCTGCTCTATCTGCTTTTTTGAGGCTGCCAGACCAACCCTTTCTTTTAGGTCGCCAATGGTAACTTAGTGGGACCTTAATTTGGTCCTCACCTTTCTTATGTGTGCTCCTTTTGAGCCTCTGCACATTTGTCCCCTCCGGCTGCTTACAATCAAGACCGCCTTTCTTTTGGCGATAACATCTGCCCGGAGGGTGAGTGAGTTGCAGATGTTATCTTGCACGCCTCCCTACATGATGTCTTTCCCAGACAAAGTGGTGCTTTGCACCTGTGCTTCATTTCTGCCAAAGGTTGTGACCCCATTCCATCTGGGTTAGTCTATCACACTGCCAACCTCATTTGCTCCCCCACATCCCTCTAAGGAAGAGGAGCGTCTCCCCCATCTTGACCCAAAAAGAGCATTGCCGTTCTACCTTGACCGCACTAAAGAGTTCCGGGTGGACAACCAACTCTTTGTGGGGTATGTGGGAGCTAAGAAGGGGAGGACAGTGCAGAAAAGGACCATCTCTCATTGGGTCATTCTCTGCATTAAGAACTGCTATGCCCTGGCTAAGAAGCAGTCCCCTGTGGGATTAAGGGTCTATTCCACCAGGGGAAAGGCTGCAACTATGGCCTCACTCAGGGTGTTCCAGTCCTGGACATCTGTCAGGCAGCAAAGTGGGCCTCTTTGCACACATTTGCCAAGCACTACTGCCTGGACAGTCAGGTCCACAGGGATGGGCATTTTGTCTGTTCGATCCTGCAGGACTTCCCAGTGTAAGGTACTGGCCCGCAACCCACTGCCAGGATGGTATGCTTAGGTTTCTAATTCAAAGGTAAGGAATCTGCAGCTAGCAGTCTCTATCAGATGAACAAGTTACTTACCTTTGGTAACGCATTATCTGGTAGAGACTCTATCCAGCTGCAGAATCCTTACAGCCCCACCCATACCTCCCCGCTTTGCGGACTGATGCTGTTAGGGCTAGGGTTACTCTGCTTTTTAGAGTCCTAGTTTTGCACACAACTACGTTAGTTACTTTGTGACTCTGCGCTTCTGGCGTGGAAAAAACACAAAAAAGCTCACGCCCACGTGCCTGGGTTGCACCTATATAGGTGACCGCGACATCATAACCGACGCCGCTGACGCCGCCGACATCACGCGGAGCTGAATGGAGCCACCCGAAGGCGCCCTCAAGGGCTATTGCTTGAGCCAAGGTTTCTGGATCCAGCCTAATGCCTGGGAAATTCAAAGGTAAGGAATCTGCTGCTAGATAGAGTCTCTACCAGATAATGCATTACTGAAGGTAAGTAACTTGTTCGTTCCGCCCACCCTGGTTTACCTGTGTGCAACCCATGTTCCACTGTCTCTGGTGCCCCTTCGAAGGGGCACTAGATATTTGCCTGGCTTTGCAGACCCCTGCTCCCATGGACATGGAAGTGCTGTGAGTCCTTTATCAACCCATAATCAAAGTTGTCCCTTGGGTTTGTGGCTTCTCCACCATTCGAGGTATGAGCACTCCTTTTTGAAGCGATGTGTGCCTTGGCACATGGATCACTAAACACTGGCTCTACTAACTAATCTGTAACTGTCTTAGCATCGGCTGGGAGCAAGAATCATTTCTGTTCTCTGGAACTTGTGACCTGGGCTGTCCGCCAATTATCTCCTGCGGAGACTGACTCCTCCTTGTAGTCCGAGGCATTTGAATTTGCAAGTGACACCACAGATTCCTCCGACGCACCATATATGATTATTTTTTCTAAATTGACATTTCAGTTTTTTAAACAATTGTATTTTTTATAGATAGTGCTTAGTAGATATACTTTGAGTTTGCTTATCTTGTTATCACATTCATTTTATTTAGTTATTTGTTGTGCTATTGCTTTGACCAAAGAGAGTGTGTCTTGTGTTTTCTATATAACCTTTGTCATTTTCCCTATGTTAGCCTAATTCTGCACATTGTAGGCCGCTTTTGCTTTGCGCACATTACCAAATATCACGCTTGTTTTTGTGCCACATTGCATTTTCACATATACTCTGCACATGTTTTTGTATGTTGTTCTTTTTGTGGGATTTAGTCAGAACAACCTAGGCAAGGTCAAACATCGCTCCTCGTTATTCTCTGTGGTCAGACACTAGCATGTAGATATAATAAGAGAGCCGCAGCTGCTGTTTTTGTACACACATTTTGTCATATAACCCGGGATGTGTTGTTCTAAAAACACAGAGCGGAGACTTGCAGACAGAGCAAAGTTCCTGAAACGAGAAGGATGCATCAGCTGGGATGTAGAGCAACTATCTATATATGCTAAGTTATGGTGTCCAACACTAAGCCCAGAGATCAATAATCTATATTCACTTACCTTATGTAGTGAGGGTGGGTTTAGGTAAAACTTTCAGATAATATGATAGGGCTTTTATTGTATATGGTCTGCTAATCATGCTAATGGTATTACTGACCTGTATTTGATTTCTATTTATGGTGCAATTATTGCATATTAGAGCATGATAGTTTAAATGAATATTGTAAACTTCCTCCATGTCTTGTTTCTATTTATTGTGGACAGGTACGAGTGAGAGAACAAAAGAGTGTGACCAACTACTGCGATCCCTGAGAGGGTTGCGAGTGTTGTGTTCTGGGGTGCCAAATCAAGTCTCTATGAAAAGGTTAGGAGTGCAAGTGAGGCACTATAAGCTAGTCGAATTTGGGCCCGTAGATACTGATGGGGTATGTTGACTTAGTCCCTAAATGCTGATGTTCTATGGTCCCAAGTACAGTCTGTTTCTGAGCAGGATTCCTGTCAGAGTCGAATGGCTGGTGGTGGCGGCGGTGCTCCGGCGGTCGTTCGTTCTACAAATCGCCAACATCGTAATACCATGGGCGGACCGCCAACTAGGCGGCGGGGTTTCCGACGCAGTTTCAATGGCGCTTCCCTTACTGCCAAACTCCTAATCAGGCCCTATATGTTACTTCGATGGAGTTAGAGTGGTCAGATGAATGTGGTGCTTTGGGGGCTAGTCACTGTTGGACATGTTAACACTAAATTTTGACATGTCCTGCTCCCTAACTTGTGGGCTACAAGACCTACTTGGGGGTGACTTATTTAATATTTACAATTAGGGCTTTCCTGCCAGAGAGGGTTAGTTTGACAGGTTTACCTGCAGGTTTGAAACCGCTGCAATATTCAGAAGTATAATCCTGAAGTCATGTTTTCTTTGGTATTCTAGTGGAAATTAGAATAAGTGCTGCTCTCACAGGTGACACAACTTTCCATGCCATTTGTGTATTTTCACGCAGAATATACTATGGCCTTACTGTAAAGTTAAATATTTTAGTTGGTGATTAGCCAATTTTGCCATGTTTTAGGGGGCAGAACACATACACTGGTGCCTAAACAGAAGAGCCCCATCGTGCAAAGTAAAAAAACAAAAAACAGCAATACCATTCAGCAAATAAAAAGGGGGGTGATCTGGGAAAAAGAAGCAGTTGCTCACAGAAAGGTAAAGGTAGAAGCTAGAAAGAGAGGTATGCCATCACTCACTGTCATGCTATGTTGCCATACTTTTCAATTTATAATTGGGTAACAACTATTCATATAACCTGCATTTGATTAGGACATTACTTACTAACAATGCCTTTTTAAATGTATAGTGCAGATTTTATGCATGTATTCAGCCAGGTGGAAAAGGGTCTCTGTGTCACGTGGCCCATTGGGACATTGTCGTCTTCACTAAGTTAGTATGAGCACGTTGCAGCTTGCCTGCTGCTTTGCGCACATTACTGCACATCTTTATTTTCGCAATATTTTCTATGGCTGCTTTCACATGAGAACTCATCGCTGTGCTCACTCTCTGCATGTTCCTGGGATTTTGACTGAACATTATGTGCAAGGTCGAACAACAATGTCCCTTGTTATTTTGTTTTGGCCAGACCTTAGCCCTTAGACATAACATACCGATGCACCTGTTGTTTGGACAACATACTTTGGTTTTTAGTGAGGTACACGAATAGGTGACACACACTAGGAGAGGGATCTTTCCAGGGAGAAGAGCGAGACAGCACCTATGATGTAGATCTACCATCTATAGGCTAAGATATGGGGTCTGCTGACAAAGCCCAGAGATCTTCCATTATATAATAATACTTCTTCTTAGCAAGGGAAGGGAGGCTAGGCACTATAGTCTTTTCTCCATTGTCTTTCTATGATGGCATCTCCCTTCATGATATATGGACTAGCTGCTATGCTGACTGTATTTGTACTATGCATTTTCCTGCTTGTTGTGGCACGTATACTGCATGTTAGGGCACGTTAGTTAAAATAAATATTTTAAACTGTTTTGTGTCTCTGTCAGATCTTATTGTGGACAAGTACTAGAGTGCGAGCGAAAGGGTGGGTCTTGTTACCACGATTCCTGAGAGATCTGGGATTGTTGTGTTCTGGGGTGTCTAATCAGTTGTTTCTCTGTGAGTGAGTAGGAGAGCAACTGAGACACTATAGCTAGTCGGTCCTGGGCTCGTGGGTACTAAGGTGGTAGGAAGAATCAGTCCCTATACACCAAGGTCCCATATTCCTGCGCACAGTTCTGTATTTGTGCAGAATCCGTGCAACATGGCGCCACCAACGTTTGGTCTGGTACTTATTCACGGGACCCCTGAGTAGTACTTGTGCTTGTCCAAAATACCCTCTCACTGATTTCCGGTGTGTGGGATTAGCCTCCTATATTTGTGTTTTATAGGTTTTTCAAGCTTGAAGTTTAAAAGGTTTTATTTGTCGATCTCAACCCGCTTTTGCGCTACCATTCTTCTGGTTTTTCTTTTTACATTTTTATTACAGCAGTCGCTATTCCGGGACCTAGCCGCGCGGCGGTTACGGCATTCTTCACTCAACGTGGAGTCCCCAATGCTGGGGCGTCCTTTATCTTTGTCGTCGAGGCGCATGCGGCTCACCGCTTCAAGGTCTTTTACTTTTGGGTTACATTCCCAGCAGTGGATGGGAATGATAATTTGTTTCATGAATATACAGCAGTCGCAGTGCCGCAGGCTTATCGCCCTTATGCATTACTTGAAGTTCCGTTGACGGCCTGGGAGCATACCATCTTGTTTAATGGCGCCCTTCCTCACCCTGTTTCTGTGGTCCGTTTAGGCCCCTTATCAGTCGATGGGGCCACCTGGCCCGTTTTGGCGGGTTTTACACTGCATCCAAATTATATGAATGTTACACTCACAGAGCTTCATCAGTTACATACAACGCTGATTCATATACACTGAAGTGTCATACAATTTATATCGCGTGCGATTCAAGTGGCTCCAGCTGGAGCTGTTCCCCAGCCACCAGTACATGGTGGTGGTCTTGTTATTAGTCCCGTCATGATAAATTCGGTGATGGGCAAATGTCCTCAGAACCGTAATGACTTGCCATTTTGGCTTGCACAAAAATTGGAGCAACTCGAAGCTTTTTTTCCACTCACTACTCCTGTCGATAAATACAGGATCCTTACCATGAGTTTGCTGAGTGGTTTGATTCCCGCTTAGGTGACTGCACCACCTGGGGGACGGTGTTTGCTTCAGTGTATACACTGTGTTCTGGCACCCCCTCCATGACCGTTCTACAGAGCGTTCTGAAAAAGGTACAAGATGAACACGGGGCTGGTCCAGCCCTGGACTTGAGGATGAAGTTGGTGGGAATGTTCCCAATTGTCTCCGATACGATTCTGGCCAACATTAAAGGTGAAGCAGTTTGCTTACAAGTACTTCAACGCCAGGCGGCGGTGCTGGACGTGGATCGGCAGCAACAGTTGCCGATTATAATTGCGATGTGTATACATCTATGGGTCGCAATAGTTTGGGGATTCAACCATTTGCTCAGCCACAGTCTAAACCCCCTCCTGAGAAGGAGGGTCGTCCAGGCTTTCCTAAAAAGGCTTGGAACAAGAATCAGCGGCAGCAACAACAGAAGCCTAGTTCACATGCTGGTTCGCCACCACCTGACGCTTCTGAATGTAGATATGATTTGCGTGACCGCTCTAAGATCAAGACACCTGAGAGGTTCCAGGTTCCTGATCCTCGTTCCTTTCAGGAATCATCGGATCAACAGTTCGGCGGGGAGGGCTGCAGGATCGCAGACAAGGCGAGTCTACCCAAGCAAGATGTGACCCGCAGTGCCTAAAAGTCAAGCAGGAGGAGCCACCTCAATATGGACCACAATTTCAGAAGAAAAAAGTTGCTGCTTTGACTGCAAAGTATGCCTCAGATGGTGAGAACCCTGCTCCTCGACAGGAGTTGGGCGGTAACCCTCCTCAACAGCGCAGCAGATTTTACCATAGTGCGGCAGATACTCCACCAGTGTCTGGAGGCGAAAGCAACTGAGACTTTCATAACCATAGAAACAGCTGACACTCGAGTTACCCCTCCTGATAGGCTGTATGAAGTAAGCCTCCAAATTGAAGGTGATATTAAACACCCGATTAAAGCAGTGTTTTGGGAAAATCTCACTTTTTCCTATGATATTTTGTTGGCGGAGGTTGATTGGCCTCCCCCTTTTGTCCTAGCTTCCTCTAGAGGGGAAGATGTTATTCTACCCAGCTTTTCACAATTTGTTCCTGATGACGATAAATTGACTTGCGCCACAAAGTGGGCTTTATTGTTAGCCCCGGTGTTAGACCGCAATCAGGCAGGTTGGGACGAGGATTCCCCGGTTCATGTGATTCCTTTGCGTTCTACACCTCAGCCCCAACCACAGTATCCAATCAAACGAGATGCTAAGGCGTCCGTAAGTGAAATCTTGACCCAATTGGAATACCAGGGTGTGATCGAACCCTGTGTTTCATTGATGAATAATCCTCTTTTTCTGAAATTGAAACCAGACGGTTCATATCGTATAGTTGCAGATTACAGACATTTGAACTGTCATGTTTGTACCTTTGCGGTTCAGAACACACATAGCTCTGCGTTAGTCAGTAACATTGTTCGCAAAAAATATAAAACCACCTTGGATATTTCCAATGGATTTTTCAGTCACTCTTTGGCTCCTGAGAGCCGTGATTTGACCGCATTCAGTGTGTTGGACAATCAGCGCCGATATGCGAGATTGCCTATGGGATATAAGAATAGCCCTGGTGTGTTTGCGGCACGCATAGTGTCCCTTTTGCATGATATCGACCCTGATGCCTTCTCTTACGTCGATGACATATACTTGGTGGGTGATGAATTACACCCACATCTCATGAGTGTAGACCGTATTATCACACATTTTGCAAACTTTGGTTACAAATTCAATTTTGCTAAGTCTCACATCGCCTTCTTGGCGGTTCTTTTTCTTGGTTATGAACTCAACAATGAAGGTCGGGGGTGTGCCCCCCACTTTCTGGAGAAATGTGCTCAATTGCAACCTCCATCTATACTTAAAAAATTGCAATCTTTGCTGGGTTCTTTGAATTTCGGGAGGACGTACATTCCTGATTATGCCCAGCGTATCAAACCTCTTTACTCATTGATACAACCTTCTTTTTCAGCTTCCATTTGGCTTCCGGAACATACCGCAATACTTCGGTCTCTGCAGTCTGATCTGCTTGCGACCAACTTCTTGTTAACACGAGACAATTCTACAAATTTGGTCATAAGGATTGTACCAGGCGCGTTAGGTTTCACATACTTGACATTCAATGAGGGGGACACAGTCCCCATTGCTTATAAATCGCATTTGTATACTCCAGCTGAGATGCATTTCTCTTCTACAGAAAACAATTTGACAGCTGTCCAGATGGCGATTCTTAAGGAACGCTCTTCGGCTCAGGGTAAACGCATTTTCATGGTCTCGCCGGGGCCTGCTTTAGAAGCAGTTACGAAGGATAGTGTTCAGAATTTCCGATAGTGTCACTAATAAACATGAACTAACTTGTAATCTCACAGGACTGGTTCTTTACCCTGAATGTACCATCCCCATGTAAGTTGTGGTAGACATGTGTGTTACAATCTGCCTGACTCCATTGCACAAGTTAGTAAGTTGGCCTGCTCTTACCTGTGGCCTTTCCGGGGGGCTTAAATGGGGCTATATTTGGTGGCGAAACTTAAAAATCATATCCCTACAACCTTGCATTATTTCAGCAGACTGGGTAGTGTGGGCTCTTGAACTTTAAGTTGGAGGGACTTACGCCTGTGGCAGTGGGCCCTTCAGTGGGCCTTTTTCCCAGTGGTGGCCCACCTTGTAATACCCCTCTATGTAGGAGCAGATACACTAAGTCATCTCGCTCTAGAGAACCTTGAGTGGGGACTTCATCCAAAAGAGATGGGTAGCATTTTCTTCAGACTGGGAAGTCCATGTGTAGCTCTTTGCCACATCCCTGAACAGGAAACTTTCTTGGTTTTGTTTTGTGCCGTACTCTTCTATTGGGATGACTTCAGGTTCAGCTTGTCACAGGGTCAGCTCTGGGCGTTCCAGCTGATCCCGCTTTTGTCAAAAGTCCTGCGGAATGTGCAGGTGGATTGAGTACAACTGTTCTTGATCACCTCAGATTGGGCAAGGAGGATTTGATACACTGATCTGCTGGAACTACTCATTTGGCTCCTTATTCCTGTCCAGCTTCCTCTTCTCCCATATAGCATGGACCTGCTTTCGTCGCAGGTTGGTCTGGTCTTACCCCAATTCTCTATTGCTTTATTTGCACCATGGAGATGGAGTGGTGTCAAGTAGAGACCTTGTGTCATCTTCACTGCTCAAGATCCTGCTACAAAATCGATCTGTGCAACCCTTGGTCAGAATGTGTTGCCTGTTTCTAATCTCAGGGTATAAATCGCTTCTAGTGTCACCTCTGTCGTCCTGCTCTTTGTGCTTTCTCTTGCCCAGTAGGGACTGGCAATCGTCACTCTGAAGAGATATATGGCTACCTTGTCGTCTTTTATATGTTTCTCTGTGATTAACCGTCTTTGCTTAGGTGGCTCCTACTGGTGCTTTTTCTGAAAGGTATTTCTACTTGTTTGCTCTCAGGAAAAGAGGTGGGGGACTTGACTGAACTCTTATGTAAGTGGTTGGAACGCAGGAATTCCTGCCAGCCACCTTAAACAAGTTTTTTGGGAAGTAATGCATGATCAATAGTGATTGCAGAAAGCCCAATTTGGAACCTTAATTATTCATGGGTTGCAGAAATGCCATTACTCTCAAGCCCTTGACTCACTTCTTTAGAAATTGATCAAAGTCTGCTGGCCCTGAAGATACCCAAGATTGCACCTGTGACGATGTGTTGAATGGGGTTGGGCTGTTATGGAGAATCAAGAGCTGAGACGAATGACCTTGGCAGAGAATTGGAGACCGTGCGTAAGAGAAAGGCGTAAGGCGGTGAGTGGTTCTTGGCACATGCCAATGCTATGCTGTCTAAGGTAGGTACGGGCAGCAGAGTAAGACATGGCTTGTTGGGCTATGATGGTGCCTGCTCTGCACAGGAGAGGGGCGCTGGTCCGAAAACCTGCCCTACCAATAGTCATTATTAAGTTGCCCAAAAGGGACAGAGTGACAGAAGAAACTTAAAAATGGAGGTTGGAACCATGTGGGAAGTTGGGGCTCCTGTAACTAGGAGACATTTGGACAACATAGTGGATCTGTTGTGAGCACCAATGTGTGGAGCAAGTGATCTGGCTGGACTGATTGGACAAGATCTGCCAAACCAACAAGAAAAGAGGAGCATTAATGTAATAAGCCCTAATTTATGCATGCTATGGGTGGCATGGGGAATTAATATTGGAATGCTAGTCCCTTGAGCAGCTTTTTATAATACTGCCCATAATCAGGATTGCTACAAACACATAAAGCGCATGAAAGAATGTCAATAGTCCCAGATTAGGAGGAGCTAGATAAAACAACAGCTCTTTTTGCAATATTAAAATAAGTCACAAAACAGAGGCCGACATTTGAATTCTGTAAAAACATTAATTGGCACACTCAAGGAACAATTTGCAGAGAACAAAATGGTGAAGCCAAATACACAGAAAGCACAGGAACTTCTGATGGAGCAGAGGTACCCTTGTAATCCAAATCTCACATCAAGAAAACTGTGGACCCCCTATGAGATCTGGGGTTGCCTGATGCAATAAAATGGTCAGATTAAATGTTCTTAAAGTCCCTATGACCCTTAAATCCAATTCCGAAAGGGGGAGGTGGCCAAGATGGCGATCGAACCTTAGTGTAGCTCCCGACGCCCAAATGTAATCCTTTCTCATCCTGCCTGACAACAGCGCCCCCCCCCCAGGGATCGGGGCATGGGAGCTTGTTGCTGTGCCTCTCTGTCTTGTCGGACCTGTTCTGCGTCCCGCGGGGCGCCTTCCAACTGGCCGTATCCTGATTGCGGCCTGCTGTGTCGCAGAACCGCGGGCAAAGCGTCTCGCCATTGCGGGTGACCCTTGTGGGCCGGAGCCGCTGGCCCGCTTCTGTTCGACTCTGGAGCGCCCTCCCTTGCGGAGGGTGGCAGTGAGTGGAGTGGCAGATGCAGCTCTGCTTGGCGGCGGGTGGCAGTGAGCGGAGTGGCAGACGCGGCTCTGCTTGGTGGCGTGGCTGCCACGCTAGACTGTGACGCGGGTCCTAGGACTGCGGTGACCTGAGGGTGGGTCGCTGTGCTTGAGATCAATCGGCAGCCGCTGTGGGGGACCTGCCTCACGGGCATTGCCTGTCGCCCTGGGGAGTCCCGTGCCGGTAGGGAGACATGCACCATCGGATCAACAGAGGCCTTACCCTCCCCCCTTCCTCAGGCGCTCCACGCAGGGCTTCACTGAGGCAGTTGTGCCGGTGCGGCGGAAGATGGCCTGCACCCTGGGGCCTACAGCTATAGACTTCCTGTGTGCTGACCTAGTGGTGAAACATGCAGCCCTCCCCCATCCGCTGTCCGGGGGTGTGCTGACAAGCATCAGGAACGATGGAGTGCAAGTGGCAGCGCACTGTCAGAGCCAGCGCTGTGAGGCAGGCGGCAGCCTACCCGGTTAGATCCAGTGCCTACAACATTGAACTGGTGGCTGGCCTAGAGGCTACGAAGAGACCTGCAGTGACGTCCCTGAAGGCACTCCTGAGGGCCTGAGAGACGGGGTGGACCTGCCTGCTCTGGGGCTGCAATGCTGGATCTGTCGAGGCCCGGCTGCCTCCGGGACCTTGAGTGCAGTGCCTCGGCGGGCCTGCCCGAGATGGCGGGCAGAGGGCTTTGGACTTCAAGTGTGACACCACTGATCATCGTGGAAAGGCAGAGTCTGGCGTGGAGACGCTCATCTCATAGTGCCAGGGTGCGACGAGACACCCCAGCGGGTGGAGACCTGGTCAGACACTGAGGTGAGGTCTGTTTGTGTGCCTTGTTCATCCCCCCAATCCATCTAAACTGTGTGCCCCGTGGTCCTGCCCACCTGGGCCTTTCTTTCCTGCCCAGTAAAACTTCGCTTGGCAAGTGGGACACAATGTGAGCTGTGGTTTTCCTATGTGGTGCCTGGGACCCCCCCAGATTAGAAGTGGGCTTCCCTTCCCCCTGACGGACTGCCGGTCCTTTGGCCTCTCTGGAGAATGGGGCTCAGGAAGGTGCCACTACAGACCTCAGCCAAAACTAAGATGGACCAGTATACGATCCCACTGCCTGACTTCAGGGAGGGCGCAGATGAACTGGTGGAAGGGAGGCAATGGAAACTAACATTAACGGTCTTCGTGTGGACCTCTCTCTACTGCGCCAGGATCTGCGCAACGTGTTGGACAGAACGCCAGAGGTTGAGACTCGAGTGTCCAACACGAAAGATGAAAACACTTTCCTTAAAACCCAGATGTTTAAAATGTCCGCCTCTCTGTCAGCGCTCACAGACAGTGCAGAAGATGCTGAAAACAGGTCACGCGCAATAACCTCAGTCTTATTGGCCTTCCGGAGTCCCTTGGGCAACAGGGTCTTGCCGGGACACTGGAAGACTGATTCAAAACATGGGTCCCTGGGAACAAGCTGTCCACTTTCTTTCTCATAGAGAGAGCGCATAGCTCCCTGGTGCTGAGGTCCCTGCCTGGAGCGCCCCCTCGACCTGTGATCCTACGGCTTCTTAACTTCAAGGACCGGGATACCATCCTGCAGGAGGGCTGCTCTCAATCAGACTTGCAGTTCTCCAACTCTAGAGCCCTTATCTTTCCCAATTACACAAGGGCGGTGCAGGAGAACCGACAATCATTTGCCAAAGTGGAACAAAAACTCAACGTGCGTTACATGCTCCTCTTCCCTGCTCCCCTTAAAGTCATCTTTCAATCTAATACTCTCTTTTTTGACACTCTTTACCAGCCTTTGGATTGGGCGACGGAGCAGCGGCTGCTATAGTGACCTTCTCCTGGGCGGCCCTGCTCGGGCGACCCTGTGGAGCATGCTCTGGCATAGCCTCGGCGGCGGCAGAGGGGAAATCGTTCCGTCTCTCAGAGGTCCAGGGCTGAGCTGGACACGGCTGGGGAGGATCCCGGCTCGGCCCCGGGGGAGGCTGTCTCGCCCCTACTCTCACTGACATCGAATGGCAACTTATCTGACACTCCCATGATTTTCCGATCCACAGAAATTGACCTGGATTCCTCCTCCCAGCTTTCCATACCGCCTTGACTGGTTGGTGCTGCATTCCTCAAAATCGTCCTTACCTGATCTGAGGAGGTGACTGAACGTAACTGAGTATGGCCTTGTAACTGTTTTTGTTTATACCTACATTGCTCTCTGTTGTCAGGCACTGCATCCTTCTCTATGGGTGCACTTTAGCTGTCGACGTTCCCTCTGAGTTAGCTTGCTGTGGTTAGTTATTCAAGGGCGACATGCTTCCTGTGGTGAAGTATGGGGTGGGGAGAGTTGGGGTGTGGGTGATTCAAAATGTTTCTATTGTGTTTTTTTCCTTTGCAGGTTGTCAACGGCAGACACGATCACTATCATTTTTGAACTTGTATGGCTTCACACTGCATGCCCCAGGTTACCACATTAGAACCTGCTCTCTGGCAGGACCCACCTACAGTTCTCCGCACGTCATGACCCCCCCTAAATTAACGGTTCTCGCCTGGAATGTTAACAGCATACTGGACCGCATTAAGCGCTCAGCAGTCCTGCAGTATATTAGGCGACACAGGCCGGTGGTTGTTCTCCTACAGGAGACTCACTTATTGTGTATGTGCTGCTCTTACTTAGGCTGTTTCAGATACAACAGGATCTACCATTCTGGCTTTGTCCGTGGCTCGAAAGGGGTCGCCGTCCTGATACACAAGTCTTTCCCCCTGGCGCTTACAGGGCAGCACACGGTCTCACAGGGGTGTTACCTCGGTGTTGAAGGCTGTATGGAGCCTAGGCAATACAATTTTGCATCATGCTATGTCCTCCTGCCCCTATTGCAACCCTGTAGGAGGCTGGCTTAGTATATAGTACTCACTTATGCAAGTGTAGCACCCTGCACTAATTCTGACAACCCTTATGGTGATTTTAGTGGTCTTAGAATACCTTAGAAAGCTCTCTAAGTGGTAGCTGTGGAGAGCAGCCTTCAGGCTTAGTCCAGAAGGAGTGTAAAGCAGCTAGTTTATACGTTGCTGATGGTCACATGGATAATGCTAGTATCTGCCACCAATACAAGTGTGGTATATTCACAAACTGTGAGTTCCAATGGAACGCACAAGATGGAATGGTGTCAAGGCCGTATGTTGGTATCGACTTTAGATTGCTCTCACAAGTTTTTATCTGGATCAGTAAGGCGTCCGAGAGTCTCTTAGCTGTTCTGATGATAAGAACCAACCAGTCCCTGGTACACCTCCAGGCAATCAGGGACCAGTCTCCTTCCGGAACTCTTTGTCCGTGAGGAAGATCCGTGGTTCATTGGTTACTATCAAGCCACTCGGGCAGAGTTGGAACGTAGATACTCAGTTAGCCAGCCCCGTGCAGTATCATTTTAACCTGGGCGCTCTTAATTTCTACCAGTGTGTCCCAATCACCTAGTTGTGTGACTGTTTGTGCCAATGTGGTGTCCTCTAACATTGACGGGGCTGATAGTATGGCAGACACCTCCTCATCATCAAATGTTAGTCCTTCCCTACTGTGTGTGAACGTTAATTGGCTCAAAGCCTCAACTGTCTGAAATGGACTCTTGCAACCAACCTAATTGTACTAATCACTTTTACCACTAAAGAGAGAGTCGGGGGAGACAAAACAAACCTACTATCCCCAATAATATACAACAAACACAAAAAGAAGTAGTTTGCCTGTACCAATAAATTGGGCAAAGAGATCGTGGTAGGATCTGGAAATTTGAAATACTGTAGTCCAAGTGTAGTCTAAGGGAAAGCCATCCTTAATGGAAGAGGATGCCTCACACACAATATTGTGTCATGCTTCATCATCGACATCCTCTCCACACCCTGGTAAGATGGTGTTACCAGGGCAGACTCAACCTCCGCGAAGACTTGGCGAAAAGAGGGAGTTCTTACATAAAACTTACAGGACAAAAACGGGATCCAGTTCCATTAAAAATACCTAAAGGTTCCTCGGTTATCACCTTTATTAACCTTTATGGTGATTTTAGTGATCTTAGACAACCTTAGAAAGCTCTCTACGTAGTAGCTGTGGAGAGCAGCCTTCAGGCTTAGTCCAGAAGGAGTATAAAGCAGCTGGTTTTAGCAGTACTTAATTTTATAGTGTAGGTTAAGTGAAAAAGAACCACACAGTGTAGTTATAAAAATATGTATTTATTATAAACACTCACTAACACATTGCAATATCTCCTACCCGGAGATACAACCACAATACACACAATACTTTGCAAATAGATCACGTAAGTAGCACAAATACACAGTGGTCTCCAGGAGGAAACCAAACCATATACTAAAATAGTGTAATGCGAACCATGACCTAAGTCGAGACTGGACCCAGAAGAAGTAGAAGAGTCGGGGACCCAAGGAACCACCCAAGGTGAGTATCTAGGAACCCCACGGAGGTCGTGTGCAGAGTGGGAACACGACCACATGCTCAATGTAAGTCAGTGGATAAGTTACGGTTGCAATTTTAAAGAAGAAGGACGCTTCCCTGTGGTCCCTGAAGAAACCCAGTGGAAGATGGAAGGTTGGAGAGTCACCCCACCCGTGGATACCCCAGGAACCAGGATACCTACACCAGGGAAGCCGGGTGCGAAGTGAAGTCGGAAACCGCCGTAGACCACAATGGAGGACTTCAGTAAAGGGTAAAGATGCTGCTGGTGAAGAAGGTAAAAGAGTTCGGTGGATTCAAGATGAGAGGTACCTGCAAGCAGAGGGGGACAGAGTCTATGCCACTCAGGAGTGAACAGGAGCCACGGAAGACAAATGCCCACCTATGTCGGGATGCAGGAGAGTTGACGGTGCCCTTGAAGTTGCAGCTGTGTGGACCCGGCAACCCTGTGGAACACCAGAAGCCGTTCACGAGCTGTTCCACGTTGGATGTCAAGAGCCAGAGGGTCAGTGTCCGGAAGGGCACCAACAAGCCTTGTCAACGGCAACCAACGTAGTTGTAGAAAAAGGTGCAGTGTCGGGACCAGCAAGGTCCAAGTGCCTCACCACGAGCAGGCCCCGAGCAAGGAGGGAGCCCACTGGAGCCAAAGAAGCCCCTCGAGAGGACCCACAGGCTGGAGGCACAGGAGTCGCATGATGACCTGGAGCAGCTCACCAAAGGATGAAGGTCCACGGTGCAGAGGATGCGGTGCAGGCGAAGATCCTGGTTGCAGGAGATGCTTGAGGCTGGAGCTTCTTGGAGCCCGAAGATCTCTGGAGGAGAGAGTCAACAAGCCTTGGCAAAGGCAGGTCAACGCGGTGCACAGGGGTACTGCTCCAGCGGTTCCGACGAGGGATACTGGCTTCAAACTGGCTGTGAAGACAGGGCAGGCCTCAAGAGAGTTGCAGAACTACCACCTGTGTTGCTGAACCTTTCGGAGTCCGTAGGAGCTCAGGAACAGCAGACCGGTCAGCTTTGTTGCGGTGCCTGCAGATGCAGGGGAGTGACTCTTTAACTCCAAGGGAGATTCCTTCGGGTGTCTTGGATGTCCACAGGCCTTGTGAAGAGCCTGTATGGAGCACAGGCACAGATGATGCAGAAGACTGACAGGACGACAAGACCAGGAGCAGCAGGAGTCTTCCCAGTTGCAGTCTCGGTTCCCAAAGCGAAGTCCAAAGTGCCCAGGTGGTTGAAGTTGAAGTGGTGTCCGATCTGAATCTTGTCCTACGACGAATCTAGGGACCCACCTACAGGTAAGCCCTTAAGTACCCTAAGGAAAGGGTTGGGACGGTTCAGGGGTCCCTCCCAGAGGAGGGGCTGGACAGTGGGGAGGATACTTGTGAGAAGCTGGCTTAGTATATGGGGCACACTTATGTAAGTGGGCACCCTGCACTAATCCAGACACCCCTTATGGGGATTTTAGTGGTCTTAGAGCACCTTAGAAGGCTATCTAAGTGGTAAATGCAGAGAGCAGCCTTCAGGCTTAGTCCAGAAGGAGTGTAAAGCAGCCTGTTTTACCTGAACATAATCTTATAGGTATAGATTAAGTGAAAAAGAACCACACAGTGTATTTATAAAAATAGGTATTTATTATAAGACACTCACTTACACATACAGATATCTCCTAGCTCGAGATGTACACAATGCACACAATACTTTTCATTACAAACAGGTAAGTAGCACGAATACACAGTGGTCACCAAGAGGAGACCAAACCATATATTAAAATAGTGGTATGCAAACCACGACTAGAGTCAAGACTCTACCCAGAAGATGTAGAAGCACCAGGGACCCAAGGAGCCACCCGAGGTGAGAAACCAGGAACCCCACGGAGGCCGTGTGCAGAGTGGGAACACGACCACATGCTCAATGTAAGTCAGTGGATAAGTTACGGTTGCAATTTTAAAGAAGAAGGACGCTTCCCTGTGGTCCCTGAAGAAACCCAGTGGAAGATGGAAGGTTGGAGAGTCACCCCACCCGTGGATACCCCAGGAACCAGGATACCTACACCAGGGAAGCCGGGTGCGAAGTGAAGTCGGAAACCGCCGTAGACCACAATGGAGGACTTCAGTAAAGGGTAAAGATGCTGCTGGTGAAGAAGGTAAAAGAGTTCGGTGGATTCAAGATGAGAGGTACCTGCAAGCAGAGGGGACAGAGTCTATGCCACTCAGGAGTGAACAGGAGCCACGGAAGACAAATGCCCACCTATGTCGGGATGCAGGAGAGTTGACGGTGCCCTTGAAGTTGCAGCTGTGTGGACCCGGCAACCCTGTGGAACACCAGAAGCCGTTCACGAGCTGTTCCACGTTGGATGTCAAGAGCCAGAGGGTCAGTGTCCGGAAGGGCACCAACAAGCCTTGTCAACGGCAACCAACGTAGTTGTAGAAAAAGGTGCAGTGTCGGGACCAGCAAGGTCCAAGTGCCTCACCACGAGCAGGCCCCGAGCAAGGAGGGGAGCCCACTGGAGCCAAAGAAGCCCCTCGAGAGGACCCACAGGCTGGAGGCACAGGAGTCGCATGATGACCTGGAGCAGCTCACCAAAGGATGAAGGTCCACGGTGCAGAGGATGCGGTGCAGGCGAAGATCCTGGTTGCAGGAGATGCTTGAGGCTGGAGCTTCTTGGAGCCCGAAGATCTCTGGAGGAGAGAGTCAACAAGCCTTGGCAAAGGCAGGTCAACGCGGTGCACAGGGGTACTGCTCCAGCGGTTCCGACGAGGATACTGGCTTCAAACTGGCTGTGAAGACAGGGCAGGCCTCAAGAGAGTTGCAGAACTACCACCTGTGTTGCTGAACCTTTCGGAGTCCGTAGGAGCTCAGGAACAGCAGACCGGTCAGCTTTGTTGCGGTGCCTGCAGATGCAGGGAGTGACTCTTTAACTCCAAGGAGATTCCTTCGGGTGTCTTGGATGTCCACAGGCCTTGTGAAGAGCCTGTATGGAGCACAGGCACAGATGATGCAGAAGACTGACAGGACGACAAGACCAGGAGCAGCAGGAGTCTTCCCAGTTGCAGTCTCGGTTCCCAAAGCGAAGTCCAAAGTGCCCAGGTGGTTGAAGTTGAAGTGGTGTCCGATCTGAATCTTGTCCTACGACGAATCTAGGGACCCAACTACAGGTAAGCCCTTAAGTACCCTAAGGAAAGGGTTGGGACGGTTCAGGGGTCCCTCCCAGAGGAGGGGCTGGACAGTGGGGAGGATACTTGTGAGAAGCTGGCTTAGTATATGGGGCACACTTATGTAAGTGGGCACCCTGCACTAATCCAGACACCCCTTATGGGGATTTTAGTGGTCTTAGAGCACCTTAGAAGGCTATCTAAGTGGTAAATGCAGAGAGCAGCCTTCAGGCTTAGTCCAGAAGGAGTGTAAAGCAGCCTGTTTTACCTGAACATAATCTTATAGGTATAGATTAAGTGAAAAAGAACCACACAGTGTATTTATAAAAATAGGTATTTATTATAAGACACTCACTTACACATACAGATATCTCCTAGCTCGAGATGTACACAATGCACACAATACTTTTCATTACAAACAGGTAAGTAGCACGAATACACAGTGGTCACCAAGAGGAGACCAAACCATATATTAAAATAGTGGTATGCAAACCACGACTAGAGTAAAGACTCTACCCAGAAGATGTAGAAGCACCAGGGACCCAAGGAGCCACCCGAGGTGAGAAACCAGGAACCCCACGGAGGCCGTGTGCAGAGTGGGAACACGACCGCAGGCTCAATACAAGTCAATGGGTAAGTCGCAGTTTCAATTTTAAAGAAGGACCCTTCCCAGTGGACCCTTCACGAGCTGTCCCATGTTGGATGTCGAGAGTTGAGAGGTCGGTGTCCGTCGAGAACACCAACAAGCTTTGGCAACTGCAAACAACGTGGGAAGCGAAGAAGGTGCAATGTGAAGGACAGAAGGTTGGAGAGCCACCCCACCCGTGGATACCCTAGGAACCAGGGTTTACACCAGGGAAGCCGGGTGCATGGGTGTGAAGTGGAGTCAGAAACTGCCGTCGAACTCAATGGAGGACTTCAGGAAGATGCCGCTACTGGAGAAGGTGAAAGTGTCCGGTGCAACATAAAGGTGGATTCAAGTTGAGTAGTACCTGCAAGCAGTCTATACCACTCAGGAGTGCCAGGAAGCACGGAAGAGGAATGCCCACTTATGTCGAGTGTTGCAGCAAAGATGACGGTGACCTTGGAGATGAAGCTGTGAGTACCAGGCGACGCAGTGGAAGACCAGGAGCCATTCACGAGCTGTCCCATGTTGGATGTCGAGAGTTGAGAGGTCGGTGTCCGTGGAGAACACCAACAAGCTTTGGCAACTGCAAACAACGTGGGAAGCGAAGAAGGTGCAATGTCTGGACCAGCAAGGTCCAGGTGACTCACCACAAGCAGGGGAGTCAAGGCAGGCCCCGAGCAATCAGGGGAACCCACAGAAATCAAAGAAGATCCTCACGAGGACCCACAGGACGGAGGCACTGGAGTCGTGAGAGGACCTCGAGCAGCTCACCAAAGATGCAGGCCCACGATGCAAGTGTTGCGGTGAGGACGAAGATCTTGGTCACTGGAGATGCTTGAGGTTAGGGCTACTTGGAGCCCGAAGATCTTGGAGGAAGGAAGCCAACAAGCCTTTGCAACAGCAAGTCGACCCAGTGCACAGGAGTTTGGTTCCTGCGGCTCCAACGAGGGATACTGGCCTCAAACTTGGTGAGAGGCAGGGCAGGCCTTGAAGGATGTAAAGAACCACCTTCTATGTTGCTGAGCCTTTCGGAGTTCGTGGGAGCTCGGGATCAGCAGACCGGTCAGCTTTGTTGCAGTGCCTGCAGATGCAGGGAAGGCGCTCCGTCACTTCAAGGGAGATTCCTTCAGGTGTCTTGGATGTCCACAGGCCTTGGAAGGTTCCTGTATGGAGCACAGGCACGGACGTTGCAGCAGACGAGCAGGGCGACGAGACCATGAGCAGCAGGAGTCTTCCCAGTTGCAGTCTTGATGCCCAGAGCGAAGTCCAGCGAAGTCCAGAGTGCCCAGATGGTCGAAGTAGAACTGGTGTCTCTGAAATGAATCTTGTCCCACAACGAATCTAGGGACCCACCTACAGGTAAGCCCTTAAGTACCCTAAGGAAAGGGTTGGGACGATTCAGGGATCCCTCCCAGGGGAGGGGTTGGGCAGTGGGGAGGATACTCCCATGTCCTTTGTCCAGTTTCGTGCCAGAGCGGGAGCCAACAGCTCCCTGAGCTGGTTTCAACTGGACTATGCAAGAAGGGCACCAAATGTGCCCTTCAAGCAGAGTGAGTAGCGCTGGCATGCGCTCCCACCCGGCTCCAATACACTAAACCCTGTCTGGGAGGTGGTCACACCTCCCTGTGACAGGATACCTATTGTTCTGCCTTCCCCTGCTCGAGCTTGGCTCAGCAGCAGGGGGGCAAAATCATGTCTCTGGTCGGCAGCAGCCATGATGTGCTGTCCGGGTTTAGAAGACTGGTACCAGGAGCACTGAGGGCCTCCCGGAGGAGCTTTACAGTGCATAGAATCATACCTCCCGCACCATTTACAATGTGGGGGTATGATTCCAACACGTTTGATACCAAACATGACAGGGTTCGTTACACCCAGTTTAGAGATGGTCATTTAGTAATGACGCATGTCCGCTCTATGTATCGTAATGGCTGATGTACTTACAACCCGGGAGAATGGACTCCGAAGGTTGTAGGGGTGTCCTGCTCATGCAAGGGCACCCTCACACTTAGAATCGAGCACCCTGCCTTTAGAATTAAAGGTCCAGCTTTCGGGTTGACTCATAGGTTTTAAGTGCAGTGACCTCAGATATAGGAAAACCTATATCTGTCGTAAGTGGTGCTAGCACCAATTTACACAGGCTGCAATGGCAGGCCTGTAGTTCCTTTTTGAGTGATCCCCCATTGGGGGCATAATGCTTGCTTCAGCCCATGGGGGACCCGTGGTGTACCTATGCCCTGGGTACCTTAGTACCATATACTAGGGACTGATAAGGGTACACCAGTGTCCAATCTGGGATGTACCTAAGTACTTACCATACCAATTTAGGGGAGAAAGCACAGAGACTAGGGGCCTGATTAGCAGGATCCCAGTCAGACTAGTCAGAAACAACATAGCACCAGGCAAAAAGTGGGGGTAACCATAAAAGCAGATCCTACAATCCTCCCATGTCCTTTGTCCGGTTTAGCGCCCGAGCGGGAGCCAACGGCTCCCTGAACTGGTTTCAACTGAAGTATGCAAGGAGGGCACCAAATGTGCCCTTCAAAGCAGTCTAGTGGTGTCGGCAAGCGCCTCCACACTGTCCCAATGCACTAAGTCCTGTCTTGGAGGTGTTCACACCTTCCTGTGACAGGAAACCTATTGTTCTGCCTTCCCCTGCTCCAGCTTGGCTCAGCAGCAGAAGGGCAGAATCGTGTCTCTGGTCGGCAGCAGCCATAGTTTGCTGTCCGGGTATAGAAGACTGGTACCGGGAGCCGTGAGGGCCTCCTGGAGGAGCTTTACAGTGCATGGAATCATACCTCCAACACTGTTTACAGTGTGGGGGTATGATTCCAACATGTTTGATACCAAACATGGCAGGGCTCGTTACAGCCAGTTTAGAGATAGCCATCACGTAATGACGCATGGTCACTATATATCGTAATGGCTGATGCACTTACAACCCGGGAGAATGGATTCCGAGGGTCGTAGGGGTGTCCTGCTCATGCAGGGGCACCCTCACACTTATAACCGAGTACCCTGCCTTCAGAATTGAAAGGCCTGCCTTAGGTGTGGGTTATAGGCTTTAAGTGTAGTGATTCAGATATAAGGAAGCTTATATCTGTTGTAAGTGGTGCTATTACCAGCTTACACAGGCTGCAATGGCAGGCCTGTAGTCATAATTTGAGTGGCCTCTCATGGGTGGCATAATACATGTTTCAGGCCATGGGAGACCCTTGGTGTACCCAGGGGCGGCTCCCCCTTGTGGGCGTTGGAGCGCCGCCCCTCCCTTTATTTTGATGTCCTTTTCTGCCTCAAAGTCACATTAGAAAAATGTAAGATTTAAACCACACACGCACACAAACTTGCAGTAGCACTCACTCGGGGCCTCAGACACACTGACTCACACACACACAGCACTCACCTCACCTGCTACAGTTGCTTAGCTATGCTGAAGTCCGTGGATTGACGCAGGCGCACTTTGCACAGCCTGGCTGCAATCAGTGAAATTGCCGGGCTGACAATCTCACATCCCTGAGGTCTGTGATGTCATCAGCCAGGCAATTCCATAGCCTCCTGGGATGAGTTCCACCCCTTGATGACGTTTTCTTAAAGTTAGCCTGCGGGCGCTTCTGGCTGAAGCCCTGCAGCGTCAGGAGCTTCACGTCAGTCAAGGAGTGAAGCCATGCCACAGTCTACCCTTCCCTTTGTCGTCACAGGGTGGGGTGGGGTCAGAGAGCATCACGGACCCCACCCCACTCTGTGACGACAAAGGGAAGGGTGGGTTTAGAGGCTGCAGTTAGGAAGCTGAGCACTGGATTCTGCGCAGTGCATCAGCTCGACTTTCAATGCCCATTGTGCAGAATTCAATTCACAGCTTCCCGCGCTGCTGCTTCATCAAGTGCTCTCACAGAATCCAGCTCGACAGACTCTGCAGAGTTTAGGAGAGCCTTTGAGCTTTCAGCCGGCCCCTCCCGTGATCCTTCCCAGGTAGAGGAACGAAGTGCAGTATTAAGGTGGGTGAGCCATTAAACCGAAATGGAGAGCCAAAGGTCGACACTGACTCAAAAGACAGTGCACAGCCGGAGTCCTGGGAATGCTTGTCAAGAAAAGATTGAAAAAATCATTGTTTCAGAGTTCAAGATCGTGTATTTGTTTAACACGAAGAAGCGTTTCAGCGTACTGCATCAGATTATTTGGCATGATTGCGCTGACCTAAAGGGCAATCATTCAGTGGCCGATGGGCTGGTCCAACAGATCAGTGTGAGGGCCGTTTTGTTTTTGTAGTTTGTGGGCTTATTTCATGTCAAATGGGCCGGTACTTACTGTTGATTTGCTTGCTATTACCACAAGCTGTGTCTGCAGCAAACACAAATGCATGCAGTCTCCAGTACATTGCAAAATACCCACACAGAGTGTCTAGTGTAAAGTGGTTTCCTCCAGCACCTCTTATTTTTCACACATAATGCAGACATCGGACCTCACCGTTTTACTTATTGGATTCTCTGTTGTTTTCGCAGTAAGTGTATGAGTGGACCACCTGCTGGAAGGGACTTTTAAAAGGTGGACTTGCACAATCCGAATTCTTTTTAGGTTTAAATGTTTTTATTCATTCTGTTTTCAGTAACCTTTACTTGTTTACTCGTAAAGCACTTGCTTGCCGCAATCGTGCAGTGTCACAGTGCTGCATATAAAGGATGCCACTCTTACAAAATACAGTGGTTCTCTTCCCTGCAGTGAAAGGCTGTACGCCATGCTGCTTTTAAACAATTGATTTACAGGTAACATCAATATAGAGCCACTGGAATAATGTGGCAGTCTGCTGCAAAGATGGTACCAGTTGATTGCGTTGATTATTATTTTGTCTGTGTCGCTGGTGGAGGCTCCCACAGTGTCCAGGGTGCAGCGCTGTCTTTGCCTGCCTGCTTGGTGATGAGCAGGCCTAGGCTTAAAGATCTGCTACTGTCACTTCTATCTGATTGGATTACGCCGCTAATTTATGGAGGTGTCTGTGGCGCAGTTCTTCTGGCGGCACATTCCACCACTAACACCTCCTTATCGCCTTCTCTTTGTGTAGGCCTTATTTACTCCTGTTGCCTTTCCTGGGGGTCTGCCGCTCAGAAGTGGGCCATTATGGCCTTCCATGTGTGCCGAGGGGGCTGGGGCACGCTTTAAAGACCTGAAGTGCTGTTGTATTCGGGAGCCAGGGAGGCATTTGTCACCCTGTGGTACTTTAGTGGAGAGTGGGCACACGACCCCTGCCGAGAGGTAGTCTGTAAACTCTTGTCTGCCTTCCAGGCATGTGTTACCGGCAGATGTTTGTTGTTGTAGTAAGAACATTTGGAAGCGGGAAGGGCTTGTGTTAAGGGCAGTGCACTGTGCCAAGCAAACAAACAGTACGATAGATCAGAGGGTTAAACTGCTTGCTGTTGAGATCTGCCTACTGCCTGCAAGCCGCGTGGTTGAGCATGTGGGTATTATGCTTCTTTGTATGCCAAAATGTGCTGAGAAGACATATTGCTAGCGTTAACGCCAAATATATTTGGGCAGTTTTATATAGCGTGACCTCGACCCGAAGGTATTGGAGCGCTTTACACGCACGCTACATTAAACAAAGACATATTCATTTTTTTAGGCACCAGGAGATGAAGTGATTTGCCCAGAATCACAGGACATTGAGCTGACGCCAAGACTCAAAGCTAGTTCCCTAGTTTCAAAGTAGACCGCTCTGGCAGTAACGCCACATCCTCTCCCCTGTATATATATGTATGTCTACATATGTATATAGTCGTGCATTCATTTATTCACTCTTCCTCCCCTCGTTCAGGGCTTCCAGGAATGAATTTGGAATATATTAATCCATGTCGCTCTAAACACTTTAAAAAAATCGGCTTGCCTGTGGCTTTAAGCGCTATGTACATGCTGTTTCAGGGGTATTGTTCAAGGTCCTTTGTTTTTTAATCCTCACACTTGCGTTGGTGCCCCAGCCTGAAGCATGCACCAAAGCCTGTATTGCTGTGCCCAGGTGCTCATATCTGAGAGAGAGAGAGGACGCAGTGTTTATGGCCCTTTCTTTCTTTCCTTTTTTTGCAGTTTTATATAGCACAAACTCTCCCTCACACAACTCCCCTTGGCTCTCTCATTCAGAATGTTGTAGTGAAGTCACTGTTGCACTTTTTTTTTTAATGGCGTTTCTTGCATGAAAACAGAAAATTAATTTAAGGAAAAAGTGTCATCATATTGATGTACAGCACTGCACAGTCAATGAATGTATTTATTGTATAGTTAAAACCATTACAAGTGTATCAGTGTGTTCAAAAGTTAATATGGGCAAATGATAACATCAGCATACGCAAAGATTATCCTCTATAGCTCATAAAAATTGGCAATTTCTTAAATGATAAATAATTCAATCGTATTGCTTTATTAACCTTCCTGCTTCCTCAAATTTGCTTGAAAATGCACCATTTATCCACACTTTTTTCAAAATTTTCTCGGGGGGAGAACCCCCCCGAACCCTCCGTATGTTGTTCTGGCTCGCACGCTACGCTCGATCGCCGCAGTGCGGCAATAATTATACGCCTCACCACTTTCAAATGTCACCAGCCGCCACTGGGTGTACCTATGCCCTGGGTACCTTTGTATCATATACTAGGGACTTACAAGGGTACACCAGTAGCCAATCTGGAGTGTACCTAAGTACTCACCATGTCCAATTTAGGGGAGAAGCACAGAGACTGAGGTCCTGATTAGCAGGATCCCAGTCAGACTAGTCAGTAAAACATAATGATACCAGCAAAAAGTGGGGGTGACCATGAAAGCAGATCCTACTTTCCTACAAAACCTATCTCCTAACGCTGTGGTCCTTTCTTTTGACTCAAGGGATTACGGTGGTCGGGGGTGACTTTAACGTGGTCCCCGATACAGATTATGACGCCTCCACAGCCTCATACTCCGGTAGGAGCATCCGGTCGGCCTGTCTCTCTTCTTGGGCCGACTCTGTTGGCCTTGGGGACACGTGGCGCTCTTGGCATTCTACCCTGCGTGCATACGCTCAGCGGCGCATGCCACGGACTTCTGCATAGATTTTCTGGGGCTGCCGGCGGCTACCTCCCCTCGGTCCAATCCCTGCATATTCTCTCATGCGGCATTTCCAACAATGCTCTGCTTCTGTTGTCTTGGGAACTCCAATCGACCACTTTGCGCCCAGGTTGGAGATTTAGTGCTTGGCATTTACAAAGCTGAATGCGCGGCCTTTGTGGAAGAAGAATTAGAGGTGTTTTTTAAGCTTAATGTAGGATCGTTTTCCTCAGCAGCAATGTTGTGTGCAGCTAGTAAGCCCTCGTTGTGTGGCCATCTTAAGGGGTATGTCCGCCGAGCGGAGGCCCAGCGGGTGACCGAACTTGAAGGTCAAATACTACGTTTGGAGGCTGCTTTGTGTTGTCCTGAAACCGATGACATCCGTTGTTCCCTGGCCATAGCCTGCACGGAACAGCGACAGGTCTCTCTTGATGAGGCCAAGCAATGCTGGCTGGCCTCCATACAGAATGTATATGTGTCAGGGTGACAAATTGGGCAAACTATTGTACTGGCTGGTGACCTGTGGCATATCTGACAGGGTGGTACTGGCGATTCTGGACTTATTGGGCACCTCCAGGAGGAATCATCCGCCATAGCCCAGACCTTCGCTGATTTCTACCAGGGGCTATTATCATGACACCCACTGCCACCCGCTGAAGTAGCGAACCCGCTTCTGAATGACATACCGCTGCCGTCCATACCGGGTGCCTTGGCTCAGGAACTGGATCAGGACCTGCAGCTTGAGGAGGTGCAGGCGGCGGTGACGGCGCTACAATCCGGAAAGACGTCTGGCTCATCTGGTACCCCGTTGAATACTTTTAAGTACTCCAGGGATATTCTATGTTCCCATCTTTTGAACTTCTATACAGCTGCAGTGCGTTGAGGATCCTTTCCACCTGATTTAGACTATGCCACAATTGTTGTCTTACCTAAGGAGGGCCTTGCCCATTATAAGTGATCGACCTACCGTCCGATCTCCCTCATTAATACTGATATTAAGATCTATGCGAAAGTCGTAGCGATGCGGCTGGGGCATGCTGTACCACATCTGGTTTATACAGATCAATGTGGATTCATACCGGGTCGCAGCACACGTCACTGTGTCAGGAGGGTCCTTGTCGCGCTTCATCGAGGGCTTCTTGGCTCTCCTGTTAATTGACTTTACCAAGGCCTTCGACACAGTATCATTGGATTTTCTGGATGGGGTCCTCCAGCGGGCTGGATTGGGGGAGGTGTTCTGTTGCATGATGCGTCTTCTCTATAGCACCCCAACTGCTTGGGTCCAGGTGAATGGGGTCCTATCTTCCCGATTCCCCAATGAACGCGGCATACACTTGGGTTGTCTGCTTTCTCCACTGCTATTTACCCTGGCGATAGACCCCCTGGCACAGCTTATCCACTGCAATGTGTAGATCTGGGGTTGGCAGTGGGGGAGTGGCTTCGAAGACCGCATCGCATTATATGCTGACAATATTCTTTTGTTTTTGCAAAATACGCAGCGCTTTGGGCCCTGATGCCTGCCCCTCCTTCGTTTATATGGCGAGGCGTCCGGCATCCGGATTAATGAAGGCAAGTCCTGCCTAGTGGAGGTGAGGGGAGATGCTCAGCGGCGGGTTTGGTGGCCCAACATTCCCAACCAGCGCAACTCCTTTAAATATTTAGGGATTCATATATCCCCCTTTCCAGACCTGGTGTGGAATCTTAATTTCCAGGGGCTGACCCAAACGCTCTAGCACTACCTTGGCCGCTGGGTGACTCCTGTTGAATCCTATGGGGCTTAGCGACCTCTTTAAGATGGTGTGCCTGCCATGCTATTTATATGTCCTAGGTAACTACCCCCGCCCCATCCCTCGCAAATGGTTTTACTCTCTGAACGCCAAGATCACCAACTTTGTGTGGGTGGGTGGCAGGCCCAGGGTGGCTTTTCATACACTGCGCAATCCCCCCTTTGATGGCGATCTGGGTCTATCGTACATATACCTTTACTACCTCGCAGTCCATTTGGTACCGATTAAGGAATGGTTCACGGGTGGGTGGGACAACCCGGCATATCGCCTAGAGATCTATTAGCTGAGCTTGGATGGTCTGCTTGATCTATACGTGGCGTGTCTGCCCACCACATTGCCCTCATGTACGAGGGTGTCTCTTTCCTGCTGGAGGGTGGCCCTTCGGCCTGGTCGGGTGGGACCATCGGCTCACTGAACTGACTCCTTTGTGGCGAGGAACATGGCTGTGTCAGCTCTCAACTCTGGAGGGCTTTGTCCCCTGGGACCGGATTAGGATTTCTTACCTGGGGGATGTCTTTAGATGGGGCCACCTCGAGACATTTTGGGATTTGAGGTCTCGGTACTCCCTTTCCAAATCTCAGTTTTTTCGGTCTCTCCAATTACGCCACGCCTTGCAGGCCCACGCCCTCGCAGACGCATCACTACCGGAATACATTCCGCTCGAGGCAAAGATTTTCTTTGGGCTTTTGGGTAGGGGAGCCATCTCAAAGATTTATCATTCGCTGGTCATCCACCCCCCTGATGGCCTTAAACGTGCTAAGCAACGATGGGAGGTGTTAGACATGGCACCATTGGCGTGGGTCTCCCTTCCATCTTTCGCTTTTTGTCTCCTCTGTGTTTGCTGGTGTTAGATGCTCTGGGCGCTGTGCCACTGCCATTCAGTGCTACAGCGCGAATGCTCCCTATTGTAAATTAACTGGATGAATTGGTATTCCCATAATTGGCTCATTTGATTTACCTGTTAGTCCCGAGTATAGTGCACCGTGCGTGCCCAGGGCTGGTAGACCGAATGCTGCTGGTGGGCCTGCAGCGCTGATTGCTCCACCCACATAAGCAGCGCGTAAATTGTGTCTCAGACCTGCCATCGCAGAGTCTGTGCGCAGTCCAGAACTGCCATTCTTTGACTTTAAAGTGAACTCACTTCCCAGTCCCTCAACCTTCCCTTGGCATCATGTAAGTCATCCCTATGGCAGGGTGCGTTGAATGTGAGAGGTAGGTCCTGCCTTGGTCTGTGTGGCATGTCCTGATAATGAATTACACTCCATTTCGTTTTTCACTATTGCAAGGCTATGTGTTTCCTTAGGCCAGAATGGGCAGTTTTGATTATTACATCCTATAATCCTAGCTGACCCAAGGAACATGTTTGGAAAGTCGAATTTAGTATGCCTGAGCTCAGAATATCAAAATACATCTTTTAGTGAGGATTATTTTTATATTCTGTGTTTGAAAATACCACTTCTAGAAAGTAGGTATTTTCTCGCCTAAGTCGTCCTGTGTGCTCTGCTGTTATGTGTATTGGATGTCTGGTCTTGGAGGGACAGGGCAGGCTGAGCCCGACCTGGGTTGAAGAGCGGAATCTGCAGCTGGAGTATGGGGAGGGGTGACCCTTTGGTCTGAGCAGGGCTGGGTCTGGCAAGGTGAATGATGGCTCCAGCCCCCACTGTGCGTCTGATGGCAGACCCCCTCTTCCTCAAAGGCAGGATGCCGCCTCGTAAATAAAGTGCTCCAGGACCACACCGAACTGGTTCTGGCTGGGTTCAGTGACTTGTGACTTTTGAGAACAAAGACCTGTGGGGTATAAATATCTGCGCCGAAACCCCGACCGGGGTGTTACTTCTGGATGTCAAGACGAACCTCTGTCCGTGTAACGAGAGGAAAAGGACTTTGAAACTTTCATCCATCTTGCTGAAGCAACTACCCAAGGGCCTGATTTGAGCTTGCCTCCTGCTGAATTCTAAGGGACATTAGACTTCACCCATCAGCCTTCTGAATTCCTATTGAGAGGGGTTCTACTCGCAGGTGAGGCCTCTGTCGAGAATTCCAGAGCCTCTGGGTCTACTGCGGGGAACGCGGGCTGAGAATCATCGCTATCGCTATTGTGGGCTGCTGCAGCTGAGGAGCTGTTGCCGCTGAGAGCCCGCATCTGTTTGTGCTACGAGAATCATCGCTATCGCTAGTGTGGGCCGCTGCAGCTGAGGAGCTGTTGCCGCTGAAAGCCCGCATTTGTCTGTGCTACGAGAATCATCGCTATCGCTATTGTGGGCCGCTGCAGCTGAGGAGCTGTTGCCGCTGAGAGCCCGCATTTGTCTGTGCTACGAGAATCATCGCTATCGCGGGCCGCTGCAGCTGAGGAGGTGTTGCCGCTCAGAGCCCGCATTTGTCTGTGCTACGAGAATCATCGCTATCGCTATTGTGGGCCGCTGCAGCTGAGGAGCTGTTGCCGCTGAGAGCCCGCATTTGTCTGTGCTACGAGAATCATCGCTATTGTGGGCCGCTGCAGCTGAGGAGCTGTTGCCGCTGAGAGCCCACATTTGTCGGAGCTACGAGAATAATTGCTATCGCTATTGTAAGCCGCTGCAGCTGAGGAGCTGTTGCCGCTGAGAGCCCGCATTTGTCTGTGCTACGAGAATCATCGCTATCGCGGGCCGCTGCAGCTGAGGAGCTGTTGCCGCTGAGAGTCCGCATTTGCCTGTGCTACGACAGTCATCGCAATCGCTATTGTGGGCCGCTGCAGCTGAGGAGCTGTGGCCGCTGAGAGCCCGCCTTTAATCACCGCCTCAGGATCATCGTGAGTGCACGCCGCGGACCGCTGCAGCTGGGAGCTGCGGCCGCTGCGAAGTCCGCCTGTCATCATCGCGGCTTCCTCCCGAAGCTGCGTGCCGTGCCCCTTTAAATCTCAGGTACATTGTGCATCACCGGGTCGCATAGATCCCGGCCTCGAACTAAGTTAGTTTCACCCGCTTTTTGAGTGCTTTATTGCCTTTTCAGTGAACTTGTATTTACGTGCATTGTGGCTTGTTGATCGTCTTCGAGCCTTGTGTTAAACTGATATAAAGCTACTCATTAGGTCTCGCCTGAGCCAGCGCATGCGCTGGTCTGGCGAGACATTTAGTAAGTGGGCTTTATTAGGTCTCGCCTGAGCCAGCGCATGCGCTGGTCTGGTGAGACATTTAGTAAGTGGGCTTTAGAAATCCTACCATGGCCTAAAGCTTGCGGTTACGCGCGCGGTGGTGCGCACAGGCGCCATCTGGCTTTTCGTCATGGCTCATTAAGCGCTCGCGGCACCCTTACAGCACGCGATCACTTTCACTTTCGCGCGCACCACTCGCATGTTTTTTTTTAATTACCTTTTTGCGCGCGCGCACACAACTCCCGGGCTTGTTTAGGTCGCGCCTGGGCAGGCATGCTGTTCCTGGGTATGTACTTTAAGCACCGCCATCTTTTGAATTGGCTTCCTCTTACTGCATCAGGTTATTTCCTGAACTTTAAGCGTATTACTTTTTAGATTGGCCTGCCATAAAACCTTGTGGCTGCTTCAGTTTTCGGGGCTTCCGCGCCGCTCTTAATCTTTCGATGCCCTTCACCACCCCACCCTCCACCACAGTACATGCGAGTCCCCAACATCCCTCCGAGGTCCGACCACGTTTACAAGATTGATTTGGCTGGGCTGTCCTTCTACTCTGTCACCACCATACACTTCCATTTCACTAGACATTACACCGCACCCCTTGAATTTGTGTCCTCTTTTTCATTTCATCTGAGACATCCTTTTACGTGAGACCTTCATCGTACCCTGTTTTACCAGATGTTCAATTTGTTCACGTATTTCTACTTGTTCATCTTCCAGGTGGTATCCAAATTATGTCTAGTCTATACTTCCCCTTTAACCCACAATTCTTTCCACCCCCCCGTTTCTCCTCAGCTCCTTCCTCATCTTCGCGTCCTTCCTCCCTCTAGCTTTCCTCTAGGTAGCCCCCGCTTCACAGTACAACTAACGGAAAAGGCACAAAAGTGATGGCACCGGAGAGCGCAATTGCAAGATGAAAGTTACCTTTCAGGGAGGGAGGCGGTGTCAAGGGAGCTGGGACACTGGGGAGGGTTACTCAATGGCGGGCACTGCACATGCACTAATATGGGTTACTGGGACTCCTTGGTTGACACTGCAGTGCACTAATATGCGTTACTGTGGGAGTCCATATTTGGCACAGAACATGCACTATTTTGGTTTGCTGATAACTCCATGGTTGACACTGCACTATTTTGGGTTACTGGATGACTCTGTTGTTGGCACTGCACGTGCACTATTTTGTGTTACTGATGACTCCATAGTTGGCACTGCACACGCACTATTTCCATTTACTGGGTGACCCCATGTTACCAAGGAAGCAGCGCTCCAACTCTGGCTTTTGCTTTACAAATCTGTTCTCTCATTTGCCGTAAGTTCAATTTGATTTACTGAAGTCAACTAGGATTACATCTCCCAGAATGCATTCGTTGTAAGACTAATCCCCAGGAGTGGCACACTGCACTCTTTATGACATTCAGTTGTGTGGTAACTTTAGCAAGCAGTGGAAGAGTAAAGGTGGGACAGGCCTAGGCGTGACCAGATCAGACGGTTGCACAGAGAGACTGTCTGCCGTCTTTTCACTTAAAGGAGCAGGTCTCTGCTTCATTTGGCCTACGCCTCGTCAGGAGTAGTAAGCACTATATAAATGCAATTTAAAGCAGATGTTTAATCAGGGTGACAAACTCACCCTAAACTATATCAGTAAAGTATGTGGTCACCAGTAGAAAGAGACCTCCTGAGGTAATGGGCACTATGCGAAAAAGAGAGACGAGTTGTATCAAAGGGTTGCATCATGGAATTTGTGCATCACAGGGAGAGTCAACAGCAGGGCCTGCATTCACGTCACTTTCAGCCTGTCGTTATTTCACAGCATATCAGATAGTCTGTCCATTTGAAACTGTTCCGTTTTAAGTTATCCTCTTTTTACTTTTTCTTTCCCCTTATTTCTTTCTTCCTTCTTGCCATTTCATACTTGCTTTCTTATATCTTTCCTTCTCTTACATTCTTTCATTCTTTTTTCTTCCACTTTTCTCTAACTTTTTCCTTCTCTCATTCTCGTTCCTTCCTTCTTTCTCTTTCCTTCTTTCTCTTTCCTTCTTCTCTTGCCTTCTTTCATTCCTCCATTCTTTCCCCTTCCCTATTTCTTTCATTTACTCATTTCCTTCACTCTTTCTTACACTTTTCCCTTTCCTTCTGTTTCCATCTCTCATGCTTTGTTTCTCTTTCCTCATTCTTTCTCTTTTCCATCCTTCTTTCACATTCTTTCATTCATTCTTTCTCTTTCCTTTTTCTTTCGTCTTTCTTTCTCATTCCTTATTGCTCTTTTTCCTTTTCTTTCTTTCTTGCCTTCTTTCTTTCCTGTCTTCTTTCTTTCTTTCCTGTATTCTTTCGTTCTTTAAGGCAAGAGGTTTGCAGCCAATGCCAGACGGACTGACTTTTTTAGGACTGTGTTAGCCAAAAACTTTTGATTTTACTAAAATTATGAGTAGGACGTAGTTGCCCACAGGGGTTTCAGCTAGACTTCAACCATTAATCTGTAGCTGCACACTTGCAACTACAACCCTAAGGACTTTGCCTTGGTTAAACAAGCATTGGCATAGCCAATAGGTCTCGCCTTTGGGACCTTATAAGTGTTTAGCCATGCAACAGTTGATGTTGTTGCACCAAGGATATTGTGCTGGATAACTAAACACTTATAAGGTCCCAAAGGCGAGACCTATTGGCTATGCCAATGCTTGTTTTTCTATAGTTACTTGTGTGGTGTCCCTTTGTGGTGTCTTCACTGCGTTATTGTGTATGGTCACAAATGCTTCACACACTGCCTCTGAGATAGGCCTGTCTGCTCGTGCTACGTTACCACAGGGTTGAGCAGGGGTTATCAAAGGGTGTAGCCCCCTTACTCTGACTTAGGAAGAAGGGTCCCTTCTTGGCCATTGGCGCCAGCCATTGCCAACCAGAGATCCCCATTTCTAACAGGAGGCATGGGTGGGAGACCTGAATGAGGAAGAATGGAGGGAGGCTTGCATGACGCCCTGTGAGTTGGCGATTTCAGCGTGGCGGTGTATGGTCCAATTAAATTATCTACACTCCACATACCTCGCTCCCAGCGTTTTCAGTGCTTCTCCCCCAACGTCCCTGCTGCTTGCATGCGGTGTGCGCTTCCGGCTGCTGATTTTTCGGTTGAGCCTTGGCAGCGCATGCGCTGCTCTGCGAGGCATGCTGTATTGAGGTAGGGACTTGAAACTTCGCCCATGTCCCTCCCATCTTTTCAATTGGCTCTTGTTACCGTCCTTGCGAAATCGTTGCTTTTCATTCCTGAATAGGCTGGTTAGTCCCTCCTTGGTACCGCCTTGTCTGCATTTGTAACCTCCCATAACGACTGGACCTTTTACTTGCCTTGTTACATGGTCTACTTTATCCTGGCTGTGAACAATATTTTGTTCAATGATTTGCCTCTATTCCACCCACTACGTCGCAGCACGCCGCCTGCTTTTATTTTAATTACTGATGGCGGTCCGCCTTAACTATAGCGGCCGCGTTTCTTAATTTATTTATTTTAGCAGTACGGTCTGCTTTAAGTATAGCGGGCGCGCTTATTTATTTATTTAACGTGTTTGGTTTGTGTACTAGCGCCCATGCGGCACTTTCACATTAATGGAGGCTGCGCCCCTTTCTTTACACAAGCCGCGTCTAAAGAAAGGTGCGCGGCCGCTATTAAAGTAAAAGCGCGGCATGAGGCGCTTTTACAAAAAAAAGCATTTGTTTGTCAACTTGACAAATAGATGCTTTTTTTGTCAAAGCCCCCATTCCCCGGTTTTACTTTAATGTCGGCCACGGCCCTTTCTTCAGACGCGGCTTGTCTAAAGAAAGGGGCGCGGCCTCCATTAACATGAAAGTGCAGCATGGGGCGCATTGACACAAAAAATATTTGCAAAGCAATAGGTCTCACATTTGCAAGAGTTTGAGCTATTGGCATTGTTCCATATGTCATGAGACTGTCCAGCTCTGAGGCCCTGCTGAGAGGGAATAGGTCGGGAGCTTTCTTCTGTCCTGGGTCGCACAGTGGAACTCACCCCTCGTAATGTACTTTTGGGGCTGGTGGAGGACTTTGTAGGACCGTGGGCGGGGCGGGTCATTTTGGGGGTGGCTTGTTTGGTCGCCAAGAGGGTCATAGCCCGTGCCTGGAAGCAGGGAGCTCCACCGACTATCAGGTTCTGGCCTAAGGGGGTGGACTGGCGTGTGCATCAGGAAAGGCCAGTTTTTGTGGCTCGTGGCTGTCCTCAGAAGCACGACCGTATATGGGGGAAATAGTGTAACTATTACAGACTGTCATTGTAATTCCATGCAGTTTGGCTATACTGATGTCAGTTCCTGTATTGTCAGTACCTGTACACGATCTCTGTTTTTGGAAAATGTGCCTTGTCGCAAAACTTTCAATAAAATTGGTTATAAAAAAAACTATGTCTGAAAGGGGAGGAGGTAAATGAATGAAGCCACAAAACAAACTATACCTACAAAGATCTCATCCATAAATGTAATTGGATCTGGCCAGCAGAACCACCCGATGATAGTTTGATGCCACACTGACTACTGTTTCATGTCTCGATGAAATCACACATTGAGATTAAAGTTGTTTTCACCAAAGAGACATTGCTTGATTGTCTTGCGGGATATTGGTGAGGTTTGTTAATGAGGTGTCGCAGATGGAAATGAGAGACTGTTCATTAGTGAATTCTTTGGTTGCATGCTTTTTTGGAAGTAAGAGGGACGATTCAGATTCCGTGATTCCATTGAGGCTCTAATCATAATATCAGTGTGCTCTGGGGGTAAATTTTGGGTGATTGATATGAACCGTATTAGTGGGCCTGCCAATTAGATATAACTGTTGCATGGACTGTCAAGGGCATTGGCACGGTCAAAACATTAAGGGCCTAATTAGGATGAGAGTTGGAAAGCCTCTGACCACCGGTCTCATCGCGGTTTCAGTTTCGACCCCCGCATTACGATGCAGGCAGTTTCAAGTGAAACCGGGCGGTCATTCTGGCTGGATTCCGACGGGCTCAAGGAGCCCATCGGCCAGTGGGAGGCCTGCCCGTAATCCGTATGGACGGCGTTTCCACTGTAGGGATTACAATGTCGCTTTCCGACAGGCTTTCCATGTCGGGATTTCCGACATGGAAAGCCTGTCGGAAAGCGACATTGGGTGCCCCTAGCAGCGCCCCTTCACCCTGCGGCCTCCCTGTTAATCCCTGCACCCCAGGCGGTGCAGGGTTGAACATATTCTCCCATTTGTCTAAGGGAGCTTGTCCTACAGCCTGTTTATGGCCGCAGCACAAGCTCCCATATACAAATGGGAGTATACGACTGCTCCATGTGCGGTTGCATTGTAATCTCAGTGTCAGCACCGCCGACCGGGGGTCGGTCCCGGCACCGCAGCGGTGTTGGGTGGACATCGTAATTAAGCCCTAAATGTCCACACTTTTCAGAAGAGGAGAGTTGCCTTCTTGCAGGAGACACACCTCCACATGATGGTGTAAAAATGTGAAATATACATGAACAGGTCTGACATTTTACGCTTGACACACCTCTTTTTCTAGGGAGGCTCTTATTTCGGTCTGATATGGAACATACATGGACAGGCCAGATATTTTACACTTGACACACCTCTTTGTCTAGGGAGGCTCTTATTTCGGTCTGATATGGGGTTCTTTTCTAGACTGGAAGAGGTAGTTGATCCAGACAATAGATTTGTGCAAGTGGAGGGCAGGTTACATTGACAAGACTTGTTAATGATGTATCCATATATACTGAATGTGGGCTTATTGTAATTCTTGGACAACTTGTCTAAGTACCTGATGCACAGAACACATGCCCTGTCCACATGTATATTAGTAGAGTATGTGAAATTATGCAGTATTTTTTAAAGAATGCAGACTCTGCTCAGATATCCTGATAGAGTGGTAAGCATTTAAGGTATTTATCAGTAAGAGAAGTAACTGAGAGTTCTACGATGAATGTTATCTGACAAATTCCAACGCTCCTATTCCCCAATCTGTGTAACTCTGCATAGCACAGGTTTAAACTAAAGGGAAATGGGGCCTGTTGTGCAAATAGACAATTTTGCTGTGTTTCCCTTGTGAAGAAAAAAAGTTCTTCTCCATGGAGATAGCTGTTGCCTTGCACCTCCTCAAAATCTGGGGGTGACCCATTATCCTTCCCCTTCAGGAAGGATAGTTATTCTCTTGGCTGGAGTAAATGTCCAACAGTTTTCAGGGTGCATGAGAGGCGAAGCAAAGTTTACGAATGCCCACAAAATTACGAGTTAGTAGGGGTTTGCAAGCTTACAAAGCTAACCATGCATTCACTACCTACCCCTTCCGTGGAAGTTTCTACAGTGCATTTCTCCGCAGTCATCATGGAGGAATCTTCAGTAGTAAATCCAGTTATACCTGCCAAGATTCCCTTTGTGAATTCCTGACAGATGTACATGTAGGTGTTTATGGGCGAAAATGCCCTTGTGAATTTGCTTTGTGGTGTCAAAGTTGAACTGAATTAATTTTATGGTATGCACCAAATAAATAAATTTAAAAAAAAAATGGTACAGTAGCATTGATGTTGCACTTGTTACCCCTCTGAGGCTCTGAAGTGCATTTTCGGATGAGTAGCAAGTTTCACTGTGGGGTGGATACGTACTTGAGATTGTGGTATTTGATGTGCTCTTATATGGGAAGCATATTGAAATCATGTGTGAGTGAACAGAGAGGTGCTTTTTTATCTTGGGGCATAGCACATAGGTGTGTGATGCAGAAAGAGGTGTAGGAGATGGGCACACAATTTGTAGGCAGCTGTACGAGCAGCTCCAAAGTACCAAATTTATGATACTAATGGTTATAAAACGTATGTCCATTAGTGGTATATATAATCTTTATTAAACTTTTAAACAGCACCAGCTATAAAATTTAAATTAAAATATAAAAATCATGTGGCATATTACATAAACATTTCCCTAAAGCGATCAGAATAATGTAATAAAAGCAAAGCTTTCCTTCAACTTCTTACCTCATATTTCAAAACATAGAACACAGAAGTATCTTTGTAAGGACAAATGCCTATAGCCATTTATTACAATATGGGTTGCTGTACATCTCCTTTTTAACATACAAATTCATAAAACCTCATTTTTGTTAACTATTACAGCCAAACCAGGTATTAATCATCGTAGGAAATTAGGATACTGGTTGAGGGGGTGAAATCCTACTCAAGCAGCAACCACAATCTTTCAGGGTGAAACACAAGCAAACCCCAAACTAACCTGTGCTTAACCATCTGGTAGCTTGGCACAAAAGTAGTCCGGATTAACATAGAGGCAATATGTAAAGTATTTGGGCAGCCCACAAAGAGTAATAAAATAAAAACATCACACAAGAAAATTCCCACACCAATTTAAAACAATAGAGTAAAAGTGTAATAAAATCCAATCAGTAGAACTGGAGATGTGCAATTTAAAAGATTTCAGGTAAGTAAACCATCAAAAAGCACAAAGCACCACTCGCAGTTATCTGGTCATGCGAGACCGGGTGAAAGTTACAGGTTCAGGCCGACTGCGATGGAGCGTGAGCCAGATACAGAGACCAAGTCAGTTCAGCTAAAAGAGTTACCTTCAATGTCCAACGTGAAAAGTTCCGTTTGCGTTGGAAGTGGCTCTGGGGAGCAGGGAGAGTGTCACGGACGGTCTTTGATGTAGTGAGAAGAGCAGGCATGGGTTTGCAGACCGTTGTCGCTGTATTGCGAAGATCATGTCTGGTGTTGCATACAATCGTTGCTGGAGCTTCGCATTGGTGGTCACCGTGAGCTGCCGATGCTGTAGGGTGAAGTGCAAATCTCATGCTGCTGGGCATTGTTGGTGGTCGCTTTGGCGCAAAGCGTTTCGTTTGGCAGAACTCTGCATTGGTGGGCAGCAGGATCTTGGCGAACTTCAGGATTTCTCGTTTTCTTTGGAGAGGAGCTCAACTAAGGCCACACCAAGGGTCCAGGACTTGAGGGGCACCTCTTTGGGGTCAGGAACGTACTTCAGCAGAGGCCAGCAGGGCTCAGGCAGGTCCAGTTACAGGTCAGTTGGGAAATTGCAGAGAGCCTCTGCAGCTTATGTCCTGCTGACCCTTAGAGTCACTTCAGCCTGGGATGAAGGGTGAAGGTCCAGACTTCCTTCTCAGCAAGCAGGGCAGCAGGCCACAGAGCAGCAGAGTGGCAGTCCTTCTGACAGCAAGGCAGCACAGTAGTCCTTCTGCTGTATTTATTTTATTTAAATTTTACCATTTATAAAGTGCATGGTTACACCCACCGGTGTGTCCCTGCAGTGGGGTTCTAACCCCACAAGGAGCAGCAAGAGAGGGGAAGGAAAGCAAGAGACAGCCCGGAGTCATGAATGACCAAGCCAGTCAGAGAATAGCATGGCTAAACCGTCCCTGCCAGAGTACTAAAAAGCCAGGCTTAAAGTCCCTTGCGGAAAGTCCTTTCCATAGGTTCTGCTCTCAAATTTGATGGCAGAGAGTTCCAAGTTTTGTCCGCTAGATAGCTAAAGGACCTCTGCACTCTTGGCACCTTTACAAGGTGAGCCCCTACGGATCTTAGGTTCCATGAAGGCATGTAGGGTGTTATCATGGATTGGAAGTAGCTAGGGCCTTGGTCTATCACTACTCTATGGCAGTAACACATGGCTTTATACATAATCCTCTTCTCCACTGGAAGCCAGTGTAGAGTAGTCAGAGCATTTGAGGTAGATGCTCCTCTGAGGAGATTTAGGACCAAGCGGGCAGCTGCATTTTGAATGCGCTGGAGATTAGTCAAACTCCCTTTAGTGGCCCCAAGGTAGAGGATGTTGCAATAGTCTATTTGTGACGCAACTAGGGCATGTACAACCGTTTACCTGGCCGTTATAGGTAGTAGGTCCAGGGGTTTTCTCAGGACCTTAAGGGTCCCGAAGCACTTACCGGGTAAGCTCCTTATTTGACTCTCAAACAAGAGTTTGGGGTCAAACCAAACACTCAAGTTTTTAGGTCGAGCATTCGAGACCTCTTGTATATACTTTAGTATATACTTATATGTGTATGTACTTTGGGCTCTGGAGATCAGCCCTAGGACTTGTCTGCTTCCACTTAGGGACTTTTTTTTCTGTTCAACTGCCTCTATTTAACTGTCTTGATAGAAAACGACCAGTAGAGGTCAGTGTGAGAAAGTGCCCTCTTTCTGCATGATTGCCCCCACTTTTTGCTGAATTGCTGATGTGCTTTGACTGAGTGTACCCTGGGCTCCTGCTAATCAGGTACCCAGGGCCTATGTTCTTTCCCTAACACTGCATTGAAGCCTAAACCCAATTGGCATCTCTGGCCACAGGTCAGCCCCTGGTAAATGGTACCACAGGTACCCAGGGCACTGTGACCAGAGAAGGCCTCTAAGGGCTGCAGCACTTATTGTGCCACCCTTAGAGGTCCTGTACCATTACACTCACACACTGCCTTTGCAGGCTGCGTGTTTTGGTGGAGAACAAAGTGAAGAGTCGACATGGCACACATCTCTGTATGCCATGCCTACAACCCACTGCCCTGGCATAGATCAGTCACCCCTATAGCTGGGTGCACTATACCAGTGGTGAGGGTACATGTGCATGAGCCCTGTACCCCTACAGTGTCTAAGTCCATTCTTAGACATTGTAAGTGCAGTGCTGCCATTAAGAGTATATGGTGTTGGGAGTTTGTCATTCCGAACTCCACAGCACCATAATGGCTACACTAAAAACTGAGAAGTTTGGTATCAAACTTCTCAGCACATTAAACCCACACTCATGCCAGTGTGGGATTTAATGAAAAATGCACACAGAGGGCATCTTAGAGTTGCCCCCTGAAAACTAACCCACCACTAGTGTCCAGGCTGAGTGGCTGCTTTCAGCTGCCACCACCAAACATGTTTCTGGACCCTAGGTCGAGAGCCTGCTGCTCTCTGGGGCCTGAAACAATGCACATCCTGGGACGAGGTGCCAAGCCTGCTCCCCCAGGATGGGCAGGGTTCACGAAGGGGAAGCTTCAAAGGCTTGCCGCCTTTGTGAGCTTCCCCAGGCCACTTGCTGCTTACAGCAACTGGTCCCCACTGGTTCTGACCCCCATTTTGGGCGGGAGAACCGGCGGAAAAAACAAGTGAGGAAGAGAGGTGTGCCCACCTCTGCCAGCTCCACCCCTCAGGTGGGGGAGGCAAGGTGAAGCACAATTCTCAGTCCCCACCATCTTGCAGATGGGGGGACTCAGCCAACCAGGGACAGGCTCATGCCCCCCTCCCACTGGAGGGTGGCATAATAGGGGTGTACCCACCCCAGGGAAGGGACCCATTGGTCCCTACCGTTTACCTACCTGTACCTTGCCAGCAGCCACATACCGGAGGCCCCCTAACCCCCATTGGATAACATTGGGCCTCAGCACTCTGCACCTGGCCGCTCTAGTGCCGCTGAGGGTGTAAATAGAGTGCATCCTTGACCCTGGGGGACCCCTGAGTCTACCCCCAGAACCTCAACTCCCACTACCAAATACTTACCTCAAGACTGATAACACTATTTTCCTCCATAGGATAACATTGACTGTTTTTCTTGGAAAAGTTTCTAAGTGTGGAGTTTGAAAACCTAAAGAAATTCTTTCAAATTGTACTATTTAACCAAAACGATTTTACTTACCTGTTTACAGGAAATGTCCCAGAGTAGTATCCAGGGATACTGCTCTGAGTAAGACAAGAAATCTAAAAAGTAACTTACCTGGTCTTTTACTGAAAACCCTATACAAAGTATATGTACTGTATTTACTAAGCATTGCATTTTTCAGAAACAATACTGTAAGTCAAACCAAAGTACATTTACAATTGCAATTCAAACTGTTTACAAACTGCATTACTACTGTAAAGTATTTATTGCTTACCTGTGCCAGGCTTGCTTGGTTCTAGAAAATAAAATAACTAAAAGAATATTTTCATATAAAAATAATTGGTCTGAAGTTCAGTCTTTGAGTGTGTAAATTCATTTGCTGACTGAGTGTGTACAACAAATGCTTAACACTGTCCTCTGATACTGCCTTACTGCTCGACCACACTACCACAAATAGAGAGTGAGGTGCTATCTAACTTTACCTCTGCCTACCTTTGGGGTTCCACTGGACTCTGTGCACACTATACCTCACTTTGGTATAGTATATACAGAGCCAGCTTCCTACAGTCAGTAAAATACCAGAGTTGCTTTCTGCTTGTTCAACTGCCTCTATTTAACTGTCTTGATAGAAAACGACCAGTAGAGGTCAGTAAAATGCCAGAATTGCTTTCTGCTGAGGGACGTTCTTTTTTTAAATTTTTCTGGCAACTGCCTCTATTTAACTTTCTTGATAGAAAACGACCAGCAGAGGTCAGTAAAATACCAGAATCACTTTAGCATTCTCTAGATTCCAGTCCATAGAAATTGTCTTTCACGAGCACCCGTAGACAATAATATTTTTTCAGATCTTGTATTTTCAGTGATATGACCACCGAAGGCCCTGATTTTATATTAAAAACAGAGCTTTGGACTATACCATTTCCCGCTGAAAGGCAATATTTCTCTCCCATGAGTTCCCATACCTGGTGTGTAACGCGGTTTGGTGCTTACTTTCTCTCTATGTTATAGAACAGTAAATGTTTCAGCACCCAGGCTAATGTGCTGCATAGCTAAATACATATAAGGTCCCAAAGGCGAGACCGATTGCATTGCAAATGCTTGTTGGTTTTAGCGTTCGTGACAGGGGTTTGGCTCAGGACCTCAGGCCACCAGGCCAGGAAGACCAGATGAAAGGTGTTTTCCCAAGTATCATTGCCTCCGTTTTATTGCCATTAAGTTTAAGGCAGTTATTGGTCTTCCAGGAGGCTAGCTCTTCTAGGCATAAAGAAAATTGTGCCGCAGCTGCCTCCGCATCCTGTGATAAGGTTACTATGACCTGCTTATCATCCGTATATGACACAATTTTTACATTGTTTTTCCACGATTTTCGCTAGGGGGCAAATATATAGGCTGAATAGGGTTGGGCTCAATATTGAGCCCCGTGGCACCCCTTGCGTAAGAGAGATGCTGTCTGATATATGCGAATGTTGGGCAAGTTGAAAACTCAGAGTTTGAAGAAAGGAGGTCATCCATCATAGTGCTGTACCTCCGACCCTGCACCAGCTTAACCTCTGAAGGAGTAGGTTGTGCGATATGGTGTCGAAAGCCGCGCTTAGGTCAAGTAGCACCAGAGCAGTTCTTTGTCCTTCATCCGCGCACGGTCTCAAAGTTTTGGTGGCGAGAAGCAGGGCTGACTCCATAGAGTGAGAAACTCTGAACTCTGATTGAGTTGGATGGAGTAAATCATTTGAGTTGATATAGCTTGTAAATTGATTATTCACAGTTTTCTCCATACGTTTTGCAAAAAATGGCAAAAGTGAAATGAGGCGCAAATTCTCTAATTGCATGGGATCAGCAGAAGGTATTTTATGTATGGGGAGCACTATCGCATGCTTCCATTTTTGCAGGATTTCACCTAAACGAAAAGACAGAGAGATCCGCTGTTGTAGGTGGGGAAGAATAACCTCCATCCCTTCTACCAAAATTTTAGGTGGGGCCAGATCTAGAGGGGATCCTGATTTAATGCTCGTAGCAAAACCCTTTAGGTCTTCTAGAGGGGGGTTCCTAGATTCATTGAGACTGTTCTCCTTAGGTGAATCATCAAAGAGGGTATCTAAATTTTAAACAGTTGCGAGCTTCTGCCGAAAAGGTGTCATTTATCATAGTTACTTTAGAAGCAAAGAAGGAAGCGATCTTGTTACAGCTATCTAGAGAATATAGTACTGGGGCAGCAACAGAATAATTATTTGAAAGAATTATTAGCATTATCTATTTTTGTGGTGTAAAAATCACAGCGCGTTTTCCTAATGAGCATGTGGTACTGTTTAAGTTTGTTTTTATACCTAGCTCTGCTGGTTATACAGTCGCCTTTCCTCCAGATGCCCTCTAAGCATTTGCATGTTTTTTGGGCTGCAATTAAGACATAATTGAACCAAGGGGCAGTGTTCCGGGACCTAAGTTGGTTCTTAGTAGTCATGGGGGCTGTCTTAGCAAGTGCTCCTAATAAAAAAAATTTAGCTTCAAATTAGGGGTATTGACATCCTCCCCAAGCTTAAGATCAGTTTCCGAGAGAGTATTAGAAAAGATCTCAGGACTGATCTTTGCCCACTTTCTTGTAGTGATCATATGATTAGACTTGTTGGCAGGTGTAAGCTCACTTAATGGCATATTAAAAGCTACCAGGTAGTGGTCTGACCAAGGAACTATTATCAGTGTGTCGACCTTAATAGTGGAAAAGTTAGCAAATATAGGGTCTAAAGTATGGCTTGATTGATGGGTAGGAGCTCTCACTTTTTGAGCTAAGTTGACTGTTTCAAGCTCCCCACTTAAAAATTGTGCCTCAGATTTGAGGCTATTATCAAAATGCATACTGAGATCACCTAGTACTATCATATTGCTGTGATGTAGCGCTGGATGAACAATGTTCTCTGCAAGGCTAGAAATGAACTGTGCAGTTGGCCCCGGAGGGCGATAGATTAAATAGCCTGTTAGGGCACAGTCTTCTGCTACGTTTAGAGAGAAAAAGACACACAATTTGCAAGGTTAGTTGCCTTAATAGCGCATTTCAGTGTCAATTTATAAATTATTGCTATCCCTCCTCCCCTTTTTAATGGCAGGTCACGTCTCGATATTCCATAGCCTTGTGGGGTAGCATCTAAAATATCAGGTGCGGAGGACACCGCAAGCCACGTTTCCGTCATGAATAAAGCATCTGGCTGCTTCTCCTAAAGGACCTCAAAAAGTTTGTGTTTATGTTTGACCAACAACCGGCAGTTAATCAAAAGAAACTGCATTTTATGGTCGGAGGTCAGAGGAATCTTCCCTTGCTCTAAATTTAATCCACAGTGAGCTCATTAAAGCGAGAGGGAATCTACCTTTAGCGCGTGCAGACAGTCTTCAGAGGTCTTGGCCGCTAAACATCTTAGCTGTTTAGAGGAGTATCGGATAGGTTGATGGGGTATGGAACTGGCAGGCTTCCGCACCACCGCCAGCGAGAAATAGTCCTCTTCCAATGGATATGGCCAATCCCCAGCCAATCAGATGTCAGCAGGACGGGCAGTGAATTCACTCGCCACGCCCAGCAGTCAATTGCTTGTCAGGTAAAACCGTATACTAAGGTTAAGTGACACACAACAGGATTTAAAAGTATAATGGGGAGCCAGGCATCTTCCTGCACTGAAGTGCTACAAGGAAATTAGATCAAACATAAAACATAAAAGGGAGCCAGGCACCTCCCAGCAGTAAGTGCTACAAGGAAAACAGATCGTAACAAGGGAGCCAGCTACCTCCCAGTACAAAGGTGCTACAAGGCAATAAAACATTCTTGTCCGAGTGGTAGAAACACTCAGAAAGGAGTGGGACATAGTCTAAAAATTAAAACGAGGTCCTACCGGAGGTCAGATGCGGATGCTGTAGCATCCACATGTCCAGGAGTGTACTGAAGAGTGGGGTCAGAAAGTCCAATATTTATATGTGGAGCCCATTTGGAAGTAGGAGAAGTTTCTAGAGAATTACCTTTGAAGTCCTTGATGTTTCCTGCCTCCGCTGGCTCAATGCTGGCAGCATGAACAGTGCAGTGGTGACAAGTCCTTTGTGTGAAGGTAATGCATAGTTTATTCAGTTGCTAGTGGGGCTGTGCTCAGCTCCGTCACCCCCTCCCCCATCCAGCAACACCTAGTCCCATTATTGTGTTGCTGTCTGGGAGGAATAAATAAAGTCCAACTATCAACTACACGCAGTCATGTGACCCAGGAACAGACTGCAGTCACCAAATAGGGCAGGAAAATGCCAACTTTCTAAAACAAACAGGTGCCAATACTGACCTTACTACAACAAAATAATAATTCTAAGTTTGTGATCACACAGTTGAATTACTGTGATCACCATTTATTTTCAACATTGTTAATGCAAAATCTTTTTTGCCATTTTTTTAGAAAGTAGTCGTGAACAGTGGAACAACAGACAAACAGAACTTACATTAAATCAAAAATAAATTGGGGGTGATAGCCCACATCACCTATAACATAATGTTTTGTTGTTATGTATCAATAAAATATGATAACCAGATGTTATCTTATAGGTGATGTGGCTATCATCAAATGTTTTTTGACTTAATGTAAGTTCTGTTAGTTTATTGTTCCACTGTTCACAACTACTTTCTAAAAAATCACCAAAAAGGTTTTGCATAAACCATGTGGAAAATAAATGATGATCACAGTAATTCAATAGGGTGATAACAAATTTAGAATTTACGTCAGTACTGGCACTTATTTGATATTACAGAGTGGCCAAGCCTTGCTGACATTAAAGTGGCCCGACCTCCCTCCTTTTTTCAACTTTCTAAAAGTGGCATTTTCAGAATTGTAACTTTAAACTGGCAAATCAGACCGAAACGAACAGGCAGGGACAAGGACAAGGCTGGAGCAAGATGAATAGGGCGCTGCTGTTGGCATAACCTTAATGCACACAGCTCAATGCGCCCCTCAGAAAATCGGCACACTGGACCTAAGCAGAGATCGCCCATGCTAAAGGAAGGCCCTGGTACTACTTTATAGTGTGTATAACCTATGCCCACTGCACCACATGAACTAGCTGAAGCCAACCAAAAAACTTAAAACAAAGACACCCTCTGTCACTCTTTCATGCCCCTCCTACCAATATTGCAATAAGGAGGGCCAAAGCCCGCCACTCTTCTTGTTTTTTTGTCTGCTCTACTGACATCACGAATGAAGCCTGTGAGAACTTATGAGGTAAGCTCTTGGGGACAGGGCCTCTTGGAGTTAAAGTTCCAGGTCTCCCCTTTGACTCCTGTTAAGTAGGAAAGTGTGTGAGGCACTGTGTCAGGAGAAAAGGGTTTCATTATTTATTGGGGTAGCCATTTTGTGTTCTCTATACATAAGTATATGACCCCCTCTAAATGTCATCAGATATTATGATGGCGAGGCCTCTAATAACTCTGTTCTGGGATTCTTTCCTATATATTTTCATGTTTTTAGTGCCTAAATTAGGACCGGTCTTACCAGAATTATGCCAGGTTGCAGTGTACATTATGGCTGTAGCCAGTGAACAGGCTCTGCTTCTTGCTGAAGTGGATCTTCTCCCCTTCTGCAGTCCGATAGCTGATACCTCGTTTACATTGCATGCCACGTCATTAAGGAGCATCTTGCTGCTGGTTCCATAGGAAAACGCACACTGAGATAGTCATCCTCTGAGTTCTTGCGGTGTTCCTGCTTGAGTGGCTTGAAGATTGCCTGTTCTCAGGTCGCATCTCCCTTGGGAAGAGGGCTCACATGCTGAAAAAGAGGAAAGGCACATTCCTCTGGCTACCTCTTGTGGCCTGATGGAGAGCTCTGATAGCTCTGTTTTTGCTAGGTGTTCCTGTGCTCACAGGGTTTTAAGACTGCCCTCATAAACTTTTTTGAATTAACGTTTTTGATTTAAGAATATATTAATTATGAAGATGTTATTTTTATAGAAATTAATTTTCATGTAATTAATTTAATGGTATATATAATGAACAAAAAGGTCTTTTATGGGCACTATATAAGGGCAGTCTTCACTTGGTTCTGTGTTCTTTAGCATAGAGCACAGGAAGCACTCTTCTAAATGGCTCTATTGTTCAAGAGATAATGGTGATGAGAAAAGACACAGAAAAAATAAGTTACTCCTGTTCCTTCTTCTGGAGGATTTGCGCTTTCTGAGGAGGAACAAATGCAATATTTGATTGCCTCTTTGTGGGATGGTCTCCACATGTCGAAGGATTAGTCAGTCCAGCAACCGATATTCTCCTTCTTCCACCACTGCTTCAGATTCTTCAATTAATGTTTTTTCCCCATCCTCTATTTCCACATGGCTATCTACTGAGTATATGATGAGGAGGTGGTTCAGGTCCATAAAACCACACATAAGAGTAAATTCATTCAGAAGGATGTGCTTTCTTCCTTTTTTAGGTATCTGGGCAATAATCGTCAGATTCCTATGGAAGATGAAATGCTGAGAACCAGCACTGGCCAATTCAAACAATTACAATTTCATCCTCTGTCTTGTTTGGCTATAATAAGGAGGTCATGGACTTGCTTATAAGGGAATGGAAGAACCCAGAAAAGGCAGATTTTCTGAAGTTTCTGACTCAACCACATCCTTTGGCAAAGGGTGATATGGAAATTACTACAACCATTAGGATTGACCCGAAGTTGGGTAGCCTCCACGGTGATGTCTGTAGATCGAAAAGCGCAAGTATCCCTAAAAAAGGGCTACTCAGGACTAAGGGCAGCAAGATATATAACTATATGCTTCTCAGTCACTAGTAAAGGACTTCAAGCTCTAACCATAACCATTCAGCAAGGTGTGGAGTATTCAAAATTGTTCTCCAACATAGAGATGCAGGCCAAGATCTCTGCGGATGTCTTGTGATATTTTAAAAGTTACTGCCTTTTGTATGGTTTCCAGTGTGGCTGCCCGGCACTAAATCTATCTAAGGGATTGTAAAGCGGAGGGTGCTCAGAAAGCGAAGTTACTCCATATCCCTTTCTATGGAAGTAAGTTATTTGGAGATCATTTGGAGGATATCCTTTGAAGGGGCTCTAAAAATCAAAATAAATGCACAGCTATTCAGAGCCCAAGTTAAATCAGACCCTCTTCAAAGAAGTGTAAGAAAAGGATGTCAGAAAGCCTTAAAAAGTAACATTCAAGCGTGAAGAAACAAGTCCAGTCAGCCCTACGCTGCCGGAAGTCAAAATTGAAAGTCTCCTCCTCCCCACCCCCAAAGCCCAGGAAGTGTTCCTGACTATGCCAAGCTCCAGGTCAGAGGACACTTATCCTTTTTTTGGCACAAGTGGCAAGAAAATATTTGGGATGCATAGATGCTGCAGATCTTGGTAAAGGGTTATGCATTCGAATTCAAGGAGATCCCCCCAGACTCTGGTCTGATCCATTTAATGTATTCAAGAGATCCGGTAAAGACCTTGGCTTTCTCGCATGAGATTTCTGAACTATTAATGAAAAAGGCAGTATGTCCAGTTCCAGAGAGCTGAAAAGGAAAAAGATTTTATTCTACTGTCTTCCTGGTTCAAAAATCATGGGGGAAGTACAGGAGGATAATCAGCCTGAAAATACAGAATGTGTTCCCCAAAGAGGCTCGCCTCAAAATGGGGACACTTCCGAGAATAATTCCTCTTATAACCCCGGGGGAATGGATGTCCGCACCGGACTTGAGGAATGCTTACCTACACATCCCATTTACCTCCCTTCTCAAAGGTTCTTCAGATTTTATGTGGAAAGTCATCATTGGTAGTTTCAAGTGCCTCCATTCTGACTGACGTCATCATTGAAAGTATTTACAAAAGTTCTGGCACCCACTGTGGCTAATCTACACAGCAGAGGAATATTGATACACCCTTATTGTGGACGATTAGCTTATCCATTCTCCATGAAAGACAATGCTTCAAAACTACACCAGTATAGTTTGCGAAACATGAGAGGATTACGGCCTGTTAATAAACTTGGAGAAGTCTCACCTCACCCTTATTCGGGACCTGGAATTCATCGGATCCTGTTTCCAGACTCATCCTGGGAGTGTGAGCTTACTACAATCAAAAGTTCAGAAAATATAGAACTTCTTGTTTTCAATGGGGCACTAGTCAGAGATGTCTGCCAGAGAATGGCGCCAAGGTCACATAGTGAGCTACTTTCTATTAAGGAAGTTTCCTTCATATGATTTCCTTCTAGAAGGCTACATGACCCTGTTGTATCTTTCTCTTTTCTACAGTCATCATGTTTGTTTGTGATGCCTTGGGCTCGCCTTCACCTTGGTGCCCTAGTCAGTCAACACCTAGCTCACTGAAATCAAGAAACACACAGCCAGGAACAAATGCGATAGGTGACAGCGCTCCGCACGGCGAGGTTTCCACTGTTTATTTTTAGCTTGCACTGATTTCTGTGTTGACTTGTTTTTTTAGCAGTGTTTTTAAACTAAAAGCTTTTATTATTTTAACTTCTAAACTTGTAGCTTACTTGCGCATTTGTACTTCTCTCCCGCCGGTCCCCGTTCCACCGCAGCGTGGGCTGTTTGAGTGGAGGGACGTGGCTCCACCCTCTTCCCCTTCATTTCCGCTACCGGGGGCATTACATAAACAGCTTGGCTGACCGGCGGCGCAGCGATAGGTGACAGCGCTCCGCACGGCGAGGTTTCCACTGTTTATTTTTAGCTTGCACTGATTTCTGTGTTGACTTGTTTTTTTAGCAGTGTTTTAAACTAAAAGCTTTTATTATTTTAACTTCTAAACTTGTAGCTTACTTGCGCATTTGTACTTCTCTCCCGCCGGTCCCCGTTCCACCGCAGCGTGAGCTGTTTGAGTGGAGGGACGTGGCTCCACCCTCTTCCCCTTCATTTCCGCTACCGGGGGCATTACATAAACAGCATGACTGACCGGCCGCGCAGCGGACGCGCGCAGCGGGCGCGCCGCCGGCACGCCGAAGGTGCGCCAAAGGCAAGCCCGTCTGCGCCCGTCCGCAGCCGGCCCGCGTCCAGCGCCAGCCATGCTGCCCGTTTCCAGGCTAACAAGGTAACCCAATGGTCTAGAATGGATCTTTTGGCCCTGAACGTTACTACCTGCCCTAAACCCCACGGCTGTGACCCAATGACAGACACCCCTTTCGGTTCTTGCTCTGATTGCAACTGGACGCCAGGAGTCCCTAGCTTAAGGGATGTTAAAAGGGAACAGAGTGAGTCGCTTGAACAGATCAGGGCATGCCTAATTAATTGCAGATCCCTATCAAAGCATGCAGAGGATCTGTGGTTGTTACTGGCAGGAAATGAATTTGAGATCATGTTTTTAACCGAAACATGGCTGAAGGACGACACCTTGGCCGCTGTGGTATTAGCTATGCCTTCTGGGTTTAAAATATGTTGCGGAAATAGGAAGGGTGATAAAAGAGGAGGGGGGTGCGATTATTTTTAAGGATTCCTGGGACATAGTTTCCTCAGCATTATTGAATATGGGCGTGGTTGAGGGCCTACATTTTTGTATCAAGACTAGCCCCACAACCTCTTTCTCAGGGCTGTTGGTTTATAGGCCTCCAGATTGCTTACCTAACATACATATGGAACTATGCAACTATATTGCACAGAAATCCCTCCTATTCGCCAATTATACTGTATTAGGGGACTTCAATCTTCATGTAAACGATCCCACTTGTGCGCAGGCCATGCAGATGGTCTCATCACTGGAAGGCGCAAATCTGCTTCAACTTGTTAAATTCCCTACCCACAAAGCAGGGCATACTCTTGACCTGATATTTTCTAATATCTTGTCTATGAAAACTGAAGTGCCAATCCAGGTGGTTTGGTCGGACCATTTTCTTATTTCTTTTATTTTCAACTTGGCAAAACCTGATCTGCCTGAGAGTGCCAGATACTACCTAAAAAGGAATTGGAAGAAACTGACAGCTGAATGCTTAAGTCCAAATTTGTTAGCCAGTCGTCCACCTTTATCTTTAGACCTTAATGTTAATACGTTGGCTCTTCATAATTGGATTGCTGCCGCAGTAGAAGCTACGGCTCCAGCCAGAATGACCAAATCCATGAGAAATCGCCCTCTGCTCCATGGTTCTCAGAGGAGCTTAGGGCTATGAAAAGCAAGTGTAAGCGCTTGGAACGGCAGTGGAGGGTGGATTATGATGCTTCTGTCAAAATGACATATAAAAAATCTTTGAAGGTACTGCACAAATCCATGAAGGAGGCCAGGAGAGATTATATCGCCAAGAGTATTGTTAATTCCGATAGACCGGACAAGGCTATCTTCAAGGTGGTCAACTCTTTTCTCAAACCCCGTGAGCTGTTAATAGACGTCCGGCCCTCCCTGGCACTCTGTGAGAAATCTCTACCTTTTTCGATGGTAAAATAAGCAAGGTCTATAATTCTTTTTCTGCCACGACGGCTACGGTTAAATCTGATGTGGTAGCTAGGACAGTACCCTTGCCTCTCCTTTCTGAATTCAATCCTATTTCTCAGAAGGAAGCATTGTCTGCAATACAGAGTTGCAAGTCAGGCTCGCCGGACGACCCATGCCCTCCCAAACTATGGAAAGAGTTGGCAGACTCCACCTGCGAGGCAATGTCCATAATATGGAACAATTCCCTCTCCTTGGGCATCTTCCCTGATTTATGGAAGCACGCCACTTTACTTCCCCTCAAGAAAAAATCCAGTGTGGATTCTGGGGACTTGAACAACTACAGACCTATCTCTCTGCTGGCAGCCCCTGCAAAAATGCTGGAAAAGGTAGTGCAGCGGCAATTGGCCAATTTTATCGAGAGCCATAATATCCTGCACGACACCCAATCCGGTTTCCGAGCTGGGTTTAGCACAGAGACAGCTCTATTAGAGGTATCAGATTCAATTAGAATGGCATTGGACTCAGGGGCATCAGCTATGCTGGTGCTCCTGGATCTTTCAGCTGCATTTGACACTGTTGACCATTTTATATTGACTCAACGGCTTTCTGACAGCGGGGTGAATGGCATAGCCTGGCTTGGTTGAAGTCTTTCCTCCACTTGCGTACGCAAAGGGTGGCCCTACAACCATATCAGTCCACCCGAAAGCATTTATGGTGGGGGGTCCCACAGGGATCGGCCCTAAGCCCACTGCTGTTCAATATATATCTGGCCCCTCTATTTACTTTGATAGCCAACTGGGGAGTTAAGGCAATTTCTTATGCCGATGACACCCAGTTGGTTTTCCCTTTTAAGGATCAGTCTGAAGACTCTTTTAAGAACTTTAAAGGCTGCTTAAAAGATATTGCAGGCTGGATGAATAATAATAAACTTAAATTGAATGCAGACAAAACGGAAGTGCTGTTCTTTGGTAAAACCCAGCCTCCGGCTGCTGACCTGTGGTGGCCTGTGGAAATGGGCTCGCCACCTGTGCCAGTGGAATGCGCTAAAAATTTGGGTGTAAAATGGCAGGCTGATCTATCCTTCTCTGCCCAAATTCAGCAGGTTACTTCTGCTTGCTTTAGTAGTTTGAGAAATTTGCGTAAGTTTATACACCTGCTGCCTGAGAGCTGCCGTCGGACCGTAGTCCACGCCATAGTAACTGCCCGCCTGGACTACGCGAATGGTCTCTATAGTGGTTTACCGGCTTACCTTGTCAGGAAACTCCAAATGGTCCAAAATGCGGCTGCGAGATTAATCAAACGTGTTCCTTTTCGGCAACACATCTCTCCGCATATTCGAGAATTACATTGGCTTCCGGTAGCCAATAGAATTAAATTCAAGACCTTGACCCTTGCCTATCGGGCTTTCCATGGTACGTGTCCTGCGTATCTAAAACAGAGACTGGGTGTTTACACGCAGACACGTGCTCTGAGATCTAACACCCAGAAATTACTCTGCACTCCACGAGTGAAGAAATCCCGACTGGGTGGCAGATCTTTCATGTTTAGGGCGTCCAAATTATGGAATTCTCTTCCGAATTCCTTGCGTCAGATCTCGTCTGAGTTACAATTCCAGAAGGCAGTTAAAACATGGCTTTTTAACCTGGCCTAATTTTTTGTGTCCCGATCGCTGCTTGCCGTGCGCGTGTTACTTGTCACTTTAGCGCCGGGACACCTCCTCGGAGGTAGCTGTTCGCGCTCAACAAATGCCAGTATTATTATTTATTATTAAATGGTGCCTGTAACAAAAGGCATTTAGGAAGAAATGCAGTGGTGGTTAGATCCCACACATCTATCCAAGGGAGTCCTATCACTATGCCAACTCTGTGCATTTTAACCATAGATGAAAGCAAGATGGGTTGGGGCGGGCATTTAAGGCAGTCAAACAATTCAAAAGAGGTAGCTGCCGGAGGAGATGTCTCGCTACTTGAACTGGAAAGAGATGAAGGCTGTTTATCATGCTCGCCTTCACTTTTCTCACCTTTTGATGAATTAAGTTGTAACAGATGACACAGTCCCAAAATCCTACTTGAAGAAGCAGTCAGGCACAGGGTCCCAGTCATTTGCATAAGTCAGGCACATAGTCTCATTGCCTGACATATCTCTCCTCCCAAATAGTCAGCTGGGTGGCAGGTCAGGTAATGTCTCTCTCAGCAACTTACTTTCGGGGGAAGGACAATATCCTGGCAGACAGGTTAGACAGGCTATTGCCCTCTTCTCACGATTTTTGTCTAGCTTCTTGTATTTTCAAACAAATATGCAGAGAAGTTGGTACTCCTCAGGTAGATCTTTTTGCCAGTGCAGAGAATTATTTTCTTCCACATTTTCTAATAAGGTTTCAAGAGCAAGGCATATATGCACTTTGTTTTACGCCTGCCCTCCTTTTCTTCTCATTCCCAATCTGTTAGCCAGGTTCAACATGATTTTGCTAGTTCCATTTTGGCTAAGATTGGGGTGGTGTCCTTTACTGAAAATGATGGCGAGGGCATCGGAATGGGTCCATCTGATAAAACAGTGTCCCCTTCAAACTCCAATTCCTCTGACCATATGCAGGAGGATGCAGTTGACGGCATGGCTGTTGAGAGGAGGGGTTTAAACAGATTAGGACTTTCTTCACCTGGCTTGTTCAGTCCAGCAAGCAGGAAGGTTATCCAGTAGAAAATCCTGTGATCACCATTGGCCATCCTTCTCTAAATAGTATATGGACAAATCTTTAAATCCAACTGATGACAAATCTAGATGGATCTGGCAATTTCTGCGGGATGGTTTTGACAAGAGTTTAGCTGTGGGCAGCAATAAGGACAGTTAGAGCACCTTGGGTTTTCCGGAAATGGATTCCTTTGGTAGCAGACTGCTGAAGGATTTTTCTTTGATAAGACCAGATTTTTAATCAAGTTGTCCCTTCTTGGCACCTTCCTTTGATTCAACCCTCTAACCACAAGTAGAGGTAGACCTGAAACATCTGTCTTTGAAAGAATCCTTGTTGGTGGCCATAGCATTGGCTCGTACACTGGGACAATTCAGTTCTTTGTCTATTAAGCCCCCTTATTTAAGAAACTTCTCAGCTAGGTTGCTTGTTAAATTAGGGTCCATTTTTAGACCTAAAATAATGACTTCTTTTCATCATAACCAAGAAATAGTTGTACCTTATTTTTTCCAGCACCTACTACTACTTCTGAAGAAGAAGCCTTCTCCAGTATTGTATCTTTTATAGATTCACATGTTTGAATCTTCCCCGTCATCATGGTCGGAGTCCCACGGGAACAGTAATAAAAGCAGTGCTAAAGTATTATCATTAAACGCTATTGAAAAAAACTGTAGTAGTTAGTAGCCAATTCACATTGATTTAATACACCCAAACTACAGCCAATCAAAGCAGAGACCCTGAAGTACTCATCTCCTGCAGAGCCACCATACCTCAGATTTCTTACCACACGTCGTGTGTTAGGGAGTCTCCCTGAGCTCTGCTCAGTCACAGAGATTCACTGTTATCCTTTTGACGTGCAGTTTCCAGTTCATCTCTTAACCTCATATCATCATCTGAGGTACAGTTGGGAAGTGTGTTTGGCTGTGCTTTCTCTCAAAATTTCTGAGTCTAAAAAAGGGCTTTTTAGGCCCTGCAAGACTTGTGGAAAATCCAGGCTTTTCTCTGAGCATCCACATAAAGAATGTTTGTATTGCCTTTATCCTGATCATAAGCCCAGAGAATGCAAGTACTGCTGTACTTTTTCCGCAAAAAAACCTCAAAGATCGGAAGGATAGATTGTTTCTATGGCTACAGAAAAAGAAGGCTGCCAAGGACTCAGGCTCTGAGTGTGAGGAGAGAACTCATACCTCCTCTAGAAAAAGGAAAGAAGGAGAACCGTCCTCGTCTCACAGAGACACCAAAAATCTAAGTCTCAAAGCAGAGAACCTTCTGAGGAAAAAGATCAAAAAAGGATCTGTTTGGCCCTTCTTCCTTGCATCAAAGATCAGCACCTCCCTCTGCTCCTCACAGCCCCTTCAAGGAGTCCTCTACAAAAAAAGTCCATCCGTCGACGGCCCCGTCGACGACGCACTCACTGTCATCAGCCTCTATGTCTCCAGGATGAGGTGAACCGTCGACTGTATTCTTGCCGCCTTCCACTATGTTGACGACGGCTGCTTTATCAAAGAAGAAGGTAATAAGGACACTGTTGACAACAGCGTTGTGGCCTTCTCCGATGACGAACATTTCCTCGCCGATTACCTCCCCGTCTATGGCTGTGCTCACAGCAGCTCCATGGACTAATCTTCCTCCTCACACTGCATCATGAGTGTTGCTGTCGACAATGACATCGGCGATCACGTCGGCAGACCATGTTAACACCTCCATTGACTGGGGAAAAAGAAGTTGCGCTTCTTCCATCAAAAGGCCCCAGTCCATCTCTGCTTCCGGATTTTTCCACAATTTCTCCATTGTCCCCATTTCGCCTCCTGTGTTTCCAGGAATCTGAAGATGAAGATCCATTCGGCCCTTGATACAGCCCTCCACAATTAAGAGTCAAATGTCAGGAGTCAGAGGAAGATGAGGCGGAGGACGATCTGTCAGCTTACCTTGAGGGCGACTACTCCTTCTTTGATAGGGAGCATCCCTCTGCTCAGCACTTGGATACCTTCCAGGAAATTACCCACACGAAGACCAAGAAGATTAGCACCATCAAATCCAAGAACCTTCCATTAATGTTCCAATTTCTTTCATGCTAAATGAGTACAACAAACGCTTACCTGATGCCAACTCTGCTCAGTGACCTCCACCTAGGCAGGTAGTCCCTATTGCCACTGCTGCTCCACAAAGGGTTCGCTTAGACGGCAAAAAGATAAAAATATACCACTCCCTATATCAATCCCAGATAATTTAAAGGACAGCGATGACAGGCAATTGGAAGAGGGTGAGCTCCAAACAGATCCTGATGATCATTATGAATGGGATGATTACGTCGCACCAATGCCACCCTCTCATACTCCACCAGCAGCCGATTTGCTGCCTGCTGATTTCAAAACCGGGACAATGAGCGCCTCTTTGGTGCTCTCAGGCAGTATTTCTGCGCCCTGAGCTCCTGCGTACAATGAGACCAGCCTGGGGGCTAGGTCCCCACTATACGCCGCGTAAAACTCCGCTGGTAATCCGTCCGTGCCCGGGGTCTTATTATGCGCCATGTGCTTGATTGCCACCTGTACTTCCTGTTGAGTGATGTCTGCCCCCATCCCTTCTGCCTCCTCAGGTTCTACTTGGGGCAGCTGCAGTCCCTCTAAGTATTCCCAGATCTCTGCACTGTCACAAGATGTTGTACTGCGATATAACATGGTATAGTATTATGTGAAAACGTCATTGATCTTATCCTGTGCATATTGTCGACAGCCCTCGGTGTCGTCCATTTCTACTATTAAGGAGCCCCTGCTAACTGGGTCGGCAAGCCACGCCAGGAGGGATCCAGTTTTGTCCCTTTCATTATGTGTGCGGTCTAAGTATTGTTTATAATCAAAGCACCTAAGCCTCTGTCTGTTGTGCTGCTTCTTCTCGGGCCACTTGCAGTTCCTTTTGTAGCTCAGGCTGTCCCGGTCTCCTCCGCTCCAATTCCCTAAGACTGTTTTCAGTCTGCTCTACTTTTCATAAAAGTGGGCGCCTAACTCCTGTGCTTTCTGCTATACATTGCCCCCTCAGGATCACCTTGAAGGCATCCCACTCCGTCATCAGAGAGGTGGCTGTCCCTTCGTTGTCCCCGAAGTACTGAGTGATCCTCCCTCTTATCACCTTCCTGAACACCGGATCCTCTAGCGCTTCATGGCAGAGTTTCCAGGTAGGAATTGCAGGCCTAGGGTGCATCCATCTTAGGCCTAAAAGAGTCGCGTTATGGCCTGAGAGTGTCTGGGAGAGATATTCAACTGTGCATACTAAGCGCTGTACATCTGCTGTGCATAGGAAGGTGTCTAGGCGTGCATGGACTTCATGTATGGCTGAGAAAAGGGAGTAGTCACGGTCGTTGGGATAGAGAGTTCTCCAGGAGTCCAGTAACCCCCAGTGGCGCTGCCAGTCCCTAAATTCTTGTGCTGCTCAGGCTGTCGATGAGTCTCGTAGTGGCGGGTGGGATCTGTCCACGTATATGTCAGCTATGCTATTAAAGTCTCCCCCCAGTAGCGTGGCGCTGGTCAAGTATGGGGCTAAACAAAGGGACAAGCGCACAAAAAAGGTGGACTGGTCAATGTTAGTGGCATATATGCTTACTATGTTCAGTTCTCGTCCTTCTAAGCGTCATCTAACTAGTACATAGCGACCCTCCGGATCTACCACGGAGTCATTTAGTTGAAAGGGGACCCCTGCTTGTATAACTATCAGGACCCCTCTCGCGTAAGCTGAGTATGTTGTGTAGTATGTTTTCAGATACGGGAATAGCTTATATCTCTTTGACATTGTGTGCATCCCCCTTATGTTCCAGGTCATGCATTTATATGCCTTTGTACCTGCCATTTGGTATTTTGACATTGGGCGTGTGTCCATTCTCCCCCCCGGTTCTCACCCGCCCATCAGCTGCGATTTTCCCAATATGAGAAGATAAGTGCTGTAAGCGGTGCGACTCAGAACCCCCTAACAATTGCGAAAGCAAGCAAACTCCCCAACTCCCACTCCCCAGGACAAGTAGGTGGTCGCCTCCCATCCAAACCATGGTTTCCATTCTGCCAGCAACTGCGCTCACAGATCAGTCAGTAAGGGAGGGGACAGCCCAGTGCTCCTCCAGCCTTTGTACCCTCCACCCAGCTCAGTGATAGCAGAGGTTCTTGTTGGGTCCACCCCCTCAATATGTCACTGCATCCCCTCGCTAGCTCCGTGGCAACTTACTGTCTCTCAGCCCTCTCATTCACTCAGTGCTTCATGGGATCTTTCAGCTGATTTCGTCGGCTTTTGCGGCATCACCTTCGGTAGCTCTATACTCTGGGTGTCAGATGTACATGATCCCTGGTCAGAGTCCGACTCCAGCGTTGTTCCGCTACTTTTCAGCAGTGGCTGTCCTGCCTCTTTTCCGCGTATCAGCGCCACTACCTTCATTGCGTTTTGCTGCTCTTTTTGTGCTTTATCTTGTGTGGGGGCTAACTCATCTTTCTTGGCCAGCCTATTGCGGGGACTGCCACAGCGTATTCTCCGCCTCCTGGCTTCCCGCAGCAGAGCTTCGCCACAACAGATTTCCAGCCAGTCCTAAGCTTCTTGTGGATCGTGGAAGAACTCAGCTCCTTCTGGTGTAGATACACGAAGCCTAGCAGGGTAAAGCATGGCGTATTTGTAATCCAGCTGACAGAGTTTCTGCTTCACACTCTGGAATGATCCTCGCTGCTTCTGTACTTCTCTGGAGAAAACCGGGAAGATGCACACCACCACATTGTTCACTCTGAGGTCTTCTTTTCGCCGGGCCTGTGCCAGGATGTGATCCCCATCTCTGTAGAGCAGGAGCCTCGCCACCACTGCTCTGGGGGGGGCCCTGGGCAGCGCCGGCCGCGCCGCCACTCAGTGAGCTCTCTTTATTGCATAGAACACCGACAGTCCTTCTTGTGCCACTGCTGTTCTTAGCCAGTCTTCCAGGTAGTCCACCATCTTGGTCCCTTCCACCTTCTCAGGTAGACCCACCACCCTGATATTATTTCTGCGTGACCTGTTTTCGGCATACTCTGCTCGCATCTCTAGTGTGCGTATTTTCGTTTCCAGTGCCGCAAGCTATTTTCCCATTTGCGTGACTGCAGGGATGGTCTCTGACAGCTGGGGTTCGCTTGCTGATACTCGTTCGGTTAAGCGTCTATGATCGTCCCGTAGGACTGCCAGGTCCGTAACTATGGTTTCTATCTTAGCCTCCAGCCGCTCACTACAGGCAGTTATTGCCTGAGGATGTGCTGTAATGTAGGGTCTCGAGGACCTCTATTTGGGTGGGAGGGTTCTCAGTCTCGTCATGTGTGCTTTCCGGCAGGGCCCCCTCTTTTTCTCGCCTCGTTGGTTTTTACCCATGGCGCTTCTCTCCCCTAGTAGATGTCGCCTTGTGTGTCCCTTGGGAGGTCTTCACGTCTGTTCCTCCGGGCTGTTTGGTGGCAGTCCTCAGCCACTCCTGCGCCTCGCGAGGTCGTCGCTTTTCGGTCAGAGGCTCCTTGTCCAGCAAAGCTTATTGTAGTGGGCTTGGGTCCAGCCTCTGTCCTCTTTGCCTACAGCGTTCGTGTTCTTACGCCCCTGAAGCGTGTCTCGGCAAGTGTGGGAGACCGGGGTCTACCGCCCTGGGCTATGGGCTCCTCCTCATGCTCTCAGAGCTTGGGCTCCTTTCAATTTCCCAGTTTGCCCGTCTCTACCCCGTTCCCCTGCTGCGTCGTTAATGGGCTGTTTCCTCCTTTTGTTCACGCTATGGGCTCCAGACCAGGCCCGCTGTTATCTGCCCCCTCAGGGAAGCTTCTCTACAGTGGGCCTTGGTCTGTTGTCAGACGGGGTTGGCCCTCCCTTTCACCGCCAACCGGCAAGGCCTCACCCCAGGTTCGTGCGCTGTATGTCCGCCCGGGGGCCCGGGCCTGGTCCCCCGCCCAGCCGCAACACAGTGCAGTGCTCTCCGACTCCTTTTGTGCAGGCCGCAAGTGCCGTCTCCTTCAGGCCCTCTCCTCCGCCCCGCGCAGACAGGCCTTCACCGCCGCTGCTATTGTCTTCAGCACTCACGCAGCACTGTCACCTCCTACCTTCTGTCAGCGCAGGTTGGTGCTCCTGCCCGGGTTCACTATGGGAGGCCCAACTCGGGTCGCAAGCAGATCAGGCTTCACCACCGAGGACCCGGTGTCTCTCCAGCTCCTCTGCTATATGTCGTGTCAGTCAGGGTCTGCTGCAGTAGGCAATGCAGAGCTCTCCCTCTCCTCTCAGTGCCCGGGTCACTTTCCTCTGTCCTCAGTCCTCAGTTACCCTCCGCTTTGCTCAGGGGCCTGGCAATCATTCTTCTCCTCCTCGCCTCTCATCGCCTCCGGGCGGCCATTTTGTGGCCAAGGAGGCCCACTTCTTCGCCTGCTCGGCTTTACGCCTGGTGTGCCGTCACGGTAAAGCCGGTTTGTCTCTGCGGGGTGTCTCCCGTGGACCACAGCAGCAGCGTCTCCGTCTCCTCTCTGCTGACCACAGTGCATAGTCGCCCTGCTCAGCGGGTTGCTCTGCGCCGTAGTGTTTATGTGCTGCTGGGCTCCGCCATCTTAGGTGATTCGCAAGAGCAGCGAGGCAGTCCTCCCGCCGCGTCTCGCACTCTCCCAGCCCGCTGCTTCACCATCTCTAACTAGCCCATCTTATCTGAGCCACATAGGGGTGGCCGCAGGGGCCGGATTTCGCCCAAGGATGATGAGGATGGAGCCAGGTGGCGGCCGGCTGGTCGAGCTCCCGAGCAACACTGCTCACCCCATCGGCGTCAGGCCACACCCCCAACAATGTGAGAACTAGTTTGTAAATTATGTTTTTTTTTTTCATCATGCGCAAAAGACTTCAACTCAGACCATGAGCAAATGGATTAGGATGCTCATTTCCATTACTCATGCTTCCCAGGGACAGCCTTACCCGGTAGAATACAAGGCAGGTCTGCTCGAGGAATGGCTGCTTTCTGGGCTGAGACCTTTGGGGTGTCTAGTTTGTATTAATGGAAAACTGTCACTTAAGCTACCCCATCTACATATGTTTCTCAATATAGATTGAAATTTTTAATCCATGAATTTTGTTTCCAGTTCCAGTTGCTATACCCTGAGCATTTGTATCGCCTAATTTCGATTTAAAGAATTTGTTTGCATTTTTGGGAAATTTGCTATTTTGTGTCACGTAAATCAGATTGTGGTTAATAGCTCTGATAATTCAGAACTCTATTTACTTTGCCGTTCATGCTGCTCCCGCCAAAGATCTATTTCAGTGATACTCGGACTTCAGACCTATGCTTGCGGCCCTCGGTTGAATAGCAGCAGTAGGCTGCTGTTTACGTTTCAAAGCACTAACATTCATAAAGATATCAAATGGCAAGCATTTATATATATGGGCAAAATGAAGTAACAAAAATAAAGAGACACACAGATGGTGTCCTGTACCACTTAACTTTAATAACACCTTCATTTTTAAAGCCATCTTGCAACAACGTTGTAAATATATGATATAGTCCCTTCAAAGTTAAAAAAAAGTGTATTTCATTAACATGCACATGCAAAGCGTTTCACTTTAGTACATTAGATGTAAATCAGTGCATTGGAAAGTTTTTTTTTTTTAATTGACTGTTTTCAAACGTTCATGCCTCCCCCCTGACAACAATGGCAAGTCAGTAGTTATGTGCACTCTCTGGCTGGCCTAGGTTGCTATTACATATGGACAACTATATAGTTTATTTAATCAAACACAAGAGAAGATTTTGCTCAGGGCACATCCTGAAGTCATGTATTTTGAGGTCCTCTTATATGTGATAATGAAGAAAAAAGAAGCAAAGTGAAATAAAACAATGGCATAGGATCACACATTTTGGCCAAGTGGGGAAGCAGGGATTGTTCCCATATGCAATTCAACCACTAGATGTACATGTGTCACTTCCTCTGCGCCCATGTTACACCTCCCCTGACCGCCACACTGCTAGCATCAATGCGGCCCTCGGTCACACCACAGGCCAAACTTTTTGGCCCTTTTAAAAATGTTTGAAAGTACCCATGATCTATTTTCTTGGTGTTTGTATTTCATTTGCTGACGCTCTGTTTTCCTGACATTCACGCTGCTCACACCCTGGACTCTGTTATTGGTATCTGCCAGACGCTGTACCGCTGGGCCTCTACGATGTCGGTTAGAGCTGGACTAACATTTTGTCCAATGATTGTTCACTTTCTGATAATTACCATGAAGTTAAAACCTTTTGAACCACAGCTAACTGTGTTAATTGTTTAAATAGAAGTGTTTCCTTATATAATGAACTCCAGTGTTTGATAGATTACAATTTCCATCTGTTCTACTATAATGGACTCTGGTTCTCATAGTAGAGGTAATTCCAACAATCGGGCATTGGAATTGGAGGAGGAGATAAAAATAATTGGTATACTTATTGGATATGCAAAATAGAACCTTATTCAGCACCCTCATAGATAAATGCAATTGGCCACAATGTAGTGGGTAAGTTTAACAATCAAAACACAACAAATGTTCTTATTTTAAAGTTAGACACAACTTCACATTTGGCATCAATTAAAAAAAAGGCAATGATATCTCTTCTCGAGATATAAATAAGCGCAAGAGTCCATCAAATTAGTGAATTTTAAACATGAGGGCCAGTGACCTAATATAATTTTCTCTCATTGCAACAGATTCCTTTTGACTTTTTGCTTACGGGTATTATCTTAAGACGTTGCAGCGGAAAAATACACGTCAGGAGCGTCTAGACTTCCTATTTGGAATTGGTGGGTCTATTAGTACATTATATGTTTTGATAATCCAGTGGGAAGAATCACGTGTGATATTCTTTTGCACTTTTACTCCTAATGGCACACTTCTTAGAGTAAAGCTTGACTTTTAAGATTGGTGGTTACTGGAGATAATTGTCTATCTCTCACTCTTCTAACAACTGTTTTTTCTTCATCTCATATGGTGAATAAAGGTTTCTCTTCCTAGCCGAAGTGCTGACAGTACTTCTCTTTTATCTCTACTTCATCTTTTATAACCAGAGATTTGTTTTATTGCCATTACACTCTTGAAAACAATGGCTACTCACTATGATATATTAATGTTGTAATCTCACCATCATAATTTTTTGTACAAACAAAAGCAACATGTATGGTATTTATATTTCCAGCCTTTAAAAAGTCTATGTTAGACGAAACACGTGTGGCAGAATCCTTGCTGGGAGTACCAAATGAATAAACCGACAAGTTGATTACAATTTGATGGACTCTTGTGCTTATTTATATCTCAAGAAGAGATATCATTGCCTTTTTTTGAATTGATGCCAAATGTGAAGTTGTGTCTAACTTGAAAATAAGAACATTTGTTGTGTTTTGATTGTTAAATTTACCCACTACATTGTGGCCAATTGCATTTATCTATGAGGGTGCTGAATAAGGTTGTATTTTGCATATGTGGTTACACATTAGTTCTCTGATGTGTAATTAGCACCTTTTGGTAGTAGGTGCTGAGCCTATATAGCACTTCAATTTGACTAAAATTCGTCTCCAATACACTCACACATGATTTGATTGCAAATAACGTATTAATATTTGATGTGCGGTAATTTCCCGATTGGGGACCACTACTACCTCATTTGAATTCAATACTTATTGGATACCTGTTTCAAAGCCTGTACTATGTCCTCAACAATAAAATCTGTGGCTTTTAACAAAGGTACTTCTGTAGCTAAAAAACTGTGTGACAAATTAACTTCTTTTGCTGGTAGTAGCAGGTCATATTTATACCTTGATGTTTCACAAGTACTTAGCGAGAATGTTGTTACTTATAATGGATCTCAGTCGGGGCGCCAGAGAGATGGGATGCAAGACGGAGGCCTTACGCTGAGGGTCTACCTGCCGAGTCAGTAATCTGAGAGTTATCCTGTCGAGTGATGCCCAGTCCAGCATTCTAGACATAGGGAGAGCTGCTGGGCAGCCATGACTCCAAGGGGAACATTAATCGTCCCTTCCTGTGTGTGACGGGTCAGGCCTGCACTGCTGTCTCCCGACACATACCTGTGGTGTCGGAGAGGGGCTAAGTGAGGCTGCCTACCTTATGTGGGCCCGATCTTCTGCACAGATTGTCACTCTTGCGGCTGGGAGAGTTTGGGGGAGTAAATCTTGAGGTTGGCCCTAGAGGAGGAGCTGTCCGTTGACTGGCGTCAGCGCTCCCAGCTGGATTGGGGCCCTGGGCGGATACTGCTGGAGGCGCCACAGAGATCATGGCATGATGATTTGGAGGTGAGAAGGAAGCAGCGCCTGCAGGGGTGGGGGGAATTAGTCTACGGCGCCCACCTCTGGACTGAGGAATGCGGACTGCTGGTGGTTTCGCCTCTGAGACTCTCTGACATGCCCAGAGTATATACTGTTGCCACTGATAGGGTGCTCCATGGTTGACGAGCCATGGTGTGTGGCCTGACCCCACTCTGTTGACTGAAATCAGGGCCCGCTGCGCCCCGATTTTTATCCCAAAACCTTCCTTGGATGAGGCCTTGTCTCTCATACCCTGGATATCTCTGCTCACCTGAGCTCCGTTAGTTGATCCATCGCTCCAGAGGGGGGTTGCCCAGCATCCTAGCCCTGCCGCTGGTCTCCAAGCTTGAAATTCAACCTCATTCATTGATGCCTGTAGTGACCTGCTGGTCACTGGTCTAGTTGTTTGCTGTACCAGCTGGCTTAGACTCCACCCCACACCCATCTACCCCAGGCGTCACAGGACATGTGACCCTGGCAATAAAAGGTGCCGGACACCCGTGCCCTGGACCAGTTCTACCAACTATCTAAGTGTGTCTGTGTCCTTCCTATTTGTGCATGGTGGCCTAGGGACCCACAATGTTACAATGGCGATGAGGGGGCTGTGTGTGCAGCAGCCCAGAAGATTGGCGATGGGGGAAGTGATGCCCGTGTTGAGGGCACCCCCTGCGAGCAGGCACAGGACACGCACGATGGCCCGCGGGGCGTGTGAAGACCCCCGGGGGTGAAGGAGGTGATCGGGAGCCCACCCCGCACCTGATGTGCCGGTGAAGGTATGCCGGCACCCGACTGCAGAAGGAACTGTGAGGTGAGGGCGAGAGGCCATAGCGAAAGTCTGCTGAGGCCCCAACTGGAGAGTGAGTGGGGGCCGGACTGCCGAGATGCTGGCCCACCGCCGCACACGGTGGTGAAGGAGGAGTAGGCCCGCTCAGCTATCGGGCAGAAGGTGAGCCCTGATAGTGAGGCTATGGGCACCTGAAAGTGAATGGCCCTGGGTGTGATGATCACCCACGAAGAAGAACGCCACGCGCAGCAACCTGCTATATAGAAGGGTGAGTGGGCTGGCTTGTGTCCCTGAGGGCGGCAGGCTGACGATTAGCTGCCCGGTGTATCTGAGAGCCCAGTCGGAAGAAGCGGCACTTCGACGGATGCGCTGCAGCGAAACTGGGATGTCTCAAGGGCGAGCCGTCACACCCGGCAGGGACGATGACCCAGCTGGTGAAGGAGCTGCATGGCTGCTATGGTGCCTGGGGGCAGAAGCACCCTGCAGCGTGAGGGAGTGGCCAGAGGCTCAAAAGGGAAACAGAAAGCGCCCGCGAGCGTCCCGCTGCCGGCCGCGGTTGTGCAGGGTAGTCAGGCGGCATGGGAGAGCCCCGGGTAGGAAGGAACATGGGGCCGGAATAAATGATAAGCGGCATGGCCCGCAGCGTGATGGGAGCTGCTGCGGTTGCCTGGAGCAACCTGAGCCTCCAAGTGTCCCTACTGTCCTAGAGTCGTCATACCGACTGCCCGCGAGAGAAGGAAGGCAAGACTGGGTATGTTTGACAACCCAGCACCACAGCCGTGACATGAGGACGGCGTTTTCACTCACCTGTTGTGTAAAGGGGCGCCAGCCACCGCATGTGCACATGGAGAAGAATGGAATCGACAGCCTCAGGGGAAGCTGCGCTGCAGGCCGCCTCGGCCTAAAATGGAGAGGGGGCAGCCCTAGTTGGGCCCCACTGTCTGCCGGTAATGGTGGAAACCGGCAAAGAAAAATGAGAGCAAAGAGGCCCGCAGCAATGTGGAAGCTGTTTGAGTCCCAGAAAAAAGAGCAGCTCCACCTAGTGGCCTTTTAGCGGTACCGCACCCACTAGACAAATAAAGTGCAACAGAACCGGGACACCGAAAAGATTGACTGGGGCACACAAATGTTGATCAGAGAGAGGCAGCTCCAGGCTGCTCAAGAGAAGTAAAAGAGAGAAAAGGAAAACACAACAGTGCCAAGGAAATGCACAGCAGCACAGGAACAGCTGCTGCAGCTCTACGTTGTTGGGGGGGAAGAGTACCTTCCTATACTGAGTTAGCAGACCCCCAAGACTCTGTCATACGAGGGGTGCATAAAGGGCTACATACCCAGCGAGTAAGCGCTAAATGAACTGTAAGCAGAAAGGCGGCAAGGGCTAGTGAAGAAGAACACAGTGACACTTAGTGGCCATAGATGGTCACTGCAGCAGCAGCAAGGATAGCCCTGGGACAGCGTGAACACGAACACTGTGGCCCTGAACTGCGGTGTACAGAGAGGCAGCTGAGAATGACTGTGGTCCCTGGAGGGAAAAGCTCAAACTAGCCAAGACTGATGTAAAGTGTAAGGACGCCACCGCAGGGAGAAGAAGTGAGTACACAAGTTGCCTGACATAGGAATGCCATCCAATGAAGCATGGAGAGCGCAAGGAGAAGAAGTGCACCGAAAATAGTACCTAGACACTGACGGTACGGGCTGGAGCCCACGAGCGACAGGTCAGCAAAGAGGACCTGCAAGTGGCCACTGAAGAGGACCTGCGAGAGGTCACCGAAGAGGACCTGCAAGGGGTCGGCGAGGAAGACCTGCAAGAGGTCGGCGAGAAGACCTGCCAGTGGTCTGAGAAGACGAACTGCCAGAGGTCTGAGAAGACGACCTGCCAGAGGTCTGAGAAGACGACCTGCCTGAGGGTCACGGAGAAAACGACCTGCCAGAGGGTCACGGAGAAGACGACCTGCCAGAGGGTCATGGAGAAGACGACCTGCCAGAGGGTCACGGAGAAGATGACCTGCCAGAGGGTCACGGAGAAGATGACCTGCCAGAGGGTCACGGAGAAGAGGACCTGCCAGAGGGTCACGGAGAAGATGACCTGCCAGAAGGTCATGCAGAAGATGACCGAGAGGTCTGACAAGATTGACCGGAAGTCAAGATAGAAAATTACAAGAAGGAATGAAACTAAGAAGGTCGCGATGACAGGTCTGGTCACCGAAAGAAGAGTATGCATTGTCCTAGGGGTAGTACAGAACCAGGGAGACCCGTGTGAAGTTCACGTCACACAGAGAGGCCTGGTCAGAGAAGAAGTGCAAGACCTGATGGGACTAGACCATGTCGCGAAGTGAAAGGACAAGAAGGAGGAAATTGTGTGGCATGACGCCACCGTGAAGAAATTTCAAGAAGAAGAGAGAAGTGTGTGATCTGACAACTCGCACACCAGAAGGTAAAGGTGACCGAGTGCAAGAACAGCTGGCATGGAGCACAATACCTTGAAAACATCAGTGGCACTTGGAGAACCTAGCTATCTATGAGTCTTGGAATGCCAAGCAAACCTGGTGACGGCAGAGGTGAGCCAGCTGGACCATTTGTGACACCCACCTTTGGTGTCGAACGGGAGACTGGATGGCTGCAGTGCTCGGACGTCCTAAAGAAGAGGATCTGACCACTCCACACCAGACCGTGGAGATCCAAGGGGCAAAGGCCTCAAGGACGCCAGTGAGAGCGGGTCCCACCACAAGAGATGAGTCTACAGCCGTCTTCCGCAGGACCCAGGAAGACGAAGATCTTGTGCTAAGTGGCAGGAGTAATCCTATTCGGAAATAACTACCCTTCAGGTGGAGCTAGGGACTTGAAGGTGGGACTCGTGGCGCTTCCTCCACATACCTCGAGGGTGGCGTTGGAGTGGCACGGCGAAGTACATCCAGTCCAGTGGAAGCCTGGGGAAGAGGGCCTCCGGGACATCCCGTGAGAGGGGAATACCCGCGAGAGGGGCATCCTAGTGAGAAAGGGATGTTTGCAAGTACTCCACCATTCCATAGCTAGAAGCAATGCTGCCTTTGTGAAGATGCAACAACAACCAGGACTGATTGGTGAAAACGTGACATCTACCAGATTCACCATCACTCCACCTGCACCGTCACAGAGAACTGTACATAGAGAGACAGTGGTGTCAACTTCCACAGCATGAGTCCAAGGAAGACCGGACGCGCAGGGCACCACTGAACTGTGCCAAGCAGAACTGTTGGTCCTGGCTGCAGTTGTACCATCGTCTTGTTTCTGCAAGCAGCTGAAGAGACTAAGTGGAAGTTTTCTATTATTGTTTTATTCTCTCCCACAGGTTGGACTTTGTCGTTCCAGTTTAAATAAAGTTTGGGAAGGATGTAGTGACCTGCTGGTCACTGGTCTAGTTGTTTTCTGTGCCAGCCACTCCCAGAGGGCTGGCTTACACCCCACACCCATCCACCACAGGCGTCACAGGACATGTGACCCTGACAATAAAAGGGCCGGGCGCACGTGCCCTGGGCCAGTTCTACCAACTATCTAAGTGTGTCTGTGTCCTTCCTATTTATGCATGGGGGCCTAGGGCCCCACAATGTTACAATGCCCATACGTAGGCTTGCTCATGTCTCCCTGGCCTCCGGCATCACTCTGCCAGGATGTGGCAGGACCTTGAACGGAACCTCCTGCACTGCTGTTCCTGGACCCTGCTTGATTGGCTTTGTGGTGCGCCTGCTGGGACCCCCAGGACTGAAACTACTGAGGTGCTTGGAGCGGTGGTGCCTTCCCATACTGGTCTACAATCGAAGCTAAAATTCGACAGTAAGAGACCCACTAGAACCACGAATGAATGCCGGAGCTCCTTGCTGGCTGGGCCCATCCCTCCCCCACTGAAGACATTAGAACCCTCCTAAACGACATGAAGGCCAGCCTCATCATGATTTACTTTAAAATTGATTCCCTTACCAAAAGGCTTGACCACATGAAAGAAAAGATTGACAAACATGACGGCCGACTTAAACAACCGGAGAGCCATGTATCTGAAACTGAAGACTGCGCAACCTTGTACAGTAAACTGCTCCACATGGAAAAAATACTAGCTTTCATCAAAGCCAAGAATTAGGACTAGAGACACGCCCGTGGAGCAACAATATATGCATTTTTGGCCTCCCCGAATCCACAGCCATGGACAAGATGGAAGTTTACATTGAGAGGATGTTTCTCTCCTTGTTTGGGATGGCCTTTTCACCTGTGGAGCGAGCACATCATTCCTTAGGGCCCCCCGGGGTCCCTGCGCAGGCCATCATTGCTCAGTAAACTGCTCCACATGGAAAAAATACTAGCTGTCATCAAGGCCAAGAATGAGGACTAGAGGCACGCCCGTGGAGCAACAATATATGCATTTTTGGCCACCCCGAATCCACAGCCATGGACAAGATGGAAATTTACATTGAGGGGATGCTTCTCTCCTTGTTTGGGAAGGCCTTTACGCCTGTGGAGCAAGCACATAGTTCCTTACGGACCCCCCGGATTGCTTGCGCAGGCCATCATTGCTCGTCTACTGATCTATAAAGACCGAGACACCATCCTGCACTTGGAAAGGGAGAAAAGCGAGATATAGTATTCAGGCAGCTGCCCTTCTATATACCCAGACTTCACCCGTGCAGTCCAGGGCGCACGGTGGGAGTTTCTCCCTGCCAACCAAATGTTCTCGAAAGATGGCATTAAATACGTCCGGGTATATGCCAGGTTGAGTGTCACATGAATGGCATGCCTCATTTCTTCACAGATCCCAGGCTGGCTGTTAACTTCTGCTGCAGGCATGCCCATGCCTCCTCTGTGGAGAGTGCTGCAATTGGATGAGGACGCTCAAAGCTGCCTTAATGATAATGACTGAAAGACTCAGTCTTTCCCCGATGCAGCTACCCTGGATTCGGGCTTCCTTCCTTCGACCTGACATGCAGTCTACAAAACTGGCACTCTATACAGGATCTCCTTTTCCGAGCAGTTGCCATGTAATGCTTGACATGGTTCTCCTCAATTTGCCTCCCCCACACCCTTGCGATACCTGTCTGTCATGAAGACAATGGATCAGACTCTCCTATCCTACTGAGCTCTCGGCTACCCATCTTTTCTCGAGAGGGGGTGTCTGCCTGCTTCTCTGGCTACCCCTTGGGATGAATCCCGGTGTTTGGCTATGGGTTTGGTTGACCATCGTTTCACTGCAGTTCTGTTGGGTGATTTGTGTTGATGTGGGTGGCAGGGGTGGCCACTGCTTCTTCAACAGGTTTGGTTTGTTGGAGTGGGTGGAGGTGAGGAAGTTGGGTTTTTCTACATTGCCACTGATGTTCAATCCACCATGAGTACACATCATATGTGCCACTCTCGTCTACTCCTACTGCCAATGCTGGGGGCACCAGAGTTAAGGCTATCTGGGTAGCTTAAACTTATGTTGCTACATACTCGGCTTACGCCAGGGGGGTTGCAGTGGTAATATGCAAGGACATCTCGTGGCGCATGGAGACAACTGAGGGTGACATGACAGAGAGGGTAGATATGTTAATAATGGGATACTCCACGGACATCAGGTCACCATTGCGTCCATTTATGAGCCTCATGCTGTTAACCCGAATTTCTTTTTGGAGATTTGGAGGCAAATACTTCACTTTGGCCCTGGGGCTATCCTTTGGGACGGGGGACTTCAACGTTGTGCTGGATGCAACATTGGATAAATCTGAATCTTCCAGGTGACCGCACCCACAGGCAGCACCCCAGCTCTGTACCATAATGTCAGATTGCGACCTCTAAGATATCTGGCGATGGAGACATTGATACACCCAGAAAGGCGCATGTATCTCTGATGCACCCTGTGCATGGTCCAGAATTGACTATCGGTTGATCACCATGCACCATGAGAGTCCTTCACCTATCCCGGACACTCTCCGAAAATCCTCCAGTGCTATTGGAGCTGACTCTTGCTAGCTTAGGAAACCAGGTTTTTTCAAACTCTAGATTCATTTTATTACGCTACTCGGGGGATGCTGTTACTGGCTGGTTTTAGGAACAAATTGGTGGATTATGAGGATGCGGCAGCAGACTTGAGGAATACTCAATATCTGGGCAAAGACGCAGTCGCTAGGAGATATGGTGAGGGCTACTACTTTTACATAGTCCATGGATCACTAAGCTCGTGGACAGAAACGGTGAGGCCCATATTGGTAGTGATAATGTTGCACATACCTTCATGGATTTCTATGCTGTCCAGTACCGAATCAGCATCAACCCCACATCTAAACACGTACTGAAGTATCGTGATTTCGCACGACTTCTTTGACTGGATGATGTGCACAGGTAGTATCTTGAAGTTCTGTTTATGGCTGAGCATGTGGAACAAATGATATGCAGCCTTCCCGAAGATAAGGCTTCTGGTGATGATGGCCTTGCCACCCTCTTCTAAAAAAGAATATTCTCATATTCTAGCACCGCAACTACGTGCCATATACGAAGAGCCTCGGGCAACGGGTAAATTGCTGCTGTCCTTACCAGAGGCACTTATAGTCACTATCTTGACACCTGATAGATAACCTGAAAGCTGCGATTCATACAGACCTCTGCCCATGATTAATATAAACAATAAGATATTGGCCAGCCTAATTTCCAATAGGCTACTCCCACTGTAACCCAATATTGTTCAGCCTGGCTAATTAGGCTTCATACCCATTCGTCCCACTGCTCGCAATCTGCGCACCCTCTCTGCTCTGATACTCCTTAGACCCCAGGTGTGTGCTGCTGCCATTTTTCTCGACACGACTAAGGCGCTAAACTTGCACAAGTCAATGTACCTTTTCCATTATTGGAGAGGATTGTCCTCAGCTGCCATTTAATTTACTTGTAAGCCCCTAGTAAAGTGGTACTACATGTACCCAGGGCCTGTAAATTAAATGTTACTGGTGGGTCTTTTGGTCTTCAGCGTTCATTATGCCTCCCACTTAAGTAGCCTTTTAAACATGTCTCAGGCCTGCCATTGCAGTTTTGACCTGGCGAAATAAACCTTTTTGGCTATGCCTAAGCCTTCCTTTTAGTACATATAAGTTACCCATAGGGTAAGCCCTAAACTACCCAGAGGGCAGGATGCAGTGTATTTAAAAAGTCAGACCAATAGTTTTTAAGTTTTATATGTCCTGGGAATGAAAAACTCTTACATTTGTTATTCACTACTGCAAGCCCTACCTCTCCCATAGGATAGATTTAGGTTAACTTATTACATTTAATTAGTGATAACTTTAATTTGGGAGCAAGTAGAAATCTCAAGTTTGGCATCTATAGAATTGTGTAATTTAAAACGCTCTGTAATGATTAAGTCAGATTTTAAGTCACAATTCTGAAAATGCCACTTTTAGAAAAGTTGGTATTTCCTGCCCTAACTATTTGGTACCTGCAGCCTGATGTTGGGTCACATGACTGGGTGTAGATGGCAGTTAGACTTTATTTATTCGTCCCAGACAGCCACACAATAGAGTGATTAGATGTACCTGGATGGGCTATTAACTGGCAGGAGCAGAGCTGGGTACAGCCCTACGTGCAGCTAAACTGGCTGTGCCTTGCCTTCACACAAAGGAATTGTCACCACTGCCTTGTTCATGCAGCCAGCTTGGAGCCAGGACAGGAGAGTCAGGAAACTTCAAGGACATCAAAGGGAATTTTCTAAAAACTGGGCACACCTGGTGCACTGTACCAGGGACCTATTAGTAAATCAAATTGGCTAATCATGGAGAAACCAAATACCATTACATTTTAGACTTAAAGCACTTGCACTTTAGCACTGGTAAAGTGCCCAAAGTCCTAAAGCCAGCAAAAACAAAGTTCAGCACACAGTCAAAAACAGGAGGTCAGAAGCAAAAAGACAGGGGAAACCACACCAAAAGATGTCAGGTCTAACACACACTCAGAAACAAACATGACAAATTTTTACAAACCAATTTACATCTAATCACAAAGAACATAAACACAATCTGTGATCATTTCTTGCCTATCCCGACCACAAGTCTTGGAAAAAATAATAAATGGTGCTTATAATTGTCCTTCAAAGAGTCTATAATCCACCCGGAGGTAGTCAGGGAAATGGAAAAATAGCTTCTTTTAGTGCCAAATTATGCACTTTTGTAGTGTAGAATATTAACAAAATTCATCCTTTTTTTGGCTCCTCCAAAGAATAGTTGGTTGACGTATCTCGCCCTTTATAGAATTACAGGCCTCATCCAGACCGGTGATTGATAGGTGACCAATAACTCTAAAATAAAAAAATACTGTATATAACATATTTATTTCAATCCTGTTTTGCATTGCAACCAAACGTAAAAACGTAAGTAGACCTTTGGTGCCCGGAAGAAGAAAAACTGTGTTGTTTACATGCACTTGCAAAGTCTGCAGACACCAGAGGGATTTCCTTTTTTCCAAAACATCCCGAGGCTGTTCTGGGTTTTCAGTGAAATGACAATCAGCGTGCAAGGCGCATTGACATCATTTCACTGAAAACTAACGTGAAATGTGCCGATCGACCCATTTCACTTTCACTGCTTACGAGTTTGTGGGCTATCTCAGCGCCTCAAGCACCTAGGCAGATGGGAGAGGTCTCATTGGAAAGGGGAGAATCACCCTGTCCAATGGTACCCCTCCCTAGTGGATCCCTGTTTGGGGATCACCGCAGGATGGTGAACCCAAAGTCGTTCTGCCTCCCCCATGGGGCAGGCCGTCCGGGGGGGGGGGGGCAGAAAGCCCACTGGGACCAGGGACTATTTTTTGCTTTGTGTAGGGGTGGGGTCTGCCCAGAATGGGCATGCCCATGACCCCACTCCCCTAAAAAAAATGGGCACAGTCTTTCTTCCCCTCCTGGGGGGCAGATGTGGTTATTAAACCTGATCTGCCCCCCCCGATGGTGGGCAGAAAGCCCACTTGGCACCAGGAGATATGTTTATGGGCATGTCACAGAGCAGCCCCATAGGCAAGGGTCGCTCCCCTTTTTTTAGGGACACATTTTGGCTGTTCCTGCCCCCCTGGGGGGCAGATCAGCAATATTTTTTTGGCTCATCTGACTTCCAATGGGGGCAGAAAACCACTAAATACCAGGGAAAGTTTTTGTGTGTATGTGTGAACTGGAGTTCGGCTGACTGTCTGCGTGTACTGGCATTTGGCTGGCTGTGTGTGTACTGGCATTTTGCTGCCGGTGTGTGTGGACTTGCACATGGCTGGTGGTGTGTGTAAACTAGCGCTTGGTGGCGGTGTGTGTAGACTGGCGCTTGCCTGGCGGTGTGCGTGGACTGGTGCTTGGCTGACAGTGTACGTGAATGGTGCTTAGCTGACATTGTGCGATGATGGCGCTAGGCTGGCGGTGTGCGTGAATGGCGCTTGGCTGGCGGTGTGCATGGATGGCGCTTGGCTAGCGGTGTGTGTGTACTGGTACTTGGCTGGCGGTGTGCGTGGACTGACGCTTGGCTGACGGTGTGCGTGGACTGTCGCTTTGCTGGCAGTGTGCATGGATGGTGCTTGGCAGGCGGTGTGGCTTGCTTGTATCCCCCAGTGTTTCTTTTTACCCAAAATCCCCTGCAAACCTCAAATTTAGCTAAAAATTCATATTTTCCTCATATTTCTGTGTGGGAAAGTTGTAGGATCACCACGCTCCCCTCAGTCTCTTGATAAACATTATACCTCACTTGTGTGGGTGCCCAAAGCAGAGTCAGCCTAAAAACGTATAAACAAACTTTTGGACCAGCTTTAGTTCCTCCTAGATCTTTACAGGTTTTTGGCTCTTCCCTGTCGCAGACACTTGGCCCACCCATACAAGTGAGGTATCTTTTTTTATCGGGAGACCCAGTGGAATGCTGAGTGGTAGGAAATTTGTGCCATCACTGTGATCCCGCAAAAAGAACAATTGATGGACAGAATGCAGAACAATGTCATACATTCACCCCAGTACAGAGATCTGGGCCTAAATCCATCGTTTTAGTGCTTCCCATGCCATTCCAGTTTGAACCCAGCCATATGCAAATCAGTCTTGACCCTGCGCCCCATGGGAACAGTCCAGCCCGAACTGCAAGGCCAAGTCCTCCCTGGAATGGAAACAAGCATCCTAGGACCGGTTTCGGGGTTTCACCCCTCTTCAGCCAGGATAGCTTGACTCCAGTGGCATGGAGAGCACGGGACCCACGTCTGGGCATACCCGTTCCCACTCGGGGTGACAAATGCAAAAAGAACAATTGATGGACAGAATGCAGAACAATGTCATACATTCACCCCAGTACAGAAAGCTGGGCCTAAATCCATTGTTTTTTTGCTCCCCATGCCATTCCAGTTTGGCTTGGCAGTTCAGGCTGGACTTTTCCCACAAGGAACAGGGTCAAGACTGATTTGCATATGGCTGGGTCCAAACTGGGGTGGTGTGGTGAGCAAAAGAATGATGGATTAAACCCAGATCCTTGTGACTGGGGGTGAATGTTTGCAGTGTCCAGCATTCAGTCCATCAATTGTTTCTTTTGCATATGTTGCCCTAAGTGGGAAGGGTATGCCCAGACGTGGGTCCCATGCTCACTACACCACTGGATTCAAGCTAGCCTGGCTGATAAAGGGTGATGCCCTGAAACCGGTCCCAGGATGCTTGTTTCCGGTCCAGGGAGGACCTGACTTTGCAGTTTGTGCTGGACTGTTCCCACAAAAAACAGGGTCAAGACTGATTTGCATATGGCTGGGTCCAAACTGGGGTGGTGTGGTGAGCAAAAGAATGATGGATTAAACCCAGATCCTTGTGACTGGGGGTGAATGTTTGCAGTGTCCAGCATTCAGTCCATCAATTGTTTCTTTTGCATATGTTGCCCTAAGTGGGAAGGGTATGCCCAGACGTGGGTCCCATGCTCACTACACCACTGGATTCAAGCCAGCCTGGCTGATGAAGGGTGATGCCCTGAAACCGGTCCCAGGATGCTTGTTTCCAGTCCAGGGAGGACCTGGCTTGGCAGTTCGGGCTGGACTGTTCCCACAAGGAACAGGGTCCAGACTGATTTGCATATGGCTGGGTCCAAACTGGGGTGGTGTGGTGAGCAAAAGAATGATGGATTAAACCCAGATCCTTGTGACTGGGGGTGAATGTTTGCAGTGTCCAGCATTCAGTCCATCAATTGTTTCTTTTGCATATGTTGCCCTAAGTGGGAAGGGTATGCCCAGACGTGGGTCCCATGCTCACTACACCACTGGATTCAAGCTAGCCTGGCTGATGAAGGGTGATGCCCTGAAACCGGTCCCAGGATGCTTGTTTCCGGTCCAGGGAGGACCTGACTTTGCAGTTTGTGCTGGACTGTTCCCACAAGGAACAGGGTCAAGACTGATTTGCATATGGCTGGGTCCAAACTGGGGTGGTGTGGTGAGCAAAAGAATGATGGATTAAACCCAGATCCTTGTGACTGGGGGTGAATGTTTGGATTGTCCAGCATTCCGTCCATCAATTGTTTCTTTTGCATATATCGCCTAAGTGGGAAGGGTATGCCCAGACGTGGGTCCCGTGCTCACTACAGCACTGGATTCAAGCTAGCCTGGCTGATGAAGGGTGATGCCCTGAAACCGGTCCCAGGATGCTTGTTTCCGGTCCAGGGAGGACCTGGCTTGGCAGTTCAGGCTAGACTGTTCCCACAAGGAACAGGGTAAAGACTGATTTGCATATGGCTGGGTCCAAACTGGGGTGGTGTGGTGAGCAAAAGAATGATGGATTAAACCCAGATCCTTGTGACTGGGGGTGAATGTTTGCATTGTCCAGCATTCCGTTCATCAATTGTTTCTTTTGCATGTGATCCCAACACTTTCTCACTCAAAAATGTGAGGGAAATGTGATTTCTTTGCTAAATTTGAGGTTAGCAGGGGGTTCTGGGTAAGAAAATGTTGGGGGATCCACGCAAGCCCGACTTCCCTGGACTCCCTTGGGTGTCTAGTTTTCAGAAATGTCTGGGTTTGGTTGGTTTTCCTATATGGCTGCCAAGCCCAGGACTAAAAACATAGGTGCCCCGCTATCTAGCACAAAACAGCCTGGTTTTGCAAGGGTGTCACTTGCGTTTTTGGTCCATCTAGGGAAACCTACCAAACCCAGACAGTTCTGAAAACTAGACACCCGGGGGAGTCCAAGGAGGTGTGGCTTGCATGGACCCCCCAACGTTTTCTTACCCAGAATCCCCTGCAAACCTTAAATTTAGTTACAAAAATCTAATTCTTCTCCACTTTGTGTTTTGAACCGTTTCCTGTTGCGGGCACTAAGCCAACCCACACAAGTGAGGTAGAGTTTTTATCGGAAGACTTGGGGGAATGCTGGGTGGGTGGAAGTTCGAGGCTCTCCACATATGCCAGAACTTTCCATCACAGAAATGTGAGAAAATGTGTTTTCTTTTCACAAAGTTTGAGGTTTGCAGGGGATTCTGGGTAACAGAAGCTGGTGAAAGCCACACAAGTTCCCCCATCCTGGATTCCTCTATGTGTATAGTTTTTAAAAAATATACAGGTTTTCTAGGTTTCCCTAGGTGCTGGCTGAGCTAGGGTGCAAAATCCACAGCTAGGGACAATGCAAAAAAAGAGTACGTTTTTAGTGGAAAAATGTGATGTGTCCACGTTGCGTTTTGGGCCGTTTCCTTTCACGGGCACTAGGCCTACCCACACAAGTGAGGTACCATTTTTATCGAGATACTTGGGGGAATGCTTTGTGGGTGAAAGTTTGTGGTTCCCTGCAGATTCCAGAACTTTCCATCACAGAAATGTGAGGAAAATGTGTTTTCTTTTACAAAGTTTGAGGTTTGCAAGGGTTCCTGGGTAACAGAACCTGGTGAGAGCCATACAAGTCACCCCGTCCTGGATTTCCCTGGGTGTCTTCTTCTAAAAAATGAACAGGTTTGCTAGGTTTCCCTAGGTGCCGGCAAAGCTAGGGTTCAAAATCCACAGCTAGGCACATTGTGAAAAAAGGGGCAGATTTCGCTGGAAAAATGTGATGTGTCCACGTTGCGTTTTGGGCTTTTCCCTGTCGCAGGCACTAGGCCTACCTACACAAGTAAGGTGCCTTTTTTATAGGGAGACTTGGGGGAACAGAATAGCAGAACAAGTGTTATTACTAATTGACTCTCTATGCAATTGTGTCTTCCAAATGTAAGACACTGTGTAAAAAAGAAGTCCTTTTAAAAAATATCCCTCTAATTCACTTGCTAGTATGGGTACCCACAAATTCGGAGATGTGCAAATAACTGCGATAGAGTCCTGTGGCGCTACCCCTCGCAGGAGGTCTCAGTCAAAGTTTTTACCTTTTGACTTTGAAACTTTTCTGGAGCTTTTCTTCACAGGGTTCCTCGAAGCTTTCAGCCAGTCCGGATTCGGTGAGGGTTCGCCGGCTTGCCTTGCGACGAGCTCCCGGTCAAACTTGTGGAAGTCCGACCTCCAGGGCTTTTCAACGGGACAAACCAGAGATCCAAGCCGGCTCGCGGTTCAAGGTGGGCGGCTTGACTCTCGCGGTTGGTCCCAGTCACCTTTTCTACGTTCGGACTTAGAAACATTTACGGAGCTTTTTCTCGCGTCGTCCCTTGATGCTCTTCACCAGGTCGGTTTCGGTGAGGGTTCGCCAGCTTGGGTTTGCACCAACTCCCGGTCAAACTCTGGAAGTGGGACCTCTAGAGCTTTTCAGCTGGACGAACCTGGACGGCAGGCCGGCTCGCAGTTGAGGGTTGCCAGCTTGGATGGCCAGGTTGTCGGTCCACTTCTGGAGCTTTTTTCCAAAGTTGCTCCAGACTTCTTCAAACTTCTGGAACTTTTTCCTGAAGTTCCTTTGAAGGTCCCAAAGTGTCCAAAACTTACTCCAAGGGTCTGGAAGCTCCAAGATGATCCCTGAAAGTTTGGGACTTCAATTCCCACAATCCACTTGGACAAAACCCTTACAAATCCACTTGTAGCACTTCAGACTGGGAATTCTTGGTGGTGTTGGTCCAGGTGAGCTCTGTTAACCTGTAGCTTGCAGAGAGTCCACCTTTTAGTCCTTTTGAAGCAGGTTTGATCCACAGGGCTGTCGTTCCAGATTGTGCAACAGTCAGAATGCAGGGCCTGGTTGGTGCAAATCAAATTTTCAGCATGGACCCTTCTTCTGTAGTTTCAAGCAGCAGATCTGAGTGGCATCCCCCCTCTGAGATACTTATTCAGTGTTCTCTGGGGTCACACAGGAGGGCACTTCTGTCCATTGAGGTGCAGGACAACACCCCAGAGCATGACCATTAACTCTAAAGTGTGGGACAGTGGTCTCCCAGAAAGCACTATTTCTCCAAAATTCAATATTGCCGAAGTCCCAGCATAGAAGCATGAGCTGTCTAAACCAACCTCCAGGATAGCTAATCTCCATATTCTCCCTCTCCCCTGGCCTTGCACATTCCTTCCTTAAGCCTGCCATCTGGCTGGGTTCAAAGAGTGGGGGTGTAAATGGACCTGGTTTCTCCTGACTGTCTCCTCCTTCTATAGAAGATTATTGTTTACGACCCCTCCCCCTTGCTCTGGTATTCCAGATCACTGGAAGGCTGAATTTAGGCTTACAGACAAGAAAGTCTTAGAACTTCTTGTCTGTACATTTTAGAATAAATTCAACAACAGTATATTGTTGGATTTATTAATACCATTATAGTGAGTCCTTGAATGATATTTTTCTGATTCTCCTGGCGGGAATTATTTAAGAATAACTTCTTGCCATGTTAACCAATGTGGCTGGGGATTTGCAATGGGGATAATGACTTGGGCAATTTTTCCAACATCAGGGCTTATAAAACATCTTTTTTAAGGGCCCTGCCTATACCTACAGGACCCCACACCCCTGGGATACCTAGGGGAGACTTTAGGGGTTCTGATTATGTAAAAATATTGCAGATTATCAGTCCACAGTGCTCTTAGCACAAAAGTCGATTTTGGGAAGCACTTTACTACAATGTGGGAAGTGAAATGTGCAATTTCACTAAACCCTGGGCATAAAAAACCTATTTTATAAGGGTCCTCCTTATAAATTTCTGACTCCCCGACCACTGGGACACTGGGGTACCTAATATGCCACAATATTGTAGTTTATTAATTTTTACGCGCCCCAAACACCAAAGTCGTGTTTGGGCACAATGTGCATTATAAAAGCAGTCCTGCAACACAGGGCTGCTTTTAAACTGACCTCAGACCTAGGCAGTGCACACATGCTAGTGCAGACAGGGCTGCTGTCCTCTAAACTGCCATGCCCTATTATATACTAGGAACTTGAATGTATTTTTGATCCCCCTGCCCTTAATATGTACTAGGGCCTTGAAGGGGAGGTCATACCAATCATAGGGGTACCCTAACCCATAGTGTACTCTAGTGTATGCAGGTGTTTTCACTGTATTCTAAGTGTATTTTCAGCATAGCACTGGCCCTGGGCCTGGTTAGGCAGAGCCCAGGGACATTCAGAGTATGTTACCACCAGTACCTGTCAGTAAAAAATGGGGGGTGCCCAGGGCACTAGGATGACTTTGCAACATAGGCGCATCTCAGTTATTGGCTCTCGATACCTCGGTTTCTTGGTGAACGTGCAAGTCCTATATATCCTCGCAACCAGAAGGGTCCAGCGGAAGTAACGGTATATTGCTTTCAAATTTCTGCCATACTTAGAAGAAGTCACAGGTGAAAATGTAGACACAAATGGCAGTTTTTTTCAACTTAATTTCAATATTTTGTTTTATTTAAATTGTTACTTTCTACAGGAAAACCTTGACGGATCTAAAAAAATGACCCCTTGCTGAATTTAGAATCTTGTCTATTTTTCAGTCACGTACAGCTTTCTGGGATCAATTACTGGTTTCACACCCATTCTACGTCTAACTGAAAGAAGGTTGAAAGCATAAAAATAGGAAACATAGTCTATGTCCCAGTAAAATGCCGAAACTGTGTACAAAAATCTGGTTTTCCTGCAAAAGTCTGCCTGTTCTTGAAAGCTGGGAAGATGGTGATTTTAGCACTGCAAACCCTGTGTTGATACCATTTGCAGGGAAAAAACAGACACTTTCTTCTGCAGCACTTTTTTCTCCCAAAAAACAAAATGTAGCTGCATTTTGGCTAATTTATTGGTCCCCACCAGGGTAATCCACAAACCCTTGGTACCTTTAGAATCCTCAGGATGTTGGAATAAAAGGACGCAAATTTGGCATGGATACCTTATGGGGACAAAAAGTTACAAGGCCTAAGCATGAACTACCCCAATATCGCCAAAAAATGGCTTTGTGTAGGGGCCGTCTCAGGCTGTGGGTGATCCTCCTGTATAGGCACGTGACCGCCTTAAAAGTCCCCGCCGCGGGGGGGCGTGGCTTGGCGCCGATCGTAATGGCGGCGTAACTCCGGAGCTCCGGCAGGACCCGCAGCGGTAAACCCTAAAATCCGGCTCTGATCCGCAACCCTACAAAAGATACTGATACCGTTGGACCCCGGCGGATGTTAACCAGCGGTGAGTCGAGTTTCATCGCTCCGGACGCACGCACTCCGCAGCAATCTGAGCCGCTGGGAGTCAGCACAGCGCGGCCTCGAAGTTGACGGCAGGGGGCGGAGCCCCGTCACCGACAGCAAGACCCTGAGACCGGGGGCCGCGGTGCGCGAGGGCCGCGGCGTCGGGCCTACAATAACCGCACACATCATAGCCCCTGAGAAGCGCCGAAAGCTTACGAACTGGGCACAACGATCACAGACCGAGCGCTGAGGTGAGGCCAGAGGGGGGAGATCACTACCGCTCATTCTTCCCCCCCACCCCCAAACGAAAAACACGCAGAGCACCAGAAACCCACATAGTGCACGAGAAAGCTGCAGCCAGACGGGAGATAATACTCCATAATCGGCTATTCCTAAAGGCACGAGAGGAGCGGGCGGTATCCTACAGAGAGGTGTAGGGAAAAGTACACAGTGCACAGTGAGGAAGACCGGGTGCAGCAGAGAGGAAGACCGCGTGATTCCTGGGCTGGCCAAGCCACACTGAAGTAGGCGCGCAAGCAAGCTACAGGCCGGGTGTGCTTCACAGCCCATGAGACACAGGAATCCTACCGAGTGTGGGGCAGGAGAAGCGACGGATGGGCTGCGGGGACGCCAATATCCAGAAGCAATAGGCATGATAACGGAGGGGTGAGGGGGACAAGACCGCAATCCGAGGAGCTACTAAAAAAGCGTATTGCTCAAGATCTACACCCCCCTCTCCCAGAACCAGCGAGACAACACAGCCGCCACGCGGGCACATTGCTGCCCTAAAATACGGGCTATCCACTGAGTCGCGCAGCCCCCCCGGTGCAAGACGACTGAAGCTAGAACGCTGCAGTGGGCCAGATAACTCCTCCATATCAAAATGACGAAGCCGAAGAGCGGGAACGCCGCCATCCAGGTAAACAAGATGGATAAATACGCAGTGCCACGACACCTCACGACTGACTCCGGGGTAAATGCAGAGAGTACACCAACGGAAGAGCCCTCACTCAGCTCAATAATGGCAGCGATACAGGCAGTCGGGACCAACCTAGAGACCAAAATCGACAAGGTCACAATCGAAATGAACCTTATGCGGACTGATATGCAAAAAACGTCTGAAAGAGTCACGGCCACGGAAGGAAATGTGAGTGAACTACAGAATATCACACGTGAACTGGAGAAAAAGGTGCAAAAACTGGTTCACCAGCATAAAGAAATGGCACTACACCTGGACGATCAGGAAGGAAGAGCCCGTCGTAACAACATACGAGTGGTGGGGGTGCCTGAAAAGGCGGAGGGGCCCAGCATGGACCTCTTCCTGGAAGACCTTATCCTCAATCACCTCAAACCCAAGAGACTCTCCCCGCTATTCTCCATCGAGAGGGCACACAGGGCTCCAATCCCAAGGCCGCGGCCTGGTGCACCGCCCCGCACTATTATTGCCCGTATCCTGAACTTTCGAGACCGAGATGCAATCTTGCAAGCAGCTAGGGTGAAAGGAGATCTCCCTTATGACAACACGACGATCAGATTTTTCCCGGATTTTACCCTGAAGGTACAGAGAGACCGTCGCTCCTTTGAGGGTGTCAAGCGGGCACTCCGGGACAGGGGTCTAAAATATATGATGTTCTTCCCAGCTAAACGGAAGGTACTGGATGGAGAAAAATCTTGGTTCTTCACGACACCAGAAGACGCACAACGGTGGCTTGACGAAGGACCGGCTACGTCCCAGCACCGCAAAGGAGAAACCGCCAATCGAAACGCCAATTCCTACACCAAAGACTCTGATCACAGACTCAAAGATATGCGACGCTCCCCATCAAGATCCAGAAGTTCCAGGTCCAGGAGCCCTGGCAGCGACATCGCACGCTCCGGGATATGAAGGACTGCAATGATGACAATGGTCGGTAGATATTTCACTTCTTGCCATGGTTATAATGATGGGTAGAAAGGTTCCGACCTGAACACCTCAGCGGCGCCCATGATCGAACTTGAGGTGCACTGTTTCAGTCGGGGACTAGAGACACTTAACTGCACCATTAGGGAAACTAAATGCAATTGGGACTGCTGCGGGTCCGGGAGGGAGAGACTATAAGCGCTACACCGCGCAACCCTACGTTTATGATTTATTCATTGTTGGGGATCATAGGCACTCTGCTATTGGGGTGGTGGGTAGTTTGGAACCTACTGGGCAGGGATGCAGGGAGGGGGGATGGGTTAGGGGGGGAAGGGATGGGTAAGCCATTATTACTATTTGTGTATTTTATTGGTAGAAATGTTTATTGTGTTATAGTTTTATTCATTGTAGATCTGCAATTGTCACTGTATACTCACTTCGAAAATACGCAAAGAATGACTTTCATACTTCAACATGTTGCAGAGACAGAAATACCCAATGGCGTCACATGACCTAACGACACAACGTCCTACACAGCAAAAACTGTCCTTCCTCACCTGGAACGTCAATGGCCTGCGGGATAAGATAAAACGTGGATTGGTGCTACAGTACCTGAAACGCATGTCTCCGGCCGTTACACTAATACAGGAGACCCACCTAACGGGCTCTACCTGTAGGGCCCTTGACAGATGGGGGTTCCAATTGGTATCCCACTCCGAGTTCACCACTGGCTCCCGGGGGTGGGGATCCTGATAAGAAAACAGTTCCCCTCATTATCCACCGCACCTTTAAAGATGACCAGGGCCGCTTTGCAGCAATTTCGATGCAGTGGGAAGGGCGCATGTTCAATTTCGTATCTGTTTACATACCACCTGCACTGCAGGCCCCCGCCCTACGAGATCTGGGCAAATTTCTCTTGGCGTTACCAGAAGGAGACCTGGTAATCGGAGGAGACTTCAATATGACCGCAAATGACACGCTAGATCGTACACCGGCTCGCCCACAGCATCGTGTTGGCTCCTCTCTGGCCGACTTCTTAGACGCACATGGTCTGTTAGATATGTGGAGGTTTCAAAACCCAAATGAGAAGCAATACACATTTCATTCAGGCACTCATAACAGCCTCTCCCGTATAGACTATATACTCGTAGCCATAGATGGTTTGAGTAGGTTAGGCAGAGCCGCACATTTGCACAGGGGAATCTCTGATCACGCACCGGTTACGGCAGAACTGTTGAAACATGGTACTACTCAAAGGCGTATATATCCTATATACCCGGGGTACCTCCTGGACTCTAAGATTAAGAAAGCCCTAATTAGAACAACTACACACTACTTTCAAGATAATGAAGCATCAGTCTCCTCCCCAGTCACATTGTGGGAAGCATACAAGTCGGTAGTAAGAGGACATGCTATATCGCTAATTGAGGACATAAGAAGGGGATAACACAGGGTATAGAAACTATGGAGCATGAGCTAAAACAATTGGAATCTCAACAGGCGACGAACCCTACAGAGGGGAACAATCGCACACTGCACATAAAAAAGACAGGAATATTGTGAATGTCTCCGGAATGATGCAAGATCCCGCATGACAACCACCCAACACCGGATCTACGAATCCGGAGATAAAGCGGGTAAGCTCCTTGCATGGTTCGACAAAAGGGAAAAATCACGTAGATGGATAGCACAGATAAAAACGGATAAGGGTGAAACCACATCTGACCCACAACTCATAGTGGATACGCTGGCACGACACTATGAGCGAGTCTATACTTCCACGAACACCACCACCGTACAGGAAGCACTTGCCTTCCTTAAAGATATTCATATGCCTCGGCTCACACCCCAAGAGGCCGACAGACTAGAAGCTAACATGACAGTGGATGAACTTAAAGTAGCTATTACAAAAATACAATCGGGGAAGGCCACTGGCCCAAATGGTATTCCAATAGAACTATATAAGTGCACAGCAGACAAGATAGCCCCATACTTGTTGCGTATGTATGAAACAAGTCAAGAATTGGGGACACTCCCTAAAGATCAACGATTAGCCACTATTGTGGCCATACATAAGCCGGGCAAACCTGTGGAAGAGTGCTCCTCGTATCGCCCGATCTCCTTAATTAATGTGGAAGGGAAAATATTAGCAAAAACACTGGCGCTTCGTCTTACACCCTATCTCACCAAACTGATTCATCCGGACCAGTCCGGTTTTATGCCCGGTAGAAACACTGCATTAAATCTAAGACGCCTACACGGCGTATTGGGCAGACAACACACCATATTAGAAGACGCCGCAGTCCTATCACTGGACGCAAAGATGGCCTTTGATTCGATGGAATGGGCCTTCCTATTCGCGGTACTCCAGCACTTAAGATTCGGACCGAAATTTTGCTCATGGATACACTTACTTTACACCGACCCCATAGCATATGTAGCGGTGAATGGTCATATATCAAAGGAAATCACCCTGGGAAGAGGGACAAGGCAGGGGTGTCCATTGTCGCCCCTATTATTTGCATTAGCCCTAGAACCATTGGCGACCTGGATAAGGTGGGACCCCAGGATACGAGGTTTGAAGTGGAGGGAGGAATGGGAGGACCGTATATCCCTCTATGCCGATGATGTATTACTATATATTACCTCGCCTACACGATCTCTTCACGTCACACTCAATATCTGTGCTGTGTTCGGCTCAGTATCGGGATACACCATTAACTGGGACAAGTCGGTGCTATATATCCTACATGGGGCACCCCCACGGATGCCGAGAGACTGTAAGGTCCAGATAGTCACGAATAGTTTTAAATACCTAGGCATTCATGTCACCTCAGATCAAGATTCCTTTTTTACTCTTAACCTACAGCCCCCTTGCAAAGACTGAAACGAGATATTAAACATTGGAGGGCACTACCGCTCACACTGCTCGGTAGAGCGGCCCTCTTTAAAATGATGGCCCTGCCCAGATTCCTTTATGTCCTGCATAATACGCCATATCCAGTCCCGACACATACTTTAAGGCAATAAACTCAGAGGTTGCGGCCCTCTTATGGGACGGCAAACCGGCCAGAGTAGCTGAGCACAAATTGACACGGAGTTGGTACGATGGTGGAATAGCCCTGCCAGATGTAAAGGCATACTATTGGGCCTCACAACTCACAGTAATCAACCAATGGCTGCACGTACCAGATACAGACCCCGCATATCACCTAGACAGAATGACATTGGGGAGTGGAGGGATTAATAGAGCACTTTACGCCCAACGAAGGACTAGCAACTTTATGGGCCCAGCGCTGCATACTGTTCGCACCTGGCATACGGTTAACAGGCACCTGGGATGGACGGGCAGATTTACACAACACACTCCCCTATGGGATACAGGCCGACTAGGAACATTGGGCAATAGCAAAGGGTTTCAAAACTGGGACTTGATCGGTATCTCCCGGCTGGGGGACCTTTGGCGCAACGGGGAGGTGGTTAGTTTCACCTATCTGCAAGATCAGTACAAAATGGCCCCGAGGGAACAGTTCAGGTATATGCAAATAAAACATGCCATAGAGGCAGTCCTCCCTCCTGCTGAGATTCTCCCGGAATCATCACCCCTAGAGGACCGACTGCTCACGGACCACTTATGTAAGCGAGCAACTTCGCTAGTATATAAAAAATAATCAATAACCGTACAGATCCGCTTAGCCGACTCAGGGAAGCATGGCAACTAGAGGTGGGAGACATGGATGACCCTGAGTGGCGGGACGCCACGGCGTCGCCCAAGGAGGTTGCATTCTCCTCTAGACTACGGCTGATACAGTTCAAAATACTGCATAGAACCTACTACACCAGGGTGGTTTTACACAAGATGGGAAGGTCCCCTGACCCGAGCTGTCTACGGCAGTGTGAGGATGTGGGTACCTTCTACCACACATTGTGGGGCTGTATGAAACTAAGACCGTACTGGGAGACAGTGGTGAGGATTATCGCAGAGGTAACAGGGAAACAAGTCCCGCTGGAGCCTAAATGCTGCCTTTTGAATGTGTGGGGGCCTACGAATCTTACTCACGCCCGAACGGCAATGGGCAACGACAGGCATGATGATAGCCAAGAGGAACATTGCGCAAAAATGGGGGTCGAAACTGTACCATCGGCGATGCAATGGGGTAACGATATGGATGTTGTTATGGTAGCGGAAAAGGCCACATTTATTAACAGGAAATGTCCCAAAAAATGGAATAGGATATGGGGAAAATGGAATGTATATAGAGGAGATATCTGCACCCCCCAGAGGAGGAGAGCGACTCAGATGATGATATGTAATGATGGAGAGAACGGATGTGACGTTCAACATTCATAAATATATTGAATAACAGTAATGAAGTGTTTTGCAGATGATAAATTGTACATGCAGATCTCTGTTGTTTGCAATAAAAATTTTCAATATAAAAAAAATAAAAAAATAAAATGGCTTTGTACAGGGAGGGAAAAGGCCTAGCAGTGAAGGGGTTAAAGGGCACCCCCTCTTTTTTCAAACGGGTTTCAGAGGAGGCTATAAAAGATCTGCAGTGTGGCGTAAAGCCCCTAAGGTTTGACTCCTGTTTTTGAGTAGGCCCGACTCCATTTGAGGTAACTGTAGTTGCTATGTTTTTCAATTTATGCAGAATCATTGTCATATCTTCCGTTGACGCAGATGTCGTCTAACCTTATTGTTCCAAGAGCTGTGAAAGTGTCCAGTAGTTCGGACAATGATATAGATATTACACCTGATGCAACATCAGTCTGGGACAAGTGTCTAGTTATCACAATGTTATGGTCAAATAGGAGCAAACAGAGACATGTAGTCAAAACAATGTAGTCTGAATTGTCGTCGATTTACCTTATATGAAAATCAGGATATGTCTGGGACATATCCCTTGATGTACTTAATTTATGTCAGAAATTTCGGAACTTATGTCAGAAATTCCAATCCTTAATAAGAGATAGTATAAAAGGCCTGCCACTTGTTAAAAGAGGTCCTTCTCCCAGATTATCGCACAAGATACTGCCAGAGAAGCTTTGACTGCTGGCAGCACACCAAGAAGTTGCTACATCGCTCCTGATGCAGATAAAGAGCTGATGCCAGGTGAAAGGACGCTGCTGCGTCGTTTGTTTTCCTTTCGCAGGGAATACTGCCTTCACGCCTCTCTGATAACCACAGCTTTTGCTGTCAACAATGTATGCTCTGCGTTTCTTCTCCCTAAGAAAGTCTAGATCAGGTGTCCTCACTCAGTCGATTGCGAGCTACCAGTAGCTCACAGACACCATCAGAGTAGCTCACAGCCTTGAGTTCATTTTTAAATAAGCACAGGGTCACATTTTCCTTTTAAAGTTAAGGGAAGGCTGTGTTATTATCTTCAAGCTGCAGACAGCAGTGCTGGAGTCAGATTTATGAACCAGAGCACAGAGGTGAAGAACTGAAGCACTGAGGTATTTAAATCTTAAATAAAAGTCCTTGTCAACTCAATATTGGAGCATGAAAACACAATGATGTTTCTGAATGATTTTAAATGGGATAAAATTAAAATGACCAGTTATAACTTACTGGTTCAGTTAACTCTTATTTTAATTGTATCCCATTTCAAAGTGTTGCATTTACAAACAGCAGGTCTCTTGCTCCCAGTGGCCAGTAGACACTGTGCCATATTTATAACTGGAAAATCCAGTCATTTTTTTTTCAAATGTGAGAAATTTAAAGTGGATACAAATATTTCTATGGAACATTGAGTCAATGTTTTTCTCCACTTTCAGTTAAGCCAATTACATCTTAATATTTTCTGAAGCATGTTTCTTCACTTAAAATTCCTCCTATTTAAACGAATGTCTGTATTTTTCTATTATAAATATGACACAGTGTCTACTGATCACAGGGTGCAAGATGCCTGTTACTTGTAAGAACAACACTTTTAAATGGGAGAAATTGTAAATGATGAGTTTTATGGAATCCATATAAACAGGAAGTTAAATCTTCAGTTTAATTTTCTCACATTTCAAAGTGACACATTTACACACAGCAGGCATCTTGCTCCCAAAGGCTGGTAGACACAGTGTCATATTTATAACTGAAAAATGCAGCCCTTTTTTGAAGTGGGAAAAACTTAAAGTGCAGAAAAATGTTGCATATTATGAACATTTTTTACAGATTATTTTTCTGCAGTTTAAATTTCTCCCACTTAAAAAAAAAGTCTGTGTTATACATGTAACAGTGTCACATATGGTGAAAGGTATGCCCTGTTCCACAAGTACACACAGACTCTCATTCACCCATACACATATATCCCATTCATATGCACGCATGTTCATACATCCCAAAGACCACGCTCTCACTGACCCACATGACAGCCCTGTCATAGTGCCCTTAGTCAAAGTATTTTGTTCCAACCATACTCTTTGTCTCTGTGGATATTAGGCTTAAATTCAGTTAAACTGGTTGGGGGGTGTCTGGTAATATTGCACGAGTGGCTTGGCCTTCAGTAGCTCTGATTTTCACTGATCAGATGTACCTCTCACTACAGAAAAGGTTGGAGACACCTGGTCTAAGTTCTACTTTGAAGTAAGTTTTTAGGATAATACGTTTTAAATGACATTTTAACTATGTTAGAAATTTTTATTTTATCCTCATTGCTCACAATGGGCCTTTTTGGTGTTTTTAAGATATTCTGTGTTGTTATTTTAGATGTGCTGAGAAACTGGTTCACCCTGTTGCAATAAATGCTCTTCTTAGTAGCATTTGTGTATGTGATGTTGTAAAGAGTGAAATAGGTTTGTTTTTGACACCACTGTGCCCCAGATCCTGGTTTAGGGATTGTTAAAACCCAAAAGCATTGATTTCACTTTAACAATGGTTTGGGTAGGGTTCTACGGGGCTGTAATAGCCTGTCTTTCACATTCAGTGTTGGTGCATTGAACCAAGTTTACCCATGTCACCCATGGGTGGGAAAAGAAGCTTTGTAGAACTACGCCAGAGGCATAGTTTGCGCAACAAGTGATGGCTGCTGGACCACGACTGTGTCAGCGACAGACCCCTCTCCCTATCCCACCCAGAGCTGATAGTGGTGACCGATGCATCAGTTCTTGGTTGAAGAGGCCATCCTGTAGAGGTGGGGATCACAGGCATTTGGTTTCCGGCGGGCTTGTCCTCCACATCCACTTTCAGGAATAGCGGGCTATTCACTTGTTGTTGAAAGCTTTCATCCATCAAAGGGAGGCCGATACAGGTACTCACAGACAACACCGCTGCCATATTGTACTGCAACAAGCAGAGTGAGGTGGGGTCATGGACTTTGTGCAAGGAGGCTCCGTGCCTCTGGAAGTGGCTGGAACACCTGGGTATTTTTCTGGTGGTGCATCACCTGGCGGGATCTCTAAATGCAATGGAGGACAAACTAATTAATCGACGCCCACTGGATCACGAATGGTGGTTACATCCGAAGGTGTCGTGTAGTTCCTATAAACATATATAAGACCTGCGCGTTTAGACAACATACACTATAGGATTGGTTTCAGACTGAATCTAGACACCCCTACCCGGTATGTTAGCCTGTATACCAGCTAGCTCACAGTGCAACTAGAAACCCCTCTTATCAAGGAGAGAATAGTTCTTGGCAACTATAGAACATGACAACCCTGATCCCTCAGGATCGTGGAAATAGTATATTACTTTTCGCTCAGTCACTCGTGCTTACTCCGTCTCAGAGAGATACACAAAATAAACGGTGGGGACGTTTTTCAATAAGCATTTATTGAACCATCGTCATTCTAGTGTAAAATAGGTGTGCTGAAACAATCACTAGACAGTAACAGAGATAAATGATTAAAAGCACTAACAGAGTAAAAGGATGGTAGATTTCTACCATCGTGCTGAAACAATGAATACAGGCAAGTAAATAAAATACATGACAGTAGAATGCGTACACCTACGATGGGACCCTAACTAGATGTACCTATGAGTACCTAGCATGTATGTGGGTGTAAAGCCAAGAATCCCTCTAGGATAAAGTCAACCCCATTACCTGAAGTGAGAGACTGTGGGACCCCGTCTTGGTCTTGAGATGGACACCCCGCAAGGGATGTCAGAACACTGCGAGCTGGAGTGTCTGCGTGCAGGAGCCTCAGCGTCTCGCGTCAGTGTGTCAGCATGGAAGTCCTTTTTCTCCTCTGACTATCTCAGCAAGATATGGTGAATATATACCCAAAGTGGTACCCCCTGGGATATTTCTTGCTGTGTCATGTTGCACTAGCATGACGGAAGGAACGACCCTTATACATAGTTAATATGCAGGAGATGGTAGGCCTGCTGTCCTGCTGTGATTCCAAGAATTCTCATGCATAGTGAATGAGGCTTAAGCTTTTCGGAGAAAACCCCATGTCATCTTTGGACATTACCGTAACTAGGTAAAAGGTCAGTACTAAGAACCGTTATGTAGTGTAATATCAGGGGAATGTAGGTGAAAGGTGTATTCACTACCTGAGCCGATATTGGTGTACCAATATGGAACATAACAGTGGCACATGGTCTGTTCCTTGAATTTGGAGAACCCTGGTTCAATCTTTTTGCTACCACAGAGGACCCACAATGTCATCACTTTTGCATGTTGGAGTTTCAAGGTGTCTCCCTGTTAGACCTGTCATCCTTAGGGTTTTCTTCTCCCAACTTTTTGGCTGCTTACCTCCACTTTTTGCTGTATCTTTTTGTTGGCCTTAGCCTCTGAGCGCTTTTCCACTGCTGACCAGTGTTGAAGTGTATGTGCTTCTCCATTAAACATGTTGACATCGGTGTATACCTGATTTGCATATTAAGTTTACGTGTAAGTCCCTTGTAAAGTGGTATACCATATACCCAGGGCCTGTAATCTAAATGCTACTAGTGGGCCTCCAGTACTGGTTGTGTCACCCACACAAGTAGCCTTTCAAACCTGTCTCAGGCCTGCCATTGCAGGGACTGTGTGTACAGTTTACTGCCACTTCACATTCAAAACCACTTGCCAAGCCTTAAACTCTCATTTTGGTACACATAGGTCACCCCATAATGTAGGCCCTAGGTATCCCTATGGGCAAAGTGCTGTGTAACTAAAAGTCAGAACATGTACTTTTAAGTTTTACATGTCCTGGTAGGGACAAACAGCTAAATTCTTTTTTCACTACTGTGAACCCTACTTCTCTCATAGGCTGGCATTGGGGATTCCTTAAAGCACTTTTTAAGCTGTAAATCCTGATCAGGAAGGAGTTGCTACATCATGTTTCATGTCTTTGGAATGTTGGTGATAAATCCTCTTTAATGGTAAAGTTGGATTTGACATTACCATTTTAGAAATGCCACTTTTAGAAAGTGGACATTTCTCTGCTCTTAACTTTGCTCTGTGTGTCTGCAGACTGTCTCCAATACACGTCTGGGATGGGTGACAGCTATGCTTTGGGCATCCCCTCTGGACAGCCACAAACACAGGAAGGGCTGGGTGTGACAGAAGACTCCTCTGCATTCTGATAGCCTTCCTGAGCAGGAAGGGAGAGAGGTAGCTCACACTTGCATCTGAATAGGCTGGGTCCTGTCCTCACACAAAGGGCTGATTACCCCCTACAGATAGCCTGGCAGACAGGACTGCATTGTAAGGGATCCTTCGGCGCTTCCGAGGGCTCCTTTGAAGTCCCCCTCTACAACAAAGGCACTTAAATCAGTACACTACTGGACCTAGGAAGAACTCTTCTGGAGTAAAGACTGCTGTGCTATAAGGATTCATAATCCACCCCATCAGTAATTTAACATTTTGTCTATATGTTGTTGTCATTTGTAAATCGTGATTTAATTTTTGTAAGTTCTGTATTGAATACTGTCACAATTCCTGTCATGTTGTCTTTGCTAATTTCCTTTTGTCAATTTGATTGTGTAGCAGCCACAGATAACATGATACATTCAAGTGATATATAAATGTGATATTAAGTATACTTTGTGTGTGTTGTACTTTTAACTTATTCTTCAAGTTTGAATTACTGATGGGATTGATTATGAATTATTATCATTTAAACTAAGTAATTGAATGACCCAACAGAACACATTGTAGTGCTTATCTACTATGCCCAGGTTCTGAGGGATACAGGGTTGCACCATTATACTTAATGGTGCTATAAGGATTGTCACTCTGCCTAGACTGGCTGTCCTGAGGAACTGCTTCTCTGATTTGCTGAGCTGCCCTACTGCCTGCTGATCTCTGCCCTGCTGAGGAGAAGGACTGGACCCCTCTCACTTGAACCCAGAGTGACTCCAAGGACTTGCTGGCTTGCCTGCTGTTTTCTGAAGTCTCAGGGACACAAAAGACATCCTGCTGGTGCTGCCGGACACTGCCATCTGCTGGTCCTACCCTTACCTGAGGTGCCCCCTTCAGGCTTGGGCCTCAGAAGTGGGTTCTGCAGCTGATTTCTGCATAACTGACACATTGATTTGACTACATGAGAAATTCAGCTGCATCTCTCTTCTATGCCGACACAGAGGCTGCTCTGCAACATCAGATCCACAGCCTGCATGAATCGACAATGACTCTGGGCGCAGCTTATCGACGACGCATAACACTCACTTCAGCGGAGTTCCACATCGATGTAGTACACCCCCCTTTGCATGCTCGACGACGAGTCAGTAGGTTCTCCACGTCAACAAAAGCTCCATCCAAGTTATTTCTTCAGTGGGACCTGTCTCAGTCCTGTAGCCGGCCTGCTGTCAATCGCAGTCGGCCTGAAATTTGAATTTGCACCGGTCCCTCACGGCCTCAAGTAACCTGTTGACCGCTAGTGAATTCTAAGCTCTGTTTTCACATTTAATCTTTAAAAATTCATAACCTGACTTCTACTTATTGCATTTTTGTCTTGTTGGTCTTGATTTACTCAGATAAAGTTCCCTAATTTACTTTTCTAGACCTGTGTTTTTATTGAGTTATTGTAATTGAAGTGTTGCACCATTACATTACACATTGCCTCCTAAGTTAAACCTGACTGCTCGGTGCCAAGCTATCAGAGAGTGAGCACAGGCTAATGTAGGGTGTGTATCTGACTTACTCTGACTAGGGTGGTAGTCCCTACTTGGACAGGGTGCAAACCTCTGCCAACTAGAAACCCCATTTCTAACATTCCCGCTTGGAGATTCCTTGTAGAATGGGACTCGGAACTCCTGTATACCTTTCTGCCGATACAGGTCTTACCCAGAGTTCTAAATAAGATCAAGAAGATGGGGCCCAAGTCATCCTAGTGACCCCCTATTGGGAAAGGAGAGTATAGTTTCCAGAACTCCTGGACAGGAACATCTGTCCTCTAATTAGGCTTCCCTTTCGGGAGGATCTTCTGTCGCAGCACCCAAGCCTGCGCATGCTCCACCTCCATGCTTGGAATTTGAATGTTGGCAGTTGACTGCCTTTGACCTTCCTCTCGAAGTTATCAATGTCATCTTGGCAGCCAGGCATCCCTCAACTAAATCTGTGTTCACCTGGCGTTGGGGCAATTTTTTAGCTTAGTGCGGCGTCTACCAGAATGACCCACTTCAGGCTAACCTTTCCAAACTGTTGCTTTTGCATTGTCCCTAGCCCAGCAAGGCTTTGCTTTGGGCACAGTTAAAGGATACTTGTTGGCTCTTTCAGCTTGTTTGAGTTTGCCAGATCAGCCTTCTTTGTTTCAGTCACCTGTTGTGATCTGGTTACTAAAAGGTTTGCAACATATGTTGTCTCCTTCTCCTTTCATTATGCCCTAGTGAGACCTGAATTTAGTTCTTAAGGGCCTTATGAGTACTTCCTTTGACCCTATGAACAACTGTCCTCTACGGCTACTTACCCACAAGACAGTTTTCCCAGTTGCAGTAAAATTGGCACATCGGGTAAACAAGCTGCAAGCCCTCTCTGTCAACCCGCCATACATCATGTTCCACCAAGACAAACTGGTTTCGAGGACCCGGGCCTCCTTTCTTCCGAAAGTGATGACTCCTTTTCTTGTCGGGCAAAACATCACCCTCCTGATATTCTTCGGTCTACTTCACCACTCTTAGGAGGAGGAGAGACCCCATTGGTTGTCTTTGAAAAGAGCCCTTAGTTTCTACTTCTATCGTACAAGGGTACAAGTGTGAACGATTAGCTCTTTATTGGATTCTCTGGAGCGAAGAGGGCAAGGCAGTGCAGAAGAGGGCCATGTCTTGGATTGTACTCTGCATTCAAATCTGCTAGGCACTGGCAAAAAAGCAGCCTCCAGAGGGATTTTGTGGTCATTTCCTCGCTAGCTAAGGCTGCTACCGTATGCTGGCATGTGGTTTGTCTCTTCTGGACACTTCCCAGGCTGCTATGTGGGCGTCACTCCTAATGTGCATGAAGTCGTATTGACAGCCGGGTTCGGCGAGATTGACATTTTGCCTCCTCTATCCTGCAGGACTTTTTGGTTTGAGCCAGTTTTTTGATTCCACCTCCTGGATGGTAGTGCTTTGGTGTCTGTTCAAAAGGTGAAGAATCTGTGATTAGAAGTCTCTACCCGAAGAACAAGTTGCTTAGCATCGGCAACGCCTCCTCTGGCAGAGAGTTCTCTCATCATCAACTCAGCGAAATCACTGGGAATAACCCTGGACAATAAGCTACACATGCAGAAACACATCCGTACCTCTACAAAAGGAGCAAATTTTCATATGAACACCTTGAGAAGACTGAAACCCTTCCTGCCCGCAAATGACTTTAAACGGGCAGTTCAAGCTCTAGTAATTCCTAGAGTGGAGTATGGGAGTGTCGCTCTCTGCGGCCTTCCCAAATCGACGACGGCCCCTCTAAGAGCCTCTATCAACGCAGCAGCTAGACTCATCACAAGCTCCAAAAGAAACTGTCACATCTCCCCCGACCTGCGTGGCCTCAACTGGCTTCCTTTTGAGGCTAGAATTCACTTGAAAATCGCCTGTATGACGCACAAGGCATTACATCACAAAACACCGAGATACCTGGGTGAGAAATTGGTGTTGTCGTGTGGTAACAGAACCACCAGGAGCTCCTACAATCTGCTACTGAAACCACAACGATTTAACAAGAATGGCTCCCAGGATTTGGAATGCATTACCCCCAGAAACGAGACAGAACCCTTCCACGTCATCTTTCAAAAAGGAAGTGAAATCGATTCTCTTGGCCAAATTCACCTGAACTACTCATACATTTATGTATATATTTGCTATATTTGCTAAGCTATAATATTTTACTACGTTCTTACTAATTAACCTATATTATTTTTATATGTCTTGATGTCACCTATACTTGCCCTGTAAAGCGCTCTGATACCCGCAAGGGTCTTGTTCGCGCTATACAAAACCGTTAAAATTAAAATAAATAAAATAAATCTAACCGAAGATTCCCTACCGACCCCACCCATCCTCCCAGTTCGTTGAACTGGGTACTTTTACACCTTAAAGTTCCCACTTTAGAGATCTCCACACTTGTCCAAGACAATCTGTGATAGGGCTCTGCATCTGAGGGTGTGGATAGCTCAGAAAGCTACTGACCTCAGCGTGCATTTGGGCTCCTGTATATGACTCCGTATGTCACTGCTGGAGTGGTATTGCAGAGCTGCATAACGCTGCCTACCGGCTCACAGTGGTTTTCCGGATCCATTCTGACACCTCGAGGAGTATTCAAAAGGTGTGGAACCTGTGGTTAGATAGTCTCTACCAGAAAAGGCATTGAAAGGAGAGTGAAAAGCACTGGGTACACATGGATAGAACGGTGGCCTGCAGGCCACTGTGGGACCTTGCCTGGCTGCCTAAACACTCCCGACCACGCAGTGCCTATGCCGCTACCCCGACACTCATGGTGTTGGAGATCTGGGACAAACTGGCTGCAAGAGGCGGATTGACCACATTCCCATCGCCACATGCCCCAATAGCACGAAACACCAAATTCTCTGCCGCTCTCCCAGAGGGGGTGTCGGGCGAATGTAGGCTCCTGCAAGATCTCTTTCAAGGTCCGGCCATCAAGGCCTTTGAGCAATGCAAGTGGGACTTCCACCTGTCTGAAACTGCTCGTCACCAATATTTCCTGCTTCAACACTGGGCTCTCCATCCCCCCAATGCAGAGGCTACTACCCGCCAACTCAGGCTCTTCGAACTTGTTCGCAACTATACCAGTTCCCAGGGATTGGTATCTAAAACATATGCAGTTCTGCAACAATCGCTTCTTCTTCCCCGCCATCCATATCAATGGAATTGATCCCCGGATGACTCACCAATTATCACCCAGAAACAGTGGAAACTGCTTTGGCAAGACATCCCACGCATACACAGAAGCATTCCTCAACAGGAGGCAGCCTAGAAGGGCATGTTTCAATTGTATTACACCCCCACCCATCTATGTGCCATGCGTCCTACAGACGCGGCCTCCTGCTGGTGCTGTGGGGCCCGCGAGGTGACTTCCATTACATATCGTGTGTGTGCCCTACCCTGAAGACCTTTTGGAAGGAGATCTTGAGCCACATCAAGGGCACTCTGGGATATCCAATACCAGACGACTATCACACAGTTATCCTATGTTTCCGCCCTATATCCCTGATCTCAATGACCCAAGCACATGACAGGTGCAGCTAAGCAGCTTATAGCGCGATCTTGGCGCTCCCCGCTGCAGATGATGCACAAGCTTACCTACACTGACAAGAAATTCCAGCGACTTTGGTCACCCCTTGTCGACTACCTATATCACCTGGAATACTCATGTTTTCAAGCCTCTATGTTAAGGGCTCTCCTTCTTTTCATGCCTAGATATGGAGTACCCCCTCCCTTCTTCACGGCTCTGACTGAGCAGAGTAGGCATGCCACTATTTTGCAAACAATGCCCCCCCCCCTCTGGTATCATATACGACTTAAGGCCTCAAAGACCTCGCTGGGGAGCACTGGTCTCTCCTTCCCCCTTAGCCCCCCTTCTCCCCTTCACTTCTCCCAGGTTTATCCCCTCCTCCTCGTACAGACGGGGTCTGTGGACACCAAATAGGGGGTTTGGTGTCCACAGTGCTTGAAAGACCCCTAAACCCTGACATAGCGCCCTAGCGGGCTGGACCTTGCCTCTCCTAGGTTTCTCCTATGGACCCATGTTACATCCATTGTTTTCTATTATGTAACCTTTCCCTTTAAGATGACATATCACCTGGCCGCATGCCACCCTGCATGCGACATGTTATCATTTCATTGTGATTCCACTTTGGAGTGTTCTATGTATGGCATGGGTGACAGTTGCTAGCCCAGTTGCATCTGGAGCTGGAAGCTGTGAGGTTTACATCTGCCGTGCTGTGAATAAATACATCATTTAATCTTAAACTGGATTGAAGTCATTTTAATATTGGCGACGACGGGAAACCACCACCAGAGCAGCACGGGCACAGAGTGGTGATTCTGGACCCACGAGAGAAAAAGTTAAAGAAAGCCATTCTTCGCGCTATAAAAAAAAGAACGTTATTCAAGATCACCAAAGGAACCCAACTACATAAGCGCACGATAAAGCTTTGAAAGGTACGTTAAATATCCTAATCCGAGAATTTAAGTGACGTGATTGCACCAGCGGCAGTATATGCATGCGCATTTTCTTGTGTTTGGAGTGCACCTGCGGCTGTTTTCGCTTGAAGCGGAAAATCTACTTTAACAAGAATTTGTGTAGTGATTGCACCCGCGGCTGTTTTCGCACAAATACTGGTATTGTTTCCGTGCATTTATTGCGCCTGCGGCTGTGAGTTACCTGGGGAAGCTGCATGGGCGATATTCTGTGTTGTTTATTTTCAAAGGGAAGCACCGTGTTCCTTTCAACAAACTCCTCTGCACGCGAGTAGTTCCTCAATCCTACTCTTGGACCGCACGTCACTAATCCCTCATCGGAAGCACGTTACGTCGCGTTTATGTTTCGCACGCTTGTGCGGCCATTTTGTTTTTATTATTTTCATGTTACCATAACAACACAGCGAAACGCGCGTGGAGAACTGGTTTCCTTCACAATGCGAAGCATTTAGTAAGTTAAATTTAAACATGGTATTTTGCTCTGTTTGCTAGTGTATATTCCAAGTACAGTCAATTACCTTTGTTCGTAAAAGGGATACTATTTTACAACCTTGAAGCACTTACTTTCCCTTCGTTATTACAACCAGCAAAAAGAAGAAGAAAAAAAAAAAAAAAGTCGTTTTTTTTTTTTTCTTTCTTGTTTATGTTTTGTTCACATTACATCCTTACTACCAACACTAGATTTATAAAATACTCACCGCCATGCAATTTGACCCTCCTGCTAAATTCCTGCAAACAAAGGGTGATCCACCCATGCCATGGTCAAGATGGAAAGAAGAGTTCCTAACATATATGAAAGCCATAGATGGCGAAAGAATGGGCGCTGAAAGAAAGAAAAGCATTTTTTTACATTGCCTAGGATCAGAGGGACAAGTGGTTTTTAGAGCACTACCACAAATTACCACCTTAAATGAAGGAGAAGGAGATTCCATAAATGTGTACACTGAAGCTTTGGCCCGTATGGAAAAAAGATTTAAACCTACGATTAGTATAGCTTTAAATCGCTTCAAATTTTACACTAGAACACAAAAAGAGGAAGAATCTTTTGATGACTTTTTGACAGCATTAAGGTCACTCAGTATTCATTGTAATTTTGGTATGATGACCGACGAAATGATACGGGACCAGATAATTGTTCATGTCAAAAGCAAAAAAATCCAAGATAAGTTATGGGTCATGGGTGACCCAAATTTAACAGAAACCATAGCCACAGCTAAAGCTCAGGAACAATCTGACTTATGGATGGAAACAGTTAGGAAAAATACTGAAAAAAAGACTACAGATGAGGAAATATGCGCTGTGGGACATAAATCCGATACCAAACAAGACTTCCCACAACCCCTAAGAAGAAATAATTTTAACAAGTTCAAACATGGTTTTACTCAGAGAAGAAATGAGGTGGTCATTAACAATGGTATATGCTACAGATGTGGAAGTAAATCTCATTATGCTTCTTTTCCAGGTTGCCCAGCTATAAACAGAGAATGTAAAATTTGTAACAGAATAGGCCATTTCAGTAATGTATGTAGAGATAGACGACCACAAATGCAGAGACAAGGTGCAGTATCTTCTTTATATGAAAGTGATGCAAGTACGGTCAGAGACACTACACCTGAGAAAGGATTTGTTGTTTCCATTGTAGACAATAATGCACATGTTCAAATGAGATCACCCAAATGTTTTTTTCAGGTCCTGGGTATCAATTTGTTACTTATGGTAGATTCAGGTTCGCCATGGACCATCATCTCTCATCAATATTATCTAGATACGTTAGTTCAGTCCATATCTTTTAATTTGTTGCAACCATCTGATATTGTTGCTGAAAGTTTTTGTGGTACAAAAATTGATATCTTGGGTTTTGTTCATGTGGAATTGTGTTTCAAACACAGGAAGCTGAGATTAAATTATACATTTCCCAGAAAGGGGTAAATGTTTTAGGATGGCAGGATCAGTGGAAATTGGGAATTATGCTTAATTCTCGTTCCAAGGAGCCGGTATCTCTATGTGATGACAGTTTGATGAACACCGTTGCTGTGGTAGAAGATAGTACCCCACATTCCGCTAAAGAATTTAATCTTATCAAAAATTATGGAAATGTATTTTGTGACAAACTGGGTAAACTTAAAAATTTCTCACACAAAATTTTTTAAAAGTTAATCATTCACCAGTGGTACAAAAGTTGAGAGGGGTCCCCATAAACATTAGAGAAGAACTTAAAGAAATGTTAGATGAGTTATCCAAAGATGGTATAATTGAGGCGATAGAATCATCAGAGTGGGTTTCTCCGATAGTTCTTGTACGCAAGCCTGATCAAAAATTGAGAGTCTGTGTAGACTTGAGGGCTTTGAATTCCAACATCATAGTGGATTGTCATCCTTTGCCAAATATAAACGAGGTGGTATCTTTTTTAGATGGTGCACAAGTCTTCTCCACATTAGATCTTAGGTCGGCTTACCACCAGATAGAACTCACTGAAGAATCTAAAAAGTACACGGCTTTCATCACTCCGCAAGGTCTTTTTCAATACACTCGCATGCCTTTTGGGCTGGCATCAGCCGCGTCAGTTTTCCAAAGAGTTATGTTCCAAATTTTCAGGGATTTGGATAAATATGTCAAATGTTTCCAAGATGACATCCTTGTTTTCTCAAAGAATACCATTGAACATGAAATTCATTTAAATGAGGTTTGTAAGAGATTGGAACAAAATGGTTTAACTCTCAAGTCACACAAGTGTAAATTGTTTAAAAAATCAGTTGAATATTTAGGACACACGTTGTCGGGTGACGGTGTGGTTCCAAAGAAATCTAATGTAGAGGCAATTATCAAAGCTCCATCACCCAACAACAAAGAACAACTTCTGTCGTTTGCAGGTATGTGTGAGTACTACAGCAAGTTTGTAGAGGGTTTCGCCACAAAAATGGAACCCCTAAGAAAACTTTTGAGGCAAGGTGCTAAGTATGAGTGGACTGATGTACAACAATTTTCATTTGAAGCTATAAAAAAAGATATAATCAATGCTCCCACACTCAAACCGTTCCGCATCAACAAAGAATGCATTATTACTGTAGATGCTAGCCTTTATGGTTTGGGAGGAGTCTTATCACAAAAAGAGGGAAAAGAAGAGTGGAATGTTGCGTTTGCTTCCAGGACGTTAAATGAGTGTGAACGTAAATACGCAGTGATTGAGAGGGAACTTTTAGCTTGTGTTTGGGCCATAGAGCACTATAGACTATATGTATGGGGGAACAAATTCATCCTTAGAACGGATCACAAACCACTGGTTAATATTTTGTCTGTGGGAGGTGGTTGGAATTCCACTGCCAGAATTGCTAGATTAGCATCCAAATTACAGGAATATAATTTTATTACGGAATATGTTCCAGGAAAAAAAATGTGACAGCTGACTTTCTGTCACGTTTGCCGTGCGACCAAGATAAAGTAAGTATTGTAAAAGAGTATGACTTCATATTAACCATTGAAGACATAGTTCAAGAAAAGTTCCAAAATATAACTGAAGATTGTTGGTATAAATGTGAACAAAATGATGATAAATGGTGCGAGTTGAAAAAATACATCTTGGAAGGTTGGCCTAAGAAGAATTTGATAAGACCAGATATTTTACCGTTCTTTAGTGTAGCAGAAGAGCTGGGAGTAGAAGGTAGTTTTATTTTTAAATCTGGAAAATGCATTCCCCCGGTAGGTATGTATGACATTATTTTACAGATTGCACATAACACTCATCCAGGTATTTCCTCCATGAAACGTTTAGTCAGAAGTTATTTTTGGTGGCCTGGTATTGATAAATTCATAGATAGAGTAGTTAGAGAATGTGCTGAATGTGTTTCTAGTGAAAAAATGTTAAAAACACACACTCCACCCTTGAAAGTTGTCAAATGGCCCACTGAACCGTGGCAAAAGATTGCCTTTGACATCTCAGGTCCATTTCATATGTTACCAGAATCCTCACGATTTGCTTTAGTTATCGTCGATTATCATTCAAAATGGCCGGAGGTAAAATTTGTTGCTAAAGCTACCACAAGTGCAGTAATCAATTTTTTTAAAGAGATATTTTCCCGTGAGGGGTGTCCATCTGTCTTAATCACAGACAATGGAGTACAATTAACATCTTCTGAAATGGAAGGATTTCTCAAAGAATGCAATATTGTTCATAGGCTCACATCACTTTATGAACCACATGAGAATGGTCAAGTGGAACGTTTCAATCGTGTACTCAAAAGTTTTGTTGTGGATTCTCTTAAATTTGGTTCAAGTTGGGTGAGTGCTTTAAGAGAACGGTTATGGATTTACCGCATCACACCACATACCACTACTGAAGTCAGTCCCTTCAAACTTCTCAAGGGTAGGGATCCTGCATCCAATGTATGTCCATGGTGGTTAAGAGAAAAATCACAGTTGTTTATTTCTGAAAAGGAGGGTGTGAGTGATGTGGCAAAACGAGTAGAACTTAAACAAATGAAAACCAAAAAATGGTATGATGACAAATGGAGGACTAAGGAGCACACGTTCCAAATAGGCGATTGGGTAAAAATCCTCAAACCAGGTTTTATAAACAAGGGTGCCAACAAGTTTGGCAAAGCCATCCAGATAAAAAAATATTTAGCAATAGTGTTATAACACAGGATGGCAAAACCTGGAATGTCAGAAGGTTGGCAAAATGTCCTATGTTAGGTCATGCTCATAAGGATAATGTTGATGCACAAGGTGAACTCATTACCGATGGAGTTGATATAAGTAATGATGATTCTGTGGGCCTCAGAGTTAAGAATTCAAATCGTACCATACAAGTTCCTAAGAGATTTAATGATTTTGTTTAGCGGTTGCTTTTCTGTTTTTTGTTATTAAGGGAGATATGTTACATCCATTGTTTTCTATTATGTAACCTTTCCCTTTAAGATGACATATCACCTGGCCGCATGCCACCCTGCATGCGACATGTTATCATTTCATTGTGATTCCACTTTGGAGTGTTCTATGTATGGCATTGGTGACAGTTGCTAGCCCAGTTGCATCTGGAGCTGGAAGCTGTGAGGTTTACATCTGCCGTGCTGTGAATAAATACATCATTTAATCTTAAACTGGATTGAAGTCATTTTAATAACCCACCTTTCAAATAGATATGTCAATGTTGCATGCACGTGCTGTTGCGGCAGTGTGTCTGCTTATTGAACGATTTTTCTCTATGTAACGACACCCTAATTGTTCTGTTGTTTTCCCCTTTTTGATGTAAAACTCAATAAACAGAATTTAAGCACAAAAAATATCCCATCCCATGCCAGCAGAAAACGGAAAAAGGATTTGCCGTACTTCTACAAATGGTCTGCAGTGTGGTATAATGTACTGTCTAATATGAGGACCTCCTCCTTCAGAAGGCTGAGTCATGCCATCTAGAGTATGTTACTGAAATCAAACTAACATAGCTAGCAAGTGCTTGTAGTATCTAGACTTGGAGTTATTTGTCCCAAGCTCGACAACCACAACTTAGTGCAGCAAGCTTTTTTAAAATACCAAGTAAAATATGTTACTGCAGGATACTTCTACTGCAGAAATATTGTGTTGTATACGTGTATTAAACATGTCGATATGGCTCTCTATGTTCTAAATTCTCAAATTATTTTCTTTTTCAGGAAACCATGAATTTGATTTTGGTGTGGATCTTTTGCAGGATGTCATACAAGAAATGCAGTGCCAGTGGCTCCTTAGCAACGTGTTTGACACATTTACTTCAGAACCCCTAGGACACGGCCTTGTACAAAAAATACTAGAATGGAATAAATTAAAAATTGGGTTGATGGGACTAGTGGAAGAAGACTGGCTAGGTACCTTGGGAACCGTCGATAAAGCAAACCTGCAATACATAGATTATGTTGCAGTTGCGAACCAGTTAGCTGTAGATCTTCGAGCTCGCGGAGCTGAATTTGTTATAGCAATGACGCATATGAAGTGGGATAATGATTTCAGGCTTGCCCAAAACTGTCAAGGAGTGGACCTTGTTCTTGGTGGCCATGATCATGAATATGGAGTGAAAAAAGTGAAAAATACTTGGATTGTCAAAAGTGGATCTGATTTTAAAAACTTGACCGAAATAAAAATAAAAAACAACAGCGGATCTTTAGAATATGCATTTCAGAAAATAGATATAATACAAACTTTGAATGAAGATGAGTTTGTAAAAGCAATAGTGCAGGAAAGTACGCTCAATCTACAGGTATGCTCACATTTTATGTATTCATTTTGTATGTTAGACACTGTCGCCAGATGTTTTTCCAAAAATAGTCACGTTCTTCCATAGCATGCATCTGTATAGTCAAACACAGATAAATAGAAACTGATCGTATATCTGAATTTCCTCTAAGACGGTTCTTGTTTCTATTTTCTCTGCAACAGTGAGAGTCGGTGTTTTAAGTGTTTTCAGTTGTTGTTGAATAGCCGACTTTCGCAGGGTGTTCTATATAGTTTGGCTAATTGCTTTTGATTTCCCCTCCATTTAATTTGCCCTAGGCACCATCTCTATCCTATAAATAATGTGTTTTAGTGACTGTATGAGCATGCGTACATGCAACAGTTCATTTGTATGGTATTCTGCGTTCAATTCCCACCACATCAGGTATAATAAAGTTTTTGGGCGATATTATGATTTTTTTTTTTTAAACTATTTGCAAGTATCTCTTGAGGCCTTTTAACTAGCCATCCCCAAGACTTGGTACTGTACCATTATCATCCATTGTTGAATTTTCATGGTCAGTATAGTTTCCTCAAAAGCAGAGTTTACTATCCCTTTTTAAAGATGACCCCACCAGGAAGATTTCACTTTAGTGGCCCTCCTATCAATGTCACAGTGCTTAAAGTCCTGCCTTGCTGAATCAGAACCTAAATTGGACTTTGGTGATTGATTCACTGACAGTCCTAGTGCTCACACCCACTCTCAGGGAATAGGTTCTAACTAAACATTGGTTCTCATTGAGATGCAAGGGAAACATGGGGATTGAAAAAACACAGGAGCACGTTGTCAGCGTGAGCCGGCTCAGTCACAGGGTCTTTGTTCACAGAGTCTTCAGAATCTTGAGTAGCACTTTAGATAAGAGCTAAAAGAATGCTTGTAGGAAGGTAGGATCTGCTTTCATGGTCACCCCCATATTTTTATGGTGTCATTATGTTTTCTGACTAGTCTGACTGGGATCCTGCTAATCAGGACCCCAGTCTCTGTGCTTCTTCCCTAAATTGGACATGGTGAGTACTTAGTTACACCCCAGATTGGCTACTGATATACCCTTGTAAGTCCCTAGTATATGGTAATAAGGTACCCAGGGCAAAGGTACACCAGGGGTCCCCCATGGGCTGAAGCATGTATTATGCCACCCATGGGAGACCACTCAAATCGTGACTACAGGCCTGCCATTGCAGCCTGTGTAAACTGGTGCTAGCACCACTTAAAACAGATACAAGCTTCCTTACATCTGAGGTCACTGCACTTAAAACCTATAAGTCACCCCTAAGGCAGGCCTCTCAATCCTGAAGGCAGGGTGCTCGGTTATAAGTGTGAGGGTGCCCTTGCATGGGCAGGAGACCCCTACAATCCACGGAGTCCATTCTCCCGGGTTGTAAGTGCATCAGCCATTACGATATATAGAGTGTCCATGCGTCATTACACGATGGCTAACGCTAAACTGGCTGTAATGAACCCTGTCGTGTTTGGTATCAAACATGTTGAAATCATACACCAATACCGTAAACGGTGTTGGAGGTATGATTCCATGCACTGTAATGCTCCTCCGGGAGGCTCTCAGTGCTCCCGGGACCAGTCTTCTAGACCCGGACAGCAAACTATGGCTGCTGCCGACCAGAGACATGATTCTGGCCTCATGCTGCCGAGCCAAGCTCGAGCAGGGGAAGGCAGGACAATAGGTTTCCTGTCACAGGGAGGTGTGACCAGCTCCCAGACAGGACTTAGTGTATTAGGACAGGGTGGGTGTGCTTGCCAGCGCCACTAGGCTGCTTTGAAGGGGACATTTGGTGCCCTCCTTGCATACTCCAGTGGAACCAGTTCAGGGAGCCGTCGGCTCCTGCTCAGGCGCGAAATTGGACAAACGACATAAGAGTATCCTCCTCACTGTCCAGCCCCTCCTGTGGGAGGGACCCCTGAATCGCCCCAACCCTTTCCTTAGGGTTCTTAAGGGCTTACCTGTGGGTGGTTCCTTAGATTCGTCGTGGGACAGGATTCAGATCCGAAACCACTTCATCTTCATCCGTCTTGGCAATTTGGACTTCGCTTTGGCAACCAAGACTGCAACTGGGAGAACTCCTGCTGCTCCTGGTCTCATCGTCCTGCCAGTCTTCTGCGTCGTCTGTGACTGCGCTCCATACAGGTTCTTCTACAGGCCTGTGGACATCCAAGAGACCAGAAGGAATCTCCCTTGAAGTGAAGGAGTCACTTCCCTGCATCTGCAGGCACCGCAACAAAGCTGACTGGTGTGCTGCTCCTGAGCTCCTACGGACTCCAAAAGGTTCATCAACACAGGTGGTGGTTCTGCAACTCTGTCGAGACCTGCACTGTCTTCACAGCTAGTCTGAAGCCAGTATCCCTCATCAGAACCGCTAGAGCAGTACCCCTGTGCAACGTGTTGAGTTGCTGTTGCCAAGGCTTGTTGACTCTCTTCACCAGAGATCTTCGGGCTCCAAGAAGCTCCAGCCTCAACCATCTCCTGCAGCCAAGATCTTTGACTGTACCGCATCCTCTGCACCGTCGGCCTTCATCCTTTGGTGTGCTGCTCGAGGTCCTCTTGCGAGTCCTGTGCCTTCGGCCCGGGGGTCCTCTTGAGGGTCTTCTTTGGCTCCAGTGGGCTCCCCTGCTTGCCCGGGGCCCGCTCTGACTTACCTGCTCGTGGTGACTCACTTGGACCTTGCTGGTCCCGACACTGCACCTTTTTTGACTACTACTTTGGTTGCCTTTGCCAAGGCTTGGTGGTGCCCCTGCCGGACACTGACCCCCTGGCTCTTGACCTTCCGATGTGGGACAGGTCGTTAATGGCTTTTGGTCTTCCACAGCGTCGCCTGGTCCGCACAGATGGAACTTCAAGGGCACCATCAACTCACATGCAGCTCCGACATCGGTGGGCATTCGTCTTCCGTGCCTCCTGGTCACTCCTGAGTGGCATAGACTCTGTCCCCTCTGCTTGCAAGTACCTCTCATCTTGAACCCACCTTTAAGTTCCACTGGACACTTTCACCTTCTTCGCCAGGGGCATCTTCACTGAAGTCCTCCATTGTGGCCTACTTCAGTTTCCAAAAAATAAACAACAAAGTTGCCAGTACTGATGGTTCTTTTTAACAACCAATGCCCATGGGTGCACAGAATCGAATCAGAGGCACCCGGGTTGATTATATATCAAAAACAACTTTTATTTTATTCGCATAAGAACAAACACATCTTTTTTCATTTAAATGTGCATCTCATTTTCAAAAACACACGCAAAGAACATTATTTTACAACAAATAATTGATTCAGCAGCCTATTGAAAGTGCATTCAAAGGACAAATTCATTTAACGACATTTAGACAGAGACTGAGACAACATACAACAAATAACATAAAATGACTGAACGTTCATACAAAAAGACAGTGCTTGACGGAGCGACAGTGTTAAATCATCAAACAGTGTGAATGTTTTAAAATTGCCATGTTTCTACACAGAATAAATCAACTGAATTAATGTAGGCAGAAACCATAACATAGATGTATGACCACACTTGTTTGGAAAAAGAGAGACTGGTCGACGCGTTTCGAACCTCCTATCAATCAAAATTGGAGGTTCTCCTCAGGACCAAACACTAGTAATAAAGATCAGCCGATCTTGAAAATCACTTGAAAAAAGGCGTTCTAATTTTCTGTCAAACAGTCATCGTCTCGTGGAGTTTGTCGTGAAGGATCACTTTTTATGATTTGGGAAAGTCTTTTTATGTGCGTATGCAGCTGTATTAGAGATGCTCACGAAAATTCATGCAGATTGTGAACTCTTAATTCACGGGTTTTCCTGACTGTGGCATCTCTCTCCGACTCGCTCACGATTTACAGCGATGAAGTGATTTTCAAGATCCTTTGATCTTTATTACTAGTGTTTGGTCCTGAGGAGAACCTCCAATTTTGATTCATGCGAGGTTCGAAACGCGTCGACCAGTCTCTCTTTTTCCAAACAAGTGTGGTCATACATCTATGTTATGGTTTCTGCCTACATTAAATCAGTTGATTTATTCTGTGCAGAAACATGGCAATTTTAAAACATTCACACTGTTTGATGATTTAACACTGTCACTCCGTCAAGCACTGTCTTTTTGTATGAACGTTCAGTCATTTTATGTTATTTGTTGTATGTTGTCTCAGTCTCTGTCTAAATGTCGTTAAATGAATTTGTCTTTTGAATGCACTTTCAATAGGCTGTTGTATCAATTATTTGTTGTAAAATAATGTTCTTTGCGTGTGTGTTTGAAAATGAGATGCACATTTAAATGAAAAAGATGTGTTTGTTCTTATGCGAATAAAATAAAAGTTGTTTTTGATATATAATCAACCCGGGTGCCTCTGATTCGATTCTGTGCACCCATGGGCATTGGTTGTTAAAAAGAACCATCAGTACTGGCAACTTTGTTGTTTATTTTTTGACTGGCTCAGCCTTACTGATTAGAGCCCAACCCTTCTTTGCTACTTCAGTTTCCGGCGTCACTTCGCACCTATGCACCCGGCTTCCCTGGTGTAGGCATCCTGGTTCCCGGGGTGTCCATGGGTGGGGTGACTCTCCAACCTTCCATCTTCCACAGGGTTTCTTCAGGGTCTTCTGGGAAGGGTCCTTCTTAAAAACTGCAACCACGACTTACCCATTGACTTGTATTGAGTCCGCGGCCGTGTTCCCACTCTGCACACGGCCTCCGTGGGGCTCCTGGGAACTTACCTTGGGTGGTTCCTTGGGTCTCCGACTCTTCTACGTCTTGTGGGTCAATCTTGACTTAGGTCGTGGTTTGCATTCTACTATTTTAGTATATGGTTTGGCCTCCCCCTGGAGACCACTGTGTATTTGTGCTACTTACGGGTTCTATTGTCATTGTGTATTGTGTGTATTGTGGTTATATCTCCGGGTAGGAGATATTGCAATGTGTTAGTGAGTGTTTATAATAAATACATATTTTTATAACTACACTGTGTGGGTCGTTTTCACTTAACCTACACTATAAGATTAAGTACTGGTAAAACAAGCTCCTTTACACTCCTTTTGGACTAAGCCTAAAGGGTGCTCTCCACAGCTACCACTTAGAGAGCTTTCTGAGGTTATCTAAGACCACTAAAATCACCATAAGGTTTGTCTGGATTGGTGCAGGGTGCTACACTTACATAAGTATGCACCATATACTAAGCCAGCCTCCTACATTGGTGTGCAACGGTTGGGATTCAAGCCTGCATTGTTTTACCAGCTAATCTAGATGTGGATTAATTGAAAAACCATCACTAGCATTAGGCACATATAATTTTAGATTCACAACCCTTTCTCCAATCTTAGGAAGTTACATTTCCACTAGGGTGGGTAAGTGCAACACCACACTACACCTAGACACCATATCTTTAGTATTGGACCTCAATGGGGCCCAGTCTTTTAGAAACAGTGGTCTTAAGTTCCAGGAACTAAGGACCCTGTGCACTTCTAGGAAGATAAAGACAGGTAGCACCCCAACCACTAAGCATCTTTTAGAGCTGCTTATCATAGATGATCTCCAGAACCCTGACAGGTCAGAGGATCAGGACAAAGTGGGTGGGGATGCATCAGAAGATGGATCAGGAGGAGTTACCCCTAGTCGCCCTTATTCTGAGCATGGCCAATAGGAGTCTGATGACTCCACTTTGGTGAACTCTGATCCCCCAGGGAATAGTGCAGATGGCACAGAGGGTGTTCCTAGAAGTATGTCCTCCTTTATTCCTCCTGGGAGGGTTCAGAGTAGGCAATGGAGGTCTAGGTCCCCCTCTGCCGAGTCCAATACCTCATATAATTCCATAGGTACCTCCATCTCTAGCAAGAGGGATGACTCTAGACAGGGAATACCAACCGATCAAACTTGACAGTAAAACTCAAGCTGAGGCAAGAACAGTTGGCCCTTGATAAAGAGACCCTGGAAGTTCAGAGGGCTAGGAAGAATTTGGGACTAGAGTCCCATGGTGGCAGCTATAGTGTCTCTAGAGTCAGTGAAAATCCCTTCGATACTAGGAACCTGAGCAGGATAGTCCCTCCTTACCAGGCGGGGGATGGCATCCATGAATGGATCACTGCTTCAGAGAGGGCCTGTAAAGTTCAGAAGGTCCCTCAAGGGCAGTGGGCAGCTTTTCTGTGTCTCTCCTTTGCTAACAAAGGTAGAGATAAGTTCCTCACTGATAGAGAAGAGGATGCTGACAATTATTCAGTCCTAAAGAGTGCACTCATAGATGGGTTTGGCTTAACCACTGAGCAATGCAGGATTACGTTCAAAGACACCCAGAAGGCACACACCCAAGACTGGGTAGATTTCATTGACAGTGCTATTAAAGCTCTGGAAGGCTGGCTTCATGGAAGCGAGGTACAGGAATATGAGAGATGTACAATTTGTTAATGAGGGCGCATATCCTTAATAACTGTCAGAACCAACTACTGCACCAGTACCTGGTGGACTGTGATCTGACCTCTCCCCAAGAGTTGGGAAAGAAGGAAGACAAATGGGTCCACACCAGGGTTAAGCAGAAAAACCTTGGAGGTGGCGGTGACCAGAAGAAGGATTCTTCCAAGGCCCAAGAGAAACGTGGGGATAAGTCTAAAGAGAAGTCCTCTGAAGGTCCCCAAACGTCTTCCTCTGGGGGTGGGTCCCAAACTCCTTCTTCCCCTGGAAAGAACTTATATTGCTATATCTGCAAAGGGAAAGGCCACAAGCAATGGGACTCCAATTGACCCAAGGCCAGCAATAAGAACACCACTACTACTACTACTGCTACACCCCCTAGTGCCCCAAGTAGTAGCCCTCCAGGTGGTAGTAGTGCACCTACAAATTTAGTTGGGTTCTCATGGGGTACTGAGGTGGATACTGGCCTAGGCAGACCTCCCACACAGGCCACCTTAGCCTGTGATGGTGGCATGGGTTTTGCCACTTTTACTGTAAGTCCTGAAATCTTGGGCAAGTACAGACAGGAGCCTATTATTAAAGGTCAGAAAGCTGTAGCCTGTAGGGACACAGGGGCTAGTGTCACTATGGTGACAGGAAAACTGGTGTCCCCACTTCAGCTTTTACCTGGGTACATGTACCAGGAGACCAACACTGATGGTTTTAGGACAGATCATCCCATGTCCATAGTCAATCTCAGCTGAGGAGGGGTCACTGGCCCTAAAAGGGTTGCCGTATGCCCAAACCTACCTGTAGATTACCTCTTGGGCAATGATCTAGAAACTTCAGCCTGGGCTGAAGTAGAACTGAAGGCCCATCTACAAATGAAAGGCCTCCCAGAGCAGGTTGGTGTGACCCCTAGGGCCCCAGTCCAACCACGGGAAATCCAGGAGCAGTGGAGCCTGAAAGAATGGCCCACCCTGCTCCAACAGAGAGCACAAGGGAGTAAGAACAAGTCTTTCTCCCCCCAGACTTTAGGTGAGGGTCAGCCTCCTCAGGGAACTGATCCTACCCCTTGTGAAGAAACTTCCCCAGATGAGTTCAGCCATGTCCTGCCAGAGCCATTAAGGTTAGGAAAACCTTCCAAGGAGGAACCCAGTCTGTAGCAGGTATCCTGCCCCTCTTTGCCAGGCGTCAGTCAGCCTAGTGCTGCAGAGGCCAGGGATGTCAGTGGACCCCACAGGGCCCACTGCCAAGAGGAATCTCCTCATCCACAGATTAGGGACCCACAGCCTATCAATCAATCAATCAATCAATCAATCAATCAATCATGTCACTTATAAAGCGCACTACATACCCGCGAGGGTCTCAAGGCGCTGGGGGAAGAGGGGGGTGGTGCTGCTACTGATCGAAGAGCCAGGTCTTGAGGAGTCTTCTGAAGGCCAGTAGGTCTTGGGTCTGTCGGAGGTTGGTGGGGAGGGTGTTCCAGGTCTTGGCGGCGAGGTGGGAGAAGGATCTGCCGCCGGCGGTCGTTTCCGGATGCGGGGGACTGTGGCGAGGGCGAGGCTGGTCGAGCGGAGCTGGCGGGTGGGGGTGTAGAAGCTGAGTCGTCTGTTGAGGTAGGCTGGTCCGGAGTTGTGGAGTGCTTTGTGTGCGTGGGTGAGGAGCTTGAAGGTTATCCTCTTGTTGACAGGGAGCCAGTGCAGGTCTCTCAGGTGGGGTGTGATGTGGCTGCGTCGGGGGATGTCGAGGATAAGACGTGCAGAGGCGTTCTGGATGCGTTGCAGCCGTCTCAGGAGCTTAGCCGTCGTTCCTGCGTAGAGGGCGTTTCCGTAGTCCAGCCTGCTGGTGACGAGGGCCTGGGTGACTGTTTTTCTTGTTTCGGTGGGGATCCACTTGAAGATCCTGCGGAGCATTCGGAGGATGTTGAAGCAGGATGAGGAAACGGCGTTGACCTGCTTAGTCATGGAGAGGGTGGGGTCGAGGATGACCCCTAGGTTGCGTACGTGGTCGGTGGGTGGCGGGGCTGTTCCCAGTGATGTTGGCCACCAGGAGTCGTCCCAGGCTGAAGGGTTGGAACCAAGGATGAGGACCTCCGTCTTGTCCGAGTTCAGCTTCAGGCGGCTGGTCCTCATCCATTCGGCGACGGCCTTCATTCCTTCGTGGAGGTGGGCTTTGGCGGTGTGAGGGTCTTTGGTGAGGGAGAGGATCAGCTGGGTGTCGTCGGCGTAGGAGATGATGTTGAGGGTTGTGCTGTCGGGCGACGTGGGTGAGGGGTGCCATGTAGATGTTGAACAGCGTTGGGCTGAGGGAGGAGCCTTAGGGTACGCCGCAGATGATCTTGGTGGCCTTGGATCGGAAGGGGGCGAGGCGGACGCTTTGTGTTCTGGCCGGAAAGGAAGGATGTGGTCCAGTCCAGGGCCTTCTCTTGGATCCCGGCGTCGTGAAGGCGTGTTCGTAGTGTGTGGTGGCAGACCGTGTCGAAGGCGGCTGATAGGTCCAGGAGGATGAGGGCTGCTGTTTCTCCGTTGTCTAGCAGGGTCCTGATGTCATCGGTGGCGGCGATGAGGGCGGTTTCGGTGCTGTGGTTGCTGCGGAAGCCGGACTGGGAAGGGTCCAGGATGTTGTTCTCCTCGAGGTAGCGGGTCAGTTGTTTGTTGACGATTTTCTCGGTGACCTTCGCGGGGAACGGGAGCAGAGAGATGGGTCGGAAGTTCTTGAGGTCCTTGGGGTCTGCCTTGGGTTTCTTGAGTAAGGCGGTGATCTCGGCGTGCTTCCAGCTTTCCGGGAAGGTTGCTGTCTCGAAGGAGATGTTGATTATTTTCCGGAGATGGGGCGCGATGGCTGTACTGGCTTTGTTGAAGATGTGGTGAGGGCACGGGTCTAGCGGTGAACCGGAGTGGATGTTGTTCATGATCTCGCTGGTGTCCTCGTCGTTGATGTTGGTCCAGGAGAGCAGGCGGTTGGTGGTTGTGGGGGCAGTGGTCTTGGTGGTTGCCGGGGCGGTCGTGGTGTTGAAGCTGTCGTGGATGTCGGCGATTTTGCGGTGGAAGAAGGTGGCCAGTGAGTCGCACAGGTCTCGCGACGGCTGGATGTCGTTGGTGTTGGAGCTGGGGTTGGAGAGTTCCTTCACGATGTTGAAGAGCTCTTTGCTGTTGTGTGCGTTGTTGTCTAGGCGGTCTTTGAGTGAGGCCCTTTTGGCGGATCTGATGAGGTGATGGTGACTGCGGGTGGCGCTCTTGTGGGCGGCGTAGCTGTCCGCTGTCCGTTCGTGGAGCCAGATCTTCTCCAGTTTTCGGCATGTTCGTTTGGAGGCCTGGAGGTCTTCGGTGAACCAGGTGGCTTTCTTGCTGGTGTGGCTGTTGGGCGGATTCTTGAGCGGGGCGAGGGTGTTGGCGCAGTCGTCGATCCACTGTCTGAGGTTGCGGGCGGCGGTGTCGGGGTCGGAGGGTTCGGCGGGTGGGCTCAGGGCGAGGGTTGTGGTTAGCTGGTCTTCCGTGACTCTGCTCCAGCAGCGGCGAGGCATTTGTTCGGTGCGGTGGTGCGTGGTGGGCTTCCTGTAGGTGAAGTGGATGCAGTGGTGGTCAGTCCAGTGGGGTTCGGAGGTGTGGTTGAAGGAGACGTGTGGGCTTGCGGAAAAGATGGAGTCGAGCGTGTGGCCGGCGGCGTGGGTGGGTGTAGTCACGAGCTGTCTGAGTCCGAGGGTGGCGAGGTTGTCGATCAGGGTGGTGGAGTTGGTGTCCTTGTTGTTCTCGAGGTGGAAGTTCAGGTCCCCGAGGAGGATGTAGTCCGTGGAGGCGATGGCGTGTGTGCTGACGAAGTCAGCGATGGAATCGCTGAACTGTGGTCGGGGTCCGGGGGTCTGTAGATGAGGGTTCCTCTGAGGGTGGTGTTGGGATCGGTGTGGATCTGGAAGTGCATGTGTTCGGCGGTGCTGAGGGTGTCGTCGGTGTTGGTTGAGACTCTGAGGGTGTTCCTGTGGACGATGGCGATGCCTCCTCCGACTCCGTTGGTGCGGTCCCTGCGGGTGATCTTGTATCCGTCCGGAATGGCAATGGCGATGTCTGGGGCTGAAGCGGGATTCAGCCAGGTCTCCGTCAGGAATGCGACGTCTGGGGAGGTTGAGTCGAGAAGGTCCCAGAGTTCGATGGCGTGTTTGCGGGCGGAGCGGGTGTTGAGGAGGATGCATCTGAGGTAGTTGGGTTCTTTCCTGGGCGGTGGTTTGGCGGGGCGGGTGCTGGCGAAGCTGCAGTTCCGGCAGGTGAAGGGCCCTTGGGTGCGCTTCGGGGTGGCCTGGTAGCAGGCGTGATCTTTTCCGGGGTTGAGTGCGTGGAGGGTGCTGGCGTCGTATCGGCGTCTGTTGATGTGGCGGGCGCGGGGGATGCCCGGACCAGGGGGTCTGGCGCTGGGCGCGGTCACGGCGCGGACGGGCGCAGACGGGCTTGCCTTAGGCGCGCCTCGGCGCGCCAGCCGGCGCGCCCACTGCGCACGTCCGCTGCGCGGCCGCACAGCGGCCGCCATAAATGGGGAGGTGGGAGGGAGGAGCAGGGAATGGGGCAGCGAATGGGCAGTGAGGGGCGGGGCCGCAGGGCGCAGCGGCGGGAAACAGGCACAGAAGGGAAAACGAGCACAATCAGGGCATCAAGGGGGCACAGAAAGGAAAAAAACAGAGCACAATCAGGGGCAGCAAGGGGGCACAGAAAGGAAAAACGAGCACAATCAGGGGCAGCAAGGGGGCACAGAAAGGAAAAACGAGCACAATCAGGGGCAGCAAGGGGGCACAGAAAGGAAAAACGAGCACAATCAGGGGCAGCAAGGGGGCACAGAAAGGAAAAAACGAGCACAATCAGGGGCAGCAAGGGGGCACAGAAAGGAAAAAAAACTAGCACAATCAGGGGCAGCAAGGGGGCACAGAAAGGAAAAACGAGCACAATCAGGGGCAGCAAGGGGGCACAGAAAGGAAAAAAACGAGCACAATCAGGGGCAGCAAGGGGGCACAGAAAGGAAAAACGAGCACAATCAGGGGCAGCAAGGGGGGCACAGAAAGGAAAAAAACGAGCACAATCGGGCAGCAAGGGGGCACAGAAAGGAAAAAAACGAGCACAATCAGGGGCAGCAAGGGGGCACAGAAAGGAAAAACTAGCACAATGAGGGGCAGCAAGGGGGCACAGAAAGGAAAAACGAGCACAATCAGGGGCAGCAAGGGGGGCACAGAAAGGAAAAAACAAGCACAATCCGGGGCAGCAAGGGGGCACAGAAAGGAAAAACGAGCACAATCAGGGGCAGCAAGGGGGGCACAGAAAGGAAAAAACGAGCACAATCAGGGGCAGCAAGGGGGGCACAGAAAGGAAAAAACGAGCACAATCAGGGGCAGCAAGGGGGGCACAGAAAGGAAAAAACGAGCACAATCAGGGGCAGCAAGGGGGCACAGAAAGGAAAAACGAGCACAATCAGGGGCAGCAGCAGGGCACACAGACGGAGCTGTGTGGTGGGGGAGCGACCTACCAGTCAAGGCCTAGTAGTACTAGCCAGGTGAATAACCCTTAGCAATCTGAGGTCTCCCTCTTACACTTAGCAAATTACATCCCCCAAATGGACTCTGTTGGGCCAAGTAAGACCTGGGACAAGTAAGACCTGGAACCTTCACTGGCCCTACATTGTTCCAGCCAGACAGGATCAACCAAAAGCTGTAAGCAACCAAAGGTTGACCTCTAGGGATAAGTACAGGTCAGTCATAGAGAGGAAGGCATCCATTGTGGCCAGTGCTCTGAGGAAGTTTAGACCAACCATGTTAGGGCCTCACTTCCCTATTCAGACACACCACAAGCCCCGCTCTTGGCTCAAACAGCTAACAGGTAGACACCCCAAACTTTTTAGAGGATCCAAGCCCCTACAGGGCAGGAACTTCTCAGTGAACCATAACATAGGGAGTATCCATGCCAGTGCAGGACCTTCCTTATATGGCCACTTAGGAAATAACAACTCAACTGGGCAAGGTTAGCATTATCTCCTTTCGTTTGGGGGGAGGGGGTTATGTAGGATGGTAGGATCCTTCTGCATGGTTACCCCCACGTTTTGCCTGGTGTTGCTATGTTTTTCTGACTAGTCTGAATGGGATCCGGGTTATCAGGACCCCCTGCTTCTTCCCTAAATTGGACATGGTGAGTACTTGGGTACACCCCAGATTGGCTACTGATGTACCCTTGTAAGTCCCTAGTAAATTGTGCTAAGGTACCCAGGGCATAGGTAACCCAGGGGTCCCCCATGTGCTGAAGCATGTATTATGCCACCCATAGGAGACCACTCAAATTGTGACTACAGGCCTGACATTGCAGCCTGTGTAAGCTGGTGATAGCACCACTTACGACAGATATACGTTTCCTTATATCTGTGGTCACTGCAATTAAAACCTATAAGTTACCCCTAAGGCAGGCCTTTCAATCCTGAAGGCAGGGTGCTCGGTTATAAGTGTGAGGGTGCCTCTGCATGAGCAGGACACCCCTACAATCCACGGAGTCCATTCTCCCGGGTTGTAAGTGCATCAGCCATTACGATATATAGAGTGGCCATGCGTCATTACGCGATCACTAACTCTAAACTAGCTGTAACGAACCCTGTTGTTTTTGGTATCAAACATGTTGGAATCATACCCCAACACTGTAAACGGTGTTGAAGGTATGATTCCATGCACTGTAAAGCTTCTCCAGGAGGCCCTCAGTGCTCCCGGTACCAGTCTTCTAGACCCGGACAGCAAACTATGGCTGCTGCCGACCAGATATACGATTCTGCCCTCCTGCTGCTAAGCCAAGCTCGAGCAGGGGAAGCAAGTACAATATGTTTCCTGTCACAGGGAGATGTGACCTCCTCCCAGACAGGACTTGACTTAGTGTATTGGGCCAGGATGGGGGCGCTTGCCAGTGCCACTAGACTGCTTTGAAGAGCACATTTGGTGCCCTCCTTGCATACTCCAGTTGGCTCCTGCTCAGGCCCGAAACTGGACAAAGGACATGGGAGTATCCTCCCCACTGTCCAACCCCTCCTGTGGGAGGGAACCCGGAATTGTCCCAACCCTTTCCTTAGGGTACTTAAGGGCTTACCTGTGGGTGGTTACTTAGATTCGTCATGGGACAAGATTCAGATCTGAAACCACTTCATCTTAACCGTCTGGGCATTTTGGACTTTGCTGGACTTTGCTTTGGGAACCGAGACTGCAACTGGGAAGACTCCTGCTGCTCCTGGTCTCGTCATCCTGCCAGTCTTCTGCGTCGTCTGTGCCTGTACTACATAGAGGTTCTTCTACAGGCCTGTGGATATCCAAGACATCCGAACGAATCCCCCTTGAAGTGAAGGAGTCACTTCCCTGCATCTGCAGGCACCGTAACGAAGCTGACAGTTCTGCTGCTCCTAAGCTTCTACGGACTCCGAAAGGTTCAGCAACACAGGTGGTGGTTCTGCAACTCCCTTGAGGCCTGCACTGTCTTCACAGCATGTTTGAAGCCAGTATCCCTCGAAGGAGCCGCTGGAGCAGTACCCCTGTGCACCACGTCGACTTACCGTTGCTAAGGCTTGTTGACTCTCTTCACCAGAGATCTTTGGTTTCCAAGAAGCTCCAGCCTCAAGCATCTCCTGCACCGCATCCTCTGCACTGTGGGCCTTTATCCTATGGTGAGCTGCTCCAGTGGGCTCCCCTGCTTGCTCGGGCCTGCACTGACTTACCTGCTCGTGGTGACTCACTTGGACGTTCCTGGTCCTCACACTGCACCTTTTTTGACTACTACATTGGTTGCCGTTGCCAAGGCTTGTTGGTGCCCCTGCCGGACACTACCCCCATGGCTCTTGACATTCGACATGGGAAAGCCTGTGAATGGCTCCTGGGCTTCCACAGCGTTGCCTGGTCCGCACAGCTGCAACTTCAAGGGCACCGTCAATTCACCTGCAGCTCTGACATCGGTGGGCATTCGTCTTCCGTGCCTCCTGGTCACTCCTGAGTGGCATAGACTCTGCCCCCTCTGCTTGCAGGTACCTCCCATCTTGAATCCACCTTTAGGTTCCACCGGACTCTTTCACCTTCTTTTCCAGCGGCATCTTTACTGAAGTCCTCCATTGTGGCCTATGGCGGTTTCCGACGTCACTTCGCACCTATGCACCCGGCTTCCCTGGTGTAGGTATCCACGGGTGGGGTGACTCTCCAATCTTCCACGGGGTTTCTTCAGGGTCCGCTGGGAAGGGTCATTCTTCTTAAGAACTGCAACTGCGACTTACCCATTGACTTGTATTGAGTCTGCAGTCATGTCCCTCTCTGCACACGGCCTTCGTGGAGTTCCTGGGTACTTACTGTGGGTGGTTCCTTGGGTCCCCGACTCTTCTATGTCTTCAGGGTCCAGTCTCGACTTAGGTCATGGTTCGCATTCCACTATTTTAGTATATGGTTTGGTCTCCCCCTGGAGATCACTGTGTATTTGTGCTACTTACGGGTTCTATTGTCAAAGTATTGTGTGTATTGTTGTTATGTCTCCGGGTAGAACATATTGCAATGTGTTAGTGAATGTTTATAATAAATACATATTTTTTATAACTACACAGGTTGGTTCTTTTTCACTTAAGCTACACTATAAAATTAAGTACTGGTAAAACAAGTTGCTTTACACTCCTTCTGGACTAAGCCTGAAGGCTGCTCTCCACAGCTACTACTTAGAGAGCTTTCTAAGGTTGTCTAAGACCACTAAAATTACCATAACGGTTTTCTTGATTGGTGCAGGGTGCTACACTTACATAAGTGAGTACCATATACCAAGCAAGCCTCTTACAAAGGTACTTTGTTCATCTGGCCTAACAGCCTAACTTGAGCCTTCCCGTGCTCAATTGAGGTCGGCCTAAACTTGTGACTTTGTCCCTGTCTGGAACGAACAGATATCCACAGGTGCCGCTTTGTGCTTTTTGGCTCTATTTTGACCTAAAACTTTAAAATTGAAAAGCTCTGGTTTTACTGATTGGTTTTTTGTCGATTTGTTCTTGTTTTATTTATTAAATTAAGCTCTATTTTCCTAACCTGGTGTGGGATCTTTTTGTGTGGTATTTTCACAGTTTTACTGTGTGAAGTGTTGCACAAATACTTTACACATTGTCTCTAAGTTACACCTAACTGCTCTGTTTCAGGGGGGGGATTGAGCACAGGTTAATTTGGGGTTTGCTTGTGCCTTACCCTGAATAGTATTGTGGTTGCTGCTTGACCAGAGCTCACACCACAGTCAGCTATTCACCCAATTTCTAACAATGGTGATGAGCATTATTGCAGGGTCTAAGAGACCATACTTGAAGTTGTTCTATCAGAGTCGGGGCAGCAGGGCTAGGAACCTCTTTATAGCTGTGTCATGGGAAAAGTCTGCAGTTATATAGATCTGTTGACTTTTGTGCACATAAGGGACTTCATTTTTCTTTACAGCTTACAAAATCATGCACAGTTGATGGTGTCGTAGTAGACATGCTATCATTGCCCTGGGTTTGTTGGAGGCTTGTGAGCCTCAAGGATGGAGCCTCTGCACTCGTTGGATTTCTAGTGGAGTGGTGAACTGGATATCCAGTACCTTAGGCAAGAGAGACTGTAGAAAGGTTGTCCTGTCTTGTTTCTTGTGGTCCTTCTGTACTCCATAAACGCTAATATTGGTCCACCGAGAGCTATCTTCAAAATCCGTGACCTTTTGTTTTAGCCACCATATCTCTGTTTCCTAATCTGGTTGCTGGTGCTTTTGTCTGTCAGGGTCCTCTAACCTCCTGTCTACCGCATCCAGGCGCTTATGAACAAATGTAATATGACATCTTATAGATTTCATTCAGCACCAAGTTCTTAACTTCCAGTATGTGAAAAGTGAAAACTCACAAGTTTCTCAGTGGAAGTCAGCCACCCTAGGATTTTTGGAAGTGTCAGAAAAGAATGCACCACTGAAAACTCTTTTCTTACTTGTATCCTGAAGACCTTGTGGCACTACATCTTGCTGTGACTCAAAAGCTCAACTCATTCAACTACCAAGTTATGACATTTTCAGAAATCAAATGATAAAGAAACCTGATATTTTTAGGTAAAATTAAGATTATTAATAAGTACATTAAAATTGCACATCTATCTGGATAAATTGAAAGTGCCTGTCACAGATCCCACGGAAGATTGGATCCTCCACCCACAGATTACCCATTGGATGATATTGCTGAATTCCACACTTTATTCAAATGAGCTTCTAGGAGGTTTTCACTCCATTGGCAGTTCAACTGGAAGACTGTTTCCTATATGACTTTACGGATCCCCCTAACAACCAAGACGTTTGCTCCTGAAGAAGCTGATGCTACCAGGACTCTGTTGCAGCTACTCTGCCAAGGCTTGAGTAAAACAAATCTGAGTGCTGGATAACACCATCGCTTGTTTAACCTGCCATGTAAAAGTGGATTCAATTTTTGACCAGGCAGCCTTAAAGCACACTGCAATCCATCATCTCTGTGTACTGTGTCGTCTGATGGGGTAGATTATCTCATGGATGTGTTTGGGAAACTGGTCTCTTTCCTAGCACTCATCTCAGTCTGCACTTCCAATTCCTTCATCATCTTGACAAATTGCAGCTCACAGATGTGAAACTATATAGCTACTTATTGAACCTAATTGCTGAGGAGAAGAGGGAGGAAGCTAAGATTTTTCTCCAGGAAGGTGAAAGAGTGCCTATGACCAGCTTGACTGGAAGGAGTGTTAAATTGGAGAGCCATTCCCAAGATCCTTTTCTTTTTCTCTAGTTGCTCAAAAAGATTTTTTGTAATGCACAGTTTTGTAGATTACAATCCTGTCATTTTAGGATTAGAATTTCTAAGCAACCGGCACCCACAGAATGAGGGTAAGTCTTCCCTGATGTCAACAATTGTGGTTTCTGCCTCCTCTCCACATGAGATCCCAGATTGTTATTAAGAAAATCAACTTAGATTCCATAAATCCTTGCAGTTGTGGTATAAACCCTTCTGCCATGATTTTAGTAATAAAATTGAGGTATGCATTTCTTTGGTTTCAGCAAGTTCATTGATTACAACTTCGGTATTGGATGGTGTATAGTGCTGGGCACCAAACCTTGCTGTAGTGAGGATTTTTGTGATATTGGCTATCTCTTGGTCAAGGGTAGAGGAGCGATTATTGTATTGGCAAGACAGCTGCTTTACTCTCTTGCTCAGAATGCAAAGCTACAATAGATGAGAATAAAGATAGGATTTTTTGTGGACACAGTGATGGCCCTGAGTCTTTGGCTATTTCTGCTTAATTTTCAAGATCTTGTTTTTGAAGAAGAACATCTATTTTTTTCATAGTCAGGTCAGAAATAGCAGGGACATCTTTGACCATATCCAGTTCTGTCACTCTCTTTTAAAATCTTAAATAATCCTGTATTCTGGTTTGGTGCTTGTTTGAGCCTATTTACAAAATTCTGGATTGCTCTATGGTATTGTTTAATGTGTTTTTACACAATTCTTTGCAAATTGCCACTGAGGTTTCCTTCAATGTCTTCCCTTATTTTCATGTCTGCTAGTTTGATTTTGAACAATTTAGTGGGCGTTTTTCAACTGACCTTTTTCAGTTGATGAGGAGCCACTGTGTTAGAAAATCTGGCTATTTTGTAGGGAGAGTCTAAAATGTAACGTCATTTTAATCAGTTAAATTCTTAAAGACAGGTGAGGTTTTCATAGATTATAGTCGTTATGGAATGTAGGAGTGGTATCAATCAAGTTTTTTTTTCTCAAATTTGGATGTATTCAGCCTTTATGCTAAGTATGATCAGAAAGTGCTATGTCCTGGAGTATGGTTTGATTGATAAGTTTAAGATGTGCATATGGCAGGTGAAAATCATATTCGATGCATGTTTATCTGAATGGGTAGGAGAAGACGTGCTGTCAGAGAGGCGTAGTTATTGTATGTAATTAACGACTACTGAAGCCTTTTTAAGTCTCAGCTAGAGAGCGCATGCGCTGTCTCGAAGAGACATGTTGCGTTTAATCTGTAGGCTTCAGCCCGCCCACAGGCTTCCCATTTGCTTGATCTATCATCTGTCTCTTTTCTTTGTCACCATTTGTCCTTGGCATGCTTGGTAATGCTCTTCTTGTGTTTCGCCCTCCCACAGACCATAGACCAAGTGCTTGTAAACATCCACTACTCCTGTTTTTACGACCATTATAGGACCTACTTTTTTCTTTCTTTTTCAGCACTCTAAACATTGCTCATGCTTTTACCAGCTCCGTCTACTCCCACCCGCACTCATGTCCTGTCCACAGATCACCCCAATCCCCGGTCACTTCTTTTCTCTTCGTTCTTGCTTTCTGTTTCCCCCACCTCCTCCTTCCCGTCTCTGCTTGCTCCCTCGCACCTCCCGGTGCTTGCCCTGTCCACATATCACCCCCTCCCCCTACCCCGTCACTGCTTTAAACCCCCATTGTAGTAGGTTTCGTTCTAGTAAGTGGTTGAGTTCTGCCTTTTAATATCCTGTTACTGTATAGCTGACGTGCTGATTAGAGCATGTGTACACAGCTCCTAATACTTGGCACACGTGTAGTGTCTGTTTATTTTCCATGGGTGTGGGTACTAAGTAGGTGTCTGCGTGTGTGTTTGTGTGTGCATGTTTACACCATATGTGTTCATTCGGCAATGGTGTTTTCGCTGGATAATCAGACCTCAAGTGAATCAGTTATGCGTTATCACAGGGCATGTCATAGCTTTTAAAGTGCCTGTGTCTTCTGCTGTAATTGCATAGCCACGTTTCTCCAGTGCGAAATGATTGAACTGTTTGTCTCACCTTGTTGCTTCTCATTTCATAGGTGGGACTCTATTTCTTCAAATTTTTCCCATCAGTACACTTTCTTTTCTCTTCAAAGGAGCCAGGCTGTGTTTTGATGTCATCAAGGTCTGCCTGCCCCTCAGTGTCCATGGTTAAAGTAGTCCTTTTAATGTGGATGCCAATACAGTGTATTTCCTCATGTTCACTACTGTAAACCAGCCTAACACTGTGATTCTTTCTGGGTTTTTTTCAGTTTTATATAATGCCAACACCACCCGAAGGTAGTGAAGCACTTTACATTAGCACCATTTCCTTCACACAAGGACACATTCATTTTTGTAGGCACTGGGCGATTAAGTGATTTGCCCATAATCAAGTATGTTAAGCCAATGTGAAACTCAAACCCGGGTTTCCCACCGGCATATTTGACAGCTCTGGCCCTTACGCCACATCATCTCCCAAGAGGATGCCACATCGTCTCCCTAGCCTCGGCCTCAGTTCCACATTTTATGACTACGGGCAAATCACTAAATTTCCCTGTGGCTGCCCGCATTTGCTGTTGGCTGCCGGTCCACCTCCTGCCTGTCCCTGCTTGCCCCGCTGAACTCCGTTGCACAGATCACCTTCTCAAAAATACTTTTCATATTTTTTTGTGCAGTTTTATGCAGCTCAAACACCACCACAAAGGTATTGGAGCGCTTTACATTAGCATCAGTTACTTTTTTTTGTGTTCAGTTTTATATAGTGCCAACACCACCCAAAGGTATTGGAGCACTTTACATTAGCACCAGTTACTTTACAAAAGGACACGTTCATTTTTGTAGGCACGGCGAGATTAAGTGATTTGCTCAAAATCAAGGATGTTAAGCCGACATCAAAACTCGAACCTGGTTTACCAGCTCCATAGTCGGCAGCTCTGGCCTCTACGGCACATCTTCTCCCGAAAGGAAGCCTTATCATCTCCCTAGCCTCGGCCTAAGTTACACATTTTGTGATTACGGATAAGTCCCTTAATCTCCCTGTTTCTAAACACAACAATCATTGGCAAAGCCAGTAGGTTTCGTCTGGGTGAAATCTATTGTTTTTAGGTTTCGGCTAGACAGTGCATGCGCTGCTTAGCTAAACAGCGCTTGCACTGTCTCGAAGAGGCATGTTGTTGTTCTGTCTGTGGGCTTACAGGCCACCCATCTCCAGCCATTGGCAAACTTTAGCATCACTCTCATTTTCTTTGATGCCATTCGTCATGGCATGCAGGCGTCATGCCCTTTTCTTGTGTTTGGCCCTCCCATAGCGCATGGACCAAATACATCTCTCCTTACACTGCTCCAGGTTTGTGCAGCTATTTTTTATTTTGTTTTCAAGCACTCCAAAGGAGTACTAATGTTTTCAGGCCATCCCCCTTGCACACATAAAAACATACCACTAAAATGCATGTGCGTGTACATAAACAAATGCATTTCATAAAAAGGTTTTAAAGTACAAACAGACTTTTTTTTTTTTTGCTCAATCTGATGGTATTGGGGCACTCAGTCTGTCCTACATCTTTCAATGGCGCAAACACGAGCCAGTGGTATTGGAGCACTTTAAGTGCTCACCAGTTACATTCCACAATGGCACATTAATTTTTGTTTGACGATCCTACTTCAACTAAGGTATTATTTTTACCCCTTCATTATTGCTTCCTCCCACCCTCTCCTGCCATTGCTTGCCCATCTCCCCATCCTCTCCTGCTTCCCTGCTTGACCCGTCCCCCACTACCTCCCTCATCGCTGCTGCTTTTATTATTCTTTTTTGTACAATCTGATGGTATTAGAGCACTTGTTACGTCCTCCGTCTTGCCATAGTCTTCCTTGTACACAGACCCCTAAAATACATGCATGTGTACATAAACAAATTAATTTCTTAAAAAGTTCTTAAAACACGAACAGCACATGTTTATTTTTTTTTTTGATGAAGCCTGACGGCCAGGGCGGTAGATCTCAAATCTGGAGAACCGGGTTCGAGTCTGGGCTATGACGCTCAACATCCTCTGATTCTGGGCAAATCACTTAATCTCCCCTTGTCTAACAAAAATGAATGTGTCCTTGTGTAAGTAACCGGTGCTCATGTAAAGCGCTCTGATACTCGCTACCTATAAAAAACAAAAAACTCCGGAATGGTTTTGGAGCACTCGCTCTGTTCTCCGTCTTGCCATATCGCGAACACAAGCCGATGGTGTTGGATTGCTGTAAGTGCTCACCCATTGCATTTCACAGTGACACATCTTTGTCGCTAATCCTGCTTCAATTAAGGTATTTTTGCCCCCTTCATTGTTGCTTTCTCCTAGCCCTCTCGCGTTGTTGCTTACCCATCTCCCCATCCCCTCCTGCTTCCCTGTTTGACCCGTCCCCCACTACTTCCCTCGTTGCTGCTGCTTGTATTCTTTTCTTTTGCTCAATCCGATGGTATTGAAGCGCTTATTCCATTCTCCATCTTGCCATTGTGCTGACACCAGCCGATGGTATTGGGGCGCTTTAAGTGCTCATCGGTTACATTCCACAATGATTCCTTCATTGTGGTATGCAGGGGGAAGCATAAGTAATTTGCCCAGAATCACAAACGGTTCACCTGACCCCAAGATTCGAACCTGGTCCCCTGTCGGCAGCTCTGGCCGTTACGCTACATCCTCGCTTCACTTCAAAGATCCTCAACTGTTTCTCACTATCACTTTCACATTTGTTCAGCAAGACCCGTCAACACCAAATAAGCAGTGGCAAGCCAATAGATCTCAGCAACGTCCGAGCTATTGGCCTTGTCAATGTGAATGTCTTTTAGCCATGTTGCCTAGCACCACATCTGCTGTTCAGCATGGCTTAAAGTGACTGAAAAAAGTGCTTTGATGCAGCCAGCGCAGGCCACTTCATAGCGCTTTTTGTGTTAGGAGGATCAGGACAATAAGCTCGACATGGGGAGGAGGGGGAGGGGTGGGGGGGTGAAGAGACTCCTCGCCGGCTCAACATTTTGTGATTCTGGGCTTTCAGTGACTTTCAGCCAATATTACAATCCTCCCTTCTTGTAGGTCATAAAATCATAGTGAATTTTGAGCAGACCTTTATTTATGCCAGTCTTAACTGAATCACATTTAATGTTGATTGGCTCGTTTTTAAACAAAGAAGATATATCCTTTTAACAAAGTATTATTTCAGTTAGGCCCTCAATGGATTCTCTTTCGGGTTTGGAATTCAGTCTATGGATTGTAAAAGGAAGACTTAATATCCGAATAATAAAAAATATAGGTAAGTAAATTGACAATTTACTCTCTCAATAACAGGAGATGGCATAATATAAAAAAATTAATACATTGGCATCCTATTGCTGTTGACAGTACTTGTTTTAAAAGTCCCTGTTCTGACGTAATTTTAGAAATGTTTGTGGCTTAACTCAATAGCAATCCGAAAAAAGATTAATTTGAAATCATTGTATTAGAACGTGTTATCAATCATGTTATGTCACAGCGTTTATTTTCCTCATTTGGGATGTATTTCAGTATTAGCTTTGAAATCAATGGATCAGACCTATTACCTTAATATATTTAATAATGAATTGTATCTGTTTTGTAGTACATGCTAAAAGAAGTGCTCTGCACGACTGATACAGATTTAGATGGACGTTTTATCACAGTACGAAGAGCTGAGAGTAACCTGGGAAATCTAATCACAAATGCAATGCTAGAGGCTACTCATGCAGATGTAGCATTGCTGAACTCAGGTAGAGTATGTTAATTCATTAAACGTAGTATCCTTTATTGGCGGCTTGTCTAGTAAATATTATATTCAGCCACAGTACAGCAGGGGCTAATGAGCAATTTGTTAAAACAGCATCATTTAATTGTACAGTGCACTCTATTTGCTCACTGTGGACCTTCTAGGCCAACGAGTAATTTTGCCTGGAAAATATAACGCTCTCTAATCTGGGTAACAATTTCCCCGAGAAGTGTATACCTACACTGTTCAATCAAAATAGTTTTTGAATAATTCCATTCCTTACTAATTTGTATGTTACCACAGAGAGAATTATGCATAACTTGTTTTTATATATTTATGATTTATAATTTTTATTGTGGGCAAACAAAATAGCGACGAATATAGACACACAGCATAACACAAGCAACCCCCATTACACCGAATTGAGCTTTTTCTGCTATATCTCTCCAAAAATAAACAACATATAGCATCACTTTCACTAATTAATAGATAGAACATGGGTGAGGGGAAGAGAAGAATAAGAAGTGAGTCCAAACAAAGTCTACCGCATGGGTACTCACAAACTTTCTCTCGGGGGCCAAATTTAGAGTGTGGTTTGTGGCCGAGGGCCGCACCTGTGGGGGCGGGGTCAATGGGGGCGGGGCTTGAGTAAAAAAAACTGTGACCATGAGGTTGAACACTGGACCCTGCAGCGGATGCATTAGTCCACTGAGCCACCAGACACAACATACACACACGTCTGTCTCTGTGTGTGTGTCTGTCTCTGTCTGTCTGTGTGTCTCTGTGTGTCTCTGTCTCTCTCTGTGTGTCTCTGCCTGTGTGTCTCTGTCTGTGTGTCTCTGTCTGTGTGTCTCTGTCTGTGTGTGTCTCTGTCTCTGTGTGTCTCGGTCTGTGTGTGCGTCTCTGTCTCTGTGTGTGTGTCTCTGTGTGTGCGTTTGTCTCTGTGTGTGCGTCTGTCTCTGTATGTGCGTCTCTGTCTCTGTGTGTGCGTCTCTGTCTCTGTGTGCGTCTCTGTGTGCGTCTCTGTCTCTGTGTGCGTCTGTCTCTGTGTGTGCGTCTCTGTCTCTGTGTGTGCATCTCTGTCTCTGTGTGTATGTGTCTTTGTCTCTGTTTGTGCGTCTCTGCATCTCTGTCTCTGTGTGTCTGTCTCTGTGTGTGCGTCTCTGTCTCTGTGTGTGCGTCTCTGTCTCTGTGTGTGCGTCTGTCTCTGTGTGTGTCTCTGTCTCTGTGTGTGTCTCTGTGCGTGTGTCTGTCTCTGTGTGTGCGTCTGTCTCTGTGTGTGCGTCTGTCTCTGTGTGTGTGTCTCTCTGTGTGTGTGTGTCTCTGTGTGTGTGTCTCTGTGTGTGTGCGTGTCTCTGGGTGCGTGTCTCTGTCTCTGTGAGTGCGTCTCTGTCTCTGTGAGTGCGTCTCTGTCTCTGTGAGTGCATCTCTGTCTCTGTGTGTGTGTCTCTGTGTGTGCGTCTCTGTCTCTGTGTGCGTCTGTCTCTGTGTGCGTGTCTGTCTCTGTGTGTGCGTCTGTATCTCTCTGTGTGTGTCTCTCTGTCTCTGTGTATCTGTCTCTGTGTGTCTCTGTCTCTGTGTGTCTGTCTCTGTGTGTCTGTCTCTGTCTCTCTGTGTTTCTCTGTCTCTGTGTGTCTGTCTCTGTGTGTCTCTGTGTCTCTGTGTGTGTGTCTGTGTGTGTGTCTGTCTCTGTCTGTGTCTCTGTCTGTGTGTGTGTTTGTCTCTGTCTGTTGTGTGTCTCTCTGTCTCCGTGTCTCTCTCTGTCTGTCTCTGTGTCTCTCTGTCTCAGTCTCTGTCTTTGTGTGTGTGTCTCTCTCTCTGTATGTCTCTCTGTCTCTGTGTGTGTGTCTGTCTCTGTGTGCCTCTGTGTGTTTGTGTCTCTGTGTCTGTGTCTCTGTGTCTGTGTGTGTGTCTCTGTGTGTGCGTGTCTGTGTGTCTGTCTCTGTGGGTGGAGTAAAGGCTGCGGGAGAAGAGGACGTCATTGGCAACACGAAACAGGAAGCTTCCTAAAATGCCCCTTAAAAGTCAGCAGTGAAAACGCTTACAGCTGACTTTTAAAGGGCCTTTTAGGAAGCTTTCTGACTGTGCCATGTGTGAGGTCGCAGAGGCCAGAGGCCGGCAGTAAAATGGCATGGCAAGGTCCACGGGCCGCCAATGAAGGCGTGCCGGGCCGCTGGCGGGCCGTACTATGAGTACCACCGGTCTACCGTAAGCAAAATAACTGTACATCGTGTAAACCTATACTCACAATTGGTTAATGACAGAGTATCAACAGATTATTTAGCCACATACGCAACCCACTTGTAAATCACACAGTCTAGGTACACCAACCCCACATCTTTCCTTCTCGCCTCCAGAAAATCCTCCACTGTTTCCAGACATCTAAGGTGTGCCAATTACCCTCACACTAAATACTGTGGTTTGTGGGGTGCCATGCAGTTGCTTCCACTACCAGGGCAAGTATTCTTTCTTTATAGGTTACATTCCTTGCCTTCATCCTTAAACCATTTGTAATCCTGGAAAATGAAAATGATTTTATTGTCACCAGGCACATCCCCTCATTTTTTAGCCTCCCACAGGTGTAATATGTGCATTGACTAAACACTTATTATGGCCACCAAGTACTGTGTCCTTCTACCCTTTCACGTAAATTGGAAGCTTTATCCTGTTGATACTGATGAACCACAATAACTGTAGTGACGCTCAAGCAAGGGTAATGGAGAGGAGAGGAAGCAAAAATTAAAACACCTGTCTCCAAAGATCAACATGCTCCAACCTTGAGGAGTAACCTGACTGATCTACTAGAGGCGTGTACCACAGTTACAGTTCTTCAGCACCTGGTGGTGGTGGTGTCTCCTGTGTTGAGCTAGAGACTTTGGGCAAGAGGAGCAGTGTTTCCCCCGAAAAGCTGCACCTCTGCTCCACAGACCGCACTCCTGTATGTTCCTTGAGCAAGACACTGCTCTGCAACCAGAAATGAAAATGAGGTTTAGTAGTGCAATGTTGACCTCAACACGGGAAAGTCTTAGATCAGCAGCACCCAGACCTGGGAACTCTTAGAGACGGCCATTAGTGTGGACTATCTTTCAGCTGCTCTAGAAACAGCTAGAGGTCAGGAACCTGCCGAGTTGGCTTCAACCAAAACTATATGACTCTCTGGCAGCATCAGTGCGGGATAGGTGCATCCTCCCAAACTGGCCCTGGATTTATGCCAGCAGAGTAAAAAGCATTGTCAAAGCTAATAGGTCTCGCCTATGCAACAGCTATTAGCTTTGCCAATGTGTTTTAGCCATGTTGTAAACCATTGTGGCTGCTGTTTAGCATGGCTAAAAGTTAGTGGCTTAGAGGAGAGTGGAATCGAGTGTTGCAGAGTGGAGTCTTATGGACTGGCGTAAAAGTGTTGTGGAGTAGCTTAAAGTGGAGTGGAGTAGTGTGGAGCAGAACAGAGTGGTGTGTTGTGGAGTGGCATAGAGTGCTGTGGAGGGGCGTGGAGTGTGAGGAAGGAGTAGAGTGGAACGGCATAGAGTGAAGGGACGTAGTGTGGCATAGAGTGGAATGGCATGGAGTGGAGTGGAGTGTCACAGAGTAGAGTGCAGTGATGAAGAGTTGAGTACAGACCTAGAGGGAGTTGAGTAGTGAAGTAGAGTGTCATGGCATAGAGTTGCGTAGATTGTCGTTGAGTGGAGTGGCGTATAGTAGGTTGGAGTGTCATTGAGTGGCATAGACTGGAGTGGCATAGACTTAAGTGTCATAGAAGGAGTGGAGTGGACTAGATTGGAAGGGTGTAGAGTATTGTAAAGTGGAGTGGCATGGAGTGGTGTAGAGTGGTGTACAGTGTTGTAGAATGTAGTGGAATAGACTGTAATGGAGTGTTGCGGAGTGTAGTGGAGGGAGTAGAGTGGCATAGAGTTTTGTGGAGGGGAGTGTAGTACAGTGTCGTAGATTGGAGTGGTGTAGAATGGAGTAAAGTGGCATGGAGTGGCATAGAGGGAGTTGCGTAGAGTGGAATAGATTGCCAGAGAGTGTAGTGGAGTAGAGTGTTGTGGAATGGCGTAGAGTGTCATAGATAGGAGATTTCAATTTTCATCTTGAGCTGTCTTCCAACGTGGATACAGATCACTTAGTGGATACGCTTGAATGTTTTGACCTACACCAACTAATTGATGTACCCACTCATGTGGCTAGTCATACGTTGGATGGAGTCTTTACAAACAATTAAGATTTGGAAATAGATAAAATCCTGCCACTTCCATGGTCAGATCATAAGGCAATCTTTTTTTTAAACGCAACTCCCTATAATAGAGCAGCACTAAATAGTACAGTTAGAATGATCAAATACAGGCCATGGAAAAACCTCAATGTGGAGGTTCTGTAGGATATACTTTCTAAATCCGCTCCCGTTCCCGACAATAATATCATTAATGCATAAAGAGTTAATCAAAGCAGAAAAGACTAAATATTTCTCTGGGGAAATTAGATTAGCTACAAACTCTACCAGGGAACTTTTTAAAACAGTCAATGACCTGTCCAAATGGAATAACAACAACATATTTGCTCCTGATGAATCCTTTTGCAATCAGCTGGCTGTTTTTTCCAATTTAAAGTCAATTCTATTTTTCAAGCATTCTTCTCGAATACACCAACTATTGACGTAGGTTCAAATCAGGAAGAGGTCCTGAACTCTGGATCGGCCTCTGGGCCTTGCGAAACACCCAATTTTGAGATGTCCTCACCTCTTACATGGAAAAAACAGTCAGTCTCATAAGCTCCATTAAATCCGGGGCCCCATCGGACCCTGTCCACCATTGGTCATCAATCTTGCAGCCAGCATAGTGACCGGTCCACTCATGGATCTATTAAATGAGACACTTAGCTCTGGGCGATACCCAACTATCTGGAAAAAATCTTCCATTCTCCTTTTGGTGAAAAACCTTCCCTGGATCCTAAGCAGGTGGAAAACTACAGACCCATCTCCCGTCTTCCGTTTTCTGCCAACATTTTAGAGAAGGCAATGAATGAAGAAATTTTAACCTTTCTGGACATCAATCAGCTGCTTGACTCCTTCCAATACGGTTTTAGAGCAAACCATTGTACTGAGTTAGCACGAATGGCTGCATCTGAAGAGATAAAAGGAGTGGTGGACAATGGCGGCAGAGCTGCATTAATCCTACTGGATCTCTCTGCCGCCTTTGATATGGTTCACCACGTACTTCTTGTTAAACGACTTCATTCACTAGGTTTTAGGAACACTGCATTAACATTGCTGAGTTCGTTTCTTGACGCTAGACAACAGTGGGTAGAGATGGGAGAAGCAAGTTCGAGACCCTTCTCCCTTCCCGGTGGGGTACCTCAGGGCTCTGCACTTAGCCCCACCTTATTCAATGTGTATGTCACTCCCCTGGTCAATCTGATTCACAGTTGTGGCCTGGCTGTATTCTCCTATGCGGATGACACACAGATAGTATCTATCTCATCACAGGTGGAAAAAGATGCAAACAATTGCTGTAGATGCATTTCCCAGGTTAAAGGCTGGATGCGGAGAAATTGTCTCAAACTAAACTCGGACAAAACGGAGGTTCTGCTTTTTGGAAAGGAGACCTCCTTTTGGGATGCATCCTGGTGGCCTTTGGAGCTGGGTGCTCTACCAAAGCCAGTGCAGAAGGCAAGAAACCTGGGAGTCATTTTCGACACCAATTTATGTTTCTCTGCCCAAATTAACGCTGTGACCTCGGCAGGTTTTCATATGCTGAGGGTTCTCAAAGAAATTCTCCCATTCATCCCTTTTGAACTACAGAAAACGGTGATGATGGCTCTCATCTTCTCAAAGATAGGCTACTGCAATGCCCTTTACTTAGGTACCTCTAAATACTTGATAAAAAAGCTACAGTCCCTACAGAATGCTGTAGCAAGAATGCTACTGAAGGTCCCCAAGTTCAAACCAATCTCTCATTTAAGGCATGGCCTTCACTGTTTGCTAGTGGAGAAGAGGATTTCTTTCAAGGCTCTGTGTTTAATACACAAGGCACTCCATAGAGCCGGTCCGTCCATCTTTCAGGATTGGTTCTTTTGGTATATTCCCTGTAGAAACCTCAGATCGAGCTTCGCATGAATGGTCACAGTCCCAAGAATTAGCAGAACAAAATGGGGCGGAAGAACGCTCCAGTTCTGAGGTGGGAAGTTATGGAACTCCCTGCCTGTTGCACTACGCTCACAACCCACCTTGCAGCAATTCAGGAAACAGTTGAAGACCTGGTTATTTTCACAATAGGTCACTGAGCGATGCCAAAGATATCCCCTTAGGCCGATGGCCGTCCTGGTTTTGATCTGTTCAGCGCTAAGACACCTTGGGGTATTGCACGCTCTATAAAATTATTTCATTAATTCATTCATAGAGTGGAAATGGCATTGAGTGGCGTAGGTTGGCATAGTATGTCATAGAGTAGAGTGGAGTAAAGTGGCATTTAGTGGCGTAGAGGGAGTTGTGTAGAGTGTTGTGGAGTGGCATAGAATAGGGTATAGTGGTGGAGCGTAGAGTGGAGTACAGTGTCATAGAGCAGAGTGAGGTGGGATGGAGTAGAGTGGAGTGGCGTAGCATAGAGTGGAATGTCGTAGAGTGGAGTGTCGTGAAGTGTTGTGGTGTACAGTGAAGGGGCGTTTCTTAGAGTGATATAGAGTGGAGTGGCGTAAAATAGAGTGGAGTAGCATGTCATTAGAGTGGCATAACGTAGAGTGTCTTAGAGTGGAGGGGTGTTGAGTGTCATAGAGTGAGTGGCATGTCATAGAGTGGAGTGCCGTGTCATAGAGTGGAGTGACATGTCATAGAGTGACGTGTCGTAGAGTATCGTGGAATGTCATAGAGTGGAGTGGCGTGACGTAGAGTGTAGTGCATAGATTAGAGTATAGAGTTGTAAAGTGGAGGGGTGTAGAATGGAGTGCCGTAGTGTGAAGTATGCATGGTGTGGTAGAGTACTGCCATTACAGACAACACATTTTCAATTGAAATTACCATTATATTTGCAGAGACATGCAGGTTTCTACTGATAAAAGTATACAGTGCACAAACAGTAATGTATGAAAGTCATCACCTAGTGTATTGATTTGTTTTGTTGAGTGGCTCAAGAATGTAAAGCATCTATTATCCGATATAGGGTTGGAGGGTCACTGAGAAAATAGGGACCCAGCCTCACTTCCTACTAAAGCCCATATTAAAATGCAATACTGGGGTTGGGTAGCCCAGACAGCAGTCGCCAATCCTAACAAGGGTCGGCTAACTTCAGAATTCACAGATCATAAATCTATTGCCTCCCTCGAACCATATTTAGAAATAATTCAGAAGCCTAGCGATAGAAAACTATACATGCAGTTCAGATTTGGCACGCTTCCCCTTAATGCCATCACCAGTTCTTGGACCACCACCCTAGCGTCATCTCTGTCCTGTCCTCTTTGCAAGGCTAGTGTAGAATCTCCTATTTCTAAAGACAATGGTCCCTAGACAGTCAAAATAAGATACAAATTAATATAGACCAATTCAGTACTATATTCTTTGTCCAGCCGGACAGGTTTTTTAATAATACCCAGTGAGCTTATAACACAAAATAAGGGAAAAAAGATTCCAAGTGGGACACAGCATGCGTCCTACTAACATAGACAAACTAACAACATTAAGTGAAAGGGTAAGGCAAGGGAAAACGTGTCTGCATTTAAGTTTGATAAGAATACAGCAGACAGAATACTGTGGAGACACCATTACAATTTCATCATTACATTATAGTCGATGTATATGGTGTACATTTTGTCGACGACGTTTCGATCCCTTAATTAATCAGTGGGATCATCTTCAGGACATTTACGGTGACATGCCAAAAACCGGCGAACCGGAGGTTCCAAAGCGGAATGCGTCAGTAATTAATTAACTGCTGGCGGGCCTGATGCGTGCCGAAGACAGCTGTGGTAAGCACAATGGCTACCAGGACCATTAATTGTTGGGTAGAATAATGAATTAAAGCCTTCTTGGTCAATTGGACAGGAATCAGAGCGGAGCCGCGTGCGCGATCTCTGTGATGGGGAAGTCCGTGCGAATCTCGGCTCCTTGCTTTTACTCGTGGTCCCGGCTGGACAAAGAATATAGTACTGAATTGGTCTATATTAATTTGTATCTTATTTTGACTGTCTAGGGACCATTGTCTTTAGAAATAGTAACGTACCCAAGGTCCCTGACCAAGTGCATATTGGGTTCCCTTGTGTTTTGTAACAGAGTGTAGAATCTCCAGCACATGTCGTATTTGCCTGCCCAGCTTTTTTACGCCCAAGAGCTGTGTGTCGTGCACCAATATGGAGGCAGATGGGAACGCGTAATCATGCTGCGGCATTGCGAATACTCCGATCAGACCCCAGAGCAGTGGTAGCTTGTGCAGTGGCAAAGTTTTGGGGTCTTATGAAGGGCAGTAGGAGGAAGTGCTGCAAACAGATTTAGGTTGAGAGGGGTGAGGAGTAGCTCACATCACCTACTCTGTAATATCCTGAGGTTTCAACTGTTTGGCATCCTATCTTTGTCACTGCAAGATCTATGTTGGTCCTATGTTAGTTGTCTGTTGGCAACACAATGGTCCCCATTTGAAGATTTTGTCTTCTTGGAGGTTATTGTTGCTACTGCCTCAGGCGTTCCTGGCAGAGGGCCGCTCCGCTTAAACATTATATCCCTGGTTCTAGCTTTAAAGTTTTTAACAATATATAATTTTTATGAATGAGCTGAACTCCATATTGCACCTAGAGGTCTGATGTCTATGATATGTTTTTAAAAGTTTTTATTAATTTATAACTTTTTATATATCAGCCGAATCCACTTTATACCTAGAGGTCTTTGCTATGCAATGTTTGCCCGACTAATATATCAATATTCTATGTAAGAGTTATATTATACATTGCACTTTTATGGCCGAATGACCAAAATAAAGTTTGATAAAATTTGCTTTGATCATTTTAAAATATGTTTCCACCTCACTTCAGAATGTAAAAAAAAGTGCTTCATTTGTGCTTTCCTAATTCTGAAATATTCTGAAATATCTTCACAAATCATTGACAGACATTTAGATTTTGTTGCGTGCTTACAAAAGCCTTTGTTTTCACTGCAAGGTTGTCACATATATCCTCCACTTTGAAGTCAGAGAAAGAAAAGTTAACACCAATTCCCTCTGCTGTACTACAAGGACAAGCTGGACAGCCTAAAACATATAAAGCCAGCAAATGGAAAGCAAGCAAATGTGAGTTGCAAACCACAAAGCAAATGGTACATAATGGGCGGATTGTATTCCCAGAGAAGCTTTTAGATGTCCCCAAAATGACAAGGGCAAACCAGACAGCCGGGCTGACTGGTAGGCTTCGACCTAAAAACCATCAGTTGAAGGTCATAAAGGGCAGCAGAAAAGCAACCAAGTATAGCTTGTTATGTTACAGCAATTTGTTACATGCACATCTACCCTGAGGTGTCTAGGCGCTGACTACTACTAAGCAGGAAAGGAGCCTAATTGTTAAAGAGCCATGTTTTTAGCTCTTTCCTAAAGGAGATCAGCGTGGGCATTGCTCTAATATAAGGGAGCAGATTGTTCCAGAGTTTTGTGATTCCAACAACAAAGCTTCTGCCTCCCCAGCTGGCTTTGCGGATTCTGGGAGTCATCATTAGATTTGCCCCTAGAGAATGCAGCTATCTTCTAGGGACATATCTCTGAAAGGAGTACTTTAGGAACTCAGGGCCATTTTTATGTAATGCTTTGTAGGCTATGCACAGGGCCTTAAATCTGATACAGCTTCTTACTGGAAGCCAATGCAATTGCCGAATGCCCTTAGCCACCGATTTGAATGTAGAAGTCCCAGAAAGGAGCCTAGCGGCAGAATTCTGCACCATCTGTAGCTTGTAGAGGTTTTTATCCTACATATTAACATAAAGACCATTGCAGTAATCCAATTTTGAAAGAACTAACGCCGTGGTTACCGTCTTTCTAGATTCCACTGGGATGAAAGAACATAATTTCCTAATCATTCTAAGTAAGTAGAAGCAGGAGGAGATCAAAGAGTAGACTTACGGTCCAAACTTAAGCTTTTCATCTATTAAAATTCCTACATTTTTTGCATTGGTTGCTGGGATAGGGGGAGAGCTATTTCTTATGGCCACTAACTAGAAGACCAGACAGGGAAGAGGTTACCAAATAGAACCACCCCGGTTTTATATGAATTAAGTTTAAGGCAGTCAGGGCCGGACTGGCCGTAGCGGGCACCGGGCGTTTCCCCGGTGGGCCGCCAGGGTGGGGGCTGGTTTTGGGCCCCTGGGGGCCGTTTTTGTTACCGGGGGCCTGCAATATCGGCCCCCAGAAACAAAATCGGCCGAAACCGGCCCTTGCAAACAGCTCGGCCACATCCCCCCAGCCTCCCAAGGGGGGCGGCCGAGCAGTTTGCCAGGGCCGGTTTCGGTTCCCGGTCCGGCCCTGAAGGCAGTGTCTGTTCATCCAGGAACTAATTGCCAACATGCAATCATGGAAAATGGCCGAAACCTCAGTACCATTTTTGAAGGCTGACAGGATGATTTGAGTATCGTCCGCGTATGAGGTTAGCGCAAGGCCAAAAGATTTAACCAGAAGGCCAGCACTGTAACTTACATGTTAAACAGAGTTGGGCTGATAGATGAACCCTGCGGGACCCCACACAGGAGAGATAAGGAAGCTGATTCTTAATTACCCAGTGCTATTGTAGCTCTACCGAGTTCAAGACTGCACTAGAAATGCAGCTGAGAAGCACTAATTTACCTAAATCAGACTTGTTACATACAAAGAAAGAAAAAGAAGCTGCATAAGCTTAAACCCATAAAAGAGAGGTGCAGCTGTACACGGGAAATAGGCCTTTGGATAAACCTCCACGTTGGTCTGCGGGTAGCGACATAGAGAACTGGAGGCAAGTATGACCTCTCTCTAACATCTTGTTGCTCAATCAATAGCTCCCTTCTCTCAGACTTGCCGTCACTTGTTGATCAGAAACATGCTGTTTATTCTTTCATTAATTTATTTTTTGTGCATAAAATCCACCTGTCAATAGCACTTTGATATCTTTTCCTCTCAAGTCAATCTCTACTGAATTATCAGGGAGCAAAGCGGTATCACAAAGCACGAAAGAGCCTGTCACAGGGGACGGACCAGTAGTGAAAATAGACCTCTGCCTTGATATATATGATCACACAGGTTAGGCATAATTTAAAAGTAGTTACAGGCAGCATTACAAAATGGCTTTGGTAGCAACCCTCACATGAAACTCCAGTAACCTTTGAGGAGAAGACATTGGTGCATGATATTAAAATACTTAATTCAAGTTCGGATTCATGCATACAAGGGAAGATACCCTGCTCTTTCATTCTCCAAATGAGAAGGTGTATGTGAAACAGTAAAAAGTTTACTCCCTTCAACTTTTCCAATCCTCCCAGCCCTCCTAAAAAGAGCCACTTTGCAGAAACCTTTCCCACTACGGCACACTAATCTTCAGTGGAATGTGGATATTCAGCAGGTGGCTTCCATCACAATGAGTCGTAGATCATTCAAGTAATGGATTAGGGCTAAACGAGGTTTGATAACAAGTCGGTGTGGGTCAGGTAGTTCCTAGTTCCACTGGAGGTATCATTGGTGTTGGGATGGGTGAATACGATGTCAATAAATATCATGATATGTGCAGGCCTGACAATGGCAATATCAGTAAATGCAATGTAAACATATGCCACAGCCTGTGCCCACATAAAATTGTCAATGCATTGTCAATGTATACCATGACTTGTGCTCACACAGCAGCGCCAACATCAGCAATAATGATACCAATGTATGTTATAAACCATGCTTGTACGATAATATTATTGTTGCCTATAAGACTGGTGTCAATGTACGTTCAGACCAAAGCAAACATACCTTTGATAACACCAGTAAGAACAATGTTAATGTACAAGATGACAGCTGTGTGCACCATGTTGGTAATGTCGATAAAAATGATACCACTGGCTGCCATGTTATTTTGAGGAGTTCCGATGAACTCACATCATTGCTGTTGAATTCACTCAAGGTGTCCTCCCCATCAACCCCGAGTCAGAGATACGTGGTCAGGCAGGTCCTGCGACCCATGCCCACGCTTATCATGTAACAAGTCACAGGTGGGGTCCCCCATAAATTACAGGCAAACCCTCACCCAAGGAAAACCCTGATCGATTCCACAGATAGATAGTTGCACCACAAACAAGTCTGAGCTAATTGGCCCCCCCCCAAAAAAAACATTTGGCCAAAGACTTGCATTCCCCAGAAATACCACAAAGCTAGATGCCACATGTAGATAGGTACCCTCAACCAATCAGACACGACCTGCACACCACATGTAGCGATCATGCACTCCTCACACCGGACATCTGGACACATACACACTGGCCCACAATAGATTTGTCCGAGGTCGAGAGCCATCTTAGTCCTTATAAGATGCGCGCATGTGATTGATTTATGACTAAGATGCTCTTTTGGAATGTAGAGGACAAATTATTGTACCTCATGAACTGTATAAATTGACGGCCAAAACTTTGTACTTCAAGAGATTTTGAGCGGATGCATTCTGTTCAGGTTCTCCCCGCTGCAGCATTGAATTAAACCAGCTTGTTCCTGTTTTGCCAAACGCCTCTTGTCTTTTCATTTATTTAAGATAAATTCATATTTGAGCAACATTGGCACACAGTTTTTAACTTCTGCTAGTCATGCAAACAGAGCAGCAGGCGGCTGGGGGAAAGGATGGGGAAACTTGGAAACTTCAACTGACTGAGTCGCTACACCTGGGTACTGAGTTTGGGGTGGATATGCTGCCTTAGCTACTGATATGGGGGGAGGGGCAGGTCAGAATTCCACATGCCATATTTGATTACCCACACTGCGGGGATCTGAGAAGGAGTGTTCCAGAAGGTCATTCGAAGGGCACCCTTTAGTAGAGAGCTGAAACAATAGGATCTAGTGCTCTTCAGATACATTGACTCAACCTTGTCTATGGTACAATGGAGGGGGGAGCATGCCTGGAAGTGGGGGACCTTTTATTCTGGGGACACTTTTATATCATTCCAAGAAGCGCAGGACTCCTTCGGGTTGTGCTTGGCTCATTTTCTTTATTATGCTAAGATGGAAAGCATGGCCAAAGACCTCTGGGTGGACTTCCCGGTGGCTCCACAGCCATCGGGAGCCCTAGACGGCCTCATTGGTTGGGGGGAGAGGCAGCGTCTCATCACTCATTAGGTCTCGCCCTGAAAGCCAGCGCTGGCTCTGGGCGAGACATTTTGTAGTGGGCTTGCAGAAATGCGACCACAACTTTTGGCTGGCCTAGAGCATGCGAGTACGCGCACAGTAACGCGCTTTCCTCGCATCGCTCCAGGCGCCATGTGGCTTTCACCTCACTTGCTCGAGGCGCCATCTGGCTTTCATCAAAGAATTCTACGGCTGAACAAGCAGGAGGGGCCGGACAAGGACACATTGGCTTTTTTGTTTAATTTAAAGTTTATTCAATTCTACGGCTGAGCAAGCAGGAGGGGCCGGACAAGGACACATTGGCTTTTTTTTGTTTAATTTAAAGTTTATTCAATTCTACGGCTGAGCAAGCAGGAGGGGCTGGACAAGGACACATTGGCTTTTTTTGTTTAATTTAAAGTTTATTCAATTCTACGGCTGAGCAAGCAGGAGGGGCTGGACAAGGACACAATGGCTTTTTTTGTTTAATTTAAAGTTTATTCTTACTCATTCTTTGACTTTTTTTTTTTAAAGTTCATTCTCTGTGAAGGCAACATTGGCTATTTTTTTTTGGCATTTAGTTCTTCAGTCTCCCTTGATCCCCCACTTTTTTACACACTTTCTCTGTCTTTCACTATTTCCACACTCTCTCATTCTCTCTCTTCACCACAGCATCTCACAGCACCACTCAGCACCACCACACCACCACTCAGCACCACCACAGCACCACTCAGCACCATCACACCACCACTCAGCACCACCACAGCACCACAACAGCATCACTCAGCACCACCACAGCATCACTCGGCACCACCACAGCGTCACTCAACACCACAACTGCATCACTCAGCACCACCACAGCACCACCCCAGCATCACTCAGCACCAGCACAGTACCACCACAGCATCACTCAGCACCACCCCAGCATCACTCAGCACCAACACAGCACCACCACAGCATCACTCAGCAACACCACAGCATCAGTCAGCGCCACCACAGCACCACTCTGCATCACTCAGCATCTCCACATCACCACTCAGCACCACCACACCACCACTCAGCACCACCACAGCATCACTCAGCAACACCACAGCATCGGTCAGCACCACCACAGCACCACTCCGCACCACAACAGCATCACTCAGCATCTCCACAGCATCACTCAGCACCACCACAGCACCACCACATCATCACTCAGCACCAGCACAGCACCAGCACAGCACCACCACAACACCACTTAGCACCACCACACCTCCACTCAGCACCACCACAGCATCTCCACAGCAGCACTTAGCACAACCACAGCACCACCACAGCACCACTCAGCACCACCACAGCACCACTCAGCACCACCACAGCATTACTCAGCACCACCACACCACCACTCAGCACCACCACAGCATCACTCAGCACTACCACAGCATCACTCGGCACCACCACAGCGTCACTCAACACCACCACTGCATCACTCAGCACCACCCCAGCATCACTCAGCACCAGCACAGTACCACCGGACAAGGACACATTGGCTTTTTTGTTTAATTTAAAGTTTATTCTTACTCATTCTTTGACTTTTTTTTTTTAGAAGTTCATTCTCTGTGAAGGCAACATTGGCTATTTTTTTCGGCATTTATTTCGTCAGTCTCTCTTGATTCCCCCCACTTTTTTACACACTTTCTCTGTCTTTCACTATTTCCACACTCTCTCATTCTCTTTCTTCACAGCATCACTCAGCAACACCACAGCACCACTCCGCACCACCACAGCACCACTCCGCACAACCACAGCATCACTCAGCATCTCCACAACATCACTCCGCACCACCACAGCACCACCCCAGCATCACTCAGCACCAGCACAGCACCACCACAACAACACTCAGCACTACCACACCACCACTCAGCACCACCACAGCATCACTCAGCATCTCCACTGCAGCACTTAGCACCACCACAACACCACCTCAGCACCACCACAGCACCACTCAGCACCACCACAGCATTACTCAGCACCACCACACCACCACTCAGCACCACCACAACATCACTCAGCACCACCACAGCATCACTCGGCACCACCACAGCGTCACTCAACACCACCAGTGCATCACTCAGCACCACCACAGCACCACCCCAGCTTTTACTCAGCACCAGCCCAGCACCACCACAACACCACTCAGCACCACCACACCACCACTCAGCACCACCACAGCATCACTCAGCACCACCACAGCATCACTCAGCATCTCCACAGCAGCACTTAGCACCACCACAGCACCACCACAGCATCACTCAGCACCACCACAGCACCACTAAGCACCACCACAGCATTACTCAGCACCACCACACCACCACTCAGCACCACCACAGCATCACTCAGCACCACCACAGCATCACTCGGCACCACCACAGCGTCACTCGGCACCACCACAGCGTCACTCAACACCACCACAGCGTCACTCAGCACCACCACAGCACCACCCCAGCATCACTCAGCACCAGCACAGTACAGCCACAGCATCACTCAGCATCACCACAGCATCACTCAGCACCACCACAGCATCACTAAGCACAACCACAGCATCACTCAGCACCACCACAGCACCACTTAGCACCACCACAGCATCACTCAGCACCACCACAGCATCACTCAGCACCACCACAGCACCACTCAGCACCACCACACCACCACTCAGCACCACCACACCACCACTCAGCACCAC